>JADMNL010000029.1:1418333-2127500 GCA_016271365.2 Neoceratodus forsteri | reverse complement strand
GTATCTGAAATTATAGAAAGTGGTATTGCCCCCACACGGCCCTGGAGTAATTGTAATTTAATTTCTCTGCTGATGTTGGAGTAGTAATATTTATTGTTAAGTACTGTACATATGTGTTTTGTAGCAGTAAAAGTAAGATATTATGTCATTGTGTCCATATTGTTAATTTTAGTGGCAGTTTCCTCTTAGTGTCAGTGTCACGTCAGTAGTAGGGAGAGGTGTGGAGTGCCTCAGAGATCCTTTACCAGGTGAGTAAACTATCATTGTGGGGGATGGTCTCTGAGGCACTCCACCTACCTGACATCATGGGTTATTCAAAAGCAGTGATTGATGTTTAGGGTGGGTTAGACGTGATAATGTTAGTGTGTCCTGTGCTTGCTGACAGTAGAACTGCCCTGGCAAAGTTTGTCTTGGTGTCATGAGACACGTCCAGTCTGTAATGTCTTGTGAAAATGTGAATAGTTGACCAGGTAGCTGCAGCGCAATTTTCTTCTGCGGTGGCCATGTTCCTTTCCGCCCAGGAGGTTGCAATAGCTCTAGTTGAGTGGGCCTTTACCACCGTTGGGGCCTGTTTGCCATTTGCTTTGTAAGCCTCTGAGATGGCTCTTCTGAGATACACTGCTATGGAGGATTTGGAGGCAGCAAGACCTTTTCTGCGTCCCTGTGTGATGATGAAGAGTCTGTCCGTCTTTCTAATGTCGGACGTTCTGTTGATGTAGGGTGTTAGCAGCCGTGTCATGCCTAGTAGTTGGAGTTGTGGGTTGGCCTGTATCTCTTCTGGCGGAAGTTGGCCTGGAATCTCAATAGTTTGGGTAAGGTGGTATTTAGAAGCGATCTTGGGTCTAAAGGATGGTATGGGTCTCATAGATATCCTGTCATGGTAGAATTGAAGGAATGGTTCTTTGTATGATAGTGCCTGTAGTTCTCCCACTTGTCTGGCTGATGCGATGGCCATTAGAAATACTGCCTTGAGTTGTATCCATTTTAGGTGAATGGATTCTGTGGGTTCGAATGGTGGCTTAGTCATAGCTGGCAGTACTGACAGTAGATCCCATGGTGGCAGCAGTGGTTTATGTGTGGGTCGTATGTTAGCTGCTGCCTTCAGGAAGCAGACTACGTCCTGGTGTGCTCCCGGCGTTGTGCCGTGTATCTGTCCTCGTGCTGCCCCGATGGCAGCAACCTGTACCTTTAAAGATGATGTGGAGAGGCCAAGTTGTAAGCCCTCCTGTAGGAAAAGTAGTATGTGCGGTATGGTGCATGTGGTGAAGTCTTATTTTGTGATGCGTGCACCATTTGGTGAAAATGTCCCAATGGCGTTTGTACATGGTAATCGTGGATTGTTGTCGTGACGATGCCATGGTGTGTATGACTGAAGGGTGGTATCCTGTTTTCAGCAGTCTCTCCCTTTCAGGAGCCATGCCGTCAGCTGCAATTGCTGAGGTTTTGGGTGTGTGATAGGACCTTGTGAGAGTAGGTCTGGTCTGAGCGGTAGTTTCCAGGGGTCGGTTAGAGCCATTGAGACCACTGTCGCGAACCATGCTCGCCATGGCCAGTGTGATGCTATCAGTATGACTTGTGCTCTGGAGATGTGAATCTTCTTTAGTACTTGCGCAATTAGTGATATGGGGGGAAAGACGTATGCTATTTGGAATGTCCAAATGGCTGATAGTGTGTCCACCCCTAGAGCCCTGTGGTCCTTGAATCACGACCAGTATTTTATGCATTGATGGTTCTTGTGCGATACCATGAGGTCTATCTTGATGGGACCCCACCTCCGGTTGATTAGGCGGAAGACCTGCGAGTGTAGTTTCCACTCTCCTGGATGAATCATTTGTTGGCTGAGCCAGTCTGCCGTGATGTTGAGTTTTCCTGCCAGATGAATGGCGGATATTGATTTTAAGTGTGTTTGTGACCATGCCATGAGCTTGGATGTTTCTGACATCATTGCTTTGCTTCTTGTGCCTCCCTGCTTGTTTATGTAAGAGACTGTGGTTTGATTGTCTGACTTTATCTGCACATGTTTGTGCTGGGATAGTTTTGAGAAATGCAGTAGTGCCTTGAATACGGCTTTCATTTCTAGTACGTTGATGGTATGTTTTGTCTCTGATAGTGACCATTTTCCTTGCGCCATATGATGCCCCAGTACAGCTCCCCAACCGGACAGGCTTGCGTCTGTTTCTATTATAATGTCTGGGGTTATGTCTAGTGGCATGCCTTGTGTCAGTTTGTGTCTGTTTGTCCACCATGTTAGGCTTGACTTCACCCCGGTTGGGAGAGTGATGTGTTTTGCTAGGTTGAGGTCTAGAACTTGTCCTTGCACTATGAAGAAGGACATAAGAGGTCTGGCGTGCCACCTGGCCCAGGGAATCGTGTCTATTGTTGAGGACATCAGTCCTAACATTTGGGAGATGTCCCACAGAGTGGGGTGCTTTGCGGTCCGTAGTCTGTGAGCTGTTGATACTATTGTATGAATTCTTGAGTGAGATGGGGTGACAAGTCCTTGTTCTGTGTCTATGAGAGTTCCCAGGTGCTCTATGTTGCGACTGGGAACTAGTTGGCTTTTCTTGTGGTTGAGTACCCAGCCATGTTGCTGTAGGCACTGCACCACAGTCTGCGTCTCCCTCACAGATTGTTGCTGTGATCTTGTCCTGATGAGCCAGTCGTCTAAGTAAGGAATGACGTGGTTGCCCTGTTGTCGGAGTTTTGCTGCAAGAACTATGGACACCTTTGTGAATACTTGCGGTGCCGATGCCAGTCCGAGTGGTAGGACCTTGTACTGATAGTGATGTCCGAGAATGCAGAAGCGTAGGAATTGATGGTGGCAGGGTCTGATCGCTACATGAAGATAAGCGTCTTTTAAATCTATGGATGTGAGAAAGTATCCCTGGCGGAGTACTTTTGAGTGTGGACTTTATTGTCTCCATCTTGAATGGTATGTAACGCACCGACCTGTTGATGTACTTGAGGTCCAGCACGGGTCTGTATCCTCCTGTCTTTTTTGGCACCCTGAAGAATATGGAGTAGATGTCTGTACCTTCTTCTTGCCTTGGGACTGGAACAATCGCATTGTTGTCTTTTAGTTCTTGTATAGCTGTAGAAATGTGTGTTGTTGTGTATTTGTGTTTGGAAGAGGGAGAGTGTATCATCCTGTGTTCTTGAGGCGTCTTTGTGAATTGTATTGCGTAACCGCGTCTTATGATTTCTAGCACCCATTTGTCTGTGGTAGTCTTTTGCCAGTGTTCCAGGAATAGTGTCAGTCTTGCTTCTACGTGATTGTGACTTTGCTGACAGGAGTTGTCAGGACTTAGAATTGTTGCGGCGATGGTAGTTTCCTCTGCCTCTTTGCGTTGTGCCCCAAACTCTGTATCTCTTGTAATGGTAGGGCGTGGTGTAGTTTTGTTTGAAGTTTGTTCCACGGAAGTTGTGGCTACCTCTTCTCTTGTCACAAAAGGAATGGTATCTACCTCTGGGACGAGTCGGTAGGTAAGTGGGTCTGGCTGGTTCTCTAGCTAGAATTTTACCCTCCGCTTTGCCTTTGAGATATTTCTCCAGTGCTTGACCGAAGATCATGTTGCCCTTAAACGGAAGACATTGCAGAGTGGCCTTCGATTCTTTGTCGGCATCCCATAGTTTCATCCACAGTGATCTGCGAGATCTGTTAGTGATGGCTGCCGACTGTGCATTTATTTTTAACGAGTCTACCGCCATGTCTGCCAGATATTTGGTGGACAGTATGGCATTTTCCAGTAGAAGGGACTTGTGTGATTTTGCCAGTATGGTTTTTTGTATTTCTTGGAGCCATGTTAGCTGTGCTGTGGTGCGTATATAGCTGTGGTGGCCACTGTGCTTCCTAAGCCTGCTAATTCTGCAGTCTTCTTTAGGTGGTCTTCTAATTTTCTGTCAATAGGATCCCTTAATCCTGATGCGGATTCAGTGGGTAGGACCATCTTTTTATTGAGGGCCGCTATTTGTGGGTCCACTGCAGGCGGTGTGCACCATAGGGCTAGTTTGTCCTCCTGGAGAGGGTACATTCTGTCCCATGATTTCCTCTCTGGAATTCTGGCGGGTTCCAAGGAAGACCATTCTTTTTAGAACGATCTCCTCTATAGCCTCACAGACTGGGAATGCGTCTGCATGTTTTGCAGTAGGCTGTAGGGACGGTAGTAGTTTGGACATGGGTGTTGGAGTAGTGGTCTCGAAGCCCACTGCCTCCATTATGTGGCGCACTAGAGCAGGGATCTGTTCAGGGAAGCACCACTTTGCTGTGAGTGTTTGCGGTTCTTGTTCCAGCGCTCCCTCTTCCTCGTCCGAGGAGCCGCCTGATTCAGACGGTTGCGGGAGTTGGTCATTTGCGGAAGTGTCTGAAAGTCTGGAAAGGGAGTTAGTGTTCCTTTTCTTAGCCGGTGGCGGATGGATATGTTGGTGTTTGGAAAGCTCAGTTAATTGCTGTAGCATTGCGGTTAAAACCTCTTGTTGAGCTTGCATAAGTTGGTTGTTCTGTATTAGTGCCTTTGCTGTTTCTGAATGTGGGTGACTGTCCTGACTGGTAGTAGGAGGAATTAAGTCATCCTCAGTGTCCTGCACCTCATTGTGTATAGAGGTTTCCTTAACGCAGGAGGCACATAGGCGTCCTGTTTGTTGGTGTGGTACCGGCACATTACACTGCCTGCAGCTCTTTGGTTTTGGCATGGTAACCTGGTAATTAGATAGAAATGACATGCTTAGTATGGCAGGACTCCCCTGCTGTGTTGTGTGTTATAGCAGTGGTATTAAACACAGGCTGAAATGTATAGCTGGTATGGCATGTAGTAAAAATACCAGGTAATGTGTGGACATATTGAGGCAACATCTGTGTGGACAGTAATGCTGGCCAAATGGGGCTTATATGCCTTTAAATGCAGTTTTGGTACTTATTATTGCACCAGGAGACTTATGTGCCAGTGCGGTGAACTGCAGACCCTTTGGTTAGTGGCAGAGAATGAGGGTAATATTTTAGCTGTGTTGAATCAGTGACGTGAATCACTGTGCAAAATAGCATGAGTACTGAAAGGTCTCTGTAATCCGAGTGATTGGCCACTATAAAACTTAAGTGAGAGTGCAGTGTATGCTTTTCTAAGTGATACGCGATGCACTCCGAGTAAGGAGACCTCGTTCTGAAGTCTCGCGATAGTTGGCGCGCCAATGGGGATGCGCGCATCACGTCCACCTCGGGAAAGAACCAGGAAGTGGAGAGGTGTGAGACATGGATGCGAGAGCAGCGAAGGGCCATAAATTAACATCACGGCTGCTCCTTTGTCTGTGGATTAGATGCAGCCTGAGGACTTGATGAAGGGGATTGAAAGGAGCCTGTAGAGCACTGGAAGCCACCCCTCTGCATTGCAGCACTGCGATGTCTGAGTACTGCAACAGGAGGTGAGACTGCACACGTTATTAGGTGCCTCGCAGTGTCATTTTAGCTGGAGCATGATCGTAGCATCTGGGACTGCTACATGAGCGCTGTGGTGTTGGTTAGCTGCCAGGTGTCCTGTAGAAAAGCTAGATTAGTATCTAAGTGTTTGCAGCATCTGGTACCGCGAAAATCGGGGTTGCCAGAGCGCTGATCGGAGTAGAGCTGAAAGAATTAGTCTAGAGGATTTGTTGCAAGTAGCATCTGGAACCGCTGCAATAGGGGTGTCCAGAGCGCTGGAGTTTGTGAGCCAAAAACGGTGGAATATTGTAAATGTCTCTGATAGCCTTTTGTGTTGGGTTATGGTAATCCCTCCTGTGTTATGTCTGTAGGAGAATGTTGGAGTAATGTAATGTGCTGTAAGTTGCAGAGAGGCTGAGTGTTTAAAAAACTTTCAAGCTGAAATATACAGACAAAGTTTGCTGACTTGCTAGGCTAAATTAGGTAACCTGCTGATGTACCAGTATTGTTATTAAGCCGGCCGACATAACAAGTAGACGCAAGGCATACTGTGCTAGGAATATGTAACCTTGCTATTCTGAGACTGTGGTGACATATATAAGGAATTTTTTCCTACCTTTTGTGGAATCGTTGAATTTTCTGTTTGGAGCTCTGGTAGTAGTGCGACAACCTTTATCTGATGCACAATTTGAACTGAAGTGAAGTGACCAGTGACCCTCAGAAGGGACGTCTTCAACTTCAGTCACATGTGCATCAGACAACCTATCAGGTGTACACAACCCATGATGTCAGGTAGGTGGAGTGCCTCAGAGACCATCCCCCACAATTAAGTTGTAGCTTCAGTGGGAAAGAGATAAGAGAAAACTTGAGGCAGCATAGCACAGTGGTTTAAGGCTCTGAGCTGCAAACCTGGAGACCTGGGTCTGAATCCCATAGACCCCATTTGCATACTGTGTAACCCTGAGCAAGTCACTTAACTTTCTTGTGCTTCCAGGTTGCACCTGTAAACAAGCTTTCAACTTAATGTGTTTCTCTCCTGGTAAAAGATAAAGTGTTTTCTGAAGCAGTTCCTTTAGCGTGCAAGCTGCAGTGCAGTTATTGTCACTCTGGTGACATCAGCAGAGTATGGATAAATGTCACCTTCAGGATTTATTCTCACTGCAGTGGAAAGAACACAGGATATCCTACTGAGAAAGCTCTCACCCCCGTGGTATAAATCTATATATCAACTGTTTGGAAATACCGTTGTACTGTAAAGACACAACACCGCACCTCATTGTGTGTGTCAACTGATCACTGGGTGTTGGGGTTCAGTGTAGAAGAGGCTGCCTAATTAATTCAGCAACGTCAATGACAACACACAAGAAATGCAGCAACACACTCATTAAAGACTCCTGAAATAACTGCTAGAGTTGTTTAAATATTAATAAACATATTACGTCTGGCATCGCTGAGTGAGATTCATGTGCACAACATTTTGACCAGCAGAAGTGAGTCCACAAAGTTGTGTGCACAGCAATAGCCACTGGCAATTAGAGAGTTGGGAAGAAAAAAAGATAAATATCAGAGAAGCACTGAAAGTGCTGGACTTCACAATGGTAAATTAAAAAGTGCTTAAACCTGAATCCACTTAAAGTGAATCATACTACATGATAAACACCAAGGCCCTGTCCACACTACACCACTCTGGCCCAGTAACGGATGCAATCCATTATGGCCGGGGAGCGGTGCAGTGCGTCCACACCGTGGCGGTGTCTGTTACGGGACCGGCATCACCAGTCCACACTTCGGGAGACTGGCGACCATTAAAACCGGCGCCCGATCCCACAATGCAGCTCGCGCTGCGCTTTGGGCCCTGCAGGGGACCTTTACCGCCCATCCACACTACCGCCGGTAACGTTACCAAGGTGGGACTGGTTTCATAACCGTTGTTGAAACCACCTCATATGTGGTTTCAACAACTGTTAAGAAAACGCCTTCTGTAACGTTACAGGTGTAAACGCAAACTGTTGTGGTAACGGTTTGGGCACTCTGTAATGTTACAGAGGCATAGTGCGGACAGGGCCCAAGTGTGCTGTTTGCTGTATGTTCTCCTGTGGCTCTGTAACACAGTCTGGATTGTAGTCTCGCCCAGAAACAGGCCACTGTCTGGTACTGGGTGAGTGGTGTACCTCTCAAGTTCTTGCCACACAAATCAGGGACAACACTTATAAAATCAAGGGCAAATTGCTCCAGTCAGGGGATACACATTAAGAAATTGTCACATCAGCTTAAGAAGATGTAGACATAGTATTGTCTTAGTGAGACAAGCATGTTCTGAAGAACAAGACTGTAACATTTTTGAGGCAATATTAAGGATGTCCCTAAAAATCTGGGACACTTAATAGATATGTTGAGTAGAGTGACGCACTTTGCTTACCCTTGCTACTGAAAAATAGGGATCCAAAGAAGGCAGTTGGGGAAGCAAAAGTAGACACAGAGCTGCGTGTTGTGGAGGGGGTTAAGAGCGGAGAAGAACAGTTCTTCCGATGTAGTAGGGAGAAAAGGAAGAAAGGGGGGAATCATAAGGCTAGTTGAAGGAAGTAAGGTGACATATGAGGATGGACAAAAGGCCACCATCTTCAAAGAGCAGAGAAAAACAGTACTTCAGATATAATAGTGAAAAAAGGAAGAAAGGGGGAGGGATTATGAGGCTAACAAAGGGGCATAGGGTGATCGAGGTAGACGGGAAAAAGGCCGCCATCTTACTGATTACTTTTGCTCAGTTTCACTAGGGAGGATGGTGGGCCCTTGCCAGAGAGTGGAATCATCATCAAGGCAACTACTGAGGAAGTCCAGGAGATGAGGCAGCCAACATTTACCAGTGAAAGGGTCCAGAAAGGACTGGCAGCCCTAAAGATAGATAAGGCCACAGGACCAGATGGGTTGCATCTGAGGTTACTCAGGGAAGTGGCAGCTGAACTGGCCCAACCCCTGATAGGTTTGTTCAACGGCTCACTGGGAATGGGGGTGGTTCCAAAGAATTGGAGAGTGGCGGACATGGTTCCACTTTGTAATGGGGGGGGCTACAAGGAACAAGCAGGGAACTATAAACTTACCAGTCTTACATACCTGTATTGTAGGGAAGCTGATGGAGATACTGGTCAAAGAGGACCTCGTTGACTACTTAGAGAGCAATGGTCTCCAGGATAGTAAACAGCATGGATTCATGGAAGGGAAGTCTTATCAGACTACTCTGATAGTTTTGTTTGATTGGATGATGAGGGAATTGTATAGAGGCCACACTGTGGATTTGTTCTACTTCAGCTTCAACGAGGCTTTTGACTTGGTACCTCACAGATGCTTATTGAAGAAGATGGAGGATCTGGATGCAGCTAAGGTCACAGTAAACTGGGTAGATAACTGGCTAAAGGGGAGGCAGCAGAGGGTTGTGGTCGAAGAGGTCAAATCAGAAGAGAGGGAGGTCACAAGCAGGGTACCATAGGGATGTTTCCTGGATCCATTCTCTTCAATATATTCATCAGTGATATTGGGGAGGGAATCCTGGGCAGATTATGTCTCTTTGCAGAGGACACTAAGCTCTGTGGGAGGGTGGATAGTGATGAGGGAATCGGGGAAATGCATAGGGACTTACAAAAGTTAGAGGGGTGGGCTAAGGTCTGACAGTTGAAACTGAATGCCAAGAAGTGCAAGGTAAAGCACCTAGGGAACAACAATCCCGGGACAGAGTACTGGATGGATGGGGTGAGACCTAGCACTATGGCTGACAAATGGGACCTTGGAGTTATCATCAGTGACTCCGGAAAACAACTGTGTCAGTGCAATGAGGCATATAGCAAAGTGAGTAGGATGCTGGATTGTATCTGGAGGGGCAATGATAGCAGACGGAGAGGTTAAACTTCCCCTATATAGATTCTTCTTGGTGAGGCCACACCTGCAGTACTGCACCCAGTTCTGGAGTTCTGACCTCAGGAAAGATAAGGATAGCCTGAAGACGGTGCAGTGCAGGGTGACAAAAATAATTCGGGGCCAACAGGGCGGGTCCTAGGAGGAGCACCTCAAGGTACTGAATGTGTATTCACTGGAGACCAGAAAGGAAAGGAGAGGTATGACAGAGACCTTCATGTTCCTAAAAGGAATGAACAAAATGAACTGTGGGGGACTATTTAGCTTAAATACTAGCTCGCAGTCATGTGGACATGAGTGGGAACTAACAGGAGGGAGGTTCAGGAAGAAAGTGAGGAAGTATTATTTTACCGAAAAGGTGGTGGAGCCATGGAACAGTCTACCAGTCGAAGTGTAAGTGTAAAAACTGTTGGTCGGTTTCAAGCACGGTTGGGACAAAATGAATGGTATAGTGCTTGCTGGGGGCAGCAGAAATTGGGAGGAGAATTGGGGTAGGATTGGGGAGAGCTAGGACCCTGGAGTAACAGTAGGTCTCAGGGCTAAATAGGTAATTCGGGCAGACTGAATGGACCTTGAGTCTTTTTCTGTTGTCATTTTTTGTGTTTCTATGTTTCCATGTTTCTGAATTACTGCAGTTGGAGCACTACCTGCATTCTGCCACCAGGTGGTAGTGTACTATTGCAGGTTAGTTCAGAGCTGCCTGAAAGTCCTTGAATTTCTTAAGCCAATATGAGTGCACATCACCATCGGGTATAGAAAAACACTTGCCAGTAACAGGATTCCCAGTCTATAATTTGTGGTATGTGGCTACACATGTAAGGTGAGCACCCCCGGAACTCCAGCAAGGTGGGGGATGCGGGGGGCTCTTTTCTGTGGGGGGTCAGACAATATTCAGCCATAGCTGGACTCCCAGAGGATGGATTTTGGGAACTTATAGGCCACGAGCCTGACTTTGGTTATCTGAAACTTATTAGAATCCACAGCTAACGAGTCGTTGGTGGTACTTTTGATGGATGGGGAGGACTCGCATATGATAGATCTGTACTTTCACATGTCATTTGATAAGGTACCACACAAAAAATGTACACTAAATAAGTTAAGCAGAACTATATAATTTTCTGAGATAGGGAACTAACTGGCGGAGCAAAAGAAATGCTTGAAACCAGAATCTAATGCTGGGGTGGGGGGTGCATAATGGTCAGTGACCGGGCAAGGATGGTACCAGTGATCAGGTAATTATGGTACCAGTGACCAGGCAATGATGGTATTGGTGACTAGGCACTGGTAGTACTGGTGACCAGGAAATTATGATGCCATTGACCAGGAGAGGATGGTACCAGTGACTGGGCAATAATAGTACCCGTGACCGGAAAGGGATGGTTCCAGTGACTAGGTGATGTTAGCACCAGCAACAGGACAAGTGGTACCAGTGACCAAGTGATGATGGTACCAGTGAACAAGCAGTGATGGCACTAGTGACCAAGTGATGATGATACCAGTGACCAAGTGATGATGGTACCAGTGACCAAGCAGTGATGGCACCAGTGATGGGGCAGCGATTGTACCAGTGACCTAACAATGATGGTACCAGTGACTGAGCAATGATAGTACCAGTAATTAAGTGATGATGGTACCCGTGACTGGAAAGGGATGGTTCCAGTGACTGGGTGATGTTAGCACCAGCAACAGGACAATAGTGGTACCAGTGACCAAGTGATGATGGTACCAGTGACCAAGCAGTGATGGCACTAGTGACCTAGTGATGATGGTACCAGTGACCAAGTGATGACAGTACCAGTGACCAAGCAGCGATGGCACCAGTGATGGGGCAGTGATTGTACCAGTGACCAAACAATGATGGTACCAGTGACTGAGCAATGATAGTACCAATAATTAAGTGATGATGGTACCAGTGACCGGGCAGTGATGATACCGGCAGTGACTGAGCAATGATGGTACCAGTAACTAAGTGATGATGGTACCAGTGACTGGGCAGTGATGGTACCAGTGACAGAGTGTTGTTAGTACCAGTGATGGTACCAGTGATGGGGCAATTACAATACCAGAGTCCAGGCAATTACGTTGCCTATGGCTGGGCAATGATGGTACCAGTGTTGGGGCAATGATGGTACCAGTGACTGAGCAATGATGGTACCAGTACCTGAGTGATGATGGTACTGGTGAGCGGGCAGTGATAGTACCAGTGACTGAGCGATGATGGTACCAGTGAGCGGGCAGTGATGGTACCAGTGACTGAGCAATGATGGTACCAGTACCTAAATGATGATGGTACCAGTGACCGGGCAGTGATGGTACCAGTGACTGAGCAATGATGGTACCAGTAATGGGGAAATGATGGTACCAGTAACTAAGTGATGATGATACCAGTGACCGGGCAGTGATGGTACCAGTGGCTGAGCAATGATTGTAGCAATGACAGGGTAATGGTGGTACCAGTGAATGGGAAATGATGGTACTAGTGACCGGGCAATTGTGGTACCAGTGACCGGGCAATGGTGGTACCAGTAACCTGGCAATGATGGTACTGGTGATAGGACAATGACTGTACCAGTAACCGGACAATGGTGGTACCATTAACCAGGCAGTGGTGGTACTGGTGATAGGACAATGACTATACCAATAACTGGATAGTTATGGTACCAGTAACCTGGAAATGATGGTACTGGTGATGGGACAATCACTGTACAATTGACTGGGCAATGGTGGTACCAGTAACCTGACAATGACTGTACCAGTAACCGGGCAATGATGGTACTGGTGATAGGACAATGACTGTACCAGTAACCGGGCAATGATGGTACTGGTGATAGGACAATGACTATACCAGTAACCAGGCAATGGTGGTACCAGTAACAGGGCAATGGTGGTACTGGTGATAGGACAATGATTGTACCAGTGGCTGGGCAATGTTCTCTGTTTCCTCACAGTCTGCCTTTATGGTGCAGTCGTCATCATTGTGTTGCGGTGTGGTGGAGTTCTAATGGGGGATGACAACCAGTGACTACCGCAGGATAAAAGCCAATAGGTCTCCACATCAACAGCGTGAAGGACCTCTGCAAGCCCCCCTGACCCCTATGCTTTAAAAGACACTCACAAGTATGGCAAACCAATGGTAATTGTAAGGGATACCCTGAGGGATGCACTGGTGTTGGGGGGCGGGGGGGGGCACCTGTCCAGGCTAATTGCTTTTACACCTTAGTCTTGAATTTTGTTTATCAAAAGCCTTTCGGTCACCTAGGCTCAGACTGGCTAGCAACAACTGAGCAACCAGCTGCCTGCTTGCCTCTGGAGTTCAGTGCTCTGCTGATTAGCATTGACCATGTCTAAAACGTTGCGTGTAATTTGCTCCGTTCCCTACAGCATTTCAGATATCGTGGTGGTTGCACATTGCAGCTGCTGACTTGCTCAACTGATTCCATCGCTGGTGTCCCTTCCATGTGAACCCCCGTTTGGGGTAAAAATAATATTTACCCCCTCCCACCTGGTGGGGTGGAAATAGTTATATTGCTGCTGAAGCATAAGATGGAGATGAAAATCCAGTTTGCCAGACAACGAAACCAGCAACGGTTAATCAATCAAGTGACTCCATTTGTGCTCAGGTTGCAAAAGCAGTGCATGGTAATTGGCCAGTTGCCACATAGTGTGCTGTTTGGACGGCATTATGTCGGACACACAGAACTCACAGAGCTTGCCCAAGGACACTACACACTCCTTTGAATATTCAACAGCAAATGTTATTCATTATTTATTTGAAATCCTGAGGTCCTTTGATTTAGAACCTTGTCACTGGCAACCATTCTAGGGGCACTGATCCTGCAGATTGACAGCACACAGCACTCTGCACTGTTGCCATTTTAATCTGCCATTACGTGACAGAGAGTCAAGGATAATAAAGGAATTATTTGTAAATGAGGCTGAGTTCCTGTGTTTGTTAAGCTCTGCGATATCCAGAAATACCTGAATGAAAGGAGGTAAAGGACAGATAGCACAGTGCACCAGTCACGTGATGTCACTGAGATGTGAACAGCTGCTCCTACGCCTGTCTCGACTCAGGCTCATATTGCTGAAACAACAACAGCAGCTCATTGCTGTGAGCTCTGGGCACCAAGCTCTGTTTCATTTGAAAGGAGGTTCCTCTCTTTTACTGTTGGGGTACGTTACGTACTATAATGTTTGTGGGTGTGGACTGCAGGGCCTGTACTCCACACTTAGTGCTGACTCCATGCAGTACTAAAGGGGAGATGCTGTCTTTCAGATCAGATGTCCACTCTACCCACAACTTGTGGCTGTCAGGTTGGAAGATAAAGATTTTGTGTTACTTTATCTGTTGAAAAGACTGGATTACCCTCACTGTCCTGGTCAACATTATCTCCCTCTGTGTCTGTAAAGCAAGTTCTAATAAAATAATCCAGGACTGTGTATGGGATCCTATTGAACACATTAAAGATGTCCTGTACCTGTATACACTCCTTGCACTACCCACATCTAACTTATTACTTTGTAAAGAACTTTGGGATACAGAGTGTATGAAAAGTGCTTTATAAATCCAAATTCTATTCTACAGTTTCTGCCCTACCAGTATCTAACGCACTACTTTGTAAAACACTTTGGGATGCAATGTATATGCAAAGTGCTGTATAAATCAACATTCTGTTCTACAGTCTTTGTACTAGTAGTATCTAACTCATTACTTTGTAAAGCTCTTTAGGATACATTGTGTATGAAAGGCACTATATAAATCCAAATTCCATTCTATTGTACAGTCCCTGCACTACCAGTATCTAAATCACAGCTTTGTAAAACACTTTCGGATACATTGTGTATGAAAGGCACTATATAAATCCACATTCTGTTCTACAGTCCCTGCACTACCAGTATCTTACTCACTGCTTTGTAAAACACTTTGGGATACTGTGGGTATGAAAGGCACTATATAAATCCACATTCTGTTCTACAGTCCCTGCACTACCCATAGAAGCATAGATTCTGCTAACAAAAAGGGACTGCAAGGCCCATCCAGTCTACCCTAACCTGTGATGGTGCCGCATACTCTTCAGGGGATTCTTTATTTCTAGAGGGTATATGAAAGGCATTACAGGGTTTTAAATAATTGATTAGCAGTTTTTTTTCTTGGGACGATACTAATGCCACAGAAAGTATTTATATAGATTTTCTGGAAGTGCTGTATTTGTTAAACACAGTGAGGCAAGAGCTATGCATTTTCACAAATATTTAGCACTTTTATAAGCAAAATGCTAATTAATTTTTAAAGTTAAATAAAACCCTGCATTATATAAATACAGACTCTATTCTGCTCTATTCTAGTTTGTTCTATTCTATTCTATTCAGTATGCTCTGTAAGGCACTTTGCGATACAGTGTGTATCAAAAGCACGTTATAAATCCAAATTGAATTCTATTCTACAATTCCTGCACTGCCATTGTCTAACTCATTGCTTTGTAAAGCTCTTTGGGATACAATGTATATGAAAAGTGCTGTATATATAAGGACACATCTGGAAACGAGCTCATGCCAGCTCAGTATGACTTTCCTGGTAAAACGCTTGAAATAAATGCATATAAATCCAAATTCTGTTCTGTTCTACAGTTCTAGCACTACCTGCAGCTAACTCATTGCTCTGTAAAGCAGTTTGTGATACACTTCAAAAGGCACTCTATAAATCCAAATTGTGTTGTGTTCTGTCCCTACACTGCCAGTATCTAAGTCATTGCTTCGTAAAGCACTTTGGGATACAGTCTGTATGAACAGTGCTATATAAATCCAAATCCTATTCTGTTCTGCTGACACTGTGCTACTAGATTCTAAATCATTGCTCTGTAAAGCTCTTTGGGATACAGTTTGTATGAAAATAGCTATATAAATCCAAATTCTATTCTGTTCTATAATCTCTGCAGTACCAGTATATAACTCATTGCTCTGTAAAGCACTTTGAGACACAGCATGCATGAAAGGTGCTGTATAAAGCCAACTTGCATTCTTTTCTATTCTGCAGTCCCTGCACTACCAGTATATAACCTATTGTGTTGTAACGCACTTCCGGATACAGTGTTTATAAAAGGGGCAATATGAAGTAAAATTTTATTATTTTCAATAACAAGGCAAATAATCAAGGAGGCAGTCTAGCGCAGTGGTTTAAGGCTCTGAGCTACAAACCTGGAAACCTGGGTTTGAATCCCACAGCCCCCCACATGTATACTGTGTGACCCTGAGCAAGTCACTTAACTTCCTTGTCCTCCCAAGTCACAGCTGTAAACAAGCTTCAGCTTAGTGTGTCTCTCCTGGTTTAACAAAAAATTGTTTTATAGAGCTCTTTTCATAAAAACAGTATCCCAAAGCACTTTGCAGACAAGGAGAGGAAAGGAGAAAATGTTGCTTGTGTTTAGGTGCAGAGGGAGATTCAGACAGCACAGAGGTAGATTTGAGAGAGATTTCCGAGAGGCGGTAAGACATGAACTTCTATCAGAGATACATGACACATGCATGTTTGTAGAGATACTTGAACATGTTTTCACACAGGTGGCAGACTGGACATGCAAATGTGGGTACCTGCCTAGGTGTCAGCATGTATACAGAAAGTGTGCATGTCTGTGTGCATATATGTGTATCTGCGTGCTCTACATGTACATGTGTACAAGGGAGTGTCTCTATGTGTAACCCCTAGGTGGTGTAATCCTATGGGCTACTACCCCTGCCTGCGTGACTAGGCACAGATTGAGGGGCCTGAGCTCAAAGAACGGGTGCCTCCACCTGGAGGAATGGTTTTGGGGTAATGTAAGTGCTGTTGGTATAGCCCTCCGGGATGCTATAACCACCCACCAACCCTTCTAGTGGCCTAAACAGATCAACAGATAAACAATCACATATACCATATGATAGCAATACTGAATCCACGCTCTCTGCACTTACCACCAGGTCTGGATCTGCTGCAAGTGCCCTGGAGACCCCCTGTAAAACAAGATCAGTGATAGAACAGCTCAATGGCAGTACAGTATCCCCACCAAGAAGGTACACACTAGCCAGGTTATCTGTAGAAAAAATACAATCTGATTTATTCAGGGGGGGTTGAACAAGGGGGGTAGAAATATAGCAGATAGAATACCAAGGGCTCCCTCTTTGCTGGTTCTCGTTCCCGGCAGGAAAAGGAGAAACCCTCCTCACACTCCCTGCCTCGCTGAAACATGATGATTAGTAGATGTGATTGATTCAAGCTGAACATGCATATACAGGGAGTCCCTTTGTTAAAGTCACACACCCTGGGTATCCAGTTGTTAAACAGGCTAGCCTGAAGTGTTGCCCAGGGTAGGCCGGCATTGCAGCTGTTGTTGGGGCACTTGGGAAAGAAAACAATTAGCATGCACATCAACCCAGAATTTGTAATCCACAGCCGGATGGCTCAGTTCGTTATACTAAACCCAAACAAGTAAATCAGATGGCACACAATGATTGCAGCTTTGTTTCAGGGCGCTACCCTGTTTAGTACTCATGCTACCCAGACCAGGGGGCAGGACTGACTAGACGAAGACCTCTGGATGTTGTACTGGAGTGCCAGGCGAAGCAGGGCCCACACCACTCACCATTGTGGTTGCTACCTGTTTGATGGTGTTGAGCAGGGAGCCGAGTCCACAAGTGGGTCTTTCATCGGAAAAATCTCTGCAGTGGGAGCAGCAGTCTAGGCCGAGATGGCAGGGCCCAGACAGAGCAAGCAGTTTGGATTTAGTCCACAGCGAGTGCTGGAGCAGCTTCCAGCTAGCATAACATAAACAACAATGGGGAACCAGATCACGACCCACACTACATATTCAGCACACTTATAAGCAACACTGCTACTGTATTAGCCACAGTTTGGATAAAGTCCATTTGCAATTCACCAGGATTTCTGTGCAAACCTTTCACTCTGAGGCTCACTTCAGTACCTGATAGGCCGATCACTTCTGGAGCAAATCTTCGGTCCACACACAGGCAACGATCACTCACTTTCTCTTCAGGTTTCAGGTCTCAAATCAGGCAATCGGATTTAAGTCCAATATTATTCTCACAGACTTCTTCACACGGGAAGATGGTGACAGGTAGGCCAAGCACCGCCTTCCCGCTGATTTCCCGCACTACTACACAGGAACACTCGAGCTGTTCGCTCTCCTTACTCCAACTCTCAGCTGACTCACTGCTGCAGGCAGCTCTGGGCTTTCCCAGTGATCCAAAAGGTTCGGTTGGCCGATAGAACTGTCTGTCACAGAAGGGCTCCCCCTCCAGATCCATTTAGGCGCCAAACTTTAAAAACTACAGTTCCTACAGAAATTCAATCCCACAAGACCTCTGGGGACAGTCTCCATTTTAAGTCCCTTGCGGTTCTGATTGGTCCAACTCTGGCAGTCCAGAACCAAAATGGTGGCTCCTATGCAAAGGTTCGAACTGCAGTGGAAAGCAAGTTAGACAGACTCCTATATTATTATTATTATTAAAGCAGATTAACAGTGAATAATCACAGTTCCTAAACGGGCTCCCTCTGCACACTTGGCGACTGCAGAAAGGAGCAGAAATACCACTGGCCCAGCTGGTCCCAAGCCTTAAACCACTCAGACCCAGTCCAGACTAATTCTTGACACAGCATAATGATTCTCTTAAAGAGACAGGCACGGAGGCTTACTATAGCGCTGTCATGCAAACACAATAAACTACTGCAGATACAGGACACCATCCTGACAGTGGACATTAGGCAAGCCCAGGAAGACATTATAGGAACCCCGTTTTGTAGGGGGTTACATATGTATCTCTGTATGATACTTTCTCAATTGCAAATGCAAACCCATGGTTGCCTCTACTGCTGTCATGCTACAGTTATAACTTATAGTTATGGGATTCAACATGCACTTCTAATGACACATTGTAGTATTATTAATAATGTGCAGTGGTTCTATTTTTCTAGTTGTACTCTAGAGATGAGTGAACTGAAATAACTACTCATACTGCCTCCCCCAATAAATGACTAATTTAATGCCTAGCTCAGGCCAGATTGCCTCAACTCCCCGGTTCATTTGCAAACCACTGCACATTTTAGTCATTCTGAGGAGAACGAGCGCTATCTGTTCCCCACAGTGATCAAAAGTGAACAACAAACCTTTTGAAACATGTCTGACCCCAACAAGCTAGAGAAAGAGCAAACAGGATGGATACTGTTCTCCTTACATTTTCAAATAAGAATGCCAGATCCCTGGCCAGGTGGTGTGGAGGGTTGAGATGCTGGATACCACACCTCCCACCACACCGGTGACCCTGGTTTGGTGATAGAGTAGGTTCGCTGTGGGCTGGCCAGGGCAGGAGAGGATCCAGCTGCACTATTCCTACACTGCCACCATGTGGAGCTGTCCTGGGTAGGGCAGTGGGGGCAGCTCCAGAAGGGATGGTTGGCAGCAGGTCCCACAGTACTTGTGCCTCCTCACACATGTTCATCCCATATCATTGCACTGTGTCGATCTGGGGAAGAGGTACAGGGAAATGGCTGGCCAGGCAACCATGATGCCTCTGCCTCCCAGCCCCCAGCCCGCACCATCACCTTGGATGCCTGCCTCTTCTGGATGTTTGTTCCAGGGGCCACCTTCTTCCTTTTTGTCATACCAAGGGGGAATTTCAGCAGGTAAGTCCCAGGGGCAGTGGTTGTCAGTTGAGGGTGGCGGAGCAGGGGCTGAGAGCACTTGTCTGAAGGGGAAAAACTTTACTGAAAAGAAAGGATAAGAACATCAGAGTGAATAGACAAGTTGGGTTCCAGTATTATCTGCTCAGAGCTGATGCCTGCACGTTATTGTACTGAATGGGCAGTCCTCCACTCTGTCCTGAACCAGCTTACCTCTGTCAAATCCTTGTATCTCTCACATAACTCTAGGTCAGCCTGGGGCAGCAGTGACCTCTGGGCTGTCATAGCAGCTGACCAGTGTCTTGAGAAGGAATGCTGCTCCTCTGGACTGCCGTGTCAGCTGATCAGCAACTTAAGAAGGAATGATGCTCCTGTGGGCTGTCACAGCAGCTTATCATTGACTCAATGAAATAGCTGCTCACCATGATTGTTGCTAGCCACACGCTATGATGTGTCACAGCCACGCACTATGATGTGTCACAGCCATGCACTACAATGTGTCACAGCCACACACTATGATGTGTCACAGTCACGCACTACAATGTGTCACAGCCACACACTATAATATGTCACAGTCACACACTACAATGTGTCACAGCCACACAGTAGAATGTGTCACAGTCACGCACTACAATGTGTCAGAGCCTCACACTATAATGTGTCAGTCACGCACTATAATGTGTCAGAGCCACACAGTATAATGTGTCACAGCCACGCACTACAATGTGTCAGAGCCACACAGTATAATGTGTCAGAGCCACGCACTATAATGTGTCACAGCCACGCACTACAATGTGTCAGAACCACGCACTATAATGTGTCACAGCCACACACTAGAATGTGTCACAGCCACACACTATGTGTCACAGCCACGCACTACAATATGTCACAGTCACACACTATAATGTGTCAGAGCCACGCACTATAATGTGTCAGTCACGCACTATAATGTGTCAGAGCCACACACTATAATGTGTCACAGCCACACACTATAATGTGTCACAGTCACACACTATGTGTCACAGCCACACACTATAATGTGTCACAGTCACGCACTATAATGTGTCACAGTCATGCACTACGTGTCACAACCACGCACTATAATGTCACAGTCATGCACTACAATGTGTCACAGCCACGCACTAGAATGTGTCACAGCCACACACTATGTGTCACAGCCACGCACTACAATGTGTCAGAGCCACACACTATAATGTGTCACAGCCACGCACTATAGTGTGTCACAGCCATGCACTACAATGTATTACAGTCACACACTATAATGTGTCACAGCCACGCACTACAATGTGTCAGAGCCGCACACTATAATGTGTCACAGTCACGCACTATAATGTGTCATAGCCACGCACTATAGTGTGTCAGAGCCACGCATTATAATGTGTCACAGCCACACACTATAATGTGTCACAGTCATGCACTTCAATGTGTCAGAACCATGCACTATAATGTGTCACAATCATGCACTACAATGTGTCGGAGCCACACACTATAATGTGTCAGAGCCACACACTGTCTGTCACAGCCACACACTGTTTGTCACAGCCACACACTGTAATGTGTCACAGCTACACACCATAATTTGTTACAGCCACAAACTATAATGTGTTACAGTCACATGCTATAATGTGTCACAGCCACACACTATGTCACAGCCACACACTATAATGTGTCACAGTGACACACTATAATATGTCAAAGCTATGCACTCTAATATGTCACAGCCACACACTATAATGTGTCACAGCGACACACTATAATATGTCACAGCCACACACTGTAATGTGTCAGAGCCACACACTATAATATGTCACAGCCACGCATTATATGTCACAGTCATGTACTATAATGTGTTACAGTCATGCACTATAGTGTGTCACAACCATGCACCATAATGTCACAGCCATGCACTATAATGTGTCACAGCCACACACTATAATGTGTCAGAGCCACGCACTATGTGTCAGAGCCACACTCTATGTGTCACAGCAATGCACTATAATGTGTCATAGTCGCGTACTATGATGTATCGCAGTCATGCACTATAATGTGTCACAGCCATATACTATAGTGTCAATCATGCACTATAGAGTGTCACAGCCATGCACTGTAATGTGTCACAGTCACGCACTGTGTCACAGCCACACACTATAATGTGTCACAGCCATGCACTATATGTCACAGCCACACACTATAGTGCAGCCACACACTATAATGTGTCAGTCACACACTATAATGTGTCACAGCCATACACCATAATGTGTCATAGCCACACACTATGTGTCACAGCCACGTACTATAATGTGTCACAGTCACACACTATAATGTGTCACAGCCACACACTATAGTGCAGCCACACACTATAATGTGTCACAGTCATGCACTATAATGTGTCACAGCCATGCACTATAATGTCACAGCCACACACTATGTGTCACAGTCACACACTATAATGTGTCACAGCCACACACTATAATGTGTCACAGTCACGCACTATAATGTGTCATAGCCATGCACTATATGTCACAGCCATGCACTATAATGTGTCACAGTCATGCACTATATTGTCACAGCCACACACTATAATGTGTCACAGGCACAACTATATGTCACAGTCATGCACTATAATGTGTCACAGCCACACACTATAATGTGTCACAGCCACGCATTATATGTCATAGCCATGCACTATAATGTGTTACAGCCACACACTATAATGTGTCACGGCTGCACACTATGTGTCACAGCCATGCACTAAAATGTGTCACAGTCATGTGCTATAATGTGTCACAGCCATGCATTATAATGTGTCACAGTCACACACTATATGTCACAGTCACACACTATAATGTATCACAGCCATGCACTATAATGTGTCACAGTCACACACTATATGTCACAGTCACGCACTATAATGTGTCACAGTCACACACTATAATGTGTCACAGGCACACACTATATGTCACAGTCATGCACTATAATGTGTCACAGTCATGCACTATAATGTGTCACAGTCACGCACTATAGTGTGTCACAGCTGTGCACTATAATGTGTCACAGCCTTGCATGATAATGTGTCACAGTCACGCACTATATGTCATAGCCATGCACTGTAATGTGTCATGGTCACACACTATAATGTGTCACAGTCACACACTATAATGTGTCACAGTCACACACTATATGTCACAGTCACGCACTATATGTCACAGTCACGCACTATAGTGTGTCACAGCTACGCACTATAATGTGTCACAGCCATGCATGATAATGTGTCACAGCCACGCACTATAATGTGTTCCGGGCATGCACTATAATGTGTCACAGTCACACACTATATGTCACAGCCATGCACTATAATGTGTCACAGTCACGCACTATATGTCACATCCACACACTATATATCACAGCCATGCACTATAATGTGTCACAGTCACACACTATATGTCACAGCCATGTACTATGTATCACAGCCATGCACTATAATGTGTCACAGTCACGCACTATATGTCACAGCCACGCACTGTGTATCACAGCCATGCACTATGTGTCACAGTCACGCACTATATGTCACAGCCACGCACTATGTATCACAGCCATGCACCATAATGTGTCACAGTCACGCACTATATGTCACAGCCACGCACTATGTATCACAGCCATGCACCATAATGTGTCACAGTCACGCACTATATGTCACAGCCACGCACTGTGTATCACAGCCATGCACTATAATGTGTCACAGTCACACACTATATGTCACAGCCAAGCACTGTGTATCACAGCCATGCACTATAATGTGTCACAGTCACACACTATATGTCACAGCCACGCACTGTGTATCACAGCCATGCACTATAATGTGTCACAGTCACACACTATAATGTGTCACATTATATATAAATCATGCACCGTAGTGACTACATAACTGTGCACTAAGTATTAAAGGTTATATAACTGTTACATACTGATGTTTCCTATGGAGTCCATGAAAATGAGAATCTGCATCTCATGGGGTTAGACTAGTGAACACAACGTTAAAGAAATAGATGTGCAGTTTCCTATAAAAGGTGGGCCAGTAGATGTGTAGTTTATTCTACACAGACTGCACCCATGGATACAGTTTACTGTAATGAGCCAACAGTTGCCAGGTCACACATTGATCTGCCCAAATAGCCGTGGGCAAACTATCTCAGAACTACTTGAGAAATGTTACTCAGAGCACTGATCCCAAATGAGTAAACCCTGCTTTTTGTAATGTAGTTTTATTTATAATTATTTACAAGAAATAAGTGACAATGAAAAGCACAGGAGCAGATAGTAAAAGCCAGTTGTACATTTCGTGGCTAAATGGCAGAATTCAAATAACATAACTCGACAACGAGTTCACATGTACTGAAGGCAGTATCGAGTAGCAGGCTAAATTTGGTAACTTATCCAGGGTGGTGTTTCCATAGTGAAATCTGCAAGTAACTCCTTCTTCTGCCAAGAAAGGTTAGACTCACTATTAGTAATGGTTTCAGAAGAAGTCATTCTGCCTTGTTCCTTGGTGGCCCCTGCTGAGAAAGAGGATGTGAAAGCCATGCTCCTAGCTTCAGGTTCAAAGGGTTGAACTAACAGTAAAGAGGGCAGGTGTTAGGCTATAAGTGCAGGTGTTTAGGAGAAATGTGATGTTTACTACTCAGAGTCAAGTCAATGGTTGTATTTATTGTATGGTGTGCTACATCTGTGTGGCCGTATGTGGTCGTGTGTATGTTATATAGAGTGTGTGCTGATGTGTTACTGTTTTATGCGGGTGTATAGTATTGTGTATGATATCCTGCATGAGTGTGTATTGTGTGTATGATGCATGTGTGCTGAATGTGTATGTATGTATGTATTATGAGTGTGTACTGAACGTGTATGTTTGTGTATGGTGAGTATGTACTGATTGTGTATGTGTGCATTTAGTGAGTGTGTACAGCATGTGTATGTGTGGTGTGTGTGTAGAAACATAGAAGTTGATGGCAGATAAGGACCACAGGCCCACCGGGTCTTCTATTTTGTATCTAGTGAATCCCAGTGTCTAGTGAGTGTCAATCTAGTGAAGTGTGTGTGTGAGAGATAAGTGTGTTGTGAATGTGCATGCGTGTATTGTGAGTGTGTATTGAATGTGTATGTGTGTATGGTGCATGAGTACCGAATGTGTGTGTGTGTGTGTGTGTGTGTGTGTGTGTGTGTGTGTGTGTGATAAGTGTGTATTGAATGTGTATGTGTGTGTATGGTGAGTGTGTGCTGAATGTATATTGTGTATGGTGAGTGTGTACTGAGTGTATATTGTGTGTATGGTACATGTGTACTGAATGTGTATGTCTGTGTATGGTAAGCATGTACTGAATATGTGTGTGTGTGTGTGTGTGTGTGTGGGGGGCAAGTTTGTAATGAATATGTGTGCATCTGTATGGTGAGTGTGAACTGAATGTATATTGTGTGTATATTGAGTGTGTATTAAATGTATATTATATGTATCATAAGAGTGTACTGAATGTGCATTTGTGCATATGGGATGCTATGCACTAACTGGCATGAATAACATGCCAAAGGTGAATATCCCGCCCGCAGAGCTCCACACCCAAGGATGGAGGGATGCTCAGTGGCTTTATTCATGGACACCGGACACTGCGTGGCTCCCATCCGTGGCCCCACCCCCCCAGCACGCAGGTGCACAGAAGACTGTTCCATGGACTGGGCGTACGTCCAGTGGGATGCCTGGACTGGGCCTCTACTAGATCCCTTGTGCCCGTGGGGCACCAAAGATGGAAGATGGTGCACTGTGTGCCACCAGCACAGTGGCAGGTGGGTGCCCAGCTGGCTGCCCTGGCTCTCCTTGTAGTCCCCATGTGTGTGGGCAGCATGTGGTGGGGGTCTGCTGTGTCCTGACTGCTTTACCCAGTGTTGCATGCACCTCCTGTGCCCCTCACTCTGCACCTTTGTGAATGGTGCGGAGTGTGGGCTGACCCCTAACATGCCCCCACCTGTCCCTGGGACATTGCTGTCTGCGCAGCTGGGGGATTGGGTGCATAACTGCCACACGTTCGGTTTGTGAATGTCTTGCAGGGTCTGCTGGAGCCCGGTCTGTGGCATTCAGACGTAGTGATGCCAACACACCCGGTTTCCGTGGCACATTGGCATCGTGCATAGGGCCCATTGTGTGTGCTGAATGTATATTGTGTATACGGTGATTATGTACTGAATGTATATTGTGCACACAGTGATTATGTACTGAATGTATATTGTGCACACGGTGATTATGTACTGAATGTATATTGTGTATACAGTGATTGTGTGCTGAATGTATGTTGTGCACACGGTGATTATGTACTGAATGTATATTGTGTACATGGTGATTATGTACTGAATGTATATTGTGTACATGGTGATTATGTACTGAATGTATGTTGTGCACACGGTGATTATGTACTGAATGTATATTGTGTACACGGTGATTATGTACTGAATGTATATTGTGTACACGGTGATTATGTACTGAATGTATTATGTACTGAATGTATATTGTGTACACAGTGATTATGTACTGAATGTATATTGTGCACACGGTGATTATGTACTGAATGTATATTGTGTACATGGTGATTATGTACTGAATGTATATTGTGTACACGGTGATTATGTACTGAATGTATTATATACTGAATGTATATTGTGTACACGGTGATTATGTACTGAATGTATATTGTGTACACGGTGATTATGTACTGAATGTATTATGTACTGAATGTATATTGTGTACATGGTGATTATGTACTGAATGTATGTTGTGCACACGGTGATTATGTACTGAATGTATATTGTGTACACAGTGATTATGTACTGAATGTATTATGTACTGAATGTATATTGTGTACACGGTGATTACGTACTGAATGTATATTGTGTATACGGTGATTATGTACTTTGGTACTTTGGTGTATAGGACAAAAGGAGGTGGATTGCCCATCGTGATTGTCCTCCATATGCATGGAACATTAACTCAAAACACTTCCTACCAACCATTTATCTAATTTGTTTTTAAACGTTACAATGTTTGGTGACTCAGCTATGTCCTGTGGTAATGTATTCCATAATCTTGGTGTTCTGATGGTGAAGTAGTTCAGTCTTTTATTATTATTAGTTCTCATAACTTCCGACTGTCTATTATGAAGTCTTGCCACAGTTTTTCTTGTGGAATATTCAATACCAGTTATCTGCATTTGTTCCGGTTTCCTAAGAATTTTAAAGAGCTGAAGTAGATCACCTCTGATTCTTCTTTGCTTAAGAGTATATAGTCCTGTTTTTTGTAATCTAGTATTATAATCCAAGTAGGTGAAGTGTGGAATAAGTTTGGTGGCTCTACGTTGGACTTGTTCAGTTCTGTTAATATCTGTTTTTAAATAAGGGCTCCAAAAAGGTGAACCGTAATCCAAGAAGGGCCTAATGTGAGATCTATAGAGGGACAAAAGGCATTGTTCTGAACGAGACACAAAGGTTTTGGTGATTCTGCAGAGTAGTGCATTTGTCTGATTAGCTATTTTGGTACAGTGGGAAGTTGAGGTTAATTTCTTGTTGACTAGTATTCCCAGATATTTTTCTGCATTTGAAGTTCTAATGATAGTATTGTTCAGATAGTATGTTTGTCCAGGATTGTTTTTTCCCGGATGTAACACTGCACACTTAGATATGTTAACATGCATGTTATTAATAAGTGTCCATTGTTCTACTAAAGCTAAATCAGTTTGTAGTCTACGTCCGTGCTCTGGATGTTAGCATTTCCCCCAAGTTTAGTGTCATCAGCAAATTTGACCATGATATTACTGGTCGAGATACACATATCACTTATGAATAAGTTACACAGAGTAGGCCCAAGCACCAAGCCCTGAGGCACCCCACTGGTCACATCCCTTGTGTCTGACAGAGCGTCGTTTACCCTGACTCTCTGAGTTCTGTTGTTCAGCCATTGACCTATCCATGAAACTAGCAAAGATGAAAAACCCATATTACTAAGCTTATTGATCAAAATAGAATGTGAAACTTTATCAAATGCTTTACTATAGTCTAGCAAAATGACAGCAATAGGAATATTGCAGTCAAAATCATAACTAGTATAATTGTAAAAAGAGAATAAATTTGTAGTGCATAAAGAACCTGGTTTGAACCCGTGTTGATATTCATCTTTAATATTTAAAATTAACATTTCATTTTCTAGTTTTTGTTTAAAAAATTTTTCTATTAGCTTAAATGGTATCAAAGTTAAGCTAATAGGATGGTAGTTTTCGGTTTTAGAGTGGGAGCCCTTTTTATAAATAGGTGTGACTGTAGCAGAACGCCAGTCCTCAGGTACTGTTAATTAAAGAAGAGATTTATTATAGATAATTGTTAAGGGTAAGATAATGGAGTTCTTTGTTTCCATCAGAAGTCTTCAAGTTATGCTATCTGGACCTGGACTAGTATGTTGTTTTAGAGTGTCTAGTACTGTCAGTGTGTCCTGAATGGAAATCCTATGTGTTTCAACATTTGATATTGCTGCAGTGAATGAAGGGACTAACTCTTGAACATAAACTGATGAGAAATAACTATTTAATTCTATTGCCGTTGCTGTATCCGATGTTATTGTTTATTAATAATTAATGGTCCAATTAAGCTGTTACAACCTTTTTTTTCATTTAGGTAAGAATATAGTGCCTTATGACAATATTTTGTATGCACATATTGCGTTTAGCCATAGTAATTTGTTTTTTCAAATTTTTGACTGTTTCCCTATATGGTACCATTATTGAGTCTTTTTGAAATTGTGGACATTTTTTAAGTTTAGAAAAAAGCTTTTTTTTGTGTAATTAATTTCTTAATATTGTTATTGAACCGTTGTGGATTGTTTCCTTTGTAATTGTATTTGTTTTTTTCCAGGTACATATTGTTTTTCGAGTTGAAGTATTTTGTCTTTTAAGAAGTTCCATGCTTCCTCAGTTCTTAAAGGGAGAAGAGTCTGTTCCCAGTTTATTGAGTTTAAAGAACAGTTTATATAGTTAAAATTAGCCTTATGGTATTGTTTTACTTTGATTTTATTAGTTTTGGGTTGAAGAGGAAATTACATGGAAAAAAATAAAGACATATGATCACTGTTGCCTAGGGGAGCTAGAATCCTTGAATCAGATATAGGGGTTTCTAAGTCTGCTATTACTAGGTCAAGAATATTTGTCCCCTAGTTGGCTCCCTTATAATCTGTTTGAGTCCTGAATTTATAATGACTGAAAGCAGTTGTTCGTCATGTTGGTTAGTACCAGATAGGGTATCCCAATTAATGGTGGGAAGATTAAAGTCCCCCAGTATAAGAACTGTGTCTTTGTGTGCTAGTTGGTTAATCTCTTCAACTAGTTGTCTAGTGGAGTTTATGTCAGATGATGGTGGTTGATAGCAAGTTCCTATGAGTAGTTGATGAGTGCCTGTGGGTCTAATATACGCCCATACACTTTCAGTTTGTGTGTTTGTTTCTAACTCATAAGATTGAATATCTTTTCTTCTGTATAAGCTAACCCCTCCACCTTTTTTTGAATTCTCTTTGTTTTTATAATAATGTTTATAACCAGGAAGTTCAGCAATCTATTCTTTTTCTGAATTGCCCCATGTTTCCGTAATTGCTATTAGTGCTAAGTCCAGAGTCTGAGTTAAAACTTCAAGCTCAGCATACTTAGAGATATTCATTGATCGTGCATTAAAAGTGAGAATATTTACTTTAGTGCTATGTCTTAGATAAAGACTACTAATAAGAGACCGGGGTGTCTGTCTCCCCAGTCTTCCCCTTTTTTGTTAGTTTAAATGTGTGTTTATATATGATGTTATCTTTTGGCCCATGATGGTACTGCCTCTTCTACTTAAATGCCATCCATCCCAACAGTAGAGTGAAGGTTTATCCTCAAATTCCTCCCAGTGTGTTATACACTTAATTCCTTGTCCGTAGCACCATTTACGGAGCCATTCATTCAGGGCTTTTATTTTAGAGGTGATATATCTGGTGGCTCTTGGGATTGGTACTATTTCAGGGATACAGACAGTACAGCCACGCTCAGTTAAGATGTTATTTAATGCAACAAAGTCTTGTTTAATTTGCAGGAGTTGTGATCCCCCAATATCATTGGTTCTTGCATGAATAATTACTAAGGGATTGTCACCAGCTGTGGACAGTATAGGTTTTACCATCGATGTAATGTCAGCAATTTTGGCCCCTCTGAAGCTAGAACCCGTTCTATGTTCCTTGTCAGGATTACATATTGCTCTATCTAGATATTTTATAATTGAATCGCCTAGAACATTTACCTGTTGCTGTTTGGTAAATATTAGCTTAACTTTCCTGTAACCGTTTTTAATCATGTGAATTTACTGTACATCACTGTGTTTATAAACGTTATTTTCCCCTGTATGTATAACTGTCTTATATAAGTGTATGATGTATCTGTTGTGTATCAACTATTGAACCTTGACCTTATCAGGTCCATCTTGTAAATGAGCCTTGCTCAATGATGTTCGCCTGAATAAATAAAGATTTGATGATGATGATGGTATGGGGTCCTACTGGGGTGTAATGCTGAAGAAGTGTTTGCCATGGGTTTTGTAACTAAAGCAAAGTTTGTTTGTGGTTTGTTAATTATTTCTTTGTGGGCCTGAGCTAAACTTGCCAGACTGTGATGTGGTGGGTAAGGAGCTTGTTTCTATAGTAGTGGGTGTTTTGGTGGGAGGGTTGGGATCACTATCTTTAGGTGTCATTTTGCTACAGTCTCCCAATACAGCATCTGCATCTCTATTAATTTTTGTAGGAGGTACTCAAATGAATTTTGTAGGGGGATTGTTTGGATTTTATCAAGATGGTTACTTTTCCTAGTGTGTTTCTTATGGGGAATTGTTATCCAGTTGTCATTATTAGCGGTATGAGTTGAGGGGGTTGAGGCAATGACTGGTTACTCTGCTGGATTAAAAGCAGGGTGGTTGTTAGAGAATATTTCTTGGGAAAGTGAGTTTTCTAGGTGCTTGGTGGTAGACATGTTGGTGTCAACTAAGAACGACATCTGATCAGTATAATCCTCTAGTGCTTTAATTTCAGAGTTAAGAGTTTCTTTAGGCTGCAAACATTTTACTTCTTCCTGCAGACTTTTCAACAATATCCATCTGTCACATACAAAGTTAGCTACTTGCTTACCAGTAGTACACATTAAACATGATGTACACAGCTTATTTGCTTTCTTCATGACTAATGCTGGAACAGAGACTATAGAGGAAGAAACAATTGACAGTCTATAACTTACCTTTTAGATAGTGCCTTAGTCTGGTGCCCTGGGCCCATTGACCCCGGTGGACATGGTAGACACACGCAGAACATCGCGTGTCTCAGAATGTGTCTCCGCAGCCCACTTGCTTGCCCCACTCGCTAGTGCGAGTAGTTATGTATGGTGCAAACCAGAAGTGCCTAGTCATGCTACTTCCAGTTTTGCACTAACACAGAGTTCCCAAAACGAGTAAAATAGCCTTTAAGAAGGCTTACCCAGTCTGAAAAAGGGGTAAATTGTGCAGTAAGCAGCAACTAGTGCTACTAATCTTTAGAAACAGCAAGTAGTGGGGAGGAGATGAGCCAGGAGGATTCAGGAAGTGCTCAGTGGCCTCCAGTATCCCACAGTCCTATGCAGCAAAGATAATGAGAGTACTGTGATAAGGAAGATACCCTTCTCACAGATTTAATTATATAAAGCAATACAATTCAGTATTTCAAGTTTCATTTAGCAGTTAAAACATTAAGCATGTATCAGCACTTCACAGCAGCAAGTGTACTATCATATATTGTGTATACAGTGATTATGTACTGAATGTATATTGAGTACACGGTGATTATGTACTGAATGTATATTGTGTATACGGCGATTATGTACTGAATGTATATTATGTATACGGCGATTATGTACTGAATGTATATTGAGTACACAGCGATTATGTACTGAATGTATATTATGTATACGGTGATAATGTACCGAATGTATATTGTGTATACAGTGATTATGTACTGAATCTGTATTTGTGTATATGGTGAGTGTGTACTAAATGTGTATGTTTGTACATGTGATTTATTTTTTATTACATTTTGTGAGAGTGCAGTCAGGTGCGGGTAGGTTTTCCCATCTTTGTGCCTGCTGGAGGCAAGTGGTTAGCTGCTTGTTCTGTGAAGTATACCTCTCAGGGCCATTGCTGACTGCTGTGGCCATGAAGTTTCCTGGTCCTTCCTCTGAGGATTGCTGTGGCTGGCCGAGAGTGGTGAGAGAGCCCTCAGGCCATAAATTAACTGTCTTCCATTTTTAAAACTGAACTGGTGGTGGTGAGAGCACCACCCGTATCTACACTTCTGGCTTATTGTTATTTCTCAGAACTGTTCCTCTGGTGAGAGAAGAGGCTAGCACCTCTGCAATAAGTACTGGTTTGGGTCTTAATGTTTATTTCTCATCTGGACTTTTTATCTGGTGCACCATGAACTGAATGTTTGGTGGCTTCTCCTTTGTTTCTTTGATTTTTTGCATACTGGACTTTTGCATTTATTTATTAAGGGGTTTTAGTGAGGGTGTTGTGGGTATGCTGTAAAATTAGTTATATTTATTGTTTTAGAACTGCGTGAGTCAGGGCGCCTGATTCTCAAAGCTACCGGCATGGCGCAAGGGGCTTGCACCACATAGAATGGCACAAGGTGCCGCTTGCGCCTAAAGATGTGCCGGGAGCGATTCTCAAAGGCAGCCTGTGTCATCTGCAGGCTGCCTGCCCCAGACAGGGTCTGTGCCATCCTTGCACCCAGAAATGGGCTGCAGCAAGGCACCAGGGGGCATGTGGAAGATGCAAGCTGCCACAGCCCCATACACGCATTTCATAGAAATCTCCCAGAGGGAGAAATTCTAAGTACCCTTAGACCAGCCAGGGTTGGTTTAAGGGGACTTAGAAAAATCTTCCCTGCAGAGAATTGCCTGTTTGTGGCAAGCCATAAGAGGCAGTCCCCCCTCCCAAATCTTTGATAGCAGCCCCTTTTCATATCATAATTTAATTGTCCCCATCCTGGTGGTCTAGTGGCACCCCCATGCTAGATGCCGCCAGTACAAATACATCAATTACTACCCACCCCTCCCTAGTGGTCTAGTGGAACTCTCCCCCCACTCCAGCAGATATTGCCCACCACCTCACTCCCCCCACAACCCAAAACAGAGCCAGTGTCCAGCACAGCCCTCCTACAGTATGCTCAGTGACAGTTCGGTTGGCAGCCGGCTGACCACAGAGGTGAGAGAAGGGCTGTATTGGTTTCCGGCTCTGTTTCAGATTTGGGAGGGGAGCGGAGTAGTGGGCAATACCTGCTGGTGTGGGAGGTGGATTCCACTAGACCACCAGGGATTGGGGGGGTGAATATTAATTATCATAGCTGTGGACATTGCAGATTTGGAAAGTTTTATTTCTCTTCATTATTTGTACTGGCAGCATAAGGCATGGGAGGGACTGGAACATCGGGGATGGGAGTGCATATATTACTAAGGGGTAACATTTGGCAGGGGAAGGGGCTCTATGTAATAACCAGATTGAGCATTGGGGTGGGGGACTGCTGTGTCACCGAGGAAGGGGTTCGTTCTGTGGTTTAGCATTACACATCGGGGAGGGGGGCCGCTAGCCCAACAGAGCTTAGAGCAGTGCACAGCCACCCCATGGCTTGCAGTTAACCTTGCTGGTGCACCATTTGTGTGTGGCACACAGTCACTCTTGCCACAATCTGTAGGACTTATCCGTCGGGACCCTGCCTGAGAGTGAATCAAGCGTAGGGTCCCTGGCACAATGGGCTTCAGCGCAAGCGGCTGTTTGCCGCAGCTTGCGCTGAACACAGCCCCCTTTGAGAATCAGGCCCAGGGTGTGCTTGATTAGGAATCTATGAGTGTAATTTGGTGTGCATCAGCGTTTGACTGTGGTTGTGGGTGGTTTAGAGGGTTGTTTGAGAATTCGATTAATCGTGTGTTGGTGTCTTTAATGATTTTTGTTGTATTTTGTGTGAATCAGGGTTTGGTTGCAAGTTGGGTGGCTTGAAGGGGATTCTAGAATTTTATTAGTATTAGCTGAAAAATGTGTAGAGTCTTTAAGGAGAATAAGCACATCTACGCCAGGGACCACCTGCGGCTGCTTCAACTGTTCGTGGGGGTCCCACTGGTTGTCCCTGCAGAGATCCTCAGCCACTGCAGGGAATGAGGGATCCTTCGAGGACAAGCAAACACTGCAGTGGGGGTCCTGGGTATGATGGTCAGGGGGGATAGGATTGGTGTTGTGCAGTCGAGGAGACACCTGAGGAGGGTGTGGAATCAGGATTGGGGTTTGCCATGCCTGGTTCCCCTCCCCATGGACCTGTCAAATTTCAGTGAGCAGGAAGTAGTCTGTCTGTCCATCTGGCCAGCACTGTTCCTCCCCTTCGTGCCATTCTTTGTAATGCAAGATCACTGAGGAATAAGATGACAGTGATGGAGGGCTTCATCGCAGATTCCTCAGCTGACCTTCTTTGTATCATGGAGACCTGGTTGGTCAAGGACTCTGGACCTGTGCTGGGGGCATCTGTCCTGCCTGTTTTTTCTGTGGTGCATTGCCTGAGGAGGGATCACAGAGGGGGCAGGGTGGGCATTTGCTTTAGATCCATCCTGGGTTTCACTGCACTCCCTACAAGAACATTCAGATCTTTTGAATATGTGATGGCTAGATGTGGTCCAGGTGTCAGTGGCAGGATCATTCTCATATTCTGTCCTCTAAGCAGTGGGAGTGATTTTCTGCAGAAGCTGGTGGACTTCATTGTTGAACAGGTGCTGGATGCCCCTAGGTTGTTGGTGCTGGGGGATTTCAATGCTTGAATTGACAATGAATCCTCACAATTTCGACAGGAACTCCTCCAGTTGATGTTTTCACTGGGACTAACACAGGCTGTGTTGCCTCTGGAACCCATTAGTAGGGTCACACATTGGACCTGATCTTCTCATTGGGACTTGCCATCAGTGTGGTCAAGGTTGATCTTGTCTCTTGGTTGGACCATCATGTAATGTCGTTCCAGTGTGGGGGTCCTCTGTTTAACTACCCCCCATGGACACTATCCAGTGCCGTCCAAAATATCATTTGGAGCCTTGCAAACTCCAGGAGGCACTGGATGTCTTGAGTTTGCTGCTGGCATGTGCACAATGTACTGAGGTGGCTGTGGAGTGCTATAATATGGCACTTATGACTGCCTTAGACTCCGTTGTACCTTATCGCATTTGTCCCTTCACCTCCTGCCATAGTTCACTGTGGCGTTGTGCTGAGTTATATTAGCTGAAGACTGAGGGACAGAGGTTGGAGCATTCCTGGAGAAGTTCAGGGTCTGTGAAGGACAGATTGGCAATGAGAATTCATTATGCTGAATATCAGTGGGCCATCGACCTGGAAAAGACAGAGTTGCTGTCATGGTTGATTGCTGCAGGGGAAAAATTACCCAGCTCAGCTCTTTCATACTGTTGACAGGTTATTAAACCCTCCCTGTCTACAGTCTGTCAGGGCAGTTTCTGCAGAAAAGTGCAAGGAATTCAAATATTTTTTCACTGACAAGGTGTCGGTCATTAGGTCTGAAATTTCTTCGAGCGGCCTGGTTTGGGTCAGTAGTGGTCGTGCCTTCAGTGATGTATATATGCCTGTCTGGGATGAGTTTCCACCTGTTCCTGAGGCTGAGGTGCTTCAGGCTGTCACCAGTTTGCGCCCCACCAACTGTGCGCTGGATCCAGGACCAACATGTCTGACTCTTGGCTGTACCAAGTTCCTGGGTCCAGTGTTCATGAAGATTGTGAATGAGTCCTTGAGGGAGGATGTTTTTAAATTGGCCTTAAAAAAGGTGGTGGTCAGACCCCTTCTAAAAAACCTTCCTTGGACCCTGACATTCTAGCGAACTACTGTACAGGCCTGTTTCTAACCTTCCTTTTTAGGGAAGGTTATCGAGAAGATGGTGGTGGAACAGCTGATCAATTGCCTGGAGTTTCTTTCCATCTATGAACCTCTACAGTCAGGTTTTCTGCCTTGTCACAGCATTGAGACTGCTCTCGTCAGGATAACCCATGATCCCCTCCTTGCGAGGGACTGAGAGCAACATTTCATCCTGATGCTCTTGGATCTCTCATCAGCGTTTGACACCACTGACCAGGGCTGCAGCTATGGATTTTGGGGCCCAGGACAAGTCACTGGAAATGGGCCCCGGTTTCCCAAACCAGCTAATGCCAGGGGTAATGCTAACTCCTCAGGTGGGCCCCTCCTGAGCTCAGGGCCCCGGACAACATCCCCAGTTTTCCCCTTAGTACTGTGGCCCTGCAGCTGACCATGGAGTGCTTTTGGATCACCCAAGGAACTATGTAGGTCCCACTGGTGCAGTTCCATGCTGGTTTCAGTCCTACATAATTGGGAGAATGCCACAAGTTGCCCTGGGGAGTTTTACCTCAGAGGTGTCTGCATTACCCTGTAGAGTTCCTCAAGGCTCAATCCTTGCCCCCATCCTGCTTTCTGTGTACATGCTGCTGTTGGGGGAGACCATTAGATGGTACAGTGTTTCTGTGGCTTCAGTGCTGAGTCAGTGCTTGGCCAAAATAAATGACCTGGTTATGTCTCAACTTAGGTAAGACAGAGGTCATGGTGATTGAACTGGGTTAGCAGGACTTGTCTGCTGTGAATTGAGTGGCTCTCCCAGAAGTGGGTGGCTGACCTCTCATGGCAGCTGATTTGGTGAGGAACTGGGGAGTCATTTTGGATAGCAGATTGACACTCGAACAACAGGTGTCATATATCGTCTGATCTGGCTTTTACCATCTGCGTAATATTGTCAGGATCAAGCTGTATCTAGCCAGGAGGACTCAGTGACAATCATCCATGCTTACATCACCTGCAGGTTGGACTACTGCAACACTCTCTACCTGGAGCTTTTGAGAGGCTTGATACAACGACTGCAGCTGTTACAGAATGCTGCAGCCCGGATGACAGTGGGTTCCTCACGGAGTGACCATATCGCACCAGTTCTATGTGCACTGCTCTGGCAGCCTTTGTGTTTGTGCATCACCTTCAAGATTTGCTTGTTAACATACAAGGTTCGGACCAGACTACTTAAAAGAGCTCCTGTTTCCCTACCACCCAGTCTGCACTCTCCACCCCACTGATGCTGGCCTTCTTGTCGTCTCTCCATCCAGGCTGAAGTCACTGGGTGATAGAGCTTTCGGAGGGGCTGCTCTAATTGTATGGAACTCGGCCCCATATTACATTTGTACAGCCGGCATGGTAGAAGTTATCCGAAGACCTTTTTGTTTAATCAAGAATTTCATCATAATCAGGATAATTGCTACTTTACATGTTGGACTATCCTATTTTAATTAATATTTTCATTTGAATGAATTTTATCTTGTGATTTAGGTGTAACTTTGTACAGGGCTCAGAGACTGCTTGGATTGGGTACTTTAGAAATAAACTTTGCCTTGCCTACATTTACACAGGATAGGTCAGCTGAGAATTATGATGTCAGGTGTAGACAGTCAGCCAGAGCTAAAGGGGCAGAGGCATCTGGTCAATATAGTGCGAGCAAAAATGCACCGCAAAAAACGTACGGTGAAAATAGTGTTGGGGGGAAAAATAGCAAGTGGGATAAAATGGTGTGGAGATGTTATCCCCCCCAACTGTCACTCTTCTGAGGTTATGAATAGGAAATCATGCCCCCCACGACTTTCTCGCCACATCCGAGTTTGGCCCCTTCCCCGGAGTTTGTAATAGTAAATCGCTCCCACCGACTCCCCACCACCTTGAGTTCTGTCCCCCGAATTTGTAATTGTAAATCCCCACCCACCAACTCCACCCCGAGTTCTGCTTCCCAGAGTTTGTAATAGTAAACTCCACCCACTGACTTTCTCCCCTAGATGCATGGTCATCGCTTGGCGCTCTCATGCTGATGCACAGTTTTTCCTGCTGCCATTTAGTCTGCACGATTATTGACGGAACCATTTTGCTGTCACTAACTTGATGTAGATCCAAGGGCAGAAATACTGTTTTCTTGTAAATACCTTTAGAAATAAGGAAATAAGGGTAAGAATTACAGAATAAAATATGAAATGTAATCTACATTTCTACCTGAATTTTACATTCTTTAAAAGTTGTCTCAGCTGTGTCAGGAGCTCTTTAAGTGACTTGTCCAAGATGAATAACATCATGAATAACATAATGATAACAATGAATACATGTATGATGATTCTCAATTGTTATGCTTTGACTACACTGTATGACTTTGTCCTTTCCCAATGTATCTTGCTTTTGTGTAATTTTTATGTATCACTGTGTTCTGTAACTGTACCTCCCGGGTCGTGCCTGAAAATAGTCACATGATGGCTAGTGCACTTACCCGGTCAACAAAAACTAAATAAATAAATAAGATCACCCAGGGACCATTTGGCTGTGCTGAAGTTTGAACCTGTGATCTCCCAGTTCTTAAGGTGGTGCTCTAGCCACTAGACCACACTATTTCCTAATACTGTGTGTGTATGGTATTTTTAAATGATATGTGCATACAATGAGTGTATGGTGTGTGTATGGGTGCATAGTGCTTGTATACGTGTGTATTGATTATGTGATGTACGTGCATGTGTGAGCATACTATGGGCCAGATATTCAAAACTTTGAGCTGGGCAAAAACCATTTGCGCAGGTTTAGCGCGGGATTAGCGCGGGTCTGCCATATTCAAAAGGCCAAATAGCACGGGCAAACTGCATTAGCGCCGGGCAAAATTATAATGTATGCAAGGGACAAACTGACATGAATACAGGCGCAATGCTATATTCAGCGACTAGCGCCGCACTAAGTGGTTTTGCGTGACTTAGCGCGACACTTAGCGCGGTGCACATTACCGCCCAGGAAAAGCTGGTCTTAATCCTGGGCAATCAGCTTTGTGCGACATTATGGCTTTGTGTGGCGTTTGCACGGGTTTAGCGCGGGTTTTGCGTGACCCTAACAAATAAATATGACACATAGATAAAGCCATAGAGGAAGCATGCTGCTAACTGATGGCATCACAATGATGCCATCATCTGTCACCAGTCCCAGCCATGCCAGGCAGTAAGTGGTGACCCTGCCACCAGTGGACAGCACGGCAGTGTGGCCATACAGCACACACCTGTGGACCACACTTCTGTGGACACCAACAGATGCCAGCACACACATGCAGCACTGTGGGCATGGAGGATGTTGAGGGGAGCATATATGGGTGGCGAGGCTGTGCTACAGATCAGGTGTGGCCACAAGGCTGGGACACATCATGCAGTGTACATGGGTCAGTATTGGAATACCCCAACACCAGTGTGCCTTCGGATAATATATGCCCCCGGCCACATACCTAGCTGTACAACTGCCATAGCACACAAAGCCAGAAATGTACATGTCACTGTGAGCATCCATGCCACAGGTGCAGCATCTGTGGGTCACACAACAGCGTAACAGTAATGTCAGTGTCAAAACATCGCAGGTTGGGCGCTCACTGTGTATAGTGCAGTCATCATCACTGCCCTACACACCATAGGCATTGCTGTGTCCACGCACTACTGGCCCCTTGCTACTGTAGTTTCTGCTGTGCACTGTAGCATGCCCTACAATGTGACAGTTGCATGCAGCACCACCACCACCTGTGCCTATGGTGTCCTGTCCTGGGGTATAATATGCTATGCTATGCTATACTGTTTACATGTAGCCTGCAGCTATCATCATGCACTGCCAGACTGACCTACAGGTGGAGCTGCGGTTGGACCTGGTCAGCCCCTGTACTTCCAGACTGACCTACAGGTGGCTCTGTGGGACTCTGCAGTAACGCTGGGCAAACTGCATGCAAATCAGGGTATAATGAGATACTAATCCGGTTGTTTGCCCAGAGACTACGTAAGTAGGCTCATTTGCATGGCACTTTTGAATATGGCACATTTTAGCCCCGGGCAAATGTGTTTGCTCCAGGCTAACTGCTTAGCTCCGCGCTAATGCCGCGCTAATGTGTTAGCGCGGCGCTAACGGTACGGGGAATATTATACAGTTTTGATCACTGTTCTTTCACATCTGCTGCTTCCTGCAGCTGTACTGAGTCCATGCATTTTCTGGCACACACATTGGCCACGTAGTTCATCTGTACCTGCCCACATGTTGCTGTGTACTGTGTTGTTGTTGTGGGTTGCACTTCCTGGTTGCTTTTTTCAGTGCTATCTTATTCCAGGGCTATTTTTGCCCTGCACTCCCAGCCCAGTTTGCATGGCCTCATTACCATGCCATATTCGGAAGCTGTTTGCCCTGGGCTATTCCTTTTGAATATAGCTTGCTCTGTGCTCCGGGCTAAGTTTGCCTGCTGGGCAGTGCTAATTTTACCCCGGGGCAAAGTTTTGAATATCTGGCCCCATATGTGTATACAATATGTTTGTATTGAGGGTGTGTGTGTGTATTTGTATAGTATGTGTGCATTTAGTGTAGGGTTGTGTGTGTATAGTATTTGTGTATATGATTGTATTGAGGGTGTGGTGTGTGTGTATACATTGTATGTGTGTGTTTGTACAGTATGTGTGCACTTAATGTATAGTGTGTGCGTATAGTATTTGTGTATATAATATGGTGCATATGTGTGTGTGTGTGTGTGTGTATGGGTGCATAGTACTTTAGTATTTTTTAATGATATGTGCATACAATGAGTGTATGGTGTGTTTGTGCGTGTGGGTGCATAGTATTTGTATATGTGTGTATTGATTATGTGATGTACGTGCATGTGTGAGCATACTATATGTGTATACAATATGTATTGAGGGTGGTGCATATGTGTGTGTGTATGGGTGCATAGTACTTGTATATGTGTGTATTGATTATGTGATGTACATGCATGTATGAGCATACTATATGTGTGTAAAATATGTTTGTATTGAGGGTGTGTGTATATATGTGTGTTTGTATAGTATGTGTGCATTTAGTGTATGGTGTGTATTTATATAGTATGTGTGCATTTGGAGTATGGCGTGTGTGTAGTATTTGTGTATGCAATATGTTTGTATTGAGGTTGTGGGGTGAGTATGTATGTTTATATAGTATGTGTGCATTTAGAGTATGGTGTGTGTGTGTGTGGTATTTGTGTATGCAGTATGTTTGTATTGAGGTTGTGTGCATGTGTGTGTGGGTTTGTATAGTATGTGTGCATTTAGTGTATGGTGTGTATGTATAGTATTTGTATATACAATTGTGTGGAGGATGTGTGTGTGTGTGTTTATATAGTATGTGTGCATTTAGTGTATGGTATGTGTATGTATAGTATTTGTGTATATGATTGTATTGAGGGTGGTATGTGTGTTTGTATAGTATGTGTGCATTTAGTGTATGGTGTGTGTATGTATAGTATTTGTGTATATTATTGCATTGAGGGTGATATGTGTGTGTGTGTGTGTTTGTGTAGCATGTGTGCATTTAGAATATGGGGTATGTGTGTATAGCATTTGTGTATGCAATATGTTTGTATTGAGGCTGTGGTGTGTGTGTGTGTTTGTATAGTATGCGTGCATTTAGTGCATGGTGTGTATATGTATAGTATTTGTGTATATGATTGTATTGAGGGTGTGGCTTCTGTGTGTGTGTTTTTATAGTATGTGTACATTTAGAGTATGGTGTATGTGTTTGTATAGTATGTGTGTATTTAGTGTATGGTGTGTGTGTATGTGTGTTTGTATAGTATGTGTGCATTTAGAGTATGGTGTATGTGTGTATAGCATTTGTGTATGCAATATGTTTGTATTGAGGTTGTGGTGTATATATGTGTGTGTGTGTTTGTATAGTATATGTGCATTTAGTGTATGGTGTGTGTGTATGTATAGTGTTTGTGTATACGATTGTATTGAGGGTAGTGTGTGTGTGTGTTTGTATAGTATGTGTGCATTTAGAGTATTGTGTGTGTATGTATAGTATTTGTGTATACAATTGTATTGAGGGTGGTGTGTGGGTGTTTGTATAGTATGTGTGCATTTAGAGTACGGTGTATGTGTGTATAGCATTTGTGTATGCAATATGTTTGTATTGAGGTTGTGGTGTGTGTGTGTGTTTGTATAGTATGTGTGCATTTAGTGTATGGTGTGTGTATGTATAGTATTTGTGTATATGATTGTATTGAGGGTGGTGTGTGTGTGTGTGTGTTTATAGTATGTGTGCATTTAGAGTATGGTGTATGTGTTTGTATAGTATGTGTGTACTTAGTGTATGATGTGTGTATGTGTATGTGTGTTTGTATAGTATGTGTGCATTTAGAGTATGGTGTATGTGTGTATAGCATTTGTGTATGCAATATGTTTGTATTGAGGTTGTGGTGTATATGTGTGTGTGTGTTTGTATAGTATGTGTGCATTTAGTGTATGGTGTGTGTATGTATAGTATTGGTGTATACGATTGTATTGAGGGTGGTGTGTGTGTGTGTTTGTATAGTATGTGTGCATTTAGAGTATGGTGTGTGTGTATAGTATTTGTGTATGCAATATGTTTGTATTGAGAGTGTGGTGTATGTGTGTGTGTTTGTATAGTATGTGTGCATTTAATGTATGGTGTGTGTATCTATAGTATTTGTGTATACGATTGTATTGAAGGTGTGGTGTGTGTGTGTTTGTATAGTATGTGTGCATTTAGAGTATGGTGTGTGTGTATAGTATTTCTATAGTTGATTGTGATTTGTGTGTGTGTGTTGTATAGTATGTGTGCATTTAGTGTATGGTGTGTGTGTATGTATAGGAGTGTGTGTGCTTGTATAGTATGTGTATTTAGTGTATGGTGTGTGTGTGTGTGTTTGATAGTATGTGTGCATTTAGAGTATGTGTGTATGTGTATAGTATCTGTGCTATATGTTTGTATTGAGGTTATGGTGTGTGTGTTTGTATAGTATGTGTGCATTTCAGTGTATGGTATGTGTATATAGTATTTCAGTATCATTGTATTGAGGGGTGTGTGTGTGTGTATGTATGTGTGTGTGTATTGTTGTAGTATGTGTGCATTGATGTATGTGTGTTTGTATAGTATTTGTATTATTGTGAGTGTGTGTGTGTGTGTTTGTATAGTATGTGTGCATTTAGTGCATGGTGTGTGTATGTATAGTATTTGTGTAAATAATTGTATTGAGGGTGTGGTGTGTGTGTGTTTGTATAGTATATGTGCATTTGGAGTATGGTGTGTGTGTGTGTGTGTGTAGTATTTGTGTATGCAATATGTTTGCATTGAGGTTGTGGGGTGTGTGTGTGTGTTTGTATAGTATGTGTGCATTTAGAGTATGGTGTGTGTGTATAGTATTTTGTATGCAATATGTTTGTATTGAGGTTGTGTGTGTGTTTTGTATAGTATGTGCATTTAGGTATGTGTGTGTATGTGTGTGTAGTATTTGTGTATGCAATATGTTTGCATTGAGGTTGTGGGGTGTGTGTGTGTGTTTGTATAGTATGTGTGCATTTAGTGTATGGTGTGTGTATGTATAGTATTTGTGTATACGATTGTATTGAGGATGTGGTGCGTGTATACAGTGTGTGTGTGTGTGTTTGTTTAGTATATGTGCATTTATGGTGTGTGTATATAGTATTTATGCATACAATCAGCTTGAGGTGGTGTGTTTGTATAGTATGTGCATTTAGAGCATGGTGTGTGTGCATAGTATTCTGCATGCAATATGTTTGTATTGAGGTGTGGTTGTGTGTGTGTGTGTGTTGCATGTATGTGTGCATTTAGAGTATGGTGTGTGTTTGTGTGTGTGTAGTACTTGTGTGTATGCAATATGTTTATATTGAGGTTGTGGTGTGTGTGTGTGTGTTTGTTTTGTATGTGTGCATTTAGTGTATGGTGTGTGTATGTATAGTATTTGTGTATACGATTGTATTGAGGGTGGCGTGCGTGTGTGTGTGTGTTTGTATAATATGTGTGCATTTAATGTATGGTGTGTGTATGTATAGTATTTGTATATACGATTGTATTGAAGATTCGGTGTGTGTGTTTGTATAGTATGTGTGCATTTAGAGTATGGTGTGTGTGTGTATAGTATTTCTGTATGTAATATGTTTGTATTGAGAGTGTGGTGTGTGTGTGTTTTTGTATAGTATGTGTGCATATAGTATTTCTGTATGCAATATGTTTATATTGAGAGTGTGGTGCGTGTGTGTGTTTGCATAGTATGTGTGCATTTAGTGTATGGTGTGTCTGTGTTTGTATAGTTTGAGTGTATTTAGTGTATGGGTATGTGTGTGTATAGTATGTGTGCATTTCGTGTATGGTGTGTGTTTGTATTGTATGTGTGCATTTAGTGCATGGTGTGTGTGTGTGTGTTTGTATAGTTTATATGCATTTAGTGTATTGTGTGTGTGTGTCTGTGTAGTATGTGTACATTTAGTGTATGGTGAGTGTGTGTGTGTGTTTGTATAGTGTGTGTGCATTTAGTGTATAGTATGTGTGTTTGTATAGTATGTGTATATTTAGTGTATGGTGTGTGTGTGTGTTTCTATAGAATGTGTGCATTTAGTGTATCGTGTGTGTGTGTGTTGTATAGTATGTGTGCATTTAGTGTATGGTGTGTGTGTGTTTGTATAGTATGTGTGCATTTAGTGTATATGTGTGTGTGTGTGTTTGTATAGTGTATGTGCATTTAGTGCATGGTGTGTGTGTATGTATAGTATTTGTGTATATGATTGTATTGAGGGTGGTGTGTGTGTGTTTGTATAGTATGTGTGCATTTAGTGTATGGTGTGTGTATGTATAGTATTTGTGTATACGATTGTATTGAGGGTGTGGTGTGTGTGTACTGTATGTGTGTGTGTGTTTGTATAGTATGTGTGCATTGAATGTATGGTGTGTGTATGTATAGTATTTGTGTATAAGATTGTATTGAAGGTGTGGTGTGTGTATGTTTGTATAGTATGTGTGCATTTAGTGTATGGTGTGTGTATGTATAGTATTTGTGTATACGATTGTATTGAGGGTGGTTTGTGTGTGTTTGTATAGTATGTGTGCATTTAGAGTATGGTGTGTGTGTGTATAGTATTTCTTTATGCAATATGTTTGAATTGAGGGTGTGGTGTGTGTGTGTTTGTATAGTATGTGTGCATTTAGAGTATGGTGTGTGTGTAGTATTTGTGTATGCAATATGTTTGTATTGAGGTTGTGTGTGTGTGTTTGTATAGTATGTGTGCATTTAGTGTATGGTGTGTGTATGTATAGTATGTGTGCATTTAGTGTATGGTGTGTGTATGTGTGTTTGTATAGTGTATGTGCATTTAATGTCTGGTGTGTGTGTATGTATAGTATGTGTGCATTTAGTGTATGGTGTGTGTATGTATAGTATTTGTGTATGCAATATGTTTATATTGAGCCATAAAAACAAAAAATAGCTGCTCAAACCTTTAAATTACTACACACTGGAATTCACATTTCTTATAAGGGGTGCTGCTAGATGGTAACAAATAACAAACAAAGCAAAAGGACTAACGCGCACCCCCCCCCACATAGCATAACATTTAAACTTTCAAATGCCAAAATTGGCTATATTTACTTTCAAACTCCATGTGAGGAGAGGGTCCTCTTAGTTTCAGATTGGAATTCCAATTTGAGTAAGCTAAATCACCAAACGTCAAGGTGGGACCCTTCAATTTAGTCCCTAACTTTACAATGCCTCAATGGCTACTAGCTAACTGCTTTTATACTGTGCTCCCAGCAGGGATTTTACACAGGTGATTTAACTTTCAAATGCCTAAATGGCTACTGTGCTCCCAGAAGGGATATAACACAAACATTTGTGTAGTAGTAATTTAAAGGTTTGAGCAGCTATTTTTTGTTGTTATGGTTTTACTTGAATTTGGGGAGTTTATGGTGCTCCTCTATAGCATGCTCCCTTTAAAATGTCTGTGTTATGCTATGTGGGGGGGGGAGGGTGTGCGCTAGTCCTTTTACTTTGTATGTTTATATTGAGGTTGTGGTGTGTGTGTGTGTGTGTGTGTGTGATTGTATAGTATGTGTGCATTTAGTGTATGGTGTGTGTATGTATAGTATTTGTATACGATGTACATTTCAGATACTGAAACTGGGAATCCCGAAACTCACAGGACCGAGTTCAGTATCCCAACATGGAGAAGCCCAACAAGGAGGAAGGTAATGCTGACAGGGGTACAGTAGTGGATGTGATGAACCAACTGCTACCATACCCCTTGTCAGGCAGCACAACACAGAGAGAGGAAGATGCAGAAGCTGGCCGAGCTGCTCCCGTAGCATGGAGGGCTAAGCTACAAGCAGCTCAGCCAGCATGGTCTGGTAGACCCGGGTTCTGTGCCCAGCTACCATTTTGGTGAAACACGATTTCACCCCTCGTAACTTATTTTTTTTTAATTCTGAGGTCTGCTGCCCCTTGGAGTTGGTTATTTAAGTTACAGGGGGTGTGGGGGTGCATGGGGCAAAGCTCCCTGCATTACATCTAACTTCTTGTCAGGATTTTGAGATTCAGTATCCTGAACTCAGTCTTCTGGGGTTCGGGATACTGAGTTTCAAGATTCCATAGGTAATCCATGCATACAGTATGTTTTTTATTGAGTGTGTGTGTGTGTGTGTGTTTGTATAGTTTATGTGCATTTAGTGTATGGTGTGTGTGTGTGTGTGTGTGTGTGTGTAGTATGTGTGCATTTAGAGTATGGTGTGTGTGTGTGTGTTTGAATAGTATGTGTGCATTTAGTGCATTGTGTGTGTGTGTGTGTGTGTGTGTATCTGTGTAGTATGTGTGCATTTAGAGTATGGTGTGTGTGTGTGTGTGTGTGTATAGTATATGTGCATTTAGTGTATGGTGTGTGTGTTTGTATAGCATGTGTGCATTTAGTGTATGGTGTGTGTGTTTGTGTAGTATGTGTGCATTTAGTGTATGGTGTGTGTTTGTATAGTATGTGCATTTAGTGTATGGCGTGTGTGTGTGTGTTTGTATAGTGTATATGCATTTAGTATATGGTGTGTGTGTGTGTGTGTGTGTGTGTGTGTACAGTATGTGTATATTTAGTGTATAGTCTATGTGTGTATAGTATATAGATGTGGTAGCACATATATGCTAGGGTTGAGTCAGTGTTTGTGTCAAGATGGATTTTTGACATCAGCAACCTTAGTCCCTAAGACTGTGAAATTTGGTGTGCACCTTCCTAGTCCTAGGTGCTAACTTTTTGGCCAGTTTGGGGAAAAATATCAGTTTGGTGGTTCAAGTTATTGATTAGTAAAATTGCATAAAATATACATGGGTTTTGATCATTTTTTGCTCAAGGCTAGCAAAAAAACTGCACCAGTATAAATTATGAAACAAAGTTTTGTTAGCGTTCATTTCAAGGAAGTTCTGTCGAGGGGTTTAAAAACTGAATTTTACAAGGATAATTCCCCATAGAGGACTGCAACTTTAAAAATGAACCACACAATAGCCGGCACGGTGGTGCTGAGTGTTGAGGCACTGGACATCACACCTCACGCCACGCTGGCAACTCAGGTTCGGGAACAACCTCGGGTTGCCGGGGTGCCGGCTGGGGGAGGAGGACTGGCGCGGGATTTCCCCTCCAGGGGTGGATGCCCACTTCTCCATAGTCCTGCACCCATCAGGTGGAGGTCCGATGGGTGTGCAGGTGGCAAGAGTGGTGATGCAAGTCTGGGGTGGGGTGGAAGAGATCACCGGATCCTGGCATGTGCACAGCCTCCACGCAGCCGCGACACGACAAAGGCGCGTGACTCCCAGGAAGGAGAGAGAAAGTGGAAAAGAAAAAAATATATATAAAAAAATTAACCACACAAGACTGTCATTGGGTAAACTTTTATTAAGTTTTATTTTTTATTAATGTTGTATTACAAGGTTTCACACTGGTTTGTTCCTTTACAGATAATGCATTGATAAAGATTTACAAGGTCCATCAGATCGGACAGAAGTATAATAGCTACCTTTCCATGTATTTGTACAAGTCATATGCTTGTATGTTTCAGTTTTCATATGTGCAGATGATAAAAAAACTGGTGGAAAATTGAAAAGATGCCACACTTTTTCCTATTTAAAGTTTATTCTGCACAAAAACTTAAAAAGCTAAAAAAGAAACAAGTACTTAATTGTGAAGTATGACAGTTGATGGATAACCAGAAGAGAATCCAACAAGACAGCTGAACTGACTTAAATATATATATATATATATATATATATATATATATATAGTTAGTTTTTGTTGACCAGGAAAGGTGGACTAGGCAGTTCTTAGTTTCAACATTTTCCTTGGGAGGAGGCAATACAGATGGAAACCCTACTGACGCTGAACCACATTAAGCGGTCTGTGGTACTTTTAGTGAATGGGGGAAATATGGCCAGGACACCAGGGAAATTCCATTACTGTTTTTGAGAAGTGCCATGGGATGTTTAACATCCACCTGAACAACCACTAGAACAGGCCAATGGACCTTCAGTTTAACATCTCATCTGAAAGACGGCACCTCAGGAGTGAAGCATCCCCTCATGCTGCACTACAGGGTTATTATTTAAGCAATAATGCCCAACAGGGTGTGTGTCGTGCTGGGATAACGTCACATCTCAGGTGGTTGGGCACGAGGCCGCAGGCCGAGTGTGTCCAACAACTGAGATGTGACATCCCAAACAACACACACCCTGGAGGGCATTATTGCTATTATACAATGGCTCGTTGTTATATATAAAATAAAAAAAAAATGTTAAAGAATGTTTTTATTAGTGTGGAAAAATATTTTTGTTTCTTTAGAGGAGATGCAAAAAAAGAGATAATCCACCATAAGCCCATCTGCATTGGTTCACAGTGAGGCTGAGACTAGAGCCGTGATGTTGTGCTGGGATAACATCACGGGTCCAGTCCCAGACTGACCAATCAGAGACCAGGATTCTTTCTTGCAGTTGTATAATGGGATTTAACCCACATTCCTGGTGTAGGGATGGAACCCGCAGCCTTCCAATCTTCCGGCCTCAGAGGCAAGTGTGCAACCTGCTGAGCCACTGACACTGTTAATCATTAAAGATAGTATTTTAATTAGAAACAGAAACTGTCGAGGTGACCTTTAACAAACTCGGCACATGCAGAAAGCATATAGCATGTGCTCTTGGTTAACACAACCGAATGTGAAACACAGTTGCAATTCTTGAGAAGATCTTATAAGTCCAACACAAGCAAAATGTTTAAAGCATAGAAAGTATTGTGAAAAGTTTTCTGTGTCCTACAAGAACAAAATGTTTCAAGCCGACAAACACAAAAAAAATTGAAAACATGACAGAGAAAAACATTGTATGCATTTTGTACTACAATTAAAGTCAAACATGGTGAAAATAGTAAGAAAGTTATCTCTCATCTCCTGGTTTGTGCAGGGCTCACTAGAAAGTTAGGACGTATGCACATCCTGCTTCACAAAGGGCCCAAAGAGCCCTGTGCGAAGCAAGTTAGGACTCAAGTATTTCTTTGTGCAGGGCCCAAAGGGTTTACTTCCTGCACAAAGCAAGTTAAGACTAAAGGAGAACTGCATGGAATGTGAGCATTAGTCCCCCTGTAGAAGCTGATTTGTAAATACGGATACTAATTCTGTCACTGCTCCATCTCTATGGGCTTGTTAGATATCCTAGTGGGTGTTTCTGATCCATGCACTGCTGCTCAGGACCACTTTAGAACTGCATGATGTAGCTTATGCCCCATACTCAGTTCTTCCATTGTTGGCACAATGTATCCATAGTCTACTATAGAACTCTGTGGCATAAATAACATCACAGAATTCTAAAATGGCACTTCACACCAGAGTGTAAATCAAAAACACCCACTGAGGTTACTAATAGGCTAGTAAAATTGGAACAATAACAGCACTGAAACCAGTATTTAAAACATTGCTTCCACTGGCAAAACTGATACTCGGGTTCAGCGCAGTTCTTCTTTAATTACTGCATTGTTAGGGTTCTAAAGCCACAAAAGGAGGGACATTTGGTATTAGGATTGTTCTACCCCTCATGCCCTCTCACCTCGCCCTTAGTCTCATGACCCAGGTCCAAGTCACAGGTGGGGCCCTGTACGAGGAAGGCATGACTGATCTCCTGCATTGCGCAGGACAGGACCCTGTATGAACAAAAATGGATGCATGCTCTCCTGCTTGGCAGGCCCACAGGACCCTGTATGAAGAAATGGATGAGTGCTCTCCTACTTGGCAGGCCCACAGGACCCTGTGTGAACAAAAATGGATGCATGCTGTCCTGCTTGGCAGGCCCACAGGACCCTGTGTGAAGAAATGGATGCATGCACTCCTGCTTGGCAGGCCCACAGGACCCTGTGTGAAGAAATGGATGCGTGCTCTCCTGCTTGGCAGGCCCACGGGACCCTGTGTGAAGAAATGGATGTGTGTTCTCCTGCTTGGCAGGCCCACAAGACCCTGTGTGAAGAAATGGATGAGTGTTGTGCTTTATGAGTGATATTGCAGACCCTTTGTGAAGCAACAGACTTGTGGGGCACAGCTCCAGACCTTTGGGGCATGGTCTTGGATCTGTAGCTTGTCCTTGGGTCAGAAGTCCAGGGACCGGGAAGGAGGTGGATGTTAGTATTGAAAAGAACTCAATATAGAAACATAGGTGATGAAAAAGACTGATGGTTCTTCCAGTGTACCCATAGTACCCTCTCATACCCAGCAGCCTATTGGCTCCGTGGGGTCATTGTTCCCACCGCCCATGCCTCACTGAGTAGTTACTAAAGGAATAATGCCTGACAGGATGGGTGTTATGCTGGGATAACATCCCACCTCGGGTGGTTGGGCCCAAGGCCACCGGCCGAGGGCATCCAACACCCGAGAAGGGATGTTATCCCAGCATAACACCCACCCTGGAGGGCATTATTCCTATTATACAATGGCTCGTTGTTTTATACAGAGAAGAAAGTATTTTAAAGAATTTGATTTAGTGTTTAAAAATATTTTTTTTAAGAAAAGATGTAAGCAATGTATGGTGGCCATCATGCAAAGTATTAGCAGGGATGTTATGCCAGGATAACATCCCTGCTGTGATGGCCAACTGACCAATCAGGAGCCAGCATTCTTTCGTGCCATTGTATAATATACATTGTTCCCACCGCCCTTACCTCACTGAGTAGTTACTATACATTGTTTCCACCGGCCCTTGCCTCACTGAGTAGTTACTATACACTGTTTCCACCGCCCTTTCCTCACTGAGTAGTTACTATACATTGTTTCCACCGCCTGTGCCTCACTAAGTAGTCACTATACACTGTTTCCACCGCCCTTGCCTCACTTGAGTAGTCACTATACATTGTTTCCACCGCCCTTTCCTCACTGAGTAGTTACTATACATTGTTTCCACTGCCCGTGCCTCACTGAGTAGTCACTACACACTGTTTCCACCACCCTTGCCTCACTTGAGTGGTCACTATACATTGTTTCCACCACCCTTGCCTCACTGAGTAGTTACCATACATTGTTTCCACCGCCCTTGCCTCACTGAGTAGTTACTATGCATTGTTTCCACCGCCCTTGCCTCACTTGAGTAGTCATTATACATTGTTTCCACCGCCCTTTCCTCACTGAGTAGTTACTATACATTGTTTCCACTGCCCGTGCCTCACTGAGTAGTCACTATACACTGTTTCCACCACCCTTGCCTCACTGAGTAGTCACTATACATTGTTTCCACCACCCTTGCCTCACTGAGTAGTTACTATACACTGTTTCCACTGCCCTTGCCTCACTGAGTAGTTACTATACATTGTTTCCACCGCACTTGCCTCACTGAGTAGTCACTATACATTGTTTCCACTGCCCTTGCCTCACTGAGTAGTTACTATACCCTGTTTCCACTGCCTGTGCCTCATTGAGTAGTTACTATACACTGTTTCCACTGGCCGTGCCTCATTGAGTAGTCACTATACACTGTTTCCACCACCCTTGCCTCACTGAATAGTTACTATACATTGTTTCCACCGCCCTTGCCTCACTGAGAGTTACTATACACTGTTTCCACTGCCCTTGCCCCACTGAGTAGTTACTATACATTGTTTCCACCATCCTTGCCTCACTGAAACATAGAAACATAGACTTTGATGGCAGATAAGGACCGCTTGGCCCATCTAGTCTGCCCATTTCCCTACCTACAGGATAGGCTGCAGATCCTAGTTAACCAACAGCCTATTTCTTCCTACCCCCCACAAGAATTGCCTTATGTCTGTCCCATGCATTCTTGAATTCTCCCACAGTTTTAGACCCCACAACCTCCTCAGGAAGGCTGTTCCATGCATTCACTACTCTCTCTGTGAAATAATACTTCCTCATATTGCCCCTGAACTGCCCCCATCTTTAAATTGTGTCCCCTTGTTCTTGCAAGTCTCTTTTTCTGAAAGATGCTACCCTCTTGGACTTTGTTGATTCCACTGAGGTACTTAAAAGTTTCTATCATGTCCCCCTCCCTTCTTTCCTCAAGGGTATACATATTAAGCTCCTTTAGTCTCTCCTCATCGGCTTCTCTTGCAGACCCTGCACCATTTTAGTTACCCTCCTCTGACTACCTCTATCCTGTCTATGTCTTTGTGGAGATGGGGTCTCCAGAACTGGACACAGTACTCAGATGGGGTCTCACCAACTGTCTGTACAGAGGGATAACAACTTCGTTTTCTGCTGCTGATGCCTCCTATGCATCCCAGTATACCCCTGCCTCCCTACTGCCTTCTCCCACATTGCTTGCTAACCTTAAGGTCATCTGATATGATTACCCCAGGTCCCTTCCTTTTTGTTGTTGTTACTACCTCCCCATTGTGTATTCTTCCCTGGGTTCTTGTTTCCCAGGTGCATTATTTTGCACTTCTTTGCATTGAATCTTAGCTGCCATACTTCTGACCATTCCTCCAACCCTGCCAAGTCCTTCTCATCCTTTCCGCCTCCTGTGTATCAGCCCTGTTGCAGATCTTTGTGTCATCTGCAAAGAGGCATACTTTTCCTTTCAGTCCCTCTAAAATGTCACTTATGAAGACATTAAAAGGACTGGACCCAATACTGAACCCTGCAGTACCCCACTAGTAACCCCTCTTTCTTCAGAGTAGACTCCATTTACTATTACCTTCTGTGTCCTGTTGTCCAACCAATGTTTTACCCAGGCTACCGCCTTGGGACCCACTTCCAGGCTGGTTAATTTGACTATTAATCTTTTGTGTGGGACTGTGTCAAATGCCTTGCTAAAGTCTAGGTAGGCCATGTCCACAGCCCCTCCCTGGTCTACTACTTTGATCACCCAGTCAAAGAAATCTATTAGCTTCATCTGACATGACCTTCCTACTGTGAACCCATGCTGCCTTGGGTCCTGTGCCCCACTGGCCTCTAGGTACTCGACTATCCTTTCCTTCAGAAGTGACTCCATCACTTTCTGTACCACAGAGGTCAGACTGACAGGTCTATAGTTTCCTGCCTCTGTCATGGTCCCACTTTTGTGAAGGGGAATCACATCCACCTTCCTCCAGTCCTTGGGTAAAATAATGCTTTCTTACCTACATTTCATTTTATTTTTTTTAAGGGCTTGTTCTGGACTTGAACCCTGGACCTCTCGCACCCAAAGTGACAATCATACCCCTAGACCAATGAGCCACTGAGTAGTCACTATACATTGTTTCCACTGCCCTTGCCTCACTGAGTAGTTACTATACATTGTTTCCACTGCCCTTGCCTCACTGAGTAGTTACTATACACTGTTTCCACTGCCTGTGCCTCACTGAGTAGTCACTATACACTGTTTCCACCACCCTTGCCTCACTGAGTACTTACTATACATTGTTTCCACCACCCTTGCTTCACTGAGTAGTTACTATACATAGTTTCCACTGCCCTTGCCTCATTAAGTAGTTACTATACACTGTTTCCACTGCCCTTGCCTCACTGAGTAGTTAATATACACTGTTTCCACTGCCTGTGCCTCACTGAGTAGTTACTATACATTGTTCCCACTGCCCTTGCCTCACTGAGTAGTTACTATGCACTGTTTTCACCACCCGTGCCTCACTGAGTAGTTGCTATACAATGTTCCCACTGCCTGTGCCTCACTGAGTAGTTACTATACATTGTTTCCACCGCCCTTGCCTCACTGAGTAGTTACTATACTCTGTTTCCACTGCCTGTGCCTCATTGAGTAGTTACTATACACTGTTCAGCTGCCCTTGCCTCACTGAGTAGTTACTATACACTGTTTCCACTGCCTGTGCCTCACTGAGTAGTTACTATACACTGTTTCCACTGCCTGTGCCTCACTGAGTACTTACTATACATTGTTCCCACTGCCCTTGCCTCACTGAGTAGTTACTATGCACTGGTTTCACCACCTGTGCCTCACTGAGTAGTTACTATACACTGTTCCCACTGCCTGTGCCTCACTGAATAGTTACTATACACTGTTTCCACTGCCGTTGCCTCACTGAGTAGTTACTATACATTGTTTCCACTGCCTGTGCCTCACTGAGTAGTTACTATACACTGTTTCCACTGCCTGTGCCTCACTGAGTACTTACTATACATTGTTCCCACTGCCCTTGCCTCACTGAGTAGTTACTATGCACTGGTTTCACCACCTGTGCCTCATTGAGTAGTTACTATACACTGTTCCCACTGCCTGTGCCTCACTGAGTAGTTACTGTACACTGTTTCCACTGCTGTTGCCTCACTGAGTAGTTACTATACATTGTTCCCACTGCCCTTGCCTCACTGAGTAGTTACTATACATTGTGCCCAGTGCCCTTGCCTCACTGAGCAGTTACTATACACATGGCACTATCCCAGCCATGTTTGAAGCGGTTTACAGTTTTAACACCCACTAACTCTACCAGCAGACCATTCTATGGTTCAGCCACCCTTTCTGTGCAATAATACTTCCTCATGTCCTTTTAAATCTTCCCCTCTATTAACCTTCACTTGTGACCCCACGTCCTAGCTTGTAAATAATGCCATACCTGTATTTCCTTCTTTTTGTGGCTTTGCACCCTAATGAGGAATTAACATGTTTTTAAAATATGATATAAGTAAGCACTAACCCCACCCCCACAGGGCATGCATTTCTGGAGAATTAATACATGCTCTAGGGGAACTGGAAGGCATGAGGCCATTGGGTGAGTGACTTTCAGTGCACTTGAGAGGTGCATTAATTCCTATGAAACCAATGCCCTTGAGTGGGTTATTGTGCTTATATAATGGAATTTTTTTTTATGGAAAAAGATTTTATTTTCCTTTAGTTAGGTTGTTGCTAGGTAGAATAGGTGAGTTTGGTACCAAAGGCCATGTGCCTTTGAATGAACCCAGGAACTGCATTTATCTTAAAGAAACCTATGCCCTGTTGTGGTTTTGTGTGTTTAAACAGTGGAAAAAATTATTTTTTTGGAAAAAGGCTTTATTTTCATTTAGTTAGGTTGTTGCTAGGTAGATGGACATAGTATATGTGTATAATATATGAGTGTATACTGAGTGTACAGTGTGCGTACATGCATGCATGTGTGTGTAGGCATAGTATATGTGTATGATAGAAACATAGAAACAGAGGCTTTGATGGCAGATAAGGACCACTTGGCCCACCTAGTCTGTCCATTTCCCTACCTACAGGATAGGCCGCTAGTTAACCAACAGCCTATTTCTTCCTACCCCCCACAAGAATTGCCTTATGTCTGTCCCATGCATTCTTGAATTCTCCCACAGTATTAGACCCAACATCCTCAGGAAGGTTACTCCATGCGTCCACCACCCTCTCTGTGAAATAATACTTCCTCACATTGCCCCTGAACTGCCCCCCCATCTTTAATTTGTGTCCCCTTGTTCTTGCATGTCTCTTTTTCTGAAATATGCTACCCTCTTGGACTTTGTTGATTCCACAGAGGTACTTAAACATTTCTATCATGTCCCCCCCTCTCCCTTCTTTCCTCAAGGGTATACATATTATGCTCCTTTAGTCTCTCCTCGTACAGCTTCTCTTGCAAACCCTGCACCATTTTAGTTGCCCTCCTCTGGACTGTCTCTATCCTGTCTATGTCCTTGTGGAGATGGGGTCTCCAGAACTGGACACAGTATTCCAGATGGAGTCTCACCAACTGTCTGTACAGAGGAATAACAACTTCCTGTTTTCTGCTGGTGATGCCTTTCCCTGTGCATCCCAGTTTACCCTCAACCCTCCCTACTGCCTTCTCACATTGCTTGTAACCTTAGGTCATATGATATGATTACCCCAGATCCCTTTCCTTTTTGTTGTTGTTACTACCCCCCCATTGTGTAATCTTCCCCTGGGTTCTTGTTTCCCAGGTGCATTATTTTGCCCTTCTTTGCATTGAATCCTAGCTGCCATACTTCTGACCATTCCTCCAACCTTGCCAAGTCCCTTCTCATTCTTTTCACGCCTTTGTGTATCAACCTGTTGCAGATCTTTGTGTCATCTGCAAAGAAGCATACTTTTCCTTCCAGTCCCTCTAAAATGTCACTTATAAAGACATTAAAAAGGACTGGACCCAGTGCTGAACCCTGCGGTACCCCACTAGTAACCCCTCTTTCTTCAGAGTGGACTCCATTTACAATTACCTTCTGTGTCCTGTTGTCCAGCCAATGTTTTACCCAGGTTACCACCCTGGGACCCTCTCCCAGGCTGGTTACTTTGACTATTACTCTTTTGTGTGGGACTGTGTCAAATGCCTTGCTAAAGTCTAGGTAGGCCATATCCACAGCCTCTCCCTGGTCTACTACTTTGGTCACCCAGCCAAAGAAATCCATTAGATTCATCTGACATGACCTTCCCTGGCCAGAACTCCATGCCTTGGGTCCCGCGCCCCACTGGCCTCTAGGTACTCAACAATTCTTTCCTTCAGAAGTGACTCTATCACTTTCCCTACCACAGAGATCAAACTGACAGATCTGTAGTTTCCTGCCTCTGTCTTGGTCCCACTTTTGTGAAGGGGAATCACATCCACCTTCCTCCAGTCCTCAGGTACCACACCATCCTCCTATGATTTGTTAAAAAACAGTAGTCAGTGGTTTCACTAGGTCCCCCCTTAATTATTTTAGAATTCTGGGATGAATTCCATCAGGCCCCATTGCTTTGTCCACCTTCAGTTTTAGAAGTTCTTGCAGAACCCTTTCTTCTGTGAAAGGACTGGGATCGACCCCCTCATCAAGAGTGCTTCTGTTAATTGGATTAGGCACTTCCCCCTCCTCTTTTGTGAATACTGAGCAGAAACATTCATTCAGTATCCCTGCTTTTTCACTGTCCCCCTCTGCCCACCCACTTCTGTTCAGCCTTACTATCCCTCCCTTTGTCTTTCTACGCTCTCTGATGTACCTATAAAAGGTTTTATCCCCCTTCTTAACCGAGTTGGCTATCTTTTCCTCAGTTTGGGCCTTTGCTATTCTGACTTCCCCTCCCTGCTTCCTTCTGCCTTAACTGGTACAGCTCTCTGTCCTGCTCCTTCTGTGTTTCCTTATACTTCCTGAATGCTATCTTTTTCTCCCTGACTTTCCCAGCCACCTCTTTTGAGAACCATAGTGGCTTTTTCTTTCATTTTGATTTGTTTATTTGCTTCACACAAAGGCTTGTTGCCTCTGTGATGGTAGTTTTGGTGATTCCCCATTGTTGCTTCACCCCTCCTTCTAGCCTGTTTGCTAGTGCTTTTCTGAGGCACTCTCCCATCTTGCCAAAGTCAGCCCTCCTGAAGTCCAGTACCCTCACCTTTGTATGGCTCGACTCTGTAGCTGAGTTTAATGTGAACCACACTGTTTGATAGTCACTTGTTCCCAGATGGCAACCCACTTCTAGATCTGAGATCCTCTCACTGCCCCCATTTGAGAGTACAAGGTCTAAGATTGCTCCCTCACGAGTGGATTCTGAAACTAGCTGTCTGAGGTCTGCCACCTGTAGGGCATTGAGAATGGCCCTGCTCTTGGATGTGGCTGCAGCAAATGTGCTCCAGTTAACATCTGGCATATTCAGGTCTCCCATCAACAGTATCTCCCCTTTCTCTGCCATCCTAAGAATGCCTTCTATCATATCCTTGTCCATTTCCTCCCCCTGACATGGGGGTCTGTACACAACCCCTGTGTGGATTGTGGTGCCCTTTCCAGTCTCCAAGGTGACCTACAGTGCCTCCTCCCCTCCCTGTTTACTCTTTTGTTCAGTTGCTTTTATCCCTTCCTTTACATAGTGAGCTACTCCTCCCCCTCTTCTCCCCTGCCTGTCTCTCCTTTAGGTTAGGTACCCTGGTATGTTAACATCCCAGTCATGGTTCTCTATGTACCATGTTTCTGTGACTGCTATGATATCCAGGCATTCCTCTTCCATCAAGGCCACCAACTCAGGGAGCTTGTTGCCCAGACTATGGGCATTGGTACTCATTACCCTCCATTTCCTGATGGCCTTACTCCTTTTTGACTCATCCCTGTCCTTCTTGCCTTTGTCACTTTCCCCATTTACCCCTGCCCTTCTCCCTATCGACGCCTCTATGTTGGTGTTTACTGCACTTACTACCATGATTTTTTTTGGGGGGGCTAGGATTTCCCTGCTCCTTTCCAGTGCCTCCCCCCTTGGCTAGTTTAAAAGCTTGCCAATGAAGCATTTAAACCTATCACCTAGGATCCTTGTTCCCCTCCTGGACAGATGCAGCCCATCATGCCAGTATAGGCTTGCATCACTCCAGGTTGACCCCCAGTCCCCAATGAAGCCAAATCCCTGAGCTCTGCACCAGTTTTTCAACCACTGATTGAATCCCATGGTGCTGAACACCCTATCCTCTCCTACACCATAGATGGGCAGCACCTCCGAGAAGGTTACCGTGCGTGCTACTTGTCTAAGGCCCCGCCCCATTTCCAAAAAATGATATTGTATGATATATGAGTGTGTACTGAGTGTACAGTGTGTGTGTGTGTGTGTGTGTATGCATGTGTGTGGGTATAGTATATGTGTATGATTTAGGAGTGTGTATGGTGTGCGTGCATGCATGTGTGTGGGCATAGTATTTGTGTATGATATATGAGTGTGTACTGAGTTTACGGTGTGTGTGCATGCAAGTGTGTGGGTATAGTATTTGTGTATGATATATGAGTGTGTACTGAGTGTATGGTGTGTGTGCATGCATGTGTGTGGGTATAGTATTTGTGTATGATATATGAGTGTGTACGGTGTGCGTGCATTCATGTATGTGGGCACAGTATATGTGTATGATATATGAGTCTACTGAGTGTATGGTGTGTGTGCATGAATGTGTGTGGGCATAGTATATGTGTATGATATATGAGTGTGTACTGAGTGTAAGGTGTGTGTGCATGCATGTGTGTGGGTAAAGTATTTGTGTATGATATATGAGTGTGTATGTGTGTGTGCATGCATGTGTGTGAGCAAAGTATATGTGTATGATATAAGTGTGTACTGAGTGTATGGTGTGTGTGGGTATAGTATTTGTGTATGATATATGAGTGTGTACGGTGTGCATGCATGTGTGTGGGGATAGTATATGTGTATGATATATGAGTGTGTACTGAGTGTACAGTGTGCGTGCATGCATGTGTGTGGGCGTAGTATATGTGTATGATATATGAGTGTACTGAGTGTACGGTGTGTGTGTGTGTGTGTGTGCACTGCGTGGGCATAGTATATGTGTATGATATATGAGTGTGTACTGACTGTATGGTGTGTATGTGTGCATGCACATGCATGGGTATAGTATTTGTGTATGATATATGAGTGCATACTGAGTGCATGGTGTGTGTGCATGCACGTGTGTGGGCATAGTATTTGTGTATGATATATGAGTGTGTACTCAGCGTACGGTGTGTGTGTGTGTGTATGCATGTGTGTGGGTATAGTATTTGTGTATGATATATAATTGTATATTGGGTGTATGGTAGGTGTGTATGCATGTGTGTGGGCATAGTATTTGTCTATGATATATGAGTGTGTACTGAGAGTATCATGTGCATGCATGCATGTGTGTGGGTATAGTATTTGTATATGTTATATGATTGTATATTGAGTGTATGGTAGGTGTGTATGCATGTGTGTGGGCATAGTATTTGTCTATGATATATGAGTGTGTACTCAGTGTACGGTGTGTGTGCATGCATATGTGTGGGTATAGTATTTGTGTATGATATGAGTGTGTACTGAGTGTATGGTGTGCATGCATGCATGTGTGTGGGTACAGTATTTGTGTATGATGTATGAGTGTGTACTGAGTGTATGCCAAGAGAGTATTTTATGAGCTAACAGCCCAGGTCAGTGCAATATACAGCCCAGGTGAGTGGCATATACAGCCCAGGTGAATACAGTATACTGTAGTGTTCTTCAGTCTACTTTGCCAGTACCCATCAACAAATGTCTATAGGGACCACCTTTTTGGGGTCAGAGGGTAACTCAATGTCTTTGCTCATTCAGTCCAGCAAGAAGCGCATTCTGTGCCAAATGATAAGTAATGATTGGTTTGGGAGAAGGTTTTGGTACACCAGGAACTGAGATGAGAGCACCAAGCTTCCAAAGAAAATGCATGGTGATCCAAAGGTGGGAATGCTGATCTGTTAAACAGGAAATCCAATGTTTGAGTCCCACCACAGCCACTGGCCTTTCTGCATGACCTATGCAAGTCACATGATCTCCCTGAGCATCAGTATATCTGGGATGTAAAACTGTGCCACAGCGACAGGACAAGCCGTTACTTCTGGCCTAACAAAATGGTTCATGCCACTGCGCTTCCTTCAGCAAAAGTCCCATTATGCTTTCACCATGAGACTGCTCTTAATACGTTGTTTCTTTCAGGTGGTGGATGGACCGTAATATGGAGATGTGCAGAATACTGCCCCCGAGTGCAACATGCAAGGCCCTGAAATATGAATTAAAATTCCAGGAGCTAGCAGTAACACAGACCAGGAAAAAGAGTTGGGGGAGGGGGAGCAAGGGAGGATAATACAGTAGGCAGATGCAGAAGTATTGCCACAATGTTCAAATAGCACTCTTGATCATTTTAACTCTATTAGACTATATTTTGTTTTTATTTTTGGTAGTGACTTCTCTGCTCCAAGACCCCTTCTCCATGGCATTCTACAAGGCTCAGTTCTTGACTCCTCCATGATGATCCTCAAGGCTCAATTACTGGCTCATCTGTGGGGTTCCACAAGGCTCAGTTCTTGGCTCCTCTGTGATGATCCTCAAGGCTCAATTACTGGCTCATCTGTGGGGTTCTGCAAGGCTCAGTTCTTGGTTCCTCTGTGGTGTACTACAAGACTTAGTTTTTGGCTCCTCTATAGCATTCCAGTCAAATTTTGAAGTGGAGTATTGGGAGGTTAAATGACTTGCCCATTTGTCGCACAGTGAGTATGTGTGCTCTAGTGGGGTTAGAACCTGTGACATCCTGGTTCTCAAGATAGTACTCTATTAGACCACACTACTTCCTAAAGTGTCTTGTTTGTAACTGCCATGAGGACAGGGGATGAGGAGCACAGACTGTCAGCCTGATTTTAAGTTTCACTATGTCCCTGTGGTGTGGGGAAGAGAATTGGATGACCGAACATAGGGCTGACATTTTGTTATTTGTCCACCGACGAGGACCCATCATGAGTGCTGGCCTGACTGTCCAATCATTGTTAAGATTTCAGACCATGTTGCATGCAACTGCATTTTTAAAGCTTCCCACTTCTGTGGAAATATTCGTTCTTAGAAATTTGTATTTGCATAACCTCTGTGGTGTGACACACAACAGCATTTATCAGAAATGGGAAGTTACATTACCAAGATACAGCAGCCCGATATTAACTCTGCGATTAGCATCAGGCAAAAAAGTGTACAAACAACCAAGCTTCAGAGAGCAGTTTGGTTCTGTGCTGCTAAAATTATTAGACAGTGTCTATGATGAAGAGCTAATGTTAGCTGATCGGGGCGAGCCATTAATTTACCATAAACGTACTGAGTTTCACCAGTTTAAATACATCCTACTCTGAAACATAACAACATCAACTCGAAAGGCAGGGCTTCTCATATCAGACAATAGTTTACTCCACTCTACATATTTTCTAAACTTTTTTGTTAACTCCCTTGGAGAACCCCATGATATAGAGCACAGATGAGAATCCACATACATTTGCACACACACACACACACACACACACACATGTATACATATACATTCACATACACATCTTTTGCACACAGACATACACGTGCACACACACACACACACACACACACACACACACACACACACGTGGATATATACATATCAACATAAGCTGCACACACATATACATACTTCCACATATGATTGGCACACACACACAGATAGAACCAGGCACACAGGATTTGTACATATAGACACATTGCATCGATGCAAGTCGGCTCAATGGCAAGTTTGTATGTTTACGTCATAGTTTGCCCCAATGCCTGTCTCAGTGGTTGTTTCTCTTGTAGTTTGCACTATTACCCACATTAATGGTTGTTTATATTGTAGGTTTCCCCAATGCCTGTCTCAATGGTTATTTATATTGTAGGTTGCACCAATGCCTGTCTCAATGGTTGCTTCTCTTGTAGTTTGCCCCAATGCCTGTCTCAATGGTTGTTTCTCTTGTAGATTGCACTATTACCCACATTAATGGTTGTTTATATTGTAGGTTGCACTAATACCCATATCAGTGATTGTTTACAATATTGGGTGTACTAATGCCTGTATCAATGATTGTTTACAATATTGGGTGTACTAATGCCTGTATCAATGATTGTTTACAATATTGGGTGTAGTAATGCCTGTATCAATGATTGTTTACAATATTGGCTGTACTAATACATGTATCAATGATTGTTTACAATATTGGGTGTACTAATGCCTGTATCAATGATTGTTTACAATACTGGCTGTACTAATGCCTGTATTAATGGTTGTTTACACTGCAGGATGCACTAATACATGTATCAATGGTTGTTTATACTGTAGGGTGCACTAATACCTGTATCAATGGCTGTTTATATTGTAGGTTTCACTAATACCCATGTAGAGACAGATGCAGTGAACTACAGTTATATGATCTAGAAACTAGACATCAGAGAGGTGATCTTTCAATGTTGTTCAAAATCCTGCACAACAAACAGCTTATGGAGGACTGTAATATCAGATATGCAAATAAACCAAATATGCTTAGGTGCAGTAACAAACAGTTATTTGTACAAAGGGCATTCAGATATAAAAGAAAACATTATCACACTATTAGGGCAACAACACTGTAGAATAAATTACCACAGACTATAGTCGACTCAACCCAGATTGAACATTTTAAAGGTAAACTAGAAGAGTACTTTATGGGCATCTAACCCTATTTACCCACAGGGAGTGGTGAGGTACACTTGATGGGTCCTATGGCCTTCTTCTACCTTAGTAAACCATGTATATCCATGGCTGTTTATATTGCAGGTTGCACTAATACCCACATCAAAGATTTTTTTACAGCATTAGCTGTACTAATGCCTGTATTAATGGTTGTTTACACTGCAGGATGCACTAATACCTGTCTCAATGGTTGTTTATACTGTAGGTTGCACTAATACCTGTATCAATGGCTGTTTATACTGTAGGTTGCACTAATACCTGTCTCAATGGCTGTTTATATTGTAGGTTGCACTAATGCCTGTATCAATGGCTGTTTATATTGTAGGTTGCACTAATACCTGGACCTACAATGCTGGCTTGACAACACTTTTGTCTACTGGCTTCTCAGTGACGGGATTTATGTCTACCGCACGCTGTGGTAGACATAAATCCTGTATGTCTCCTGGTCCAGTTTTTCTATAGGGGGGCTTCACCCTCCTGAACCCCCCATGTGGGGGGCTGTGTCACCGCAGACCCCATATTATGGATATCACCTCCAGTCAGAGTTGATTCAGGGATGGCATGAAGGACCGGGAGACAGTGCGCCCCTGTTCCGGGTGCATCAATACAGCGACCTTTTGGCAAAGTGTCAATTTTGCCGACAGCGAGGTATGTCACTGTGTTGGTGTCATCGTCGGGTCAGCATACCATAATACCCATATCAATGGCTGTTTATATTGTAAGTTACACTAATACCTCTATCAATGGTTTTTATATTGTAAGTTGCTCTAATACCATAATAGTGGCTGTTTACATTGCAGAGTGCACTAATGCCCATTATCAATGGTTGTTTACATTGTAGGTTGCACTAATGCCTGTATCAATGGCTGTTTATACTGTAAGTTACACTAATGCCCATTATCAATAGTTGTTTACATTTCAGGTTGCACTAATGCCTGTATCAATGGTTGTTTATTATTTATTTATTAAATTTTGGTGACCGGGTAAGCCCACTGGGCCCCGGAGGTCCCTTTTTCAGGGGCGACCCAGAAAATTACATAATGAAATTACATAACATGAGAGACAAATACAGCATTAGTTCAGTCAACAGGAACCACTCCAATGCAGTTATGGTGACAGTACAGAAGCATAGCAGACCAAGCGGAATACATAGGTTGTTCAGTAGTGTCAACAATGCACAAGTATTAGCAGTTTGGCCTTGAGTATGGGACAGTGGTGGAGGAATAGGATCTGGTAAGTCATTTGTCTCTGGGTTCCTGTCAGGAACCAGTGCAATGGCAGGATCTGGAGACCAATAGGTGGGCCTTAAGCCTAGTGTGGAAGTTTTTGATACTGGGGGCTTCCTGCACCCCAGGGGGAGTCACAGTGTGGGAGCAGTGAGACCGTGACCTACTGCCCACCTTAGTTCTAACCCTGAAGACATCAAGAAGAGTATGGCCAGTAGAACGTAGTTGTCAGTGGTTGGCCTTCAGAGCAATGAGGCCAGAGAGGCTGGGGGGGTTGGGCCAACTAACTTGTATGCTAGACAGAGCAGGGGGTATTGGAGGTGCGCTTCCAGTGAGGGCCACTTTAGGAGGGATAGGGAGTCACAGGGGTGATCCCTATGGTTGGCCTGGGAGGTGAAGTGAGCCACCTTGTTATAGAGTACCTGAAGTCGGTTCCTCTCCAGCTTTCTCAGCCCTTCCACAACTGGGGCAGCATATGTGAGAGTTGGGAGGAGGATGCTGGTGGCGATTGAGATTCTGGCTTCTGGTATGAGCTGGTCTTTCAGATGGTAGAGGGTTCCCAGTTTCCCATGTAGGGTTTTGGTAACCGAGTCCACATGGTTCCTCATGGTGAAGCCCTGGTCCAGAGTAAGTCTGAGGTATTTCAGGGAGGGCACTACTTTGAAGTTACTGCCAGACACAGTGGTGAGGTGTAGGTGCTGTGTTCTGTCCTGACAAAGGGATCTAGGGCCGAACAGCATTGCCTTGGTTTGGGATGTATTGAGGACCATTCTGTTCTTGGTGAACCAGTGCTCCAGTGACTGGAGGTCATCTTGGAATAGGGGGCTAAGGTCTCTCTGATTAGCAGTGGCCCTGTAAATGACTGCATCGTCAGCGTACTGGATGATGGCGCTCCCACCGTAGTGGTCCCGATAGTTCATTGGTGAACAGGGAGAAGAGGAGGGGGCCTAGTATTGACCCTTGAGGCACCCCCTCTTTTAGTGGAAGTGGCCCAGATATTGTAGGTTGCACTAATACCTGCATCAATGGTTTTTATATTGTAAGTTGCTCTAATACCATAGCAGTGGTTGTTTATTTATTTATTTTTTTATTTTAGTCTTTGGTAATCGGGTAAGGCCCACTAGGCACAAGTGCCTGTTTTCAGGGGGCGACCTGGGAGCACTGGGCAGTTAAGTGACTTGCTCAGAGTCACACAGTACGCAAGTGGAGGTTGTGAGAATCAAACTCAGGTCTGGTCTGCTGGATGTATCAAGCTTGTTCACACCTCGTTCCTCTAACCTCTAGGCTATACTGCCAGCCCAACCTCTAGGCTATAAACAACCACTGTGATGGTATTAGAGCAACTTACAATATAAACTCAGGTCTGGTCTGCTGGATGTATCAAGCTCATTCACACCTTGTTCATCTAACTTCCAGGCTATACTGCCAGCCCAACCTCTAGGCTATACTGCCAGCCCCAGGTTGTTTACATTGCATATTGCACTATGCCCATTATCAATGATTGTTTACATTGCAGGTTGCACTAATACCTGTATCAATGGGTGTTTATATTGTAAGTTACACTAATGCCTGTATTAATGGCTGTTAATATTGTAGGTTGCACTAATGCTTGTATCAATGGTTGTTTATATTGTAAGTTACTCTAATGCCTGTATCAATGGTTTTTATATTGTAAGTTGCTCTAATACCATAGCAATGGTTGTTACATTGTAGGTTGCACTATGCCCATCATCAATGGTTGTTTACATTTCAGGTTGCACTAATGCCTGTATCAATGGCTGTTTATATTGTAGGTTGCACTAATGCCTGTATCAGTGGCTGTTTATATTGTAGGTTGCACTAATGCCTGTATCAATGGCTGTTTATATTGTAGGTTATACTAATGCCTGTATCAATGGTTGTTTATATTGTAGGTTGCACTAATGCCTGTATCAATGGTTGTTTATATTGTAGGTTGCACTAATGCCTGTATCAATGGCTGTTTATATTGTAGGTTGCGCTAATGCCCATTATCAATAGTTGTTTATATTGTAGGTTGCACTAATGCCTGTATCAATGGTTGTTTATATTGTAAGTTGCACTAATGCCTGTATCAATAGCTGTTTATATTGTAGGTTGCACTAATGCCCATTATCAATAGTTGTTTATATTGTAGGTTGCATTAATGCCTGTATCAATGGTTGTTTGTATTGTAGGTTGCACTAATGTCTGTATCAGTGGCTGTTTATATTGTAGGTTGCAGTAATGCCTGTATCAATGGTTGTTTATATTGTAAGTTGCACTAATGCCTGTATCAGTGGCTGTTTATATTGTAGGTTGCACTAATGCCTGTATCAATGGTTGTTTATATTGTAGGTTGCACTAATGCCTGTATTAATGGTTCTTTGTATTTTAGGTTACCCTAATGCCTGTATCAATAGCTGTTTATATTGTAAGTTACACTTATGCTATTATCAATGGCTGTTAATATTGTAGGTTGCACTAATGCCTGTATCAATGTTTTTTATATTGTAAGTTGCTCTAATACCATAGCAGTGGTTGTTTACATTGCAGGTTGCACTAATGCCCATTATCAATGGTTGTTTATATTGCAGGTTGCACTAATACCTGTATCAATGGGTGTTTATATTGTGGGTTGTACTAATACCTGTATCAAAGATTGTATAGTTTATATGCACAATTATTCGGTTGTGATGTAGTAATCTATTTTCTGTTGTCATAATAACATAACTTATTTATTTTATGTAATTTATTTATTTCAAAAGATTTATTTATTTATGACTTTAATAACTGGGTAGGTGCACTGGTCCAGGGGACCATTTTCAGGTATGACCCATGCCAAGCGGCAAAAACATAATACATGATATACAAAGTGGTAATACAACACAATACAAGATACACGTGGTGTAATAATTATACTATAACAGAGCAGGAATAGTTAAGGACACCAGGAGATACAGGAAATAAATACTACATATGTAGGAATAATCAATACAAGGCAGAAAGGTGAAGTACAGAATTAGCATGGTTAAACCCAGCTAACCCACCCTTCACTAGCCAAGGTGCCTAGACTAGCTACCATGATGGCAGTAAAGAAGGTAGGAAAAGAGTAGAGGTAATGTAGGGTAGTCAAGAAGATAGGGGTATTGTCTGTGCAGACAGTTACAGCAGTGTCTGGTAAGGAGCCAGGATCTGAGGTTTTGTTTGAAGGCCATATGGGTGTTGGAGGATCTAAGGGGCATGGGGAGCCCATTCCAGAAGGTGGGGGCAGCTACCAATAGGGCATTCCCTCCCATTTTGGTTTTTGAGCATGGTACCTCAAGGGGGGAGCAGTGGAGGAGCGGAGGCACCTGGGCACGGTACGGCAATTACAGAGGTTGGAGAGAGGGGAAACAGCATTGTGCCTTATGATGGTGTCCACAAAGCAGCCCAGGGTAAATTTAAAGTGGCCTTGTAGTGAGAGCCAGCTGAGGGAGCGGTAAAGGTCACAGTGATGTGTGGAGAAAGAGGAGAACAGCGCAAAGTGACAGGCACTGTTGTAGGCCGATGCGGGTCTGGTCTGTTCGGTGACAGAGACTTGTGAGTATATAGGGGAACAGTAGTCCAGTATGGGGAGATGGTTTCCTCTGACTATACCTAGGTGAGCCTCATTGGACAGGTATGTATTTTTGCGGTAAGCAGCCCCAAGTTTCTGGTTTATCTTGCATATAACAGTGTTGGTATGGTCTGTGAAGGAAAGAATGGGGTTGAGATTAGCCCCCAGATATTTAAAGGAGGAGACATTTTCAAGGGGGGGACTGTCATGTAAGAGGATAAGGAGGGGTGAATTATCAATGATGGATTTGGTTAGGAGTGGTCTAGATGCAAATAGCATGGCCTTAGTTTTTGGATGTTGACAATTAGCCAGTTGGAGGACAACCAGCTATCGGCAGCACTGTAGTTCTGGGTAAGGACCGAGGATGTTCAAGGAAGGGAACTGTCACTGTGGAAGATGACTAGGTTGTTGGCATAAAGGAGAGTGTTGCAGTTGAGGCAGTCAGAGGGGAGGATGTTGACAAAGTTAGAGAGGAGCAGGGGGCCCAGTATGGACCATTGGGAAACTCCAGTGGATACAGACACGGCAGGTGAAGTGACGGAGCTGATACAGACTGATTGGGAACTGTTGGAGAGGTAGGACTGAAACCATTTGGTGGTTTCTGTGGAGCATCTAAGAGATTGCAGTTTAGAGAGGAGGAGGGCATAGTTTACCAGATTGAAGGCTTTCGACAGGTCAACAAAGACTGCACCTGTTGAACAGCCGTGATCCATGTTGAAGAGGATATGATTGGTGAACAGAGTCGTAGCTGTAGTGGTACTGTGATGTTTATGGAAGCCATGTTGCTGGGCACAAAGGAGGTTATGTTGATTGCGGTATTCAGATAGCTGGTGGTAGATAACCTTTTCAAGGAGTTTACTAAGGTGGAGGAGAATGGATATCAGATGATAATTATCGTGTGACTGGGGGGTCCCCGCTTTAAAGATAGGCACCACCTTAGTGGACTTCCAAGCAAAGGGCATGGAAGAGGTGGACAGGGCAAGGCTGAATATAAAGGTAAGTGGCCTGGAGATTACTGAGGCAACTAGTTTTAGAAAAAATGGGGAGAGGCCGTTGCCACCAGGGCTGCCCCGGTTGGGTATACCCTGGAGTAGCTTAAAAATGTCCTGTGGGAGATTGACTTAAGGTGGAAGGGGGTGGGAGGAGGTGTGAGAGGGAGGAGAGAAAGGGGGCTGGGGCGATGTTGGTGCCAGGGCAGGGGTAGAGTGGAGGGTGAGGGAGAGGGAAGGAGAGTAGGGGTGGGAGAAGATGGGGAGGAGGGAGGGTACTGGGCCGGGGTGAGGGAGTTACCAGGAGGGAGTTTGCTGAGAATGGCCGATAGGCTGGTGAATTGGGAGTTGAGTTATATGGCCACATCAGAGGGGTCGGTGAGTAGTCCAGAGGGGGAATTTAGGTGAAAGTTGGGGCTGCTGGTGTGGGGGTGCAGGAGGGAGCCTATTGCATCCCAGAATTTCCTGGGGTTGCTGAGGTTTTCCCTCTGTGTCTTGAGGTGATAGTTCTGTTTTAGGGATCTGGCCATGTGTTTACAACAGTTGCACAGATGGCGGTATTCATTCCACAGGGTAGAGGAGGGGGTCAGTTTGTTGGCAGCCCACTTACAGTCCCTCTCCTTCATGAGGGTGAGGAGGTCGGGGTTACCCAGTGCGTGCATCTGCCTCTGAATCTCCTGGTGGTGACTGGGAAGTGTTGGTCCTGTATACCTAGGAGAGCACTAGTAAAATAGTCAACCGCCGCATTGACGTCATTGTGAGCGTAGAGGCCCGAACAGTTGAAGGCATTAACATCTTCATGGAGTAGAGACATGTCATGGCAGTTAAAGTTCTGAAAAGCTAGGTACTTGGGGGGGCGGCCTTATAGGACCAGATGGCATAGGTGGGGGAGTTATCACTCAGGAAATTGGCCAGGGTGCCTGCCTGGGTGATTCTATTCTCTCTGTTGGTGTTTATCCAGTTAGTGAGGGAGTGGGAGGAGGTGCAAGTCTTGATATGGGTGGGAATGCAAGTCTTGATATGGGTGGGAAGGGTTATAATTTGAGCCTGGTTGTGCAGTTTTAGTATGTTTGCATAATTGGTTTCATGGGTGTCTTGCCAGTTAAGGTTGAGGTCTCCACGAATGATGGTATCCCTAGTGGGGGACAGAGACCCGTATCCAGAGAGCAGGCTTTGGAGTCCAGCTGTACCCTCCTGTGGGGGGGGAGGGGTGTTGTAACAGCTACCCAAGTAGAGTTTCTTTGTAGATCCCAGTGTTAATTCAGCAATAATCCAGTTGCTAGGGGAGCCGTTGTTGGAGTGTAGGAGGAGGGAGGCATGGAGAGGTTCTTTGATGTACATGGCAGCACCGCCCCCCCCCCCACATTTTTTGCCTGGCCTGCCATGGTGCAGGAGGGTGTAACCGGCAAGTTGGAACAGGGAGTCAGAGCGCCATGGCTTCAGCCAAGAGTGACATACTGAGCTGAAGTAGCTTGTTTCCACCTATGTCTTTGTGGGGGGATACTGCTATAGGTTACAACAATTAGTTACACAAATCAAAAATATAAGTTAAAGAATTAAGTAGCAACAAAATGAACAAGACGAGCTAGGCAGAGCATCTGTAGAGCAACAAGTAGTCCAAGTTCAAACAGGAACGGAACTGGAGTGTGAACAAGGCATTGCTAGACGCGGTATCAGAGTGCAGATGGCAGCAGTTTGAAGGGTGAATAAAGAGCTGCTGGCACTATGTTCAGCAGGAAAGGATGGAGGAAACTGGGGGGCAGGGGGCTTCTTCAAGTGGTTTGCTGGTTGCAGCCAAATAAATATAAAAAATGCTCAAAGTGATTTCTACACATAAATGTGCACGCGCACACTCACACATGATGTGCAAACACATGAATGCTGACATACACATGGGATTTGCATGCACATCCACACATAAATGCACATGGAATTTGCTAACATAGAAACATAAACTTTGACACCAGATAAGGACCGCTTGGCCCACCTAGTCTGCCCATTTCCCTACCTACTGGATAAGCTGCAGATCCTAGTTAACCAACAGCCTATTTCTTCCTACCCCCCCACAAGAATTGCCTTATGTCTGTCCCATGCATTCTTGAATTCCCTCAGTGTTTTCACCCCACAACCTCCTCAGGAAGGCCATTCTGTACATCCACCACCCTCTCTGTGAAGAAATACTTCCTCACATTACCCCTGAGCTGTCCCCCCCATTTTCAGATTGTGTCCCCTTATTCTTGCACATCTCTTTTTCTGAAAGATGCTACCCTCTTGGACTTTGTTGATTCCCTTGAGGTACTTAAAAGTTTCTATCATGTCCCCCCTCTCCCTCCTTTCCTCAAGGGTATACATATTAAGCTAATTTAGTCTCTCCTTGTATGGCTTCTGTTGCAGACCCTACACCATTTTAGTTGCCCTCCTCTGGACTGTCTCCATCCTGTCTATGTCCTTGCGGAGATGGGGTCTCCAGAACTGGACACAGTACTCCAGATGGGATCTCACCAACTGTCTGTACAGAGGAATAACAACTTCCTGTTTTCTACTGGTGATGCCTCTCCCTATACATCCCAGCATCCCCCAAGCCATCCCTACTGCCTTCTCACATTGCTTGCTAACCTTTAGGTAATCTGATATTATTACCCCAGGTCCCTTTCCATTTTTGTTGTTGTTACTACCCCCCCCCACTGTGTACTCTTCACCTGGGTTTTTGTTTCTCATGTACATTACTTTGCACTTCTTTGCATTGAATCCAAGCTGTCATACTTCTGACCATTTCTCCAACCTCGCCAAGTCCCTTCTCATCCTTTCCACCACCCGTGTATCAATCCTGTTGCAGATCTTTGTGTCCTCTGCACAGAGGCATACTTTTCCTTCCAGTCCCTCTGCAATGTCACCTATACAGACATTAAAAAGGACTGGACCCAGTACTGAACCTTGCGGTATCCCACTATTAACCCCCCTTTTTTCAGAGTGGACTTCATTTACTATTACCTTCTGTGTCCTGTTGTCCAGCCAATGTTTTACCCAGGCTACCACCCTGGGACCCACTCCAAGGCTGGCTAATTTGTTTATTAATCTTTTGTGTGAGGCTGTGTCAAATGCCTTGCTAAAGTCTAGGTAAGCCATGTCCACAGCCCCTCCCTGGTCTACTACTTTGGTCACCCAGTCAAAGAAATCGATTAGATTCATCTGACATGACCTTCCCACTGTGAATCCATGCTGCCTTTGGTCCTGTGCCCCACTGGCGTCTAGGTATTCAACAGTTCTTTCCTTCAGAAGTGATTCCATCATTTTCCCTACCACTGAGGTCAAACTGAGAGGTCTGTAGTTTCCTGCCTCTGTCTTGCTCCCACTTTTGTGAAGAGAAATCACATCCGCCCTCCTCCAGTTACACTTGATTTGCAAACACACCCCTCTGTGCACACACAAGTTGCAAAAACATCCATATACATGTACAATGTTCTTTTCACACACAGACATCCATAAACATGCACATTGGATTCGCACACACGCATACATATTACACTTGTTAAATTCACATACCCCTCTATGTACGCGATTAGTATGTGAATACACACTCCTATCTATCAGGTCAGCAGAAGCTAGGCTTTTTGTCTGGCTGTATGATTAGATCCTCCTACAGCAGCTTCACTTTCTGTGGTGATATTTCTTTGAAGTAATGAAGAACAAGGGCACGGCTTACGAGAAAGCGGTTTAAATTTAGTGGGTGGAGGTGAGCTAAATAGACACTGTGGTCAGTGAAGTGACATACTAACCAAGGATTTCAGCACGGAGGGGGCTGCACTAGGGGAAGACCCAATAGAGATCAGGGGCTCCATTGCATGTAATACTTTGCATGTTCGCTGTTCCTGTTATTGTTTTAGACTCTGTCTGAAGCTGGCGTGGTCTGTAATGATACTGAACGTTGTCAGTCAGAGTGCTGATGATGCCATAGTGATCTGAGAACCTTGCTAGCCATTGTGTTAGTAATGTTGTATCAGTCTGAGAACCTTGCTAGCCATTGTGTTAGTAATGTTGTATCAGTCTGAGAACCTTGCTAGCCATTGTGTTAGTAATGTTGTATCAGTCTGAGAACCTTGCTAGCCTTTGTGTTAATAAGGCGATACTGAACGGAGAATTTTGCTAGCTGTTGTGCTGGTAATAGAAACACAGAGGTTGCTGGCACAAAAGACCATGCTTACCACATGCCCTTTTGCCACCATCTTTACAAGCCTGTGTCTGTCTGTCTGTCTGTCTGGTCCATGTTCAAACAGTTCTGCTGATTTTGCTCAGTCTACCTCCATTGGTAGTCTAGTCAAGCCCTCTACTACTCTCTCCATGAACAAATGCTTTCTTTTTTTTTTACTTATTTTTATGAACACAGTGAGTGTTAACACTTGTACATACATGTGGTCTGCAACAGTTTGCCAAAAGATGTACATGAACTACAGTTAAGCCAGATACAACCGATATGTTTTGTTATTCTATAATAACCTCTGTTTCATTTTTCTATTAGGTGCTTGAGACTCTATGACTCTGTAACCCCTAGGTGGCGCTATCCCAAGGGATACTACCCCTGCCTGCATGACTAGGTGCAGGTTGAGGGGCCTGAGTTCTGTTAATGGGTGCCTCCATCTTGAGGGTTGGTTTAAGGGTAGCATAGCTGCTCTGGGTAAAGCCCTCTGGGACACTGATAACCCCCTCTAACCCTTCTAGTGGCCTATACTGGTTAGCAAATAGACAATCACAATTAACACCAAAATGCAATGTTAGACCCACACGAGACACACTTACCACCAGGGCTGGATCAGCTGTACTGGTCCTGGAAACCCCCCCTGTAAAATAAGACCTGCAATGGAGAAAGGCAATAGCAACACAGTATCCCCTCCACAAAGGTACACAACAGTCAGTTTAAATGCAGAAAGATCTGGATCTGATTTATTCAGGGGATGTGAACAAGGGAGGGGCAGTAATCTGGTGTTTGATTTTAGATCTGATTTAGCCAGGTTAAACATGCATGCCCTAATAGTCCCTCTAGCATAGTCACACACACTCTGGTTACCCAGTTGTCATGCAGGTTAGCCTGAAGCATTGCCCAGGGTAGGCCGGCGTTGCAGCTGTTGTTGGGGCCCTTAGGAAGGAAAAACCCAACATGCACTTTAACCTGCAATTTGTATTCCGGAGCCAGAGGGCTCAGTTCAAAGTGTGTCAGACTTGTGGCTTAATGTAAGCCTGCATCCATGTACTCAGCTTCTAATTTATATCTTTTAATTTAGCCTGTTCTGCTCGGCCTGTGTAAAGTAACTTACCATTCCCCCACCGCTGCAGTTTCTCTCCAACTGTATGTGCACTGATTCAGTACTAGCTCTGCAAACTTCCTCTTGATTTTTCCCCAGTTAAGCTTTCACTCTGTACACTGCCTTGAACTGAGTTTATAAAAAAGTTTTACTGGCTTTGCTAATATATTTTTTTTAATCCTATTTAAGACTGTACTGGGTTTACATGCTTACTGCTATGGACTGCGTTAGAAAATTCAGTGAATTGTAAAACCTCATCACCTCAGATTTCTCCAGATTCACCTTGTAGCCCGAGAGGCTGCCAAATTCCTCCAGCTCAGCCAGAAGCTCCAGCACTGAGGTCTCTGGGGAGGTCAGAAAAAAAGACGGTGTCGTCTGCATACAGGGATATTTTGTGTTCCACTCCTCCTGCCTGGATCCCTTTGATGTTTCCATTGTTTCTCACTGCCAACGCCAATGGCTCCATGCACAAAGCAAAGAGGAGGACAGAGAGTGGGCACCCCATCTAGTACCCCTTTGGAGGTGGAACCAAATGGAAGTTATCCCATTGACCCTTACTGTCACCTGAGGGGAGGCATACAAGGCCGAGTCGAAGGTGATGCCCAGATATTTGTATGGAGACACCTGTTCAAGGGGGTGTAGGGTGCTGGGGAGAATAAGAAGGGGGTCATTTCTGGAGTTACTCTGGTGGTGGGCAAAAAGCATAGATTTTGTCTTCTTGAGATTCAGAACTAGATGGTCGAGGAACCATTTTTCAGCTTGGCTGAAGGTGAGTTGCAGAGAGTTCTGGAGGGTGATGGGGTCAGGGTGGGAAGTGACAAGAACCGCATCATCGACATATAGGAGCATACTGCCCAAGTAGGAGCTAGGAAGGGTGTTTAGAAAGAGACTGAACAATGTGGGGCCCATGATGGAACCCCGGGGGACACCTGAGCAAACAGGTAGGGCAGCTGATAGGGTACCGTTTATTTTGACCCGTTGGGATCTGGCATGGAGGTAACTGGAGAACCAGGCAAGGGGGCCAGATGAGAAGCCTAGCTGATGGAGGAAGCCAAGCAGTAGGGGGTGATACACAGTGCCAAAGGTGTTAGATAGGTCAATAAACACTGCCCCAGCAATGTCCCCAGAGTCAAGTGCAGAGTGTATTTGCTGTGAGAACTCTAGGAGGGCTGTGGTGGTGCTGAGTCCAGGACAGAAGCCATGCTGTTCTGGACATAGTATTCTATATTTGGCTAGATATTCCATGAGTTGGGTGGATACAATTTTTTCCAGGGCTTTGGAGAGTGGGGGGAGGTTGGAGATCAGTCTGTAGTTATTTGGTAATGTGCAATCTCCATTCTTATGAATTGGGGTAATTTCAGCTGATTTCCAGGCGCTCAGGAACTGACCGAGGAACAGAGACCGGTTTAACAGGTTGGTGAGAGGAGCTAGCATGACATCTAGAGTTAGACGGAGAATTCTGGAGTCAATGGGGTCACAGCCGGGGTTGTGGCTAGAGAGGACTTTTAGTAGGAGTGGTTTGGCTTCATGGGGAGATATGGTACGGAGGAGAAATGGGGAGCAATTCAGGTTGGGGGGGCTGAGGTAGGGATAGGGTCAAAAAAGTGGACAGGAAGGACTGCGCTTAGGTCAGAGAAAGCCGTGTGGAGACAGTCAGCAATATGTGGGGGGTCAGTGGTAATAGCGCCGTTGACAAATGTCTGAGATGGGGGACTGAGTTTTTCCATTGAGCTCCTTAATATTATCCCAGAACGCATGCGCTGAGCCCCAGGTGGAGGCCGGGGTGGTTTGGTAATATTTGGACTTGGCTAGCCTTATGGCCCAGGTGCATTGGTTACAAGCGGCATTATAGCCTGTCTGTCCACTGTCATGCCTGACTCGACCGCGACATGCCAGAGGTTGTCTCGCTGCCTCAGTTGTTGAATAAGGGGAAGGGAAAATCCAGGTGGCATTATGTCTTTTGGAGCAGGTACTGGTAAAGGGGGAAAAGAGGTCACAGGCCTTGCAGAAAGCTCTAGTGAGGTAGGCTAGTGCAGTATCTGTATCAGTCGTGAGTGAGATTGGGGACCAGTCAAGTTGGGCTAGGTACTGCTTCAGTTTACTGAGGCCCCTGGGCGAAAGTGGCATCGGGAGGTGACTTTGCGCATGGGTTTTTGTGTGGGGAGGACCAGAAACAAAGGATAAGGGAATAGTCGCTGAGGGAGTTCACTAGGACATTAACAAAACGGCCTTGATTTTGTGGGGCGGTTGGAAAGTATTATGTCAAGGAGGGAGCTGGTGCTACTTGACTAGTTAAATATGGTAGGAAGAGTGACTAATTGAGCTAAGTCAAGGTCAGTGAAGGAGTCCTTTATGTTTGCAGCAGTGGGACCTAGCCAGTTGACATTGAGGTCACCTAGAACGAGCTGCTCAGTTTTGTGGGGCAGGGTAGAGAGATAGTCAGTAAGGGAATGGATTGCTGGTCCTTGGGCCCATGGGTGTATGTATGTTTATTTATTTATTTAGTTTTTGTTGACCGGGTAAGTGCACTAGACAAATCCTGCCTATTTGCAGGCACGACCCGGGGAAAGGGGATACAGATGAATGCCAACTGACCTTGAATCAGATTAAGCTGTTGGTGGTATTTTTAGTGAATGAGGGAAATTTGGCCAGGACACCGGGGAAATTCCCCTACTCTGTGGAGGAGGAGGGCGCTGTGTGGCTGAGTGGACGCTCTGCTCAGTGGCGTTTGGAGCTTTGCATTAGGAGGACGTGCGGGGACTGAGGAGCGGGTCTCCTCCTTGGCTCCCTTGAAAACGGAGTTATGCAGAGATCTGGTGAAGGAATAGTGGAAACGGAGCAGCTGGTGGCTCTCAATATGGAGACAGGAGCACAGTTCTTACCGGAGGATGAGGTTCCCCAGGTTTTATCGCAGCAATCAAGTTTGGAATTGGAGGAGGTTGAATCGTTGGAGGCACTGCATCAACAGGCTGTAGAAGCGGAACAACATTATCGGGCAGCGAGGTTATGTTTTATTGTGTGCAAGGTGGTAGGAAGGAATTGGAGGTTGCACAGGAAGAGGAACAACGAAAGGAAGAAGGAGTAATGGAGGCACAAGTCATCACAGAGGAACAGAGGGAGAAGGTGAATCAGCAGGTCCCAGTTGATGGTGTGAATACTACTACCGAAGAAGCGTTTCACGCTATGAGTGCACAGGGATTTGAAGAAATGCGAATGGACTCATCTGGGGGAGGAGACGGGAGATCAAATCAATCAGTTCCAGGTAATAACTTAACTGCCATACAACAGAGTGGAGTATCTTCCGAGACTGTTTTGGGCTTTAAAAGACTCTCATGTCTCTTTTGTGGAAGGGGAGAAATGTAGTGAGGAAAAGGACCTTCCACTAAATGAGTCTTCAAAGGATCTAGACAGTGTAATTGTGGGGAAAGATCCGAAAGACTGGGTGGCGACGGCCTTGCAAGCCGCAGGTTGGGTGAAAAACCCCTCTGGGAAGGGGTGGATGCAAATTTTGGTAAAGATGTTGTTGCTACTTCTCCTGCTATGTTGCAGATATCCCCCGATGGCTCCCACTATTAAATAGTATGGCTACTCCTTTTATACCCCAGGACAGCCTCCCTGAATCTACTGTAGAATTGTCCCTTCAGGAAGATACTCATCCTTTGTTACAAGTCATTAGAGACCAGGAAAAGAAAGTACAATGGAGCAAGATTCGTGCAAGATAAAGCTGATAAAGTATGGCATGGAAAAGTGACTGAACATTTATTTCCGAATAGTGCTGGGCCTTTGATGGAACCTGCAGAAAGAAGGAACGCAGTTAGGTTAAAATTTAGGGGTAGTACTGAAGAAATTCCGGACAGAAGATTTGTGGATCATGTACTATTAAAAAATAGCATGAAATTCTTTGCTTATGAAATTTACGCTTTGATACATGTTCTGGGGGATGTGATTTTTGATGTTAGTTTTACACATCCTGGGGGTTTAGAATGGTTTTGGAAGCAGTACCGTCTGTTAAAGCTCTCTCCCTTGTGGAAGCCTTTTTTAGCAATACCACTTACTAAACCATTGACTAAGAAAATTACAGTTCTTTTTTGAAATGAGGGGGTAAATGTTGCAGATATTACGTACTGGTTACGGCAACATTGTACTGTTAAAGGTTTGCCTGAACCCATACTGGATGAAGAGCAATTATGGATGGGGGGATGGACTTATCTTGTGGTATTACATCTAGTAAATGGTCAGACTAGTCATCTACCAAACTGTTTCTTTTTGGGTAGAGATAGGGGGGTGGTGTTTTACCCAGGTCAGCCAAGAACTTGTTTTAAATGTGGTGATGTGGGGCATTTGAGTAATGTATGTGATAAACAAAAATGTGGTTTATGTGGGGAATTGGGGCATGTGGGGGCTCATTGTCGGCAACCTTTGAAGTGTAATTTATGTGAGGAACAGGGGCACTCTTTTCGAACCTGCTCATGGGCCTCACATAACAATATGGATTGCTCAGTTAGAGCAGAACAGGATCACTTCGTAGCTACTGCTCAAAGGAGCAATTAAAAGTGGTGGCTTTAATGTCGCAAGGGCCGCTCCTACTCATTCACCAAATAAAGTGTCAGGGCTACCGAGAGGCTGATTGCACCGTAGTAATGAATGCTCAGATTGTAGTGAGTGATGGTGAAACAGTGGTGCGGGTTAGTGATGGGGCAACAGTCACAGAGGAGGAGGGGGCAATGGTTCCGGTAGGGGAAAAAACGGTCGTCTTGGGTGACAAAGTCATGTCTATGCCCCCCCAACAGTGCATTCTGAGCTAGGCTTCCAAAGAGTGACTAGATCAAAGGCGGGGAAAATACTTTCAGCTGCCTTGATCCAGATGGAAAAATTGGGGGAGGTAGTAATACAGAACTCATATGCTCATTTGCTTGAGGACGATATGGAGGAGGATGGGTGTGAGTCGGACCTTTCCTCGGTGGCATCCTCTCAGGCTGAGGGTGTTGCTGAGCCTGGCCCTTCTGAAAGTGAAATCGAGGAAAAGGAAAAGAAAAGATGATTGCAGGTGTTTCTGTGTTCACTTTGTTGATGGCTATTTCCTTTTGTACTGTTAATGTTAATAGTATAAAGCATATGGGAAGAGGCACAATACCTTTTGAGCCTCAGTATTGGGGTGGGAGTGTGTTTTTTTACAAGATACTCGGTTGAACTCTCTAGCTGAGGTAACAACTGCACAGAAGGAATGAGGGGAAGGCGTCTCATATTGGTCGGTAGGTGAAGAGCAGTGCTCTGGTGTGGGTATTCTGTTTAAGAGTTCAGGTAAAGGTGTTGCATGTTTATGATTTAGTACCCGGAGGGTTATGATTCTGGATGTATTATTGCAAAATGGTTTTTCGGTTGATAAATATACGCTCCTCAACTGAAAGCTGATAGGTCTATTTTGTTTAGTATGTGGAGCCTTATTTACATACGCACAAAGATAGTTTTATGGGGGATTTTAATTGTGGTCTTTCACATGGGATTGGGAAGAGCTACAAAAAAAGTCTTCTGTGATACCAATACCCTCTTGGCTATTATGGAGCGTAATGATATACAGGATATTTATAATATTTTACAGCGGGAACCAGTTCATACCTTCCATAAGGGGCATTTGTCTACTAGAATTGATTTTTGGCTAGTATCAGAAAGAATTACATATCAGTCAGTGGATGTAGTACCTTTGGAAACCTCTGATCACCTGATGGTGGTTATGCAGTTGGGAAATCGGCAGAATTTGTTAGTTGGGAGAGGTTGTTGGAAAATGAATACTTCAAAGTTACAGGAAACAGTCGTAGAACATACTATAAGGAAACTGATCTTTGCACGACAGATGATTTGTTATTTGTATGAGAGTCCGATAGAATGGTGGGAAGATATAAAGAGGGATGTGCAAGAATGGTATGGTGCATACACAAAGAGACAGGCTAGGGATAAGTATATTGCTTATTTAGGCTTACGAGCAAAATATTTACAAACGTTATCACAAAGTGAGATGGGGGACCTTAAGATAAAAAGGTTGCAGGATATAAAATCTAAAATGAAGAAATATTTGCAAGACTCTGTGCGAATAATAGCTATACGACAAAAATATATGACTCAAGGTACAAAAGAAGAGGTAAACCCTTATGAGAAGGGAGGACAAGGGTGTCAAAAGGTGATAATGACAGGTCTTAGAGATGGACAGGGTAAGGTAAAAGAGAACATCCAAGATATACTGTTTTTAGTTCAGCAATATGTGGTAGATAAGTTTCAGACTGTAAGGCAGGAAAGTAAGTTTCCTTTTACTGGCCTAGATATTCCAGGACTGACCAGGGAAGAGAAGGACAGGTTGGTTGCCCCATTTCAGGAATGGAAATTCGTGCGGCCATCCTACAATTGACCTCTAAATCCACGCCTGGAAGGGATGGATTGTCGAATGATTTTTATAAACAATTTGTTGAACTTCTGGTTCCTTGTTTAGAAATATTGTACAATGCTATTTGGGAAGAGAGACGGCTTGCCCCCTCGATGCAATTGGGATTAATGTTTTTTCTTTATAAGAAAGGAGATCAGTATGATATAAAAAATTGGAGGCCTTTAACGCTACTGAATTCAGATTATAAGATTCTTGCTAAAATATTAAATCAAAGACTGGCAGTTGTAGCAAGTAAGTTGATTATTCAGGAGCAAACTTGTGCAGTCCCAGGAAGGAAGGTAATACAGAATCTGACTTTCATTAGAGACATTATAGAGCAGGGGTTAGGAAGGGTTTAAGTGGATATTTAATAGCGGTAGATCAGGAAACTGCATTTGATTCTATTCAACAGAATTATCTTTGGAGTGTATTACAACATTATGGAATTCCATAGAATTTATAGAACTTAGGAAAGTGTTGTACACGAAGCACAAGCAGTGCCCTTGGTGAATGGTTTTTGGGGACACCAATTTTTTAAAAGTGGGGTCAAGTGCTGTCCAATGAGCCCTTGTTATATGTCTTGGTTTAGACCCTTTGTTAAGGAAGATTGAGCAGGCCAGAGACATTAAGGTGATAGAATCTGTGGCTGGATTTGCTTTTCAAAAAGTTTCAGCTTATGCGGACGATTGTATTTTTACTGTGGCAGATGTCAGATCAGGAGCTAAAATTTTGTCATTATTGCATGAGGCCTATACCACAACTGGTATTAGGATAAATATGAGTAAAAGTGTTGTTTTGCCTTTAGGGGATAGTAAAATTATTGATGATTTTCCGATTCTGATGACAACAGACCAAGTAAAGATTTTGGGCCTATTTTTTGGTAATAAAGAGTCTGAGATACGTAATTGGAATGATGTTTATGATAAAGCAAAGCTTAAGGTACAGACGTGGTTAACTTGGAAAATGTCCAGGAAAAAGAAAGTGTATCTCATAAGAGCATACATTGCTCCTATGTTTTTATACATGTCACATATTTTTCCTCTGCCGTTTAGTATGCATACCAAACTTTTGGGTTTATTTTTCAGTTTTATGGGGCAGTAGGTTGAATCCATGAAGAGGATTCATACATACAGAGAGCGGAAAGAAGGGGTTTGAATATGTTGCATCCTATAGTGTATTTATTTGGTAATTTCTTTTTAGCTCTATCATTCCCTTATTTTGCAAACTATGGAATCGGGCAATTTAGCATGCGGCTTTGGGGAGGACCTTTTTAGAAGCATGGGGAGGGGAGATGGCATCCTGTAGAGCGATTACTTCCGAAAGTTATGTACAAACCACTGTTCGATACATTAGAACTTGGAAGATAGAACTAGCGTGGTGTAGGGATAAAGGGAAGAAAATGTTTTACAAAATCATAGTGGATAAATGGTATCGAGAGGACCCGGTGTTTATGGTACCTCCTTTTATTAAGATTTCCTTGTTGTTGGAAGGTATGACTAATCCTCGAATACCTTTAAAGATGCAAGATTTTGCTTGGCTTTGCGATCATCAGAAACTGCAAGTAAAGAGCAATCAGAAACATAAGCAAATAACGGACAGGGGGTGTGGCGAGCCTATGTGTGCCGGGATTGTGGAGACAATGCAGCATCTTTTCTTTGATTGTTCCCATATGCAGGGCTTTTGGAAACGGTTATCGATTTTATGGGGAGCAGTTATTGGTATTAATAAATTATGATGTTTTGGTTTTAGGGCAACCCGCCACCTGGGCAAAATGGACTAACAGTACAATCCAGATTGTTTTGGTATGTATAAATGGTCTATTTGGCAAGCAAGATGTCTTAGATTTCTGAAAGGTAAGGTAGTTCAACAACAGGATGTTTTTTTCCAAATACAGAAAGAATTGGATGCTGTTTATGAATATGAAAAGCGTACTTTAGGACAAGACTTATCAGTAAAGCTCTGGAGGAATGTTGATTGGGTGGGATAGAGGGATGTCTGTTACAACTGTATAGGATTTATTCTTTGTTATGAGACACTGTATGTTTATTTTTCTTTGTGTTTCGAATATTGTTTTTTGTGACTTTCTGTATTGAATGAAGATATTGTTTATTTAATCTGGATTTTGTTTTTGAATATTGAATAAAAATTTCCCATACTCTTTCCGATAAGTGTCATGGGACCTTTAACATCCACCTGAACTACCACCAATCCAGGCAGATGGGACCTCGGTTTAACGTCTCATCCAAAAGACGGCACCTCAGAAGTGCAGCACCCCTCTCATGCTGCACTGCAGTGTCAGTACTGGGGTATTAACCCAAGTGCCAGATGTGGGAACTGAACCCACAACCCTCTGATCTCCCGGCCTCAGAGGCGAGTGTGCTACCTACTGAGCCACTGACACTGCTATGTAGTGGTAAGATAGAGAAGGCCCCTGCCAGGGTCAGGGGAGATTTTTAAGGTGATGGCTTGGGCACCATGACCGAGCTTGGGGGTAGAGACAGCATAGCTAAGGAAGGAGTCATGCAAGTAGACTGCACATCCGCCACCATGCTTACCAATGCGATCCTCTCGGAACAGGGTGAAACCAGGGAGGGAGACAGCTGAGTCAGGGGTTGATGCAGAGAACCAGGTCTCCACTATGGCAGTGATGTCGGGCCTGTGTTGTGCGACCCAGCACTGGAGTGCAGCAGTTTTCTTTGGGAGACTGCAGATGTTCATTGAGACAATGCAGAGGCAACACCCAGCAGGTTGCGAAGGGGGGGTAGAAGACCCAGGACCAGGGTTGGGGTGGATGTTCCCGGAGAGCAGAAGAAGTAAGGTGATAAGTCTGAGGAGTGGGCTGCAGCGATTGGGGTTGATACATTTGAGCTGATAAAATCTGGGGAACAGAGTGTGTGATGTGCCAGATAGGATAGGAGCTCCTAGTGGCAGCTGCATATAACCTCCTAATAGAGGAGTAGACACAGAAAATGTCACTGATACCAGAGATATAGCCCTCTAGTGGTGAGAGGATATAATCTGCTAATGGAAAAGTCAACAAAAAAAAAAAGTATCCCTGAAATAAAGTAGAAAAACAGGCTTTTTAAAGGCTGGAAGATGAGGCTTGTTACATCAGACAAAAGAGAACAAAAGAAGTGGGCAGGGTCAGAGAGCACAGCAGACTGTTTGGCAGTTGGGGTAGACACAGAGTGCAGGCCAGAGAGTAGGATAAGGATTTACACAGTCAAGGCTCAAAATTCACTTCTAATATCAACTCAGAACTTAAAATGACTGTAAGGATTAAACAAATTATTAAACCCTGGCACATAAATTCAACTAGAGAGACAGAGGGAGATACAGTAGTTAGAGATGTGCTCAGCAGGAGATAGTGTGGGTCACTTGGAAATCAGCTTCCACTGGTACCAAATCCAAAAGTCAGGGCTAGTACCTTGCAGTATCAGCTGAGCTGTAGCTCATGGAGGATTTCTGAACCACTGTTCAGGTTCAAGAAATTGAGGGGTCCCTGGCCTAGTCAAGGCTTGCTGGACATTAAATAGAAAGATGGGACAATATGAACCGCATAAGGTTGGGTCCTTGCCCACCTTGTGTATAACCGATATCTGGGTGTACTGCCAACTGGGTGGGACCCCTTCTCCCTCCTGGACTGCACCCCCACCCTCGCTAGATGTGGGGCCAGCCCGCCAGAGAATGTCTTATAAATTCTGCTGGGCACACATCCGGGCTTGGTGCCTTCCCACCTTTTTTTTTTTTTTATTCAAATGGTCCTTTAATAGACTTTGTAAAGCCAAAACAAATACAAGAAATCTTGAACCACTACAGATACAATGTCTGAATGGGATATGCATTCTTCTTCCAGTAAAAAACACAAAAGCAATATAAGTTAACATTTCCAAGAACCTCCATTTTCTGAAAAGTGTTTCCTGGGCCATTCAATACTGTACAGAAAAAATATGCATCCGTAAACTACTTTATGCATATTTGTGATTTCTAGAAGCATTTTAGTTATATCAAGGTCATTTAAAAAATAAAACTCAGGAGTGCAGGTTCATTCTTAAAAGGAATGTGTTGCAAGAACCAATGCATTATTAACGGGGCAGCCAACAGCCGTGTGAAAAATTTGTAAAACTTAAAAAATTCGACTTCAGGTTGTTTATGCATCTCTTATGAAGGACACAGCATGAAAACACTCCACTTGAGGTCAGTAGTTTCCACGGCATTCAGTGACAGTCTAGTAGATTAGGACCTGATGTGGCTATTTGCAGCATGAGCACACGGAAGATTTCTTTTTCACGCAAATAGTGAACAATGGAGAAACTGGGATTACAGAATAAACTTGTTTCAATATTGTTTTCCAAACTGCTCAGAGGTGTCAGCTGCTCAAAACAAACTTCAGCTTGTTCAGCTTCCACAGCCCATCAAGTTGCTTGAACAGTTAAGTCTATCCAAAAGTATTTTAAAATTTGAACACAACTACTGCACCAACAGTAAGACTTTAATAATCCCTGTGCATCACAAAATGCTGGAACCCCTCCCAAATAAAGGTCAAAAGCATTTTACGTATTTTTAAAAGCAGCAGTGCAGCTAAGTTGGTTAAGAACTCTAACCAACAACCCCCCAAACAATTGTGGAATTTTAGTTCTCTCCAGAATAAAAATTAAAAAATACCACTTTCTTTAAATAGCATTGTGAAGTGGACTAGAGTTAGGGTAGAGAACAGGTATTGTCAATACATCCAAAAGAAAAATACACCTCTGGCTTTGTGCTGCTGCTTAAAAAATAAAAAAAAATTGTGAAACTGAGCAGGGTTCAGTATTGGGTCCAGTCCTTTTTAATGTCTTCATCAGTGACATTGCAGAGGAACTGGAAGGAAAAGTATGCCTTTTTGCAGATTACACAAAGATCTGCAACAGGATTGATACACAAAGGAGGCGTGGAAAGGATGAAAATGGACTTGGCAAGGTTGGAGGAATGGTCAGAAGTATGGCAGCTAGGATTCAATGCAAAGAAGTGCAAAATAATGCACCTGGAAACAAGAACCCAGGGAAGAATACACAATGGGTGGGGAGGTAGTAACAACAACAAAAAGGAAAGAAACCTGGGGTAATCATATCAGATGACCTTAAGGTTAGCAAGCAATGTGAGAAGGCAGTAGGGAGGGCTGGGGGTATACTGAGATGTATAGGGAGGCATCAGCAGCAGAAAACAGGAAGTTGTTATCCCTCTGTACAGACAGTTGGTGAGACCCCATCTGAGTACTGTGTCCAGTTCTGGAGACCCCATCTCCATAAGGACATAGACAGGATAGAGGTAGTCAGAGGAGGGCAACTAAAATGGTGAAGGGTCTGCAAGAGAAGCCGTAGAGGAGACTAAAGGAGCTTAATATGTATACCCTTGAGGAAAGAAGGGAGAGGGGGACATGATAGAAACTTTTAAGTACCTCAGTGGAATCAACAAAGTCCAAGAGGGTAGCATCTTTCAGAAAAGAGGTGCAAGAACAAGGGACACAATTTAAAGATAGAAGGAGGGCGGTTCAGGGGCAATGTGAGGAAGTATTATTTCATAGAGAGGGTAGTGGATGCATGGAACAGCCTTCCTGAGGAGGTTGTAGGGTCTAAAACTGTGGGAGAATTCAAGAATGCATGGGGCAGACATAAGGCAATTCTTGTGGGAGGTAAGAAGAAATAGGCTGTTGGTTAACTAGGATCTGCGGCCTATCCTGTAGGTAGGGAAATGGGCAGACTAGATGGGCCTAGCGGTCCTTATCTGGTGTCAAAGTCTATGTTTCTATGACAGATTTGAAAACCAAGTATGCATGTTGTATTAAAATTTGTCAGGCTGTTAGACAAGGAAAACTGATAACACTACATATCCAGAGATTACAATGAGATGGGACTACGCAGTAATTCTGAGAAGCTCCAAAAATCTTTATAAATACAACCATCGGAAGGCTGATCTTGAACCAGGAGGATTTTATTCATCGTGGGTAGCATTAACTCATTCATAACTGTCTCTGCAGGATCCTCCTCCTCCATATCGGTCATAACCTCCCTGCTTATCTCTGCCATAAGATCCACCACCGTATCCACCACTTCTGCTAGACTCATAACGCCCACCTCTACCACATCCACCACCCCCTCTTCCACGGGAATAGCCACGTCCACCACCACCACCACCACTGTAACCACGGGATTGGTTCTCAGATTTGCCTGCCTGGTCTACACGGATCTGCCACCCATCGATGGTCTTTCCATTCATCGCATGCAAGGCGTCCTTTGCATCTTCTGGGTTTTTGTAGGTTATGAAGCCAAACCCTCTTGACCGCTGCGTTTTCCAATTTTTAATCATGACAACTTTGACTATATGTCCATATTTGCCAAAAACGTCTTCCAATTCCTGCTCTTTTGTCTGCAAAGATAGGCCACCAACAAAAAGCTTTCCATTGTCACTCATGATGGAAACATTCCATGATACACAGGGATAAGTAGCTGTTCAAGCAACTGTGATCTTCCGAGCGACTGTCAGTGCCTTCCCACTTTTGAGGTTTTTTTATGGTCTCTACTATCTTCTGTGTTATTTGTGCCTCTAATTTTTCCTTCTGGTTATCATTCAGTTTAGGGAGGGTCAGTTTTCCAAATCATGTGTCTAGTCTCCGCCACATGATCCATCTGCTCTCCCTTATACAATTTGTGGTAAAAGGCCTGAAAGCGTTTCACTATCCGTGAGAGGCCCGAGTCACACTCTGTGTCTCCTTATCCTCAGGACCACCAGCCCCACTGCCTCCCTATGCAGCTGCCATGCTAGCAGTTTACCAGCCCTATTTCCCACCTCATAGTATCTCTGTCGGGAGTATCTTAGTGCCCCTTCGACTTTATCATCTAGTATCTTACTTAACTTGTCTCTCTGTGCCTCCAGCTGTTGCTTTATTCTGGGATCTAGTGTGATCTTATGTTCTGCTTCTAGGTCAAAAATCCTCTCCTCAAGGGCAGTTTGTTCCCTCAGTCTCTCTCTCCCTCTTCATCCCTGCTGCATAACTTATTAGTCTCCCTGTCAGCACTACCTTCCATCGATCCCACCACATAGCTGCTGGATAGTCACCGGGGGGGAGGGGGTTGGTCTCTTTGTATTCTGCTAGACACTCTTTCACCATAGCCCTGCAGTCTTCAATGTTTAGCAGAGACACATTTAGCCTCCACAAGGAGGACCTTTGTGTGGGCATGAGGGACAGGGCCATTCCAACCGCCCCATGGTCCGAGACCATTCTTGGGTAGATCTGGACTGATTCAAGGGTGTGTACCTGCTCTGCTGAGACCAGGAAGAAATCTAGCCTAGAGTAGGCCTGGTGGGGTGCTGACCAACAAGTATAATCATGCATCTTGAGATGTATCCATCTCCAGGCCTTGACAAGTCCCAATTCCTTTATCAGTCCTGCAAGGCATTTTGCAGCAGCCCCCTGGGTGTGGGGTTCACCCCTGATCTGTCTAGGGCTGGGTTCAGAGCAGTGTTCAAATCCCAACCCACTAGAAAACTTCTCATGGGGTTGGATTGGATGTCAACAACCTTGAGCAGACAGTTTTTGTGGACCAGTATGGCCACTCCTCTTTTATGTGGCTGCGCCTGGCATGTGGAGAGGTACACTTGTCCAACCCACCCCCTTTTCAATGTGGCTGCTTCTTCTGGTGTGAGGTGGGTCTCTTGGAGGAATGCCACCTCTGTGCCCCACTTTTTCATTTCTCTGAGGACCCTTGTTCTCTTCATGGGGCTGTTTAGGCCCCTAACATTAAATGTTACTATTCTTCCTTTTTCCATTACTTTACATTTGATGGGCGGACTTGCCTATTCTCCACAGGACCAGTGCTATAACTTCTCTTAACTGTGACAACTTTAACAACTTTCAAACTGTAAAACCAAAAACTTTTTACAACAGTATGCTTCCATTTGCTTGTCGTACACCCACTCCTCACTTTAGATGGCCACTGGAGGGATGGGTCAGGTCCTTTTCTCCTGGACCTTGCGCTTCAGAACCCCCGTCTTTCTGCCCTTTATCCCTACAGGTGTCTCTCTCTTTTTGGATTAAGCTAATCTATTCATATGCTGTCTTTGAGATGTTCAACACCACACCTGGCCTGAATCCACTCACCAACTCCACTCCCTCCCCCACACTGTTGTGTGAGCCTCTCTGACAGGGGTTTCCCGGTCACTTAGAGAGGTTACCTTGGTTATAGTTTACCGAGATCACTTTGACTGAGATCAGGGAGTCCCCCCCATCATTCCTAATGCACAGGTTGGGGGGGCCCGACCAAACCCAGTCCCCGGCTGTGGGTTGTATGTCCCTCCCACTCACTTCATTTAACTGGCATGCACTAGGTCCCAGCCATTCCCCTTCCCCCGAGCGCCATAATCATGGTTCAATTTCTCAGATCCGCTTGTGTGACCATAAAATCCTGATCCCCTGCTCCCCTCTTTAGGCCCTAAGTGGTCTGGTAGACCCACAAGAAGAATGTCTTACCTGTTTGCTGGCACCTTGCAGTTCGCGGTTCTTCCATGTGGGTCCTCTGTATACCCAAGGCCTTTCCCCATCTCATCTGTTGGGAATGTGATCATCAAAGCATGATCTCCGCATCTACTATCACCACCTGGTGGTCCTGTGTGTGCTCACCCTCTGAGGGATACCACATCTGGGCTACTGGATCCCTGGAAAAGCAATCAAACAGATTGTGCGTGTACCACTGGAGAAGGGTGGGGCATGCCTACACCCCCAACCCGCGTCATGTTGCTTGTAGTTTCCTCTTCCCCCCCAGGAATGCTCTCTGCCCAGTTACTAGGAAACAACTCCCCCCCAGCCAATAGTCAATGATCGATATCCCAATGTCCTTTTCTGCCAGTCAGTATTTATAGCCCCCATTTCTGGGGAGCCTGCGGCCTTGCAGCAAGATGGTGTGTTCCTCCACCTTTTCCCTCAATGGTTCCTGGATAAAATGGGCCATGTTGGGAGCTGGCCATCAGGTTAAAGTCTGTAAGTACCTTCAGCCTTCCTCCATCAGTCCATGGAGGTACCAGGAGTTGGGGCTTCTTTGTTCTGGGTGTTGGAAATGCCCTTGTGCCTCACGGCCCTACCTCTTCTTCCGTGGGCCGGTGCTGCAATCCAGGGGTTGCTCTCAAGTCACTCCTGTAGATTGGCTTCCTCCAGCCTGGTAAACAATTCTGGTGGCACTTCCAGCAGCTGCAGGGTTGTTTTTGCTTCCTTCAGTGTGCGGTAGAAGACTGGCCCCTTAGGCAGAAAAAAATTCATTTGGGCAGGGGCGATGAGGTGCATCTTCGTACCTTTTGCTGCAAGGAATTTTGTTATTGTCAGAAGTGTACGTCGCTTCTGCTGTGTTAGCGGCATGAAGTCCTGGTCAAAATATAGCCACCTGTCACCGAAAACATTTCTTTTTTTGCCCAGGCGTTTTGTAGGACCCTCGTCTTTACTCTATAGTCCAGAAACTTTATGACTATCGACCAAGGGTTTGCTTTTGGGTCAGACAGCTTCTTGGCAAGGGCTCTGTGGGCCCTGACAATGTTAACGTCCATGTCTGGTGGGAAATCAAGGAGCTCTTTTAAAAATTATTCCATGAATGACTCCATGCATCTTGTTTTGGTGTCCTCTTGCAGGCCATAAATCCTTAGGTTGTCTCTACGGGCTTGTAATTTCTGGTCAAGTTTCTCCATTAACTCCCTTTCTCTTTTTAGAAAATATTGAAGGGCTGATTCGTGCTTGTCCACCGTCTCCAGTGTTGTAGTAAGTCCTGTCTTGAACTCCGTTGTCTGCTTAGTCACCTCCTGGAGGCCTTTTGCGTTGAGTGAGATGGCTTGTTCCATCCTTGACATTGTGCTGCTTGTTTTCACTAACTCTTGGAAGAGCCTTTTTGATGTGATTGTAAAGTTTTCCTGGCGTTCATCTTCACTCCCTCACTGCTAGAGCCCCATGCGAGTGAGGCAGGTCTCGAGCAGCTCACGGCCCTGGTGTCCCACTGCTCCATTATGTTTATTGGCTTTAAATACTCAAGCAGAGTGTCATTTTGTTTCTTTTCTGGAGGCATCTGTCCTACAGACAGATTTTGAACTCTCTTAGTTGGTTTGAGATCCATTCCCATGTGGGGGTATAGAGCCAGTCAGACTCATGTCTCCATTCAGAGAAGGTGGAAACAGAAGTCCCGAACAAATGCTTTCTGACTTCCCTTTTAAATCTCCACCCCCCCCACCGGTAACCCGTGATATGGGTGAATGCATAACAGCGAGTTCACATTACATTGACTACATTACTGCAAGGACCAAAATGGCGAAAAGGCTTTTCCTCCTCTCTGAGGTACTATGACCTCAGAGTTGGTTAATTTAGTAAGGGGGGTGTGGGGGGCAAAGCCCCCCCTGCAGAAAAGCATGTTCACCATTTTGCTCCTCGCCAAAATGTAGTTGCTCATATAGGCGCGCTGTTATGCGTTCGCCCATATCACATGGTGCCCCACCCACCAGTTTCATGAAGTTTCCCCAGTTACTTGGGTTCCCATCAGCACGAACAACACTCTGCTTTATACTTTAGGTATCCCACAGATGTATGTTTACATCTCTGTCATGTTCCCTCCTCCCCCTCTCTCTCTCCTTGTCTCTAGTGTGTACAAGTTGAGATCTTTCAACTTCTCCACGTAAGCCTTTTCCTACTGCCCCTGGATCATTTTAGTTACCCTTCTCTGCACAGCTTCCACCTTGTCCTTGTCTTTCTTCAGGTGTGGCCCCAGAACCGCACATAGTACTCCAGGTGAGGATGAACCAGGGACCTGTACAGTGGCAGAATCACCTCAATCCACTGCCTACTGATCCCCCTTCCTGTACATCCCAGCATCCTGTGTGCATTACCTTGCACTTCTTAGTGTTCAGTTTCAACTACCAGACCTTCACCTGCTTCTCCAGTTTTGCCAGGTCCTCATTCCTCACTATTCACTCTTCCATAGATCTTAGTATTGTTGGTGAAGACACAGACCTCTCCCTGGATCCTTACTCAAATATCACAGATGTAGATGTTGAAGAGGACCAGATCCATGACTGATCTCAGTGGCACACCACTGGTAATCTCTCTGACCTCTGATTGTTCCCCATTGAGGACAACCCTCACGATTCTGTCACTTAGCACATTTCTCATCTTGTGATCTTTTCCATCACCCCCAGGTCACCTAACATTCTGACCAACTATCCCTGTGAGACAGAGTCAAAGGCTTTGCTGAAGTCAAGGTACAATATATCCACCAACTGAACACTGTCCACCACCTTCGTCACCCACCTGACCCATGACCATCACCTTCGTCACCCACCTGACCCGTGACCATCGCCTTTGTCACCCAGTTAAAGAAGTCAGTCAGGTTCATCTGACATAACCTCCCTCCCATGAACTCAAAACAAGAGCCAATGTGTTTCTCTATTTTTGGTTCTGCTCCCGACTGTTTTTATCTCTATGTTTTTTTTTGTTTATTTTGCCTTACAAAGCACATGCACTGGCTGTTGTGTATGCACTTAGTTCATTAAAGTCCATCTTTTTTTAAAGACAATCATGAACATTATTTTTGTAATCAAAGTAATAAGTATAATTTTTTTAAAGTCAGATCAGACATGTAGTTGGACTGTCTTCTGGTGAACCATACAACTGTTAACCTTTGGAGTAAATTTTTTTCAGGTTTTAGCTTTTAACCTTTTTGCTTGTGTCCAACTTTAACTTTGAAAAAAGCTCCAATTTTTTCAGCACTTTTTTTCAAGCGGCCCATACATGCACAAACTTTTGAAAGTTTAAAACTTTATAACTTAAAAAACTATAAAAAATTTAGTTTTCAAAAGGCCCTATTCTGGGACAAGATATAAAGTTTCAAAATGTAAATCAATGTGGTATTTTTGCTATCCAACAGCAAAAAAGTCTTAATTTTAGATTTGCTAGATAACTTCCCTGATTAATAACATGTGAACCACCAAACCAATGTTTTTTTTACTTTTTATTTACTGAGTACGTCAAAAGAACATATACAGTATATGCTTCCAAAGTTCCAAGGCATAGCAATTAGGTACCATGAAAGGCTATGTTATAGTGGCGTGGTAGCACAACTATAGTTAGGGTTGAGTAGGCAGCTTAATGTTAAACCCCAATTTGTGCATTTGCAACCGTTCAACGGATGTCTATGAAATTTGACATGCAGAATCTCAAGGAGTAGATCTCTTGAAGTGGCACGTTTTGTTCTAATTGGTTGTGTGGTTAGGGAGATAGAGTCTGAAAAATTTTGTAATTGACATGTTTTTGCTGTTTCTTTGTCCACCTGTATCTCCCAAATGGTTTGGAATCGTGGTCTCAAATTTTCAGGGTAGAAAGACCTTGCCTTACAGATATGCCTTTTGCTGGTTTGGTGAAAAAATATTAATCCATTCCAAAGTTATTAACTTTTAAAGTTCCCATTATCTGCAATGGGAATTTATAGATGTCTTACTCGAAAAAGGATTGTCACAGGTGCAAAATCCTTTTTCACAGATGGATCAACCTGTGTCGGAAATGGGAAAATCATTTTTCATTCTGCTGCCATTTTGTCAGTTAGCGAGAAAAATAAATTGTAAGTAACTAAAGAAAATATATTTACTAGATACCAACAGATGTAGCTTGCTTATTGGAACCCCTTCAGCTGGATTCTGTAGTTAGGTGTTGCAGAAATGCTTTGAATTTTTTTTTAACACTGTAAATCTTTTTTCATGATTCATGATACAAAAAAAAGATTCTTTTCTGTATTACAATTCATGAAAAAATATCCTTTTTTGTCATTGAAAATTCTTTTCCTGGTGTCTAGTGGCAACTCTCACCCTTCAGTTGGTGTTCTGGTAGATTCCCTGGTGTGTAGTGGCACCCACACCATCCGATCACTGTCCCCATTGTTTTAACTATGATCCCTGGTGTCTAGTGGCACCCCCCACCCTCCAATCACCATCAGCATTATTCTTTTATGATGCCTGGTGTCTAGTGGAACCCACCCACCAATCCCTGTCCCCATTTTTTTTATTATTCCTGGTGTTTAGTGGCACCCCCACCCTCCAATCACTGTCTCCATTATTTTTTATGATCCCTGGTGTCTAGTGGCACCCCCACCCTCCGACTGCCATCCCCATTTTTTTTAGGATCCCTGGTGTCTAGTGGCACCCCCACCCTCTGACTACCATCCCCATTTTTTTAGGATCCCTGGTGTCTAGTGGCACCACACCCTCTGATCGCTGTGCCCATTATTTGCTTTAAGATCCCTTGTGTCTAGTGGCACCCACCACCCTCTGATTGCTGTCCCCATTATTTATTTTTATTTGCATCCCTGGTGTCTAGTGGCACCCCCACCCTCCAATCACCATTCTCATGGTTTGTTGTATTATCCCTGGTATCTAGTGGCACCCCCAACCCTCCAAAACCTGTCTGGACCTGAAATAAAGAAAACAGACCTTTTTTTCCCCCTGTAAAAATGAAAACTGTCCCTCGCCAATCTCTCCCCAACCCGCCACCCCACACCCCCACTTATCTGAGCAGGTCCCAGGTTCAAGATCCACTCTCCAATGGAAGACATGTCTTGCTGCTGGAACCAGCAACTGCAGTATGAGAATGTAAGGTAAATGTGGTTCTATGTATTCAATGGGGGTTTCAACTTTTATGCATAACTCAGCCATTTTTTTTTAATTTTGACACCAAATTTTCAACATAGCCTTTTGGGGACCCTACCTCATGAACAATACATCATTACTCAACTCCTGCCTGAAAGGTGATTTTGTGGTTAGTTGGTAAATTCACATTTCGAGCAGGATTTTAAAATTTTCCCTGCCCTTGTTCATGAGGTGGAGTCATAAGAAGGCTATGTTGAAAATTTTGGGTCAAAATATGTAAAAATGCCAAAGTTATGCCCATTCATTACAATTTTGCTACGCACGCTTCTAACTTTGGAAATGTTAAATATTTTGATCCCAAATTTTCAACATAGCCTTCCCTATTACCACACATTATGTATGTCACAGATGTCATTTTTCAAATTCTGTCCAAAATATGTTTTCACACCTGTGGCACGGAATGGCGTTGCAATTGTGCAGCATTACGTTTTGGCGGGCAATAAAAGTAAGGAAATATTGGGTTAGGGTTTTCAACTCTAACACCTCACCCCCACCCTGGAGGTAGAAAATGAGGCATGAGGTGCACAGTGGGAGTCTTAAGCCTAACGTTCACCCCATTCTCATTCACTGTACACATATGTGCTTATTTAGTGATGGAATGGGGTGAGCATTAGGTTTGAGACCCCCATGGCACACCTAACACCTCATTTTCTGCCTCCAGGGTAGGGGTGTTAGGGTTCCTAACACCATATTTCCCTATTTTTGTTGCTTTAACCCTAACTGGTGCATTAATGAAGTTTTTTTTTTTTTGCAAAGAATATAGGATATAAATGCTTATCACCATCTGATACAACACAGGAGCATATCCTAAACATAGGAATCAATGTAAATAAACATTAGGGTCCAAAAATTACCCAAAATAAGCCATCTGCGCCAAGACCATGGACTCGAAGCCAAAAATGGGTAAAGCCAATAAGTCCCAGAGTAGAACACTCTTGATGTGGTTGGAAGACCCTTCAAAAGTCCATTTAGGTAATAATAGTATATCTGCAAAGACACATAAACTCCTTTCACTGAACTTCAGCTGCTGCAATAAATAAAGTGTAATTTTGCTGCTCCATTTAAGATGATCAAAGGCTAACCCACATTATAGTCGAGTACAGTTGGAACATTAGTGACATCACACAGTTCTAACAATGGTGGCGATGTAGTATCGGTATGGGGCAGATTTAGTCATCAGTATCTCTGGAGTGCCGCCAGCAACAGAGCAGCCCATACCTCATTAAAAAGAGCTTCTCATGGACTTTGAAACCAATACCTGTGCTGTTCATAAATGTTCCCATTTAATTGTTTCTGTTTAACTCCACTGCATTCTTTTGAGAACAGAGACCACTGTGATGTCATCAAGCATTGTGAAAACTGCTTTTCTGCTGGTAAAGTGTTCCTTTGTGACCAATCCAAAGTGATATAAAGTGCTGATCACCTGCATCTCTTTATACAATGCATGTGTAAGTTAAAGCATAAAAGTAAAATGTTATTTTTTTGCTTCTGACATCACCAGAATACAAATAAATATTTGCAGTTTGGATGTTATCAGCACTTGTTTCTATTTTAAAATACTTTGCATAAATCAGACATGCAAGGGTCTGACTGGCAACATGCCATTCATCAGCATCAGCTAGTTTACTACTGTACTTTTATTGTATTTCACTGAAAGTTGCACTTGTTATTGATTCTGATTTAGCGTTTTGTATTATCTTGTCCTGTTTCTTTATGCAATGTGCTATGCCAGGACACTGGTGGAAAGAGACCCTTTTGCATCTCACAGGGCTTTCCTGGGTAATGTTTTTTAAATTATTAAAATAAAAACAGGTCATATTGGGTTGTCTCACAACCCCCATCATTGTACGTTTACCCTTATCTCCCAGCACCCATCACTTTAGTTTTGTTACATGGAGCTGGGATGCACATGGGATGTTGACTGATGGCCACACTTTGCTGTTGTGCTCCGCTGGGTGCTGAGGAGTGCGCTTGGTATGAAGTGATGCTGTTACATACTGTTTGTCTTCTGCCCCACACCTTGTTACTGATCCCTGACGCTCTGCCCAGTGCATCCCACACTCAGAACTGAGGGGAAGCTATGCTCAGTGCTTATATTGGAAATCAATCAATCAATCGAAGCCTTTATTTATCCAGGCGGTCACCGTTGAGCAAAACTCATTTGCAAGGTGTTTTGGTGTGGAAACTCATATCTCGAGATGTTATGTGATGGAACTGCCATTTCTTTTTTTGAACTTTATTTTATTGATTCTGTGGTAAACAAATACCAATTAAATCAGGGCACATAGCTGTAAAAGCAATACATCAATCGGTATGGGTATATTAGAAAACACTTCAAACAGCAGTCTGTTATGGTAGGAGGTTACTCCATGTTTTACTGTCCCAGCAATATTATCCAGAAAGTGTCCAATAGTTGAACTAGTGCAGCATGACACTGGACCATAGTTAGGAAAGTTCAAGTTTTCAAGTTTGTGCCCCTTTTATAAACTGGTTGGTAAGTCTAGAAAAAGAGGCATTTTTACATATCAACATTAATACGATGCGCTCTTAATGTGGAGCCCCGCAACTGAATCAAAATCAATTACCGACATGTTTAGAAATGCCTATACTTATAAATTTCCATCTAACTTATTACAAGAAACTTCCAAATTTTTAGAGTGAACATTTTTGATATCAGGCATCAAATGCGGCCTGGAGGCCGCTTTCCTTGAGCTGGTAGATTACAATTAAACCTGAGGAACTGCAGGTCACCTCTGCACCATGATCAGCTAAACTTGCTGAATGTTGACTCTCTCCTTCTTTGCTCCCGGGGTGGTGCAAATATGACCACGAGGCCATCACTGTCTTGATGCTAAATACTGGGGCCATGAGCTGTTGGCTGTAATATGGGCTTTGTGATAGTTAATACCCACAACCTGACCAGTAAGACACTGCAGTCTATTTAAGCATTTGAATTGCCATTTCTAGGTGGTGGAACTTTCCTATAGTAGTCAATGGAGAAAACTGACAGAGGTAGTGGAACTGTCATACAGTTTTTTATAAGTGGTGAAAATGAGTTCCTGTGGGCTCCTGCCCAATTTAACCCCTGGCTATGCTAGTTCACACCCAGCAACAAACATCTGCCACACCCCTAGCAGTCCAGCATGAAATGCTAAATGTGAATACAAACACAAATGAGATAAGTTTAGTAATCCTTCACCCCCAGGAGCATCTGCAGCTCCTACAGTAGCTGGACGGAGTGCTCCTCCCTACCAGCCATGCCCTACTCAGATAGGCTTGATCGACAATGCCAGAAAACTGCAACCAACCTAACCAGCAGGGATGGGATTCAAACCGATGACCTGGATGCAAGTGGACCAGCAGCTCAGAACAATGAGTCACCTTTATGGTTGAAGGGGAAGAATGAACTTGAGGTCATTCTGAGGGGTAAAAGTGAAAAGGCTGATCAGGATACTCAGTGTGGAGAAGATGTTCCTGTTTTTCAGGGATCTGGAAAGAGCAGAGTTGGCACAGTTCCATGCGATTCCTTTCAGAGATAGGGGATGGGATTTGCAAAGCAGTTTATTTGATATAAGTCGCTGTTGCATCAGACTTTTGGTGCAAGGGGACCTGGGCCAAATGACTGGGATTTTCAGTCAACAGCTTTAGAGACATCCTGCTAGACCACATTACTTTTTTCTACTACGCACCACATCTGGGATCTTGCATGCACCTTCCAAACTGCTTGCATCTAGAATGTGGCCATAAGCTCCTGTAAAACACTTCCAATGGCTGCAAAATACCGTAGGTCAACATTTGAAAATACAGTGCATTTTGTCAAATGACTAGGTGTGCCAGCTGCCCCAAAGTCTAAGGCTGCCCCTGAAACATCAGTCACTATGCTGATGCTTAAAACCTGGTCTGTCACAGTGTCCTTTGCCTTTGTGGTTACTGCCAGAGATGGAGAGGTTCCCTTGTTCCCGGAAGAGAGGGTACAGTATCCTGTGGATTGAATCGATCCTTCAGGGCAAGGCTTTTAGCATCTCAGTAACTAGACAGGCTTTTAGGCCCAGCAGGATCACAGGGTTGTAAACAGTTACCCAAGCTTCATAGATACAGAACAGGAGGAAAAGCACCTGTGTTGGTAATGCAAATATGACCACTAAAAATGAAATGGTCAGGTTTCCAAGGAATGTATGTTTCCTGCTAATGAAAGCCATCCAGGAACTGTTCCTCATTATTGCACAGATAGTGGCAGACAAAGCACTAATACCCAGAACTGCAGGAACTCGGGCATGATGCTTTGCATTTCAATTTGCATAAACAATGTCTCTTCCAGTAACCATATGTTTTTGCTTGCTTGTCCTATCCCCCCCCCACAGCAGAGGCAGTGAGCTGTCACAGTCAGTAAACTGGATACAGTTATACACAACTCCAAATACAATAACTGTGACAACAGTGGCAAATCTCTCAACTGCCCCTCATTATAAGGGATATTCCTCATTTTGCCCATCAGAAATGCTCTGTTCCACATCCATCCCACATGGATATGGTGCTGCCCAAATAGGAAAAGTGCATTATACTCTGACTTTATTTTTTTGTTATTCTATCTCCCCACTGGTCCGAGCAGCCTCCAGTATCTGGTTACCCCAACCCCATCACCCTGACTTCCCCTAGGACTTAAAGGACACATTTGCCCCCAGGAATTCCCTCCCTGGCAGTGTTCCCAACCCCTGCTGTCAAACAGGATCCGGTTTGCCATTACTGGCCCAGGTCGTTGGATGCAAGGCCTTTGGGTAACCACAGTAATCATGCCAGCTGAGGTTTACTCCCCTGGGGGGACGCAGATGTCCAGTGATATCATGACGCACATCATCTGCTCCTCCATGATGTACATTAACATCTGCCATTTCTCTCTCTGTGCTGGCAGTCTCAGACTGCTTTTTTTTTGTTGATACAGTTTTTATTGGACTTCCAGTGACGTCACGCGCCTAATGGCAACATAACTAATCGAGCTCCTACTTCGTCCTGTTTCAGCTGAACGATTTCCTTACCAACCCACGGAGGAACACAGTAATGCCAAGGAAGGGTGATCAATCCAGCCATAAGCCACAAGAAGAAAGAGATGAAGGAGGATTATCAGAGGGGGTCTCTGGTAGTGAGGGCTCGCAGGCCTCAACCTCTTTGCGCCAAGGCAGATCACAGACAAAGCACCTCCCGCTGACCACCATTCAAGGACATGTCTCTGGTGCTAAGCGAGCTGTGGGATTTTAGAAAAGAGATGAGATCCACTGCCACGGTGCTCCGTACGGATGTCTCAGAATTGGAGAAGCAGCAAGAGGTGCTCAAACTCCAAGCCACTAATGTAGATCGCCGAGTCAACAGCATGGAGCATGCCATAGCACACCTACACCAAAATATCCAGAGCCTGCAGGCTAGGGCAGAGGATGCTGAAAGTCACAACCGACGCAACAATATTCGCATCTCTGGTGTTCCAGAGGGGTCAGAGGGCTCCAATATGTTAGTTTGTTAAACAGCTCCTACTGGAAGTGGTTGTCCCACAGAGGCCCTCTCGATGGAAATAGAGAGGGCCCACCGCACTCTGGGCCCAAGACCATCTGCAGGAGCATGCCCCTGAACGATCCTCATTCGTTTACTAAGATTTCAGGAGAAAGAGACTGTATTACATTCTGCCTGGAAATGGGACAGTTTCTTATTGCACAAGCAGGCTATTTTTTGAAAATGATTACGCACCTGAGATAACGCTTCGCTGCAAGCAGTTTATCCCAGTGATGAAAGCCTTAAAGTCAGCGGGACTCCGTTTTAGAACCCCCCACTCTACACAGCTAATGGTGCACTTTCCTGAAGGGTCCCAGACTTTCGACACTGCGGACGAGGCGATCAGCGAGCTAAAAAAGCATAATATTGAGGCACCTCAGGGGCAGAAAACACAGAAACCAACGATTTCCTCTAAACTGGCACAGCAGATATGGAACAGTGGCCAACAGGACATGCGGAAAAGGCAAGGGCGAGAAGCCATCCAGCAGATAACAAATGCCCTGCGGGTCAAAGATCAGCAACCCCCCACTGAACAGTGCCCTTTAATGGGTACCAGTCCCAGATCACGCTGAACTAAACCTGCTAAATGGGTGGCCGGCCCATAGGTTCATTAAGGACACATGCAGCACAAAATTACTGGCCTTTCTGAGAGGGAGATGAAGGCAACTGCTGGGGAACCTCATTCTTTTCTATCGACTACCCCCATCAAAGACTCCTATGAAGGGACTAAACGATGCTGCTGATTCAGATAAGTCCCAGTCTAAACTAATACTCCGTTTTTTTTCTACTGTTTTTAACAACTCTGTTCCCCCTCAATGTCTGGAGTGTCACTAACCCTCAGGTCCGGAACCCCCATCCTTATAACAACACCTCTCCTCCCCCAAGGGGAGACTGTACTAAACCTACTCTTTTAAGATTCCAGCTCAGGAATAGGGCTCGCTGGTTAATAAAATGGAAGCCCTGGGTGGAGTGGGATCTATAACTATTTTTTCCCTATCAGACTGGGACACCTCTCTCTCTCCCCCCTCCTTAGTGGTTAAGCTTAATAGACCCTGCTAACAACTAACTCCTGGAGGGGAAATGCAATGGGGGGGATAATGGGCTAGATAAGATGTTGCAGATCTAATGTTAAATAACTGCTATACCATTCGCAGAAGGGGCCCAAGGTATTACCAAGATTAAGAGGTTCCTTGCTCCTTCTCCCCGCCGGCCCCCTTTACCTAGCCCTTCCCCATATAGGGGTAGGAGGACTAGGGGATATGCTTGCCCCCTCCTCTCGTGGATGGAGTATTGCTGACTCTGGGTTCCTAGCTGAGCTCCCCACTTCATTACTGAGATGGCAGACAACTATTTACAGCCATGCAAATTTGCTTTTCTTTCTTCTCTCCCACCCTTCCACTTAAAAAGCAATGTTCAATTATGTAGGACAAATGTGGAAGCTGCGGATGTCCCAAACCCCCCTTCTTCCTTTTGTTCTACCTCCCCCCATCCCTTACAGATGCTAATAGTGTCAAGAAGCCCCCAGGCCTTATGAGGGATACTGAAAGTAGGCCTTGAGCCTTCTTTAGGTCATGGGAAATGACCAGGTTGATGGAAGCTCCACAGTTTATTGGTGGTTTAGGCTAACTTTGATAGCCCAGTTGGCCCAAAAATGCCCTTTCAGCCACCAAGGTCCAGGGGAAGCCTATTCCCTAAATGCAATCATTTAGTTGGACTTAGTTATAGTTACTGTTAGAAAAGTTATTTTCTTTCACCCATGGTCTCTAGTTATGGGCTCCTGGTTAGTTAAAATAATTTTTAGCTCCCCTCAAGAGAAGCCTTACCTTAGGAAGAAGAAGAATCAGCATTTATATAGCGCTTTTCATACACAGTATCCCAAAGCGCTTTACAAGCAATGCTAGACTGGTAATGAAGTGACTGAATGTGTGGTAGCAGCCATATCGCACATCATCACCAACACACAGCCTGGATAATTGCATGAACTGGTTTATGGGAAGGGGAATGTTGGCCAGGACACCGGGAATGCTCCCTGCTCTTTACGAAGAGTGCCCTGGGTTCTTTTACTTCCACCTGGACACCCACCAGGACAACACCAGGATGGGCAGAAGGGACCTCAGTTTAACGTCTCATCCGAAGGACGGCACACCCCAGCAGTACAGCACCCCCCAATACTGCACTTGGATACCAGCGATTTTTAGGTGCAAGTCCAGTCCTGGTGAGGGACAAGAACCCATGACCTTCTGGTCCAGAGGCGGATGTGCTACCAACTGAGCCACGCTGACAAGATAGTAAACAGTCACAAGGCTTCAACAAACTTGACAGAGGTTACAATGCAGATGTTATGCAACAAATGGTTTAACTTACATGATACATATTTGTATTATAAATGGCAGGCAAGCACCCGAAAGTATACTCGTTGAATGTGAACGGTCTGAGTAGCCCAATGAAGAGGTCTAGAATTATTTCACTAGTGAAGAAATCCACAGCTGAAATTGTTTATATACAGAAAATCCACTTGACTCCCGTGGAGCACAGGAAGCTCCGGGGTAGGGGCTACACACAGGTCTTTTCCTTGGCAATGGCGGGGGGCAGGAAAAGAGGGGCCACCATATTAATCTCAGGTCACACTCCCTTCTGGAAGGTGAAGGAATGGGCAGACCCAGAGGGTCACTTAGTAATACTTCAGGGGATCCTGCAAGAGCAAGAAGTGACTTTAGCTAATATTTACCTCCCACCAGCCTCAAACATACCCACAACTCGATTCTTGCTTGATAAAGTAATCGAGATGGCCAGAGGGACCCTAATCTTTGCGGGGGACTTCAACATTGCCCCAAGCCCCTCCCTGGACACCACCAGGACCTCAGGCAGCAGGCAGTCGGCCTCACATAAATTTTTCAAACAATTCATCGGGAAGGTTGGGTGGCTAGACATATGGCGATCCCTACACCCTAGGGACAGGGGGTACTCCTTCTACTCTGCGGTCCATGGGACCTATACAAGAATAGATCACTGCTACACACAGAGGGAAAACCTTGGCTCATTGGTTAGGGCTACAATGGGCACTATAGCACATTCAGACCACGCACCGTTAACCACATGGGATCTGGGTATAGAGAGGCGCAGCACCAGGTGGAGATTCAATCCAGCTCACATGAAGAGTGAACAATTCAGAGATTTTCTCAAAGAGAAAATTACAGAAATTATTCAGGACAACTCCTCAAAGGAAATACCATCCACCATTCAATGGGACACCCTGAAGGCAGTCCTGAGAGGTCACCTGATAAAATACACAGCTACGCCAGTGAAGGAACGAAAAGAAAGACAAGTACAGCTAGAGCAGATATTACAGTTCCTACAGCTAGCACACCAGCAAGGAGATCACTCAGTGCTTGCACAGACCAAGCAGACTAAGAAGGACTTGGATGCTCTGTGCATCCAACAGACGGAGGTGGCACTGGCATACCTGCGGCAGAGATATGGCGAGATTGGCCCATGGGCCTCCCGCCTACTGGCGTATTGCTTGAGCCAGCAACACAAAATGTCCACTATCACTGCAATAAAGGACCCAAACACAGGAGTACACCACACCAAACTCAAAAATATTTCCCAAGCCTTTTGCTAATATTTCAGGGCCCTCTATACCACGGATCACCTGTCAGACCCAACACTCACCAACACTTTCCTGTCAGTCTTAGAACTACCCAAGCTCAATCTTGACCAGCAAAATAGCTTAATGGTGCCAATCACCCCAGAAGAACTGATACTGGCCATCTCCAGTTCCAAAACACAGAAGGCTCTGGATCCCGACGGATACGGGGTGGAGTTTTATAAGGGCACGACACAGTCAAATAATAAACTAATGCTAAGCGCCTTTAACAAAGTTCTTCTGGGGGAATGCCCCGCCACCCAGCTGGGCATATGCAACAATTTCACTTATCCCCAAACCAGATAAGGATCCTTTACAATGTGGCTCATATAGGCCAATTTCGGTGCTCAACATGGACTATAAATACTTTATGTCCATCTTAGCCCGAAGGGTGGATGCGATCCTACCGACACTGATAGACCTGGATCAAACGACTTTGTAAGCTCTAGATCAACTTCAGACAACACTCGCAGAGCCCTACACCTAGTACATGAGATGCAGTCCCATGAAGATCCATCAGTCCTTCTCAACCCGGATGCTGAGAAACATAGAAACATAGAACATAGAATTTGACGGCAGATAAGGACCGCTTGGCCCACCTAGTCTGCTAATTTTCCTACCTAACAGATAAGCTGCAGATCCTAGTTAACCAACAGCTTACTTCCTCCTACCCCCCACCAGGACTGCCTTATGCCTGTCCCATGCATTCTTGAAGTCCCCCACTGTTCTTGACTCCACAACCTCCTCAGGGAGGCTGTTCCATGCATCCACAACCCTCTCAGTGAAAAAATACTTCCTCACATTACCTCTGAGCCGTCCCCCCTCTATCTTCAAATTGAGCCCCCTTGTTCTTGCACATCTCTTTTTCAGGAAGATGCTACCCTCTTGGACTTTGTTAATTCCCTTGAGGTACTTGAAAGTTTCTATCATGCCACCTCTCTCCCTTCTTTCCTCAAGGGTATACATATTAAGCTCCTTTAGTCTTTCTTCGTATGTCTTCTGGTGCAGACCCTGCACCATTTTGGTTGCCCTCCTCTGGACAGCCTCCACTCTGTCTATGTCTTTGCAGAGATGGGGTCTCAGAACTGCACACAGTGCTCAGATGGGGTCTCACCAACTGTCTGTACAGAGGATAACAACTTCCTGTTTTCTACTATTGATGCCTCTTCCTATGCATCCCAGTATCCCCCAGCCTTCCTTACTGCCTTCTCACATTGCTTGCTCACCTTTAGGTCATCTGATATAATTACCCCAGGTCCCTTTCTATTTTTACTGTTGTCAGTATCTCACCCCCCATTGTGTACGCTTCCCCTGGGTTTTTGTTTCCCATGTGTATTACCTTGCACTTCTTTGCATTGAATCTGAGCTGCCATATATTTGACCATTCCTCCAACCTCGCCAAGTCCCTTGTCATCCTTTCCACTCCATCTTGTGTATCAACCCTGTTGCAGATCTTTGTGTCATCTGTAAGGAGACATACTTTTCCTTCCAGTTCCTCTGCAATGTCACTTATAAAGACATTAAAAAGGACCAGTCCCAGTACTGAACCCTGCGGTACCCCACTAGTAACCCTCCTTTCTTCACTGTGTACTCCATTTACTACTACCCTTTGCATCCTGCTGTCTAGCCAATTTTTTATCCAAGGCTGGCTATCTTGTGTATTAATCTTTTGCGTGGGACTGTATCAAATGCCTTGCTAAAATCTAGGCAGGCCATGTCCACAGCCACTCCCTGGTCTACTACTTTGGTCACCCAGTCAAAGAAATCTATTAGAGTCATCTGACACGACCTTCCCATCATGAATCCATGCTGCCTTGGGTCCTGTGCCCCACTGGCCTCTAGGTACTCAACAGTTCTTTCCTTCAGAAGTGATTCCATCATTTTCCCTACCACTGAGGTCAAACTAACTGGTCTGTAGTTTCCTGCCTCTGTCCTGCTCACACTTTTGTGAAGAGGAATCACATCTGCCCTCCTCCAGTCCTCAGGTACCACCCCATCCTCCCATGATTTGTTAAAGAGAGTAGTCAGTGGTGTCACTAGTTCTACCCTTAGTTCTTTTAGAATTCTTGGGTGAATCCTATCAGGCCCCATTGCTTTGTCCACCTTCAATTTTATTAGTTCTTTCAGAACCTTCTTCTGTAAATGGACTGGTATCGACCCCCGTCTTCAGAGTGTTTCTCTTGTATGGTTTAGGTAACTCCCCCTCCTCTTCCTTTGTGAATACTGAGCAGAAATATTCGTTCAGTATCCCTGCTTTTTCACTGTCACCCTCTACCCATATTCCTTCCCATTTATTAAGCTTCAGTATCCCTCCTTTGGTATTTCTTCGCTCCCTAATGTACCTATAAAAGGTCTTATCCCCCTTCTTAACAGAATTGGCTATCCTTTCCTTGGTTTGGGCCTTTGCTATTCTGACTGCCTTCCCAGCCTCTTTCTGCTTTAACTGATAAAGTTCTCTGTCCTGCTCCTTCTGTGTTTCCTTATATTTCCTGAATGCTATCCTTTTCTCCTTATCCTTCCCTGCCACCTCTTTTGAGAACCATAGCGTTTTTTTTCCTTCTTGTGTTTTATTGATTTGTTTTACACAAAGGTTTGTTGCCTCTGTGATGGCTGTTTTGATCCTCCCATTGTTCCTCCACCCTCCTTCTTGCCTGTTTTCTAGTGCTTTCTGAGGCATTCTCTCATTTTTCCAAAGTTAGCCCTCCTAAAGTCCAGTACTCTTGCTTTGTATGGCTTGATTGTATGGCTGTGTTTATCGTGAACCACACTGTTTGGTGGTCACTTGTTCCCAGATGGCTACCCACTTCTAAATCCGAGATTCTTTCTCCATCCCCATTTGACAGTACCAGATCTGAGATTGCTCCCTCCCGAGTGGGTTCCAATACTAGCTGTCTGAGGCATGCCCCCTGTAGGGCATCAAGAATGACCCTGCTCTTGGATGTGCCTGCAGCAAAGGTGCTCCAGTTGACATCTGGCATATTCAGGTCCCCCATCAACAATATTTCCCCTTTTTCTGCCATTCTAAGAAAGCCTTCTATCATTTCCTTGTCCATTCCCTCCCCCTGAGATGGGGGTCTGTATACAACCCCCATGCGGATTGTGGTACCATTTTCTGTCTCCAGGGTGACCTTTGATCGGGTGTCATGGCCCTTCCTTTTCTCCACTATGGCCATGATGGGGTTCCCGGCCCCTTTTGTGGCTATACTCCAGGAATTATATTCCTCCCCACAGGCATGTGTAAAAATTTCAGGTCACCATTCTGATTACTTCCTCCTTTTCAGGGGAACACGTCAGGGCTGCTCCTCGTCCCCTGGTTTATTCGCCATCTTTATAGAGCCCTTGGCCCAGGCAATCAGGCTAGCACCTGGGATTTTGGGTGTGTGCATGGATGAAACAGAACACCGCATAGCCCTCTATGTGGATGATGTTCTATTATTCCTCACCGACCCCCTACAATCCATCTCTATGGTCTTCCAATTCCTAGAGGAATTTGGAGCGCATTCAGGCTATCGGCTTAACACTAGCAAGACTGATGCCCTTACTTTTCTTTACATACCCCCTGAGACACTTAAGAAGAATTATCCATTTCGATGGGGGCTCTCCTGGATGAAATATTTAGGAATACACCTTTCCCATAGAGCAGAAGATGCCCTGAGTAACAATTACCTACCCTTCACCGCACAGATGAAGCAGGATCTCGGAAGATGGAACGTCCTCCCACTGAATTTGATTCAGAATAGAAACATAGAAACATAGAAGTTGACAGCAGATAAGGACCGCAAGGCCCATCCAGTCTGCCCATTTCTTTTTCTACCTTATAAATGTGCCATTGGCCTTTGCTCTGTCAGTGACCTATCTATTCATAGTCATTTGTATTGCTCCCTTATGCCTATCCCATGCCTGTTTGAAGCCCTGCACTGTATTCATAGCCACCACTTCTTGTGGTAAGCCATTCCATGCATCTACCACCCTTTCTGTGAAAAGAATTCTCACATTCCCCTTAATTGGCCTCCCTCTAATCTCCTGCTGTGTCCTCTTGTCCTGCTATTTTCTTATATTTAAACATGTTAGACTCTTTCACCTTGTTTATGCCCTTAAGGTGTTTGAATGCCTCGATCATATCACTCTCTCCCTCCTTTGCTCAAGGGTATACATATTGAGCTCCGTTAATCTGTCCTCATATGTCTTCTGATGCAGTCCCTGCACCATTTTGGTTGCCCTTCTCTGGACTGCCTCAATTTGGTTAATGTCCTTGTGAAGGTGTGGCTCCAATACTGCACGCAGTACTCCAGATGGGGCCTAACTAATGTCTTGTACAGAGGATTATTACCTCCCTCTTACGACTTGTGATACCCTACTAATACACCCTAACACCCCTAGCCTTACCTACTGCTTTAGAGGTCTGCTTGGATGATTTTAGGTCATCAGTGATGATGATGCCCAAGTCTCTTTCTTCCTTTGTGACTGCTAGCAACTCCCCATCCAGCCTATAAGTGGCTTCAGGGTTTCTCTTCCCTATGTGCATGATTTTGCACTTCTTTGCATTAAATCCCAGTTGCCACTCTTCTGACCATTCTGCTAGTTTATCCAGATCTCTTCTCATTCTGCCCACCCCATCTGGATCATCTACTCTGTTGCAGATCTTGGTGTCATCTGCAAACAGACAAGCCTTACCCTCTAGTCCATCTAGGGTCACTAATGAAGATGTTGAATAGGACTGGCCCCAGGACTGATCCCTGAGGTACCCCACTTGTGACTTGCATCTCTTCTGACTGTATACCATTTACCACCACTCTCTGTTTTCTGCCAGTCAACCAGTTTGCCACCCAGTTGACCAACTTCTGACCCACCCAAGCCTACCTAGCTTATTTATCAATCTTCTATGTGGAACAGTGTCAAAAGCTTTGCTGAAGTCAAGGTAGGCGACATCAACTGCTCCCCCTTGGTCCACCACTCTGGTTACCCAGTCAAAGAAATCTATGAGATTAGTTTGACAGGACCTTCCTTTTGTAAACCCATGCTGTCTTGGATCCTCTGCCCCTATGGATTCCAGGTGTTGCACTATCCTTTCCTTAAGGAGTGCCTCCATAATCTTGCCCACTACTGAGGTAAGACTGACCAGTCTGTAGTTCCCTGCCTCCTCCCTGCTACCACTCTTGTGGAGCGGGATCACATGAGCCCTTCTCCAGTCTTCTGGGACCTCTCCTGTGCTCAGAGACTCACTAAACAATTCTGCTAATGGCTCTGCTAGTTCCTCCTTTAGCTCCTTAAGTACCCTGGGATGTATGCCATCAGGTCCCATTGCCTTATCCACCCCTGAGCTTAGCAAGCTCTTGTAGGACCCTTTCTTTGTGAGGGAGTAGTGCTCACCTCCCTCCCCTGTGTCCATGATGCTGAGCTGTGGGCCCTGCCCTACCTTCTTCAGTAAATACTGAGCAAAAGTATCTATTTAGGATAGATGCCTTTACAGGGTCCTCCTCCTCACATGCTCCCTTTCTCCATTAAGCTTAGCACTCCTCTGGACTTTCTCCTTTCACTAATGTATCTATAGAAAGTCTTGTCACCTTCTTTACTGTTCGTGCTAGTGTTTCCTCAGTTTGGGACTTTGCCTGCCTTACTGCCTTACCTGCTTCCCTTAGGGCAGTTTGGTATGCCTCCTATCTTCATCCCGCTGTGTTCCTTATATTTCCTGAAGGCCAGCCTTTTGGCTCTGACCTTTTCTGCTACTGTATTTGAGAACCAAAGTGGTTTCCTTCTTCTTTTGCACTTCCTTCTGTCTAACACAATGGGATGTTGCTTCAAGTATTGCATCCTTAATGCTTGCCCACTTTGCCTGTACCTCCTCACCTGTGTTTCTTTTTGTCAGGGCTAGCTTAACTCTGTTGGCCATCTTATCAAAGTCCGCTCCTCTGAAGTCCCATATTTTTGCCTTGGAATGGGATGATTTAGATGTAGTAGCCAAATTGAACCATACCATGTGATGGTCACTGGCCCCCAGGTGACCTTCTACCTGGAGATCTGTGATCCCTTCTTTGTTAGTCAGTACTAGATCTAGGATAGCCCTGTCTCTTGTGGGTTGCTGTACCAGTTGTTTGAGGCCTCCCCTGCAGGGAATCCACTATGAGTCTAGTTCTGGCAGATGTTCTGCTGGTATTGACCAATCTGTATCTGGCATGTTGAAGTCTCCCATTATCAGAACCTCCCTTTGGCTGTCATGTTTTGTATATCTTCTAACAGTAATGTATCTATGTCCTCCTCTGGTCTGGGGGCCTGTAGACAACCCCAGTTCTTATGGCTGTCCCATTTCCTGTTTCCAGGGTGACCCACAGTTCTTCTGGCTCCTTATGTGTATTCTGAATTTCTGTAGCGTTGATATTTTCATCAACATACAGGGCCACTCCTCCCCTTTGCACCTCGTCTCTTCTGAACAATACATAGCCAGGTACTGAAGTCTCCCAAGTGTGGTTACTGGTAAACCACGTCTCACTAATTGCTACTATGTCCAGTTTTGCCTCTGACATTATTGCCTGCAGGTCTGGGATCTTATTTCCCAGGCTGTGAGCATTTGTGTACATGATTTTCCATTGGCCAGATTTTGGTGTGTTAGTTGTTGGGTGAAGTTTGGCATTACCCCTGTGCATCGTATGGGGAGACAAACCTTTTTTCTTACCTGGTGATGCAAATGAACGGCAAACACGCTGAATTCCTGTTTGACCACTAGCTGAGGGGGGAGGGGTGTTCTTCCCATTCGACGTATGGGGTGCTGTACCCCTCTCCCCATTTGCTAGTTTAAATATTCTGCAAAGACGTCAAACTTCTGTCCCAATGCACTGACTCCCTCTTTAGTCAGATGCAGTCCATCAAATTTAAAACTTCGCCAGAACTGTTGCCAGTTCCTACAAATCTGTGTCCTTTTTCCTGGCACCAGTCCTTGAGCCACGTGTTTAGCTCCCCTATCTCCCCTTCTCTGACCTTCCATCCATCTGCTCCCTTCTCCCAGACTGGCAGGATCTCAGAGAAGGAGATGCCAGACGAAATAGATGATAGTTTGTCACCCAGCCTAGTCAGGTGTTCCTTGGTCTCCACAACTGACCGGCTGGCGAGATCATTAGTCCCTATGTGTACTAGGACATCAATGTTTTCTCCTGCTTTGTGAACAATTTTAGCAATGCGGTCAGTGTCTCTCCATGCTGATGTACCTGGAGACATCTGACCATCACCCCTGGCTGGAGATGGGTATCAACTCCCGAATCATGGAGTCTCCTATGATCAGAAGTTTTTTGGATTTCCTTTGTGCTTGTTTAGTTTTGGTTCCTGATTTGGGTGAGTATTGTTGTGCTAGCTCCTGTGCAGCAGTGTCCTGCTCTGCAGTGTCTTCTGCCTCTTTATTTGATTTCAGAGATAGAGGCAGATACCTGTTTGTAGTGTTTATATGGTTTTTGGAGGTAATGTGTTGGAGAGCAGAGAGTGATGGGGCACCTGATTTGCTCCTCCTAACCACCTGCCAACCTCCTGGACCAACTAGCCTCTGCGGTCGAGGTTTTTCTGTTGGATGTTGGGGAAATGGCGGGTGGTTCTTATAATGTATTTCCTCTTCAATATGAAATTTGAGGCGTGCAATCTCTGCCCATGCTGCCCGGAGCTGAGACCTAAGATCTCCAAAGGCCCAGCATGTAGGACAGTGTCCTAAATCCTGTAAGACTGTCCTTCTGAAAATTGTTCCACAGTACCTGCAGTTAATGAAATCCATTCCAAATAAGTTACTGGGTTTGTAACCTAGAGTAATTAGAAGGAAAAAAAAAGGAAAAAATGCAAGTAATGGTTTAATTGTGCTTTGTTTAACTTATTATAACAAGTTAAATTACTAGTGCCCCTGTAAATGAGATCACCTTGTGGAGGCCCCACTGATCCGCCTCCTTCCTGCTCTGCCACAGGAAATGTCACAACTGTGGTACCCTATAAAAGGAGTGTAGCGTGGGGTGGTTGGGGATGGGGGTGGGTAGCTGGGCCCTTCCCCTGCCTAAAAAGAAGAACCACGGATGAAAGAACAAGGAGGTAAGAGCAGAAACAATCAGTCAACAACAAATGCAGTAACCCTGAAAGCTTATCCTAATGTTAGATAAAACTGTAAAACCTGTAAAGCACCACCTGTAATAATGACGTGGTGAGGATGGTGATTCTCCCAAGGGCCCTCTACCTTTTCCAGAATGTCCCACTTAATCTACCGAATAAACTATTTCGTGTCTGGAACAAGGTCATTTCTGGGTTTGTCTGGGAAGGAAGATGCCCCAGAATTCAATTGAAAACTCTCTTTCTTCCCAAAATGCAAGGAGATCTTGCACTCCCAAATCTTAAACTGTACTACTGGGCTTCACATCTGTCCTTCATAATCCAGTGCCTGGTCAGATTGTCCCCAGGCCGTTGGAGAGAGATTGAGGAGAGTGTACTACCCCAGTGAGACTATCAAAGGCTTATTATTTATAAAAATCCTCCCCCACTAGGTCAACTGACTCAGAATTCCTGGATCATACACCAAAACCGGGCCTGGTATTCTGCACATAGATCCCTAAAGATCACCCCTTTTCTGGTGTTGATTTGTCCGATAGAACTATTGGAAAATTTTCTCCCAGCCTTAAATGACCATACATTCCATATCTGGAGACACACCCACTTTACAAAACTCCCACATCTCCTGGTGGGACCCCCTTTTAAGGAGTTTGGGGAGATTAGGTGGGAGTTTCATCTACGTCAATTGGATTTTTTCCGTTTTCTTAAAATTACGACACTATTATGAGGCTCATTCTCTGATTGTCTGAAACCCGGGGGAACACCATCATATGGTTCATCTGTTCCGACAAACACTAAAATCCAAGATGTTACCAAATCCCATTTCAGCTCTGTATAAGTCTCTGATGGAAACAACAGATGGAAATACAGGGGCAATAAGGGAGAAATGGAGTGATGAATGGGATACCCAAATAACACTACAGCAGTGGGGCATAATATGCCACTCAACATCGAGAATTACCTACTCCCATATGTGGAGACTGTTCTCTTGACAGTTGCTGGTATGATTCTTCCGTACCCCCAGCAATAACTGCACATTACTGTAACTCTGGCTCCACAGCATGCTGGCGCCAATGTGGGGAAATTAATGCCCACCTTTCCCATATCCTGTGGTCATGTCCAAGGCTACAGCCATTCCTCCAGGGCTTACGGGAAGAATTTGAGGAGCTCTTTGGTCTAAGGCTCCCCCCCTGACTGGGGAGTTCTTTATTTTACATGTCCTTCCACATGAGCTATGAAACCCCCACTGCCAGTATCTGCTGGAAATCTTCCTCCTTGCAGCGAAGAAGGCCATTACCAAACGCTGGCTTAATACAGCGATACCCACACTTTCAGACTGGAAAGAGATAGTTAATCACATATATAGATCAGAGAGAATTACATATAGCTTAAATGATAAAGCAGACCTTTGTTCCATAAAGTGGAGAAGATGGATAATGTACATCATGACCAAAGACCCACACTTTATTCCCTAGCAGTTCTGACCACCTATTAGCTGAATCAGATCCATCATACCATGATTGGGTGCTAACACCCAAGATGTGGATATAGTATTGTAGCAGGGCACATGAACCATACTCAGGGGGTGAGGGAAGTGTACTAAGGAGCAAACACCAGTGGGAATGGAATCAGGGATAGGAGAGAGGGAAGGGTACTAAGGAGCAAACACCAGTGGGAATGGAGTCAGGGATAGGAGAGAGGGAAGGGTACTAAGGAGCAAACACCAGTGGGAATGGAATCAGGGATAGGAGAGAGGGAAGGGTACTAAGGAGCAAACACCAGTGGGAATGGAATCAGGGATAGGAGAGAGGGAAGGGTACTAAGGAGCAAACACCAGTGGGAATAGAATCAGGGATAGGAGAGAGGGAATGGTACTAAGGAGCAAACACCAGTGGGAATAGAATCAGGGATAGGAGAGAGGGAAGGGTATTAAGGAGCAAACACCAGTGGGAATGGAATCAGGGATAGGAGAGAGGGAAGGGTACTAAGGAGCAAACACCAGTGGGAATTGAATCAGGGATAGGAGAGAGGGAAGGGTACTAAGGAGCAAACACCAGTGGGAATGGAATCAGGGATAGGAGAGAGGGAAGGGTACTAAGGAGCAAACACCAGTGGGAATGGAATCAGGGATAGGAGAGAGGGAAGGGTACTAAGGAGCAAACACCAGTGGGAATGGAATCAGGGATAGGAGAGAGGGAAGGGTACTAAGGAGCAAACACCAGTGGGAATGGAATCAGGGATAGGAGAGAGGGAAGGGTATGCAGAGGAAAGCTCCAGGAGAGAGACGAAAAGAGACAGAGTGGGAAAAAAACAAAACAGGATGAGCCTAACCTGGAAAAAAGGTTGTGTCTCCAGGTAAAACTGTGTTACACAAATGATGTATATTATAACAAGCTTATATGAAATGTAACCTTGTCCAAATAATTAATTACAATGATGTAAAATGTGACTGTAAAAACGATAACATTTTCAATAAAAACTATATTTACAAAAAAAATATAGTTTTTATTGAACGTTTTCAGTGGTCTGTGGTAAACAGCTGTGCAGATGGGATATTAACAGGATATACAATGGCAGTACAAATTTCGCACTGTCCGTTCTGCATCTACCAGTACCTATAGTGTTGAAGGCCCTCTCTTCTATAAGACAGCTCAAGGGGAGTGCCAGTGTGTCTAGCATGCAAAAGAACTGTAGTAGCACTGGTTCAGGTGGATCCCAGCATGCAGCCAATCTGGTGGTATCAAGAGGGTGTTGGCGGGGTTCATCCCTGAGGTTGGGAAGTCACTAGGATGAAACATTCCACTTGTGAGTCTACATGATAACTGGAAGAGAGTAGTCAATCAGTGCGAAATGACCCTTGGGTAAACCAGGCCAGAAGCATCATCATAGTGACCCGCACCCCGTGTTTTCTTCGGTTAGGGCACCAGAGCTGGGTCTCCAGCCATGGAGTGTAATAGCCAGCTATTCCATCTTAGGGAGTTGTCCCAGACTGCCCTACAGGGCCAGGCACATGCCAGGCTCAGCTCCCCCCAAGGAAAAGAGTAGTCCTACAGATGCTCGAGCCTCCACCCCAGACCCATCCTCCAATGCTCCAGGTTTGCTCCCAGTCTCGGATCATCAGCACTGCAAGTGGTAGCGCTAGCACTGTGGTGGCAGGCTGGTGGCAATAAACTCCTGACTTTAAAGCAGATATTCTTCACATTCTGTGATGCTAAAGCAACATTAAACTTTGAACATATAAAAATACTATTGCTATTTACTGTTAATATTGTATTCACACACAATGATAACACTTTGTTTCTTGTCACGCTGCTTCATTTGTAATTGTACCTTCTGTATATGTTTTACCGTTTCTCTGTCTGCCATTACTTAATGCTTGTGAAAATAGGCAATTTTGCTCACATGCCTTCCCAGTATAAAGAATAAACTGAAATACAAGTATTTCTCAGTGATGGCAGCTTGTATTTACATTGTTCAGACTGTGTCCCTCATTGTGAGAATACTGGGCACGAGGCCAAAGAGAAGTTGCATTATTCCAAATGGGCACACAAACTCTGGAGGGTATTATTGCTATTGTAGCAAATTCACCACTACGCTTTCTACAGAATCCGTTGCTTTGACCCCAGGGACAGATTCAGAGACAACACACAAAGGACATATAAAAACCTTTTTGTTGCAGCAGATGTGGAGCAGGTTGAAGGTTTTGTTTAGCCAAAGCTACTGGTATAGCTTAGCTGGCTGCTGTTGGAATTTGGGTTCTGCTAGGCCTTGGCCCTGGCCTGGAGAGGTGCTGACCACTTCGGGTGGCTCTACTTGTTCATTAGCTGTCAGAGGAGCTGGCCATATCAGCAACAGCTCTGACCCTGGGGAAAACCACAAAACCACCCAGGTTTCTAACATAATTATTAAATGGCAATATTTTAATGCACATAAAACATTTTTAATCAGTGTTTTAACCATGAGGTTAAAAACATTCAGAACTAGTCCACAGTGTATGACAGAAAGATTTAGTGCAGCCATGTGACAGGTCTGTACTGTATAAGACAAAGGTGTAGAGCAGTCGTGCGATTGGCTCGCACTGCATGAGAGAAAGGTGTTGGGCAGCTGTGCGACTGATCCACACTGCATGAGAGAAAGGTGTAGTGCAGCCATGTGACTGGTCTGCACAGCATGAGAAAGGTGTAGGGCAGCTGTGCGGCTGGTCTGCACTGCATGAGAAAATGGTGTAGTGCAGCCATGTGACTGGTCCGCACAGCATGAGAAAGGTGTTGGGCAGCTGTGCGACTGATCCCCACTGCATGAGAGAAAAGTGTAGTGCAGCCGTGTGACTGGTCCGAACTGTATGAGAGAAAAATGTTGGTCAGCCATGCTACTGGTCCACACTGTATGAGAGCAAAGCGTATTGCAGCCATGCAACAGGTCTGCACTGGATGAGAAAATGGTGTACTACAACCATGCATCTGGTCTGCACTGCATGAGAGAAAGATGCTGGGCGGCTATGTGACTGATCCGTACTGCCTGAGAGAATGGTGTTGGGCAGCCATGCGACTGGTCAGAACTGCATGAGAGGAAGATGTTGGGCAGCCATGCGACTGGCCTAGACTGCATGAGAAAAAGGTGTAGGGTAGCCATGTGACTGGTCCGCAATGAGTGAGAGAAAAGTGTAGTGTACCCACATGACTGGTCTACACTGCATGAGACAAAGGTGTCAAGAAGTTGTGTGCTCTTATGGTGTTACTCTGCATTGAAGTGTTATCCTGTGATAGCACCATGGCTTGGAATCTCTGTTAGCCTATGAGATGCTTGGATTTCTCTTACCCATTTGATAATATATATTTACTTTCCCCATCTCCATAGGTTCTTCACAGTTCCCTTTCTTCACTGGAACAGGATCTGGAGTGGGACACTGACAGTGAGAATGGGGTGCAAGCAAGCTTCTGCTGTCCTCCTGGAAGCCCGTATTTTCTTCCCTTGCCCTCTAACCCTCCCTCCTTCAACCAGCAGTGTGCTTACTGCAATTGGCTCCTGCGTATGCAATGAACTCGAGATGAGCAGGCCCCCTCCCATCCACGGCGTGTTTACCACAGTTGGAGGTTGCAGCATGCCACCAACACTACCTAGACTGCGATGAGCTGCCATGGATGGCACTCCAGCCCAGCTGGCCACTCTATTCCAGTTTCTCCTTAGACATGTCAGTGAGGCCCATCGAGGCAGCTAGACAAAATAACTGTTTTAAACTTATGTTTCTTCCCTGCCACCACCATAGCCCCCTTCCTGTCCCTGGGCAACACCCAGTCCCATCATCCCTGTGGCTCTCACTTACCTGGTACCTTTGATACCCCCGGTGGTTGTGAAGGAGAGAAACCTTACCCCCCCGAGCCTATGGCCGGTGCAAAATGATGGGGAGGGTTACATGGGTTCTGACTTTACTGGGTCACTTATCTTGTCATGGTGAGGGACTTCCTTCTCTCTGGGTGCAAGGAAGACAGCATGCAAGGTTACCTATACGAGAAATGCCTGCTGGCCAATAGCATTCCTTCCCTGAGTGCACCGGCTGCATAGCCACCTTAGTCACCCTTAGTTAGTTAGTTAGTTAAAACCTTTATTTTTAAACAGGAATTCAGGTGGAAAAACATCACATCATTAGGACAAAGTCCTATTTTCAAGATGGTCCTGTAATTCCCTGGTAACCCTGGTGGTAGTACTGCAGCGGCATGCTGCACCCTCTCTCTCTGGAGATCGCCCCTTGGGAAGCTTGATCCTCCTCCTCGAATACAGGTTGCTGACGTTGCGAGTGGTAGTCACACCACTGCACTGACAGGCCAGCCCAGGTACAGCATTCTGTAGTCACATATTTCTAGTTGTCTGCATAAAAAAACATACTGTTGTGTTTTTTTGGTTCCATTTAGGAGTAACTTTCTTTATCTAAACTAGTCTTTTACTTTATTGAAATACATTTTTAGTGAGTGTTGTAAGTTCTGAGTTCTGTCGATATCTAATGTATTAGTGACACCTGTGAATATCTGTTGTCACATGTACTTAAAGGAGCAGTACACCCTCATATCTTGTAAACATTAGTTTGTTTCCTTGTCAACAGATAACACTTTTTGTGTAGCTGTTTGGGATGTATGTGTTTGTTTTAGTTTGACTTCGCTGTTCACACCACCCCTGTAACTATCCTGGGGGGGTCTCCATTTTCTGGCTGTTGAAATCCCATTGTCCATGAGAGCTGCATTAGCATATGTGAACATGCTGTATCAGTACCTTTCAGGCTCCACAGTATGCCTGTCCGCTCACTTAGAATTCAACAAACAAGTTGCAGCAAGGTGTGAAATACCACATTTACCTTAAATAAGCTTTACAAACTGTTTTAGGTGTAATTCAAGTTTTTTTTCCTTTAAAGGAAAACTGCATGTTAAAATCAGGAAAATATATTTTTTACCATCCATTGTGTGTTCTTAGTTCATCCCAGTGTTATTTTTCAGCTCAGGCTGTGTGAGGTGTTTTTTCTAACTTTCTCTTGCTATTTTATGGCACTTGGGGGCTGCCATTTACTTTCTTTTATTGCTTCTTGTCCCAGATAGTCTTCCCAGAGTGCCCTCTGCTCTGAGGTCTAATAGCCCATGCATCTGACCAGTGTCTTGTTACAGTGTCTGTATTGTTTATAGTAGCCACAAGATGAAAGAATATATGGAACACTGGAATGGTTTCTATGGTTTGCAAACATCATGGAGCACAACTAACAAGCCTGTCTGCTCCAACAATGCTAATTTACTGCCCCCCCAGGGCATAGCAGAGGAGAGAGTTTATATCAACAGCGCTCACCGCTGCATGCAACCTGTATATAAACTGTTACTTTGCTTAGACTCGTGCTGTCCCTCTCCCTTTTATTCGACATATTCTGTACTTTTGATTCAGTTGCTTGTGTCCTGTGTAGAAGATTCATGCTTGTAGACCAATGTAATCCTTTTAAAGCAGTTGTCATCCACTGGCTAAGCAGCCTTCAGTATTTTTGTGTTCATGTGATCTGCACCAGAAGCCCTCTGCATGATTTTGTCCTGTTTTGTTCTCAATACCAGCTCATATCATTATCTTCAACTTTAAATATTTAAAGAGCAGCTTGTATACGTCGAATAAAAGGGAGAGGGAGAGCACGAGTCTAAGCAAAGTAACAGTTTATACACAGGTTGCATGCAGCGGTGAGAGCTGCTGATACAGACACTGTAACAAGACACCGGTCAGATGCATGGGCTATTAGACCTCAGAGCAGAGGGCACTCTGGGAAGACTATCTGGGACAAGAAGCAATAAAAGAAAGGTAAATGGTAGCCCTCAAGGGCCATAAAATAGCAAGAGAAAGTTAGAAAAAACACCTCACACAGCCTGAGCCGAAAAATAACACTGGGATAAACTAAGAGCACACACTGGATGGTAAAAAATATATTTTCCTGATTTTAACATGCAGTTTTCCTTTAAGGTGCATTCAGTCTGTGTGTTTCTAGAGTTTATTCAGGTTATGGGTACCTTCAGCATAGAGACACATGGTGTAAATGGGTGTTGTGGCATCGTGTTCCCATAGAAACATAGAAGCTGATGGCAGATATGGGCCACATGGTGCATCAAGTCTGCCCTTTTTGTTGCATTGCTTACACTGCAGACCCCTCCAGGTCTACAACACTTTCTCTGCCACCCCTTACCTATCCATTATGACCCCCTTGTGCTTCCACTGTTTTCGCACTCACAACCTCTACTGGAAGACCATTCCAGGCATCCACCAACCTTTGTGTAAATTATTTGCTGACACTTACACACTATTTAAGTACTGGTAGGTTCCGGGATTCAAACATGGTTCTCAATGTTTGCAATTCTGTGATCTAACTACTAGGCTATACTGGAAGCGTTGCAAATCTTAATATGACCTACTGGGAATTGAACCCAGGCCCTCAGAATACCATCACAGTGCTCTAACCACTGATCTGCAGGTTCACTCATGTGCTAATGCAGCTCTCTGGCACAGTGAGATTTCAACAACCAGAAAATGGAGACCCCCAGGCTAGTTACAGAGGCTGGTGTAAACAGCTACACAGAGTTGTCTGTTGACAAGGAAACAAACAACATTTTCAAGATACAAGGGTGTACTACTCCTTTAACAATTGAAGGGCTGTCGTGAAATAAAGAAAGAGCAAAAGAGACATGCTGTGTGAAAACCTCAAACGGAAACCTTTACTCTGCAAAAGGAAATTGCTACTATCAAGTGCTTCCACCTCAGGCTGTGCAACCGGATGCATTCCATCTCCAGCCACACACCAGCTGAGAGCATTTTCCAATGACAAGGTGAGCTGCTAATAGAAATGGAAAACATAGACTAGGGGACCCAACTTGCTTTGGTGTAGGATGGAACATCCCTGGTGCAGGATGGAACATTCCTGGTGTAGGATGGAAACTTCTTGGTGTAGGATGGAACATCCCTGCTGTAGGATAGTGCATTCTTGGTGTAGGATAGAACATTCCTGGTGTAGGATGAAACATTGCTGGTGTAGGATGGAACATCGCTGGTGTAGGATGGAACATTTCTGGTGCAGGATAGAACATTCCTGCTGTATGATGGAACATTCCTGGTGTAGGATGGAACATTCCTGCTGTAGGATAGAACATTCCTGGTATAGGATGGAACATTGCTGGTGTAGGATGGAACATTCCTGCTGAAGGATGGAACACTGCTGGTGTAGGATGGAACATCCCTGCTGTAGGATAGAACATTCCTGGTGTAGGATGGAACATTGCTGGTGTAGGATGGAACATTCCTGCTGTAGGATAGAACATTCCTGGTGTAGGATAGAACATTCCTGGTGTAGGATGGAACATCGCTGGTGTTAGGATGGAACATTCCTGGTGTAGGATAGAACATTCCTGCTGTATGATGGAACATTCCTGGTGTAGGATAGAACATTCCTAGTATAGGATGGAACAGTGCTGGTGTAGGATGGAACATTCCTGCTGAAGGATGGAACATTGCTGGTGTAGGATGGAACATCCCTGCTGTAGGATTGAACATTCCTGGTGTAGGATAGAACATTCCTGGTGTAGGATGGAACATCCCTGCTGTAGGATAGAACATTCCTGGTGTAGGATAGAACATTCCTGGTATAGGATGGAACATTGCTGGTGTAGGATGGAACATTCTTGCTGAAGGATGGAACACTGCTGGTGTAGGATGGAACATTCCTGCTGAAGGATGGAACACTGCTGGTGTAGGATGGAACATCCCTGCTGTAGGATAGAACATTCCTGGTGTAGGATGGAACATTGCTGGTGTAGGATGGAACATCCCTGCTGTAGGATAGAACATTTCTGGTGTAGGATAGAACATTCCTGGTGTAGGATGGAACATTGCTGGTGTAGGGTGGAACATTGCTGGTGTTAGGATGGAACATTCCTGGTGTAGGATAGAACATTCCTGCTGTATGATGGAACATTCCTGGTGTAGGATAGAACATTCCTAGTATAGGATGGAACATTGCTGGTGTAGGATGGAACATTCCTGCTGAAGGATGGAACACTGCTGGTGTAGGATGGAACATCCCTGCTGTAGGATGGAACATTGCTGGTGTAGGATAGAACATTCCTGCTGTATGATGGAACATTCCTGGTGTAGGATAGAACATTCCTGGTGTAGGATAGAACATTCCTAGTATAGGATGGAACATTGTGGTGTAGGATGGAACATTCCTGCTGAAGGATGGAACATTGCTGGTGTAGGATGGAACATTCCTGCTGAAGGATGGAACACTGCTGGTGTAGGATGGAACATCCCTGCTGTAGGATAGAACATCCCTGCTGTAGGATAGAACATTCCTGGTGTAGGATGGAACATTGCTGGTGTAGGATGGAACATCCCTGCTGTAGGATAGAATATTCCTGGTGTAGGATAGAACATTCCTGCTGTATGATGGAACATCCCTGCTGTAGGATAGAACATTCCTGGTGTAGGATAGAACATTCCTGGTGTAGGATAGAACATTCCTAGTATAGGATGGAACATTGCTGGTGTAGGATGGAACATTCCTGCTGAAGGATGGAACACTGCTGGTGTAGGATGGAACATTCCTGCTGAAGGATGGAACACTGCTGGTGTAGGATGGAACATCCCTGCTGTGGGATAGAACATTCCTGGTGTAGGATGGAACATTGCTGGTGTAGGATAGAACATCCCTGTTGTAGGATAGAACATTCCTGGTGTAGGATGGAACATTGCTGGTGTAGGATGGAACATTGCTGGTGTAGGATAGAACATCCCTGGTGTAGGATGGAACATTGCTGGTGTAGGGTGGAACATCGCTGGTGTTAGGATGGAACTTTCCTGGTGTAGGATAGAACATTCCTGCTGTATGATGGAACATCCCTGCTGTAGGACAGAACATTCCTGGTGTAGGATAGAACATTCCTGGTGTAGGATGGAACATTGCTGGTGTAGGATGGAACATCCCTGGTGTAGGATGGAACATTGCTGGTGTAGGGTGGAACATCGCTGGTATTAGGATGGAACATTCCTGGTGTAGGATAGAACATTCCTGCTGTATGATGGAACATCCCTGCTGTAGGACAGAACATTCCTGGTGTAGGATAGAACATTCCTGGTGTAGGATGGAACATTGCTGGTGTAGGGTGGAACATCCCTGGTGGATGACTGGAGGCCGAGTTTCCTCATTATATTATGAAGTTTAGCTCTTGAGTTGGTGCACTTTGGGGCAGTAGGGAGTATGGGTTACACAGTAGCAGCTCTTCTCCTTGCAGTTCATTGGACCACACAAGGAACCCCTTATTGGGAACAGCATTATACTTCATTGGGACACACAAAGATCCCCAGCCACTGCAATTATTCACTGGGCACTGTACAGTGTGCCTGGGCAATGGGATTATGCAGGAGACACGGTACAGTGGGATTTTGCAGGGGACATGGTACAGTGTGCCCAGGCAGTGGGATTACACAGGGGACATGGTACAGTGTGCCTGGGCAGTGGGATTATGCAGGGGACATGGTACAGAGTTCCCAGTCAGTATTATGCAGGGAACATAGTACACAATGCACCTGGACAATGGGATTATTTAGGGGACATAGTACGGTGTGCCAAGGCAGTGAAAATATGCAGGGGCATGTTGCAGAGTGCCCGGGCAGTGTGATAATGCAGGGGACATGGTACAGTGCACCTGGGCAGTGAGATTATGCAGAGGACATGGTGCAGTGAACAACTAGGCAGTGGGATTATGCAGGTGATATAGTACAGTGTGCCAGGGCAGTGGGATTATGCACAGAACATGGTACTGCGCGCCTGGGCTGTGGGATTATGATGGGAACATGGTACAGTGTGCCTGGGCAGTGGAAGTAGGGAGGGGACATGGTACAGGCAGTGGAGTTATGCAGGGGACATGGTACAGGGTGCCCAAGCAGTCGGATTATGCAGGGGACATGGTGCAGTGCACCTGGGCAGTGGGATTATGCAGGGGACATGGTACAGTATGCCCAGGTAGTGGGATTATGCAGGTGACATGGTGCAGTAAACCCAGACAGTGGGATTGTGCAGGGCACATGGTACAGTGTATCCAGGCAGTCGGATTATGCAGGGGACACAGAATAGTATGCTCAGGCAATGGAATTATGCAGTAGACATGGTACAGTGTGCCATGGTAGTGGGATTATATAGAGGATATGGTACAATGTGTCTGGAAAGTGGGATTATACAGGGGACGTGGTTCAGTATGCCAGGCAGTCAGATTATGCAGAAGAAATGGTACACAGTGCACCTAGGATTTTAAAAACACCCCCATAGGAGCATGAGCAATGTAAGTTAATAAAAAACACCCTACTGTACCACCTTCTCCCAAGCTGGTCAATTGCCTGAAAAGCATTACTTTCCACACAAATTTTTCCCATAGGATCCCATTATAAATGCAATGTTACAGTTTAGCTGGGTATGCTGGGGAAATACTGTGTGAAGGAGTTCATCACAGTTCACTACAGCAGGTCGAATGTAGTCTTGCACGTGTTTATTGTTCAAATTCATTCGAGGAGACCTTTAAGTGAATTGTATTTACACAAGACTGAAAGTGCGGAGCAAGACTTTATGGAAGCAGCTGACTGGGGTTGGGACAATGATGAACAGACTGTCACAAACGCACTCCACAGGTCAGGCCCTCTGCTCCCACAGTGCCAACCTCAGAGTGCAATAGTGTGAACCGGGAACAGACAGGGTAACCCTCCTGCCTGCTTTTAGGTCCGAATCACCTTTAGCCTCAAATTCTGGGGGGATTCAAACTGTGAACCTTATGCTAGCATACCCAATGAACAGGCTCAGATACGTACTCTCTTCGGGGATTGCGGTACAGTCTTTCGCCAGGAGCACCCAGCCAGGCTTCCAAAATTAGCGCTTTTAACTCTATAAGAGACCTTGGGCCAGATATTCAAAGCTTTGCACAGTCTGCAAACAGTTTGCACGGGATTAGCGCGGGACTGCCATATTCAAAAGGCCACATAGCACGGGCAAAGTGCATTAGCACAGAGAAAACCACAATTATATGCAAGGGGCAAAGTGAACATGAATACAGGCGCTATGAGATATTCAGTGACTAGCACCGCGCTAAGGTGTTTAGTGCGACATAGCGCGAACCTTATCGCGGAACAAATTACCGCCCAGGAAAAGCTGGTCTTAACCCTGGGCAAACAGCTTTGCATGACACTGGTGCTTTGCGCGGGATTAGCAAGGCTTGCGCGACCCTAACATAACAGCATGACACTTAGAAAATGCCTGACATGAAGGACACATGCTGCTCACTGCTGGCACCACCATGATGCCAACAGCTGCCATCGGTCCCAGCCAAGCACAGACAGCAAGGGGGGATCAGACTCACAGGGGACAACTAGGTGGTGTGGCCATACAGCATACACCTGCAGACCATACGTCTGTGTTGACCAACAGATGCCAGCACACACATGCAGCACTGTGGGCATGGCGGCCATTGAGGGGATGGTGTACAGGTGGCCAGACCTCACCACAGCCAAGGTGTGGCCACATGGCTGGGACACATCATGCAGTGCCATGGGCCAGTAGTGGGAATACCCCACCACTTGAGTGCCTGTCGGAGCATACATCCCCCCCAGCCACATACCGCACAACTGTACAGAAGTCACAGCACACACAGCCAGCCATGCAAATGTCACTGTGAGCATCCCATGCCACAGGTGCAGCATCTGTGGAGCACACAACAGCAAAACAGTACTGTCCACCGTCAGTAATCACCTGCATGCTGGGCCTGTCACTCTGTACAGCGCAGTGGTCATCACTGCTCTACATACCATAGACATTGCTGTGTCCCTCACACTATCAGCTCCCTTGCTATTGTAGCATCTGCTGTGCACTGTAGCATGGCCTACAGTGTGACAGTTGCATGCAGCAGCACCACCACCACCTGTGCCTATGCTGTGTTGTCCCCTGGGGCACACACTGCTATGCTGTAATGCATACATGTAGCAACTATCATGCACTGTCAGACTGACCTACAGGTGGAGCTGCAGCCAGACCTGGCCAGCCCCTTCTACTTCCAGACTGACCTACAGGTGGAGCTGTGGGACCCTGCAGTAACGCTGGGCAAACTGCATGCAAATCAGGGAATGATGAGATGTTAATCTGGCTGTTTGCCCAGAGACTACCTAAGTAGGCTCATTTGCATGTCACTTTTGAAAATGGCAAATCTTAGCACTGGGCAAACACTATGCACCAATGACATGCTAACATGTTAGCGCGGCGCTAATGGTTCGGGGCTATTTATACAGTTTTGATCACTGTTCTTTCACATCTGCTGCTGCCTGCTGCTGTACTGAGTCCACGCACCTGCTGGCATGCACATTGGCCACATGGTTCATCTCTACCTGCCCTCACGTCGCTGTGCACTGTGTTGTTGTGGTTTGCATTTCCTGGTTGCTATATTCAGTGCTGCCTGATTCTAGGGCTATGTTTGCCCTGCACTCCCAGCCCTGTTTGCATGGCCTCATTCCCATGCTATATTCAGAAGCTGTTTGCCCCGGGCTTTTCCTTTTGAATATGGCTTGCTTTGTGCTCCGGGCTACGTTTGCCTGCCAGGCAGTGTTAACTTAACCCAGGGGCAAAGCTCTGAATATCTGGCCCCTTAGGTATATTCTTACCTTTTTCCAAGCTTAGTAACACCATCAAGCTGTTGAACAGTTTTGTCAGACTTAACCACCTATACGTCACATGCAAAAAGAACTGACAGACACCCAGGCAGTCTTTCAAAGAAAAGGTACTTTATTAAAAGATTATAAAAAATACGAAAAATGTAAACACAGAACAATATATCAAAGAGCTCACAATCACCTCCTGGGAGGCAGTATAGCACAGTGGTTTAAGGCTCTGAGCTGCAAATCTGGAGACCTGGGTTTGAATCTCACAGCCCCCACTTGTACACTGTGTGACCCTGAGCAAGTCACTTAACATCCCTGTGCTCCCAGGTCGCACCTGTAAACAAGCTTTCAGCTTAGTGTGCCACTCCTGGTTAAACAATTGAAAAATTAAAAATCACATAAAAGAACAAGGGAAAATTACAAAGCAAAACTCCTACCACAATACATTTAGATTTTTGCTAAGGTATTACCTCTGGAAGTGAGTTTTAAAGTTAGATCAGAGAGCTGTGTCTCTCTAGAGTCCCAAGATGATATGACCTACATTTCAGACAAATGTATCAGTTTAAACTGTCTCCCCACCCCTTCTGTGAGTCATCTAGCTCCTCCTTTTAGAATATAAAATTACAAAAATGATTTTCCATCAGGAGGTATTTTAAATAAGGTGCCATCAGAAGAAAAAGCTAACAGGAATCAGCCTAATGACGTCCTGTTTCTGAAGTCATAAAGTCACATTTGGTTTGCACTTCAAAAAGCCTAGGCATGTCATAAACGGTAATAAAATGCCATTCTGAAGGAAGTCAGTTAATTAAATGGTTCCTGGTCAATTTTCATATCCTGTAGCTTCACTGAAACCTGGGGGGGGGGCACCCATGGAAGTACAGGCTGTCTTATGTGAGACAATCAAGTAGTATATTTTTATATTGCAAATATCATACAATAATCATAACCAGCTGGCCAAGCGTCACACAGACTATTACGCCCCTTGTAGCTTTTCACTCCCCCCCAGAAAAATGTTAGGAGTCTCATTTAAAGAAAATAGTTATATAAGAACTTACTGTAACAGTAGATTTTTGAGAGGATCTCTTGCAACAGGCCATCACTGGTAGGACTGAGTCGCCAGGTGCTAAGACCACATGGAAACCTTCTAGCTAGCAGTCTATCAAAATGGGTCACCCACCTCTGATGTCAGCTCATGTCAGCCAAAGCTATAAAGGCGGGCGGCCCCCATACCCTCCTCAGTTCTCCCACTAGAGACCAAAAGCGGGATGCCATAAGGGGGAACCGAGGACGATTCCGAGGTATCCCAAGAGCATAGAAAAGAAATGCAGAAGGCTCACCCCATGGAAGGGGAAAGAGACAGGAGAAAAAGGGGGAAGAAGGGAGGGAAAGCAGGGTCTGCTGTAAGAGATCCTCTCGGAGATCTACTGTTACAGCAAGTTCTTATGTAACTACTATCTTACTCCAAGGGTATGTCCTACAGTACGCCATCACCGGTAGGACTGAGTCCCAAGCAGTTCTGGCACTACAGACAGTCTGGGTGATAGGCAAAGAAAAAAAAATAAAAGTCTCTGAAAGAAGGCTTTGAAGAACAGCTAGGCTGAAGTTAGCCCTATGCTTAAAGGCGATACCAGACTGTAACATTTGGTGAAAGTGTGGGCAGTGCTCCCAGTGGCAGCAGTGCAAATGTCAGCAGCAGACGCATTTCTGAAATAAGCAACCAAGGTGGCCATACCCCTAGTGGAATGGCTTATAACCCCACCGGAAAGTACCCAGCCATACTTTTGGTAACACACAACAATGCAATTGACTAACCAGTTAAACACTGTTTGGACACTGGACCGCCCTCTTTCCCAGGGAGGCAAACGAAATGAACAACCAATTAGACTTCCGGGAATCTTTAGTATGGTGTATGTATGTAGTACCTCAAGGTTCTGTGCACATCCAAGGTATGGAGCAATGCGTCCCTTGATTGGAATGCTCCAGAAAATAAACAGGCAAGGGATGAACTGACTCACAGTAAACTTCGACACTACCTTCAGCAGACAGGGAGAGAAGGTACTCCAGGACCTGATTCACCGGACAGGTGAAGGGATCTAAATGGTGCGATGCAGCCCAAAGAATGAAGTGTTCCATTTCAGAGTAAGTAGCCCTGGTGGAGGGCTTCCTGGCTGCCACCAAGAAATCTGCTACTTTGGGGGAGACCCCAAATCTGGTGAAGGTTATGTCCTCAGGAGCCATGCATGGAGATGGAGAGACTCGAGGTCTGGACGGACCAGGATGCCCTGCTCCTGGGACAGCAAACCCATGCAAAGAGGCAGGGTCAACGGCGGTTCCACAGCTAGCCACTGCAGCAAGGAGAACCAGATTTGACGAAGCCAGAAGGGGGCTATGAGGATCATTGTAGCCCCCTCCATCTGGAGTTTGATCAGAACTCACTGAAGGAGAGGGAAGGCATACAGAAACCTCCCTGCCCAGGAGACAATGCGTCTCACCAGAAAAGTCCAGGCCCTGGAGCTAGTGAGCAGAAAAGTAGAAGTTTTGCATGTGGGGATGCAAAAAGGTCCAGATCGGGCCAACCCCATCTGTCGAATAGGTCCTCTACCATTGAGGTCAGAAGTTCCCACTCGTGGGCTCTGGACCGCGAGTGGCTTAGGCTGTCCAAGACATTTTGGTCACCAGGAGCATGGATGGCTGAGAGCTACAGGCTGTGCTTGATGGCCCAATACCAGACTCTCATCGTTTCCTTGCACAGGGGATAGGAATGAGTCCCCCCTGCTTGTTTATTTAATAAATAACACACGTTGTTCATCTTAATCAAGAGTGGACCTAGGGAGAGTGGAGTCTGGAAGGCCTGCAGGGCATACAAGACTGCTTGCATCTCCAGAACATTGATGTGGAGGCCCCTCTTTACCTTGGACCATGTCCCATGAGTTTGATGGGCCCCCAGGTGAGCCCCTCAGCTGAGGCCCTAGGCATCAGTCATAAGGCCCTGCTGAGGGGGAGATATACAAAAGGGAACATTCCGAAGCAGGTTGCTTGGCTCCAGACACCACAAAAGTACCTTCTGAACTGGATCCGATACTAACACTGGTTGATCCAGGGCAGCCGTGCGTTGGCCCCACTGGACCTGTAGCAGCCAGTGAGGGATTCTCATATGCAGTCTGGCCAGGGGAACCGTGACAATGGATGCGGCCAAAAGGCCTAGAAGCCTCAGAAAAGCCCTTGCCGGAACATTACTGCTGGAATAAAGAAGACAGGCCTGGTCTATCAGATGCTCTGCTATCTGTGGGTAAGAAAACCCTCCCATGTGTCATGTCCAGCACTGCCCCTATGTACAGGAGGGTTCCACCCTTGGAATGCACCAGCTCTAGGGTGCCGACTCAGGATGCCAATCGGCAATGTCGCCGACCACTGTTTTTGCAGGGGAGCTGTACCCCCCTCACCCCCTCTTGTGGAGGACTGTGCCCCCCCCACACACACCCTAACTATAGATTCCAACTTGGAGGGAAAGTGAATTCCAATTTTGGTGCCCTCATGCCTCGGCACCCTGTAGCTGGTACATGAGGCGCTGACAAGGGGTCAGAAATTACTTTGACATGTTGATGGTGACACCTAAAGCCTGGAACAGGCTACAGGTATGAGTAAGAGTTTGAAGGAGACAGTCCCTGGACTGGGCAGCTAGCAGCCAATCGTCCAGGTAAGGAAAAACACAGAACCCCTGCTGTCACAAGGCAGGTGCCACCACCACCAAGCATCTGGTGACGACCCTGGGGGCTGAGGATAAACCAAAGGGCAGAGATCTGAACTGGTAGTGCACTCCCTGGAAGTGGAAATGGAGGAAGTGCCGTTGGGAGGTGAAGACCTTGATATGCAGGTAAGCATACTGCATATCCAGAGAGCAGAGCCAGTCCCCCTGATGTAGCAGGGACAGCAAACTCTGAAGGGCGACCATCCTGAATCATTTGTACTCTTATAAACAAGTTCAGCTTAACTCCAGGATGGGCTGAAGATATCCCATCTGCTTGGGGACCAGGAAGAAGTGGGATTAGAACCCTCTTCCCTGCTGAAATTGTAGGACTGGCTCTATGGCCTTTTTCAAAGTAAGGCCTGAATTTCCTCCTGGGTGAGAGGGGCATGACCGGGAAGGTATGAGGAATGACCCAGAGGGTTTCTGGAGGCCACTCTATGAATTTGAAAGTGTGGCCATGCTCGATGAGCTGCAGCACCCAGTTGTCTGTGGTTATCTCCCTCCATCTGTCCAGGTGAAGGGAAAAGCAACCCCCTACAACTGCCTCCTGTGTTATTGGGGGGGGTCTGGCAAGGAGTCAGGAGGTGGGAGCAGCCATTTGGGCTGCTGCTGCCCCTCAGGTGACAGTGGGGGAGGGAATGGGGAGAGCTGTTCCCCGATGTCTTGCGCTTGTCCTAGGCTTTAGGAGGGGGTCAGGTCTGCCTGTGGGAGGAGCGACAAAAGGGAGCTGCTGTCCCGACTTCAACTGGGCATGGTACATGAAGTGAATGGATTTGAGAGCCTGTCCTGAGATCTGGAGTTTGGAGAGGATATCCTGAACATCTCCCCGGAAAAGTTTGAAACCCCTGAAAGGGGAGTCCATTATATTAGACTGGGCATCCTGGGAGAAGCCCGAGACCCGTAGCTAGGAATGGTGTCTCATAGATACCTATCAGCGCTGCCCGACCAGAGGTGTCTACTGCATTATAGGCAGCCCTGAGGATGTGGATGCCGACATTCAAGCCCGTTTTGAGGGCCTGGGGTCTGCTGCTTAGAAGGGTCCTCTGGCATGGCTAGGCCCACCTCCCTAGCCTGGTCTCATAGGAGATTCTGATACTACACCATATGGGCCAAATAACTGATGGCGTGACTAGCCAGAGTGGCATAAGCAAAGGCACACTTGCCCATTTGATCCAGTTGGCAACACTCCCTGTCAGAAGGGGAGGGAGCAGAAGTGTTTCAGCCTCTTGGTTTGGTCGTGCACCACAGTAACGACTGAATCAACCTTGGGTTGTTCACCAAAATACAGCTTGCCAGCCAATGTGTGGTATGGTCTATCAGCCTTTTTGGACACCACCGGGATCATGTGGGGGCAGTTCCTGGATACCACCGGGACCATGTGGGGGCAGTTCCTGGATACCGCTGGGACCATGTGGGGGCAGTTCCTGGATACCACCGGGATCATGTGGGGGCAGTTCCTGGATACCGCTGGGACCATGTGGGGGCAGTTCCTGGATACCGCTGGGACCATGTGGGGACAGTTCCTGGATACCGCTGGGACCATGTGGGGGCAGTTCCAGGCTGTCCGGGTAACATCCTCTTAGGGTTCGATGATTGGGGAGAGCCACCAAAGGAGGAGTGTTGGGCTAACATAGGTAAAATGCCAACCAATGCCTTGGGGACGTTACTGGGTGCCCTTCCCCTTCTGAGGATTCTGGGCCTAGAGAGTAAGACTCGCTGCTCACACTCTCATCAGCATCCCCGCTATCTTCGGGCTGATGATCATCAGAGCGACTGGCTGACTCAGCGTCAGGCCTACTCCAGGGGTGCGAGCAGCACTAGGGCCTGGCTGAATAGGGGACGGGGGGAGTGGGTCCAAAGGAGGCCCTTAAGGGGACACTGGGGCAGGTCCTCTTGGGGTTGGGGACCTGCATCTGCATAAAGGACCACAAAGTCAAGAGCAGACCATGGTAATCAAAGGGGACCAGCGCTGTCCCCCTGGACATCGGGTAATTGCAGACAGACGCAGGCCCCAGGGGCGCTGGGTATGGATAACCCGGCACAGGTTCCACCAGCGTGGGATGGGGTAGGCAGGCACCGGTGTGTAGAGTACCCAAGCTGAGATCCTGCTGGCACAGGCTGCGGTAGGACAGGTGCCAGTCCCATGGGAGCGGGTTGCGGCAGGACGGGCGAGGGCCCAACAGGCGTCAGCACCACTGGATCTGGCAGGCGCTGGCTGTGGGAGGCTACGTGTTGGCCCAACGGGAAGAACAGGCGCAGACCCAGCAAGCATTGCTTGGGGAAGTGCTGGAGGGGGATCCACATGTGCTGGCTGTCGGAAGACAGGCGTCGGAGTGGAGGGCGACTCCCCTCCTGGGTGAAAACTGAGCCCAAGATGGGGCTGGTGTCCTGCAGCATCTGCTCCTGGGGAGCAGCAGAACTGATGGTGGTCCTAGAAGATGAGACTGGCATCGGGGGTGTGGCAGTAAGGAGACTGGCACCCGCTGCACCTGTGCCAGCTGAAGAAACTCCGGCAGTCACCTGACTGTGTGCCTGCTGAGATTAAGAGATGAAACAGCAGGGCTGGGGAGCAGGATACGGAGTACCCCGACTCAAAGAGCTGCCGCCTGTGAGGGAGACCAAGGTAGGCAGCTGGGCCACTGGTAGCCCTGTAGAAGTTAGGGTGTGAGAGGCCGTAGAGGTTAACCCCCCCGAGGGATGAATACTGTTTCGCGATCGAAGACTTCTTGTGGTGAAACCGCGAGCATAAGGCAGACGGGGGTCAGTCCTGATCCTTGTCCCTGTGCTTATGTTTCCCAGTGGCCTTATCCCAGGACTTTGAAGACAAAGACCTTGAGAACTGGGCTGGGGGAATGGAGTAGTTCCTGGCCTGTAGCTCCAGTTCCATCGAGGCAACCTTCTGCTTAAGGAGGTGGTTCTCCAGGAGATCCTGGCAATGTCTCCTGCTGGCTGTGTTGAATTTCTGGCAGGCCTCACAGACTTGGTTGCCATGGTCTGGACCTAGGCACAAGACATAGGCAGAATGGCCGTCCTTGTCTGTGATCTATCTGCCACAGGCACACTTCGTGCAGCAGTCAGAAATGAAGAAGGTTTAGAAGACCTAATCCATCAGTTGAGAACACCGAAATTTCAATGTTAAAATAAATAAACAGAAAAGTAATACAGCGCAATAAACAGTAGGAAAGAACTGAGGAGGGTATGGGGGCTGGCTGCCTTTATAGGGATTGGCTGACATCAGAAGTGGGTGGCCCCCTCTGGTAGACTGCTAGCTAGGTTTCGGTATGGTTCTAGCAGATGGCAGTTTAGTCCTACCAGTGATAGCCTGCTGCAAGAAATACCCTTGACATAAAGAGTTCCTAGTTTTGTGCTCCCCTTGGCATCTCATACTCTAAAGCTCCACTACCCTGGACACTGCTGTTCCTCAACTCTTTCCAGATACCCCCCATAGCTTCCACATAGAAACACAGAATTTGACGGCAGATAAGGACCGTTTGACCCACCCAGTCTGCCCATTTTCCTACCTAATGGATAAGCTGCAGATCCTAGTTAACCAGCAGCCTACTTCTTCCTACCCCCACCCCCTAGAATTGCCTTAGGACTGGCCCATGCATGCTTGAATTCCACCACTGTTTTTGACTCCACAACCTCCTCTGGAAGGCCGTTCCATGCATCCACAACCCTCTCTGTGAAAAAATACTTCCTTAAATTACCTCTGAGCCGCCTCATCTTTAAATTGTGCCCCCTTGTTCTTGCACACCTCTTTTTTGAAAGATGCTACCCTCTTGGACTTTGTTGATTCCCTTGAGGTACTTGAAAGTGCTATCATGTCCCCCCTCTTCCTCCTTTCCTCGAGGCTATACATGTTAAGCTCCTTAAGTCTCTCTTCATATGTCTTCCGGTGCAGACCCTGCACCATTTTAGTTGCCCTCCTCTGGACAGCTTCCATCCTGTCTATGTCTTTGTGGAGATTGGGTCTCCAGAACTGCACGCAGTACTCCAGATGGGGTTTCACCAGCTGTCTGTACAGAGGGATAATAACTTCCTGTTTTCTACTGGTGATACCTCTCCCTATGCATCCCAGTATCCTCCCAGCCCTCCTTGCTGCCCTCTCACATTGCTTGCCCTTTAGGTCATCTGATATGACTACTCCTAGGTCCCTTTCCATTTTTGTTGTTGTTAGTATCTCGCCCCCCATTGTGTACTCTTCCCCTGGGTTTTTGTTTCCCAGGTGCATTACCTTGCACTTCTTAACATTGAATCTAAGCTGCCACACATTTGACCATTCCTCTAACCTTGCCAAGTCCCTTCTCATCCTTTCCACCCCACCTTGTGCATCAACTCTGTTGCAGATCTTTGTGTCATCTGCAAAGAGACATACTTTTCCTTCCAGTCCCTCTGCAGTGTCGCTATAAAGACATTGAAGAGGACCGGTCCTAATACTGAAATCTTCATGTGCTCCACTAGTAACCCCTTTCTTCAGAGTGGACTCCATTTACTATTACTGTCTGTGTCCTATTCTCCAGCCAATTCTTTACCCAGGCTGTCATCTTGGGACCCACCCCAGGCTGGCTAACTTGTATATTAATCTTTTGTGGGACTGTCTCAAATGCCTTGCTTAAAGTCTAGGTAGGCCATGTCCACAGCCCCTCCTGATCTACTACTTTGGTCACCCAGTCAAAGAAATCTATCAGATCTGCCTGGCATGACCTTCCGCTGTGAATCCATGCTGCCTTGGGTACTGTGCCCTCTGGCCTCTAGATACTCGACAATTCTTTCCTTCAGAAGTGATTCCATCATTTTCCCTATCACTGAGGTTAAACTAACAGGTCTGTAGTTTCCTGCTTCTGCCTTGCTCCCACTTTTGTGTGGGGAATCACATCTGCCCTCCTCCAGTCCTCGGGTACCACCCATCCTGCCATGATTTGTTAAAGAGGGTAGTCAGTGGTGTCACTAGTTCTACCCTTAGTTATTTTAGAATTCTGGGATGAATCTCATCAGGCCCCATTGCTTTGTCCACATTCAGTTTTAAGAGTTCTTTCAGAACCCTTTCTTCTGTAAATGGGCTGGTATCTTCTGTATCGAGTGTTGCTATTGTTTGTTTTAGGTACCTCCCTCTTCATTTGTAAATACTGAGCAAAAATATTTGTTTAGTATCTCTGCCTTTTCACAGTCACCCTCTGCCCACCCCTCCCTTTATTAAGCCTCACTATCCCTCCCTTGGTCTTCTTCGCTCCCTGATGTACCTATAAAACGCTTTATCCCCTTCTTAACTGAATTGGCTATTTTCCCGGTTTGGGCCTTTGCTGTTCTGACTGCCTTCCCAGCTTCCTTTAGCTTTAACTGATACAGTTCTCTGTCCTGCTCCTTCTGTGATTCCTTGTACTTCCTGAATGCTTTTTTTTCTTGAACCTTCACTGCCACTCCTTTGAGAAGCATAGTGGTTTCTTACATCGTTTTGTTTTGTTTATTTGCTTCACAAAGGCTTGTTACCTCTGTGATGGCAGTTTTTATTATTCCCCATTGTTCTTCCACCCCTCCTTCCTGCCCATTTGCTAGTGCATTCCTTAGGCACTCACCCATTTTGGCAAAGTCAGCCCTCCTAAAGTCCAGTACTTTTGCCTTTGTATGGCTTGACTCTATTGCTGTGTTTATTGTGAACCATACTGTTCGATGGTCGCTAGTTCCCAGATGGCTACCCACTTCTACATCTGTGATCCTCTCTTCATCTCCACCTTCCAGAGGTTCTTGGGTCACCCTCTAATGGCCTCCTGCCACCACCAGTGAGCAATCCTCTCATATTATATATATATATATATATTTATATACACACACACACACACACACACACACACACACACATACACACACACACATATACATATACACACACACACACATATATATATACACACACACATATACATGGGAAGGGGCACTTCAGAAGCTTGTCAGTCATCTGCCATGGCAGGATGGTGCATTTTCTGATTTTCTACCCCCAAGCCCATCCTCTTGGGGAGTCTGCCACTAGCACAACTTGTGGGCCACGTCAGGAATGTGGTCACCCACACCACAGGAAATGCTGAAGCAGCGGGTCATCTCCGACCTTTACTATAGAGTCCCAATGGCAGTCTTAAGACCTCAACCTTGAACTTGGGTCTCCCATGTGGCAGCCCAACAAGCCATGCAAAGAGCGACATTCGCACTTCATTTTGCTCTATAGTCTTTTATGCCCAGGTCCCTGCAAGTTGGGCCCCCTCCCCATCTCATCCTCCTCAAACCTTCCTGCAGCTCCTCCCCCCCCCCACGGCAATGTACTGCTGGGAGGGCCACATCCCCATCTGGTGAGGAGGTGAGCTACAGTTTGATCCAATTTATTCAGAAAGCTCACCATTATCTGTATCCATTACAGCACCCAGACAATGGGCTATCATTCCAGTGGCCTTTTTAAGCAGAATCTTTTAGTATGTGCGTACCCCACTAGCCCACTAGCAAGGCAAGGCAAATTTTATTTTTCTGGTGCCCAATCCTAGAGGCTCTGGGCGACGTACAAAATATAAACATTTAATTTATCAATACAAATAAAAACACACTCTTTAGTTTACACAAGACTGATAACAATAGTATCGACTAGCAAGGGAGCAGACATTTCCCAGCCTGCCACAGGAGGTTGCTGCATTTATGGAGCTCAGCCCCCTCCCGAACTGGGTGTGTTGCACTTGGAAGAAGTATTACCAGCCTTGGCCACCTGCTCTTAAACCTGGGACACATGTACAGAAGCCAAGTTGGGCCTTTAGGTGGTCCAATGTTCTATTTCTGATGGAAATAGTGGCAGAGAATACAAGCTAAGAACAAAATTAAATGCATCATTAAGCCCCCCAAAACCATTAAGGGTCACAGACCCCTATTATGGGGTTAGCAGACATTCTGCCACAGAGTGTGGGAAACTTCTCTGAACCATTTGTCACCAAAAGATAAACCACATTTTTTGCATGAGGGACAGCAGCTACTGCCACTCTGCACGAAGGATACATAACTGGGTCATTCTATACGTACCTGTGTACTGAGCATTAGTTACGAATCTCTCAGATTTGGCTGTCATAAGTCCAATAAGGAGCCTTCATATTGGTCATTCCCACTAAACGTTTACCTTTTGATGATGGATTCTGTAGGAGATTTTACCCAAAAGTAATCTGATGTCACCCAATCTGTATGCCTTTGAACCACGCTGTGTGTGTCATCAGTATTCTGGCATGCACCCCAACATCCTACCTTTTCACCTTCCAATGCCTACCCTGCACACTGCTCCCATGGCATCTTCATGCACTTCCCCCACACTCCTGACCCTACCCATAGGGAAACAAGTAGTCAGGCAGGGAAAGACATTCTCAGCTCCCATGCTGCAAACAGAGCTGCACTTCTGATAGTGGTACCTCCTCAAGGGAGCAACCAGCAGTTAGCCTCAGTGTTGCAGCAGCTTCAATAGTAGCCACAAAGGACCTGCACTAATCAAGACAGGGACAGCATTAGCTGCACTAGTCTGGGGCAACTTGCACTATGCCCTGGACAAATCAAACAGTGTTAAACATTGACCCAACAGTATTCTGTGCCTTATTATACTCACATTAAATGCAATATTTCTTTAGAAGTCATCACAAAGAGTCATATGTTAAGCAAATGAGAATTTATTTAAACAGTCTGTATAAAAATAGGATTTCATTTAAATTTAATTTACATTTGTGACTCCAAAAAAAGAGCAAGCCGCGTCCGTGCAATGAAATGGGAAACAGTGCAGTCTACAGAGACGCTTCTCCATGCACCTCTGCGGATTCGACCCAGGGCACACAGACACAGCAGATAACTTACAATAAAATAAAAATCAACACCAAGTAAATGGTCAATGCAACATGCCTAGAGAAGCTCGTAAGTGCTTGGTATTTACAACTGAGCCAGACCTGTCATCCCATTACCCCACAGCGACCAAGTCACAGTGTTTCCAACCGAGAAGACCATCCCTGCCTCATAAATATGGCAAGCTGGGGGGGGGGGTGCAGGAGTCTTGGCAAAGGAGATTGTGGAATGAATGACACGTGTTGGAAAAATATTTATCTCCATAAATAAATAAATAAATTATCCCACAGGTCATGATTTCATTTTTGTTTTAAAAGAAACATTTCAGCTCTCAGCAAATAAATATAAAAAAAAGTTAGAGAGTGGCATAACCGCCATTATTAGCTTTGTACAAAAATTGGATATTATACATCTGTTACACAAAATATATATATGTATATATTTACACTATACACACACATATATGTAAAACCAGGATTATTTTTCCTAGTTTTGAATTGCATTGGTGTTGCATTGGTGAGGGTGCCTACACTCTCTGAGTTATGTGAATGCCACAAAACAGGAACAGAGCTCACCACGTACAGCGCAGCACTAGGCAAGGAGGAAGCTAGGAAGTTCGAAAGAAACTGAGACAGAGGCATAACTGGTGGATTTAAGGTGAGGTGTTTGTGGTGAGGGGGCACCTGTATAACTACGGAGCAACCCAGGTTGATCCCCTACACACAAAAATTAAGTGTGATAATATTCTGTAATTTAGAGTAACCGGAGAAACTGAATCCAGGTACCTTCAACACGCTGCTGTTTTGTGCATGGAAGCTGCGCTAGTGCCTGCGCGGAACTGTAAGCACAATATACACTGTATCAGTATTGTCTGTGAGAATTATCGACGTTAATGTGAGATCCGGACTCCCTACCCCTATACAACCACACTTCTTAGTGATGCATCTGCATAAAGTCTTGTAACATGAGAGAAAAAAAGATGTCCATTTTGGTTCCTGTTGAAGGAGCAGCAACATTTGAGTTTCAAGTATTTTCCAGCATAATCTCTGTTCCAACAGAAGGCACTTGAAATGAGGCTAAAAAGACGACAGATCAAGTCCGTTTCAAAAGTCAGTGAAAGTACAATGTGGTTTCACAGCTCTGGTCCTCAACAGTTTACAGTAGCCCTCAACAGTAAGAGACAAGCCCCCACCCCTTCAGCCAGTTCACACCACACATGGTGCACCATCGCCCACCAAGGGGTGGGCAACAAAACCGTTCAGATTCAAGTGAAAAGGAAGTTGGAAACCCCAAAACTGGCAGCGAGTCGGGGGATTCAGGATTCAGTTCCACAAAGGAATACACTGGTGTTCTCTGGTGGTGTCCTTTCTGGTAAAGGTGGCGGTGGGATACAGTCCAGTTTCCTCCCCTGAGCTTAGGCTGATGAGATTCCTATTTGCCTGCAGTGACAGTTGCCGGCTCCAGACTCAGGCTGTGCAGCTGGATCTCGCTGGCTTCCTGTGAGACATGGATATTTTGCATCCAGCTGTGGTTAGTGATGTCTTCGAAGGTTGGTCGGTCTGACGGTCTCAGAGACAGACACCATTTAATGAGGTCCTGGCACTCTAAGGAACAAGAAACACGCAAATTATTACTATAAAGTCATTCTAAGGGAAAGCACAACACCCTAAGCTGTTAAAAATGTGTCACAATGACTCAGAAACATTGTCTAGCTGTAAGAAAGCATTCGGGGCATTTCTTCCTTATAAGGGAACTGTCAGCATCCTAGGAGCATAAAACGTGAGACTTATAGGTTCCAATTAGCTAAAACACACTAGTTTTAACATTATTTAGTTACTTAAACTTAGATTTCAGCTGGCTGATCTTGGTGACCCCACCCATTATTTTCCCCAGAGTCTCCCAAGGCCAGACCTCTGATGACACGACTGACGGGCTAAGCCACAGGGGACTCCTATAGCCAGTGTAGTTGTCAGAAAATATTACCAGACATACAGTACATGTTCATGCTTCTAATGCCAGTACCGACTGACCAAGGAAAGCGTTTTCCTTGGTTGATTGGTACCAGCTTTAGAAGCACAAACATGTGCTGTATGTCTGGTAATATTTTCTGACAACTATACTGGCCATAGGAGTCCCCCATGGTTTAGCCCATCAGTCGCATCATCAGAGGACTGGCCACAGGGGACTCTGGGGAAAGTAATGGACGGCGAGGGTCACGGGATCAGCCAGATAAAATTAGATTTCAGCCGTGTAAGCGATTAAAAACATTTTAAAATGAGTGCGTTTTAGCCAATTGGGATCTATAGGTCCCAAGTTTTTTGCTCCTGAAATGCTGACAGTTCCCCTCTAAATGATTTCTGAGTAAATGGAGTCATTTGGTACAGCGACTGGTTCAATGGTCACCCAAAGCTTCCTTTTCCACTGTATTACTGACCCACACACCCTTGTAGCATTTACATTACAGGCCACAGTGACAAGGAGTATACTTTTCCACTAATATCAGCAACAGACAGACACACTGTAATGCAACCCAAGTAAGACCCAATCAGAATATTCAATTTAATATTTATATAGTGACATCAATGGAAAAATCTCTCAAGTGCTTTTCAGAGCTAAAAGCATCGCATCACAGTGCAGAAAATACAATGTTAAGTACAGCAAGCTGATGAGCTGTGCCTGGCTTCAGGGAATGGGCAGGGACACAAGGGGAAGAAAGAGAGAAAATATGTGCACCTATCATCATGAATGACAGCACCAGTACCGCTGGATCCCACCCCATGTTGATCCTCGCTTGCATGGTGGGGTGGAGAGGCTTTGGGAACTGGCCTGATGCAGGCATGGAAGCAACCATTTGGCCAAACAGCTTTATGGCAAATGAAATAAAATAAAAGTTGCAAACAAAAATACCAGCAGCATGGCGAGGGAGCACTTAGAAACAGAAAGGTTAGATGCAGACACCTGGCAAAAATGCATCCTCAGCAACAGGAAAAGCAAGAGCTAGTGCAGAGTTAAGAGCATTTACCCTGCTGTAACACACCACAAATAAAGGAATCTTCAATTTGGACGTAAACAATTTTAGAGTAATAACAACTATAAACACAGCCCCGTTTTTCAAACCCTTCTTGCCAATACCCAAGACAGCAATTCGCCAATAGATCTGTGGTGTTCTCCTTGCATTGTAAATCTAGAACAGGGATGCTATTTTTAGGTGCCTTACAAGAGCCTTTGACATCACTCTCCTAGGTCGGACACACTAAGCGTTCTGTTGTGATTAACGGGGGATTATTGACTCAGTGGGAAAAGGATTCTTAAGGACAGAATTCTTAGAAAGGTTTTCCTTCTTTAACAATATCTCTAACAGCTTAAAAAATATTTAAATATTTTTAAACCCAACATACCTGTGGATAGCCTTCGCCTGAAAAAGACTTGACCGCGGACAATCTCTTCATCATGCTCAAAAGGGATATCACCACACACCATGTCATACAACAAGATTCCCAGGGACCACACGGCTGCAGACCTGCCATGATACCGGTGGCATCGGATCCATTCAGGAGGGCTGTATACTCTCGTACCTATGAGAAAGAAAATGATGCAAAAATAATTTAGAGCACTGATAAGAAAAACAGAAATTAAATTATTAGGGCATTAAAGATCTACTATATCCCCAATCATGTGACTCTACATTTATTTAGTTGTTTAACCAGGAGTAGCACACTAAACTGAAAGCTTTTTCACAGGAGCAACCTGGGAGCACAGGGAAGTTAAATGACTTGCTCAGGGTCACACAGTATGCAAGTGGAAGCTGTGGGATTCAAACCCAGGTCTGGTCTGCTGGATGTCACCAGATTTGCAGCTCAGAGCCTTAAACCACTGTGCTATACTACCTCCCTTACATGATCCAACACCTTTATTTACAATGCCAGAGATTGTCAGATTTAAAAAAAAAAATACTGTGCAGAAAAAAGGGGCAGGGAACTTCCCTCATATGAATCAGGCTCCAAAATAGCTGGTAGCACCAGTAGGTTGAACACTTTAAACCTCCAGGTTCTCCTTTTGTACTCATTGCCTGGCCCAGAGGTCTATTGTGTACATTTTGCAGGTTACTCCAGTTACCCAAGCAACGACACAACCCGCCCAGGGTCTGGGGTTTCTGCAGTACAAAGGCCTCCTTTGATCTTAAGCATCAGCCTGCTTGCCCCGCCCTCCCAGCTCAATCATTCCCTCTCATCTGACTCCACCGCCCCACCTTCGAGCAGCAGGAAGTGGTTTGAGGTCAGCAGCTGTTCCATGTGACTTGTGTTTACAAACTTTGAGTTGTAAAATGGGAGGGAGGCTGGGAGCCGCAGAGCAGCAGCACTCTCCACACTCCGCCAGGTGGCGCCACAGACCAGCCGTGAGCTACCCGCTGCAGCAGTACCCGGCAGAGCTGGGCGACTAGTGCCACGCTGCAGAGAGCTGGCAGGCTGCACCACACCTCGCACTATGCTGTTAAAATACGGCTAAATATAAAAGTCGTTGTGCTGCAGTCCGTCACAGCAACGATAGATATACGAATAAACACACCCAGATCAGAGACACTCCCCAACCAAAAAAAATGGTAAACAGGAGAAGCTGTTGCTTCATTATTAATAGATGGGATCGGGTTCCCGTAAGGGAGCCGCCCCGCAGCATCACTTCCCAAACAGTGAACCAGCGGCCACGCCCCACCTGACCCGGTCCAAGCTCCAAGTACGCATACTATAGGAACACATTTATATAGTATATCTCCCCGGTATGTAAACAGTACATCACAACCCATTTCTATAACATTCCTCCACCCCACAGATATAAAACAGATATATGAGCAGTACACCACAAGAGATGCAGGAAAAAAAAAACCACACACTAACACCACAACGAATTTATATAATGTACCTCCACCACACCCGGCCTTGCGCCCCAGATCACAACAATTATATAATATACCCCCACCCATACCCTAAGGGGTCGTTGTCTCCGACTGCCCTCACACATCAGGCAGACTATTTCCAAAATATAAACAGCCGAGTTTCAGAAACCGGCTGTGATCACAGTACATGTGAGGTGCACCCTTGCTCTGTGCCCGTACTGTATACATAATGCCCACCACGGTCCCCGCCTTACCGTCGAAGTCGGTGTAGACATCGTCCCGCAGGACGGCTCCTGAGCCAAAGTCGATGAGTTTGAGCTCGCCTGTCTTCATGTCGATCACGATATTCTCATCCTTGATGTCGCGATGCAGCACCCCGCAGCTGTGGCAGTGCCGCACAGCCTCCAGCACCTGGCGGAAGAAGTCCCGGGCCAGCACCTCGGGCAGTGCGCCCCGCTCCGTGATGAAGTCGAACAGGTCCTTGGCCACCCCGGGCCGCTCCAACACCAGGAGGTAGCAGTCGGGCAGCTCGTACCAGTCGAGCAGGGTGATCACCCCGCGGGCACCGCCCACCTTCTTCAGCAGCATGATCTCCATGGGCACCCTGCAGCCACCCGTCTACAAAAAGCAGGAAAGAGATTAGTGACGGTCCTAGGTAACAACCCCACCAACCAAATGTGCTCCAATGTCCTCTGATCGGGGGGTACCTACCAGCTCTGCCCACTCCGACACCCGGTCCCGGGCCACACGTTTGATGGCGACCTGTAACAGACAAGAGAGAGGGGGAGCCGTGAGAAAGAGCAGTCTTTGTAATGGGAAAGGGGCACCTCAACGGGCAACAGTGGCAATAATCAAACACGCAGCGGGGAGCACTGAACAATAATACTGGAGCTGACACCATGGAATCAGGACAGTTGATTCAGAACGATCACAAGAAAGCAACAACCTGGGGCGGGGGTCGTGGCAATCGCACATCAATGGGGGGGGGGGGCGCAATAACATGGGGCACTTCAGATATGTACTACACTGGCAGGAGAGACAGGGAAATAAGATACCGAAGGGCCAAATACTCCTACTGGGGGGTTATTCATATGGCATCTTGTGGAACAGGTCAGAGGGACGGGGAGTGGCGTGTGTGTCATCCGCGCTCCGGGTTCATGCTGCACTCACCGGCAGATTATCGGCTATCCGGATCCCGGCGTAGACCGTTCCAAAGCCCCCGCTGCCCAGCACATCCCGGACCTGGTACACCTTCTCAAACGGCTCCTTCTTGGCTGAAAACCAAAAAAAAAAAGCAACAGACGAAAAATTAGTATCCGACTAGTCGTTACATAAAACTCACCTGCCCAAAGCATCAGTATCCGAATACCCCTTTTACGTAACCCGCCTACCCTAAAGCAAAACAGTATCCGATCAACTCCCCCATCAGTAGCCCCTAAAAATACAAACGAGTATCCGACTAGTCGTACAGCACCAGCAAGGGGCTGTAGCACCACCTCGAGCCCCTCGTTCCAGAATTGCTCTCAGTCACTACAACGAGCAGTCCCAGATACCCCATTAATCGGTGTGCAGGGACACTAACCTTGCTGCAGTTTGCCGGGCATGTGTTCCCCGCCCGAGCCCGTGCACAGCTGTGTGATCTTGGTGAGCAGCATCTCTGGGCGCTGTCGGTGTGGACCGTCTCTGAGCGCGAGCCTACCACTCGGTTTTGTTCCGTCTGCGCGAGCCGGTATCCTTGCCTATCTCGAGCAAAAGCGGTGTCAGTATTGCTAACGAAGCGACAGGCGTTGTCTCTGTATATCCAGGCAACACGAGCTGGTCGGTCTGTGTTAATTTCGAGTGCGCGCGAGCCGGTGTCCGTTTCTCACACGCTGCTGACAGAATCCCGCCTGCTGCTGTCGGTTCCCCGCGTCTATATAACAACACATAGTAAAGGGGAGCGAAGCATCTCCTGAGAAACCGCTCCGGCTCGCCTACACTGCCAGCGGGCGTCACGCGCATCCAGCCAATGGCAGCGCGGCACAGCCTGTCAATCAAATACGAAAACAAAAAAAATGTCCAGAGAAGAAAAAAAAGAATGAAATTGACTAGACTCGACGTGGCGGGAATTCATACGCGCCAAAAGGGGAGAGATTGAGACAAAATAACAATAACAGTGGCAGACAGCCCTGGCGGGGAGCTGAGGGGCTCTGAGCTCACTGACTCAGAGATTAATGAAGCGAGTGTAGTGTGTGTCACACGGGTAGGGGGAGTTTCTCCGTAACTGTCCCATACACTCACTCTCCAGATTCACCCCAGTGCCCCTTCACACACATAAACACACTCCCGCCCACAGAGACCGTTCGCACTCCCCGCCACACGCAGAGATGCACACCTCGTCACCACACACAGACATCCTACTGTCTTCCACACACACACACCCAGCCCACACCTCTCAACTGCCCCTGATTATCCCTCAACATTTTCCATTGTCCCTTGTAAATTTTGGGTTTTTGTGGCAGAACAGTGGGGATCAAAAGCACAAAATAATGTCAAACATTAAACATTACAGACTTGTTCTTCAAAAAATTAATCTTAACACAAATCCCTTTATCATCTTTCTGAGGGAACTGTACCAATTTTTAAGATGTGTCCCTGATTTGGGGTATTTGTCCCTGATTTTTTAAGCTGTGTCCCTGGTTCAGGAGGCAAGAGGTTGAGAGGTATGTTCCAGCCATACCCCTCAACTGTCCCTGATTAGAAGGGGCGTCCGTCATTTTACTCCTCAAAATCGCTCCATCCCTCATGAAAAAAGTGCTACTGACACACAGAATTTTTTTTTTTCTAAATAACTGTTATTAGGCTTCTGACAAAGGTCTTGTTGGTCCAAAAGCTAAAGCACTTTGTTCTTTTTATTACATCTATGTTGGTCCAATAAAAGTTATCAACTCATTTGCTTCTGAACCTGCTTTAAAGCAACAATTCAAAATATTTTACGATGTTAAATCAAAACTAAACTTTGTGTAAGTAAACACAATGGTTTATGGTGCTTTGAGCTGTATTTCCATCTCTGAGGATGTTTCCCTCATTGTGAGGGTCAATGTCCATCATTGTCCCTCATTTTGAGTGTCCTGTGTCCCTCATTTCAGTGACAAAATGTTGAGATGTATGGTCTCCTCAACACACTCATCCCCCGCACACATATTCACTCCCTCCAGACACAATAACCCCTAGGCACATATTCCTCTCCACACAAATAGATGCACCTCTTCACCACACACAGACACACCTTCTCCTCAACAGTCTATTATCCCCTCCACATGCATACTCCTTTCCTCACACCCCCTCACACCTCTACACCACACACAGACATCACTCCCCTCCACACAGATGCACACCATCTCGCCAACAAAGTCACTCATCCCTCAACACACAGTAAGCAATAATACCTGACAGGGTGGGATGTATTGTGCTGTACCGGACCACCCAGGGGCGTAATGAGGCCTGATGCTACAGGTGGAGGGCCTTATAGTCCCTGGAAGGTCCGGTATAGCACAATACTGCCCTCTCTGGAGGGTATTATTGCACTTAGAAAATGGGCCACTGTATTATGTTTGAGAAAAAAAAATAATGTTAAGTCTTAGGTGTTTCACTTATTTTGTAGTAAAATAGTTCCTCCGCATGCATTAGAATGTAGTTTTTTTTTAAGCTAGGGTATTTTGTCTTATTGGATCCTCTGTAGTTCTGGGTTGTTGTGGTCAGCCCCCCCTACACACACACACACACACACACACACACACACACACTGCAGATCGGATTTGTACTGTGTGGATATGGTTCAGGTATTTGGGAGCAGCTGGAGTGAGGTACCGTGGTGTTTTTTTTTTTTTTTTTTCACTCAGCAGTTCAACTACGGAAGGAGAAGAAGATGCCCACTTACTGAAAATGTAACTTGGCTGTATAACAGTAAATGTAGGCAGCTAGTCATTGTCATTTGCGAAAAATGGATTAGTCAAGTTTTGCTCCCCCCCCCCCGTTTAATAGCACTGACCCATCTAAATCCATAGGCGTAGTTTGACTTTGACATTTTGGGGGTGGCAGGATTTTTATGTAATTAATTTAAAATTACTGAAAAAAACATATCAGGACAAATTTGGGGGAGCAACGCCTGCCCCAGCCCCCCCAAACTACGCCTATGTCTAAGTCTGGACCCGACTGGAGAGTGCACTACTATACCCAAGTGTCTGCGGACAAATGCTGTTACCTAAGGAGTTGTGTTTCAGCACTTTGGCAAGCAGCATGAGTCAGGAACTTTGATGATCAGACAGACATGCTTAAAAAACAGCACTTGCATCAGCATTATTCTTAGAGAAGACATACGGCTTAAATAGTTTAAAACACTTTTATTCAGTATAAAATAATCTCAGCATACTGACAATTGTGCTTGACATGTTTCAGATTCAGTTAATCCTTTATCAATAGCTTTTGATAAAGGATTAACTGAATTCCGAAATGCATCAAGCACAGTTGTCAGTATGCTGTGGTTATTTTATACCGAATAAAACTGTTTTAAATGATTTAAGTTGTATGGCTTCTCTAAGAATAATGCTGATGCAAGTGCTGTTTTTTTAGCCTGTTTACCTGATTGTATGGCCAGTGCACCATCATCCTCGTGAGCACATTCAGTGCTACAGATACTTTGGTGATAACTTTTTTTTTAGCTTAAATTAATTTATTCACCGGACACAGACTGGCTTCTGAGGGAGACACTTTCTTGGCACAAGTATTTTCTTGATTTAAAATCCCACACTGGGTTGAAAAAGAATGAAAACATAAGATATGGTCTATGAAGAGAGGGGTACTTTGTTCATTTTCCATACCGCAGATGGACATCCATCTGTGGTACAGAAAACTAAGAAAATACCACTCCTCTCACACACAGAACCACTATTGGAGCTGCAGTGGCCAACTGTCAGTCGCAAAGGTCATGTTCTGATTTTGAGGACAAGCTTCATTTTCCTCACAAACTGTGCTGCTTTTCTAATAAGAATGTTTAACAGAAGATCTTGCCAGGGGGACAGGGGGAGATCGGCCAACTGTGGATCACTAAAGGCGACAACCAACATGATGACAGTTGCTTTTCTGAACATTCTACTGGCCCATGACTATCGCAACTAGATGAGGCAGCAGAACCTGGTACTAATTATTTCCCGGGCTCTGCTGTCTCATACCTGCCTGACTGATTGGCTTTTTTAGCCAATCAGGAAACTGATTCACATTTGCCTATTTTCTAACATCAGTTACCCCCCACACATACACATTACCCTCCACACACCACCCCCAACAGAGACTTTGCACTCCCCCCACACACACAGATGCACCTCTGCACCACATGTAGACATCACTCCTCACCATTCACATAAACACCACTTTGTCCTAACACTCATCCACCACATCACACACACCACTTCCCCGCCTTACACACACTCCAACATGCACACACACCACTCCCTCAATACACTCATTCTTCTCACCACACAGACATACCGCTCCCCCTCACACACACACCGCCACACACAGGCACTCTCACCCCTCCAGATATACACCCCTCCCCCCACATATATAGTACATGCACACCCAACCCTCTTATACAGATACACACCACCAACACATAACTATACACTGTGCCCCTACACACTCACTCTTCCCTCCGCACACATACTGTACCATATATACACACTACTTATCCACACACAGTAACTCCTCCCACACACACACATACACCACCACTTTCCACACACAGACACTCCTCCTCTGAAACATGCTGTGCACACACTAATTATTCCCCATGCACATTCAGTGCCCACTCTCTCCCACAGTGTTGGGTGTTACTTTTCTATTACTTTGGAAACTTGTTCCATGAAGCTCTGTGCAGTCACTAGCAAGGATGGAAAAGTATTAAAAAAGTAATACATCCTACAGTTATAGTTACTTATTTCTTTTTATACAAAAACAATACAAAAATAATAAATAACTATAACAGATTACATTTTTTGAAAGTAATAGGTTAGTTACTAGTTACTTTCAAAGAAATGTAATCAGTTACAGTTACGTGTTTCTTTTGTATAAAAAGAGATAAGTAATTGTAACTATAAGGGGTATTACTTTTTCTAGTACTTCTCCATCATTGCTAGTGACTGCACAGAGCTTTCTGGAACAAGTTTCCAAAAGTAATAGAAAGTAATAGAAAAAGTAACTTACCCAACACTGCTCTCCCCTGCACACACACATTATTCCCCCACACAAAGTGACTACCACACACAGACAGACACACACTCATCCCACTCTATTCCCCCACAAACATCCGTGCACTCACTGTCCCCCCACACATCCATGCAGTCACTCCACACCCACCCACACACATATCCATCCACTCACACCCCTCACACACAATATTCCCCCACACACATCCATGCACCCACTCTGCCCCCACACACACATCCATGCACCTACCCCCACACATCCATGCACTCACTCCCACACACATCCATGCACTAACTCTGCCCACACACACATATCCATCCACCCACTCCCCACACACATCCATGCACTCACTCCCCCACACATCCATGCACTCACTCCCCCCACACATCCATGCACTAACTCTGCCCCACACACACACACATCCATGCACTCACTCCCAAACCACACACTATTACCCCCCACATACATGCACTCACTCCCCCACACACATCCATGCACTCACTCCCAACCCACACACTATTAACCCCCACACATACATGCACTCACTCCCCCACACATCCATGCACTCACTCCCCCCACACATATCCATGCACTAACTCTGCCCCACACACACACATCCATGCACTCACTCCCAACCCACACACTATTACCCCCATACATCCATGCACTCACTCCCCACGCACACATCCATGCACTAACTCTGCCCCACACACACATCCATCCACCACTCTGCCCCACACACACATCCATCCATCACCCCACACACACTATTCCCCCACACATCCATGCACTCACTCTGCCCCCACACACACACACATCCATGCACTCACTCCCCCACACACATCCATGCACTCACTCCCAAGCATACATCCATGCACTCATTCCCCCACACATATCCATGCACTAACTCTGCCCCACACACACACATACATGCATGCACTCACTCCCAAACCACACACTATTACCCCCACACATCCATGCACCACTCCCCCACACATCCATGCACTCACCCCCACACACATCCATGCACTAACCTGCCCCACACACACATCCATGCACTAACTCCCCCCACACACACATCCAGTCCACCCCCCACACACACTATTCCCCACACACATCCATGCACTCACTCTGCCCCCACACACACACACACATCCATGCACTCACTCCCCCCACACACATCCATGCACTCACTCTCCCACGCATACATCCATGCACTCATTCCCCCCACACATATCCATGCACTAACTCTGCCCCACACACACATACATACATGCACTCACTCCCAAACCACACACTATTACCCCCCACACATCCACGCACTCACTCCCCCACACACATCCACGCACTAACTCTGCCCCACACACATCCACGCACTAACTCTGCCCCACACACACATTCATCCACTCATTCCCCACACACACTATTCCCCCACACACATCCATGCACTCACTCTGCCCCCACACACACACATCCATGCACTCACTCCCCACGCACACATCCATGCACTAACTCTGCCCCACACACACATCCATCCACTCACTCTGCCCCACACACACATCCATCCACTCACCCCCCCACACACTATTCCCCCAACACATCCATGCACTCACTCTGCCCCCACACACACACACATCCATGCACCTCACTCTCCCCACACATCCATGCACCACTCCCCCACATATCCATGCATTCACCCCCCACACACATATCCATGCACTCACTCCCCACACATACCATGCACCCACCCCCCACACATCCATGCACTCACTCCCCCACACACATCCATGCACTAACTCTGCCCCACACACACACATCCATGCACTCACTCCCAACCCACACACTGTACCCCCATACATCCATGCACTCACTCCCCACACAGCATCCATCCACTCACTCCCCCACACCCCCCCAAACACATCCATGCACTAACTCTGCCCACACACCTCCATGCACTAACTCTGCCCCACACACACATATCCATCCACCCACTCACTCCCCCACACACATCCATGTACTAACTCTGCCCCACACACACATCCATCCACTCACTCTGCCCCACACACACATCCATCCACTCACTCCCCCACACACACTATTCCCCCACACATCCATGCACTCACTCTGCCCCCACACACACATCCATGCACTCACTCTGCCCCCACACACACATCCATGCACCTACCCCCACACACATCCACGCACTTACTCCCCCACACACATCCACACACCTACCCCCACACATCCATGTACTAACTCTGCCCCACACACATTCATGCCACTCACCTGCCCCACACACACATCCATCCACTCACCCCCACACACACTATCTCCACACATCCATGCACCCACTCTGCCCCCACACACACATCCATGCACTCACTCTGCCCCCACACACACACATCCATGCACTCACTCCCCCACACATCCACACGCACTCACTCCCACACACATCCATGCACTCACTCCCCCCACATATCCATGCACTAACTCTGCCCCACACACACACATCCATGCACTAACTCTGCCCCACACACATCCATGCACCAACTCTGCCCCACACACACATCCATCCACTCACCCCCACACACTATTCCCCACACACATCCATGCACTCACTCTGCCCCCACATCCATGCACTCACCCCCACACATCCATGCACTCCCCCCACACATATCCATGCACTAACTCTGCCCCACACACACATCCATGCACCTACCTGCCCCCACACACACATCCATGCACTAACTCTGCCCCACACACACACATCCATGCACTAACTGTGCCCCACACACACATCCATGCACTAACTCTGCCCCGCACACACACATCCATGCACTCACTCTCCCACACACATCCATGCACTCACTCCCCCCACACATATCCATGCACTAACTCTGCCCCACACACACACATCCATGTACTAACTCTGCCCCACACACATCCATGCACTAACTCTGCCCCACACACACATCCATCCACTCACTCCCCCCACGCACATCCACGCACTCACTTCCCCACACACATCCATGCAGTCACTCCTCCCCCACACATCCATGCACTAACTCTGCCCCACACACACACACATCCATGCACTAACTCTGCCCCACACACACATCCATGCACTCACTCCCCCCACACACATCCATGCACTCACTCCCACACACACATCCATGCAGTCACTCCCCACACATCCATGCACTAACTCTGCCCCACACACACATCCATCCACTCACTCCCCCACACACATATTCCCCACACACATCCATGCACTCAGTCTGCCCCACACACACATCCATGCACTGACCCCCCACACACATCCATGCACTCACTCCCCCACACACATCCATGCAGTCACTCCCCTCCACACATCCATGCACTAACTCTGCCCCACACACACATCCATCCACTCACTCCCCCACACACACTATTCCCCCACACACATCCACGCACTAACTCTGCCCCACACACACATCCATCCACTCACTCCCCACACACACATCCATGCAGTCACTCCCCCACACATCCATGCACTAACTCTGCCCCACACACACATCCATGCACTCACTCCCCCACACACATCCATGCACTCACTCCCCCACACATATCCATGCACTAACTCTGCCCCACACACACATATCCATCCACTCACTCCCCCACACACATCCATGCACTCACTCCCCCACACACATCCATGCACTCACTCCCCACGCATACATCCATGCACTAACTCCCCACACACATCCATGCACTCACTCCCCACACACACATCCATGCACCCCACATCCACGCACTAACTCTGCCCCACACACATCCATCCACTCACTCCCCACGCACACTATTCCCCCACACATCCATGCACTCACTCTGCCCCCACACACACACATCCATGCACTCACTCTGCCCCCACACATCCATGCACTCACTCCCCCCACGCACATTATTCTCTCCTACAAAGTAACTACCATACACACTCATCCACTTACACACATGTATTCCACTTCACACACAAGGTGACACCCACCACTCACTTCCTATACATGCACTCTGCCCCTCCACACATACGCACACACACACACTACTCCCACACAGAGACACTCTCTCATTCCCCCACTCATGTACACTACTCCCACACAGAGACACTCTCCCATTCCCCCACTCATGTACACTACTCCCACACAGAGACACTCTCTCATTTCCCCCACTCATGTACACTACTTCCACACAGAGACACTCTCTCATTCCCCCCACTCATGTGCACTACTCCCACACAGAGACACTCTCTCATTCCCCCACTCATGTACACTACTCCCACACAGAGACACTCTCTCATTCCCCCACTCATGTACACTACTCCCACACAGAGACACTCTCTCATTCCCCCACTCATGTACACTACTCCCACACAGAGACACTCTCATTTCCCACTCATGTACACTACTCCCACACAGAGACACTCTCTCATTCCCCTACCATGTACACTACTCCCACACAGAGACACTCTCTCATTCCCCACTCATGTACACTACTCCCACGCAGAGACACTCTCTCATTCCCCACTCATGTACACTACTCCCACACAGAGACACTCTCTCATTCCCTACATGTACACTACTCCACACAGAGACACTCTCATTCTCCCCACTCATGTACACTACTCCCACGCAGAGACACTCTCATTCTCCCCACTCATGTACACTACTCCCACGCAGAGACACTCTCTCATTCTCCCACTCATGTACACTACTCCCACACAGAGACACTCTCTCATTCCCCTACTCATGTACACTACTCCCACACAGAGACACTCTCATTCCCCACTCATGTACACTACTCTCACACAGAGACACTTCTCTCATTCCCATTCATGTTCACTACTCCACGCAGAGACACTCTCATTCCCCCAGTCATGTACACTACTCTCACACAGAGACACTCTCTCATTCCCCCATTCATGTACACTACTCCACACAGAGACACTCTCTCATTCCCCCACTCATGTACCTACTCCCACAGAGACACTCTCTCATTCCCCACTCATGTACTCTACTCCCACACAGAGACACTCTCTCATTTCCCCCACTCATGTACACTACTCCCACACAGAGACACTCTCTCATTTCCCCCACTTATGTACACTACTCTCACACAGAGACACTCTCTCATTCCCCCACTCATGTGCACTACTCCCACACAGAGACACTGTCTCATTCCCCCACTCATGTACACTACTCCCACACAGAGACACTCTCTCATTCCCCCACTCATGTACACTACTTCCACACAGAGACACTCTCTCATTCCCCCACTCATGTACACTACTCCCACACAGAGACACTCTCTCATTCCCCCACTCATGTACACTACTCCCACACAGAGACACTCTCTCATTCCCCCCAAGTACACTACTCCCACACAGAGACACTCTCTCATTCCCCCACTCATGTACACTACTCCCACACAGAGACACTCTCTCATTCCCCCACTCATGTACACTACTCCCACGCAGAGACACTCTCTCATTCCCCCACTCATGTACACTACTCCCACACAGAGACACTCTCTCATTCCCCCACTCATGTACACTACTCCCACACAGAGACACTCTCTCATTCCCCCACTCATGTACACTACTTCCACACAGAGACACTCTCTCATTCCCCCACTCATGTACACTACTCTCACACAGAGACACTCTCTCATTCCCCCCAAGTACACTACTCCCACACAGAGACACTCTCTCATTCCCCCACTCATGTACACTACTCCCACACAGAGACACTCTCTCATTCCCCCCACTTATGTACACTACTCCCATACAAGGTAACTCCAGGGGGAGAGGACTTTCTATCCATTTCTGTCCTACACTGTCACTCCCCCCCACACAGAGAACTCCCCCACAAAGGGCAGCTTCAGGGGAGAGGGGAATTTTAGTCCATAACCATCACACCAAGAGACACTCACCTCTCCCTCCCACACACACACATGCTACACCCCCACACAGAGCAGTTCCCTCAGCGTATAGCGGAGGACTCCAGACCCATGTAAGAAGCATAGCAGAACATCATGGAATTAGTGTATGTTACACTATTCTACCACTGTGCTACTTGCCACTCTGCTGATTTCAGTGTTAGTGGAGATCTATTACAAGCTTACGCTACTCGGTGTTAGTTGGTATGGCTGTGTAGGTTTGTTTTCAGTCTGTCTGATTTGGGGGGCTGAGCCCCCCCATGTTTATGTTTTTTCAATTTAAAACGGGGGGTAGGGGATGAAGTCCGCTAACTCAGATTGATAGGGAAAAAATGTACAGTGACATACCAGCTAGCCCCTAGTACCAGTAGCACAACTAATGAAAGTGGGTCCATAGAGCTCCACTAATGCCGAAAGCAGAAGAGTGGAGCAATAACAGGTTTGAGAGTTCCTGAAGGAAGAATAAGGCTGTGGGGCAGAGTGTAGCATTGTTAACAAAATTTGTCTAAGTGGGTCCAGAGTCCTCCATTGTTGGCATGCTCTCGCATAGACATTCCAACACACATCATAGTCCCCCACACAGGGTGACTCCCCACCCACTTCCATAGCACAAGCATGCACACGCCAAGACACTACTCCCACACACAGACATCTCCATCCCATGTACTACTGCTCCACACATACAGTACACCCCCCCTCAACACAGACCCACACACTCACCCTACTCGGTGGTGGTGGTGGAGCATAGTGAACAGTGGGGTCAGAACTGCATGGGCTGGACAGACAAGTTGACGTAGGCAGGTTAGTATAATCACTTGATGATGCAGTTAATGTAATCACTCTGGGAGAGACTATGATACTATGAAACTAGGGGATGTGGTTTACTGAGAAATAATCATTACCTCTGTATTTTATTAATTCCAGAAAACAACATTACTGCATCTATTAGGGTTAAAATACATAGCATACAAAGTGGGGAAATGAAAACACAGGGTAAAAAAACTGTGGAACTGCACCAACCTGTCTACGCAGTGGTAGTGCTACTGCTCGTGATGCTGGTGACCCGAGCTTGGAAGCAAGTTCAGGGCATTCGAGGGCCACCCGGGAGGGATCAAGCATCTGGAGGACTGCTCTCTTCCTCCATGGGGGGGAGGGTTTGCAGAGCCTGGGGTCTGCCTGGCTCCAAACAGCAGTTGGAGTATTGGCATCTAAGACTGCCTAGAAAGACAGGAGGGGTGGGGCAGATGCCGCCATGCAGTGTGCGGGAGGGTGTGGCACATGTCATGGATTCATTGCACACCATGCTACTCGGGGATAAAAAATGGGGAAAAAAACACCGACCAATGGCAGGATGGTGCTCCAACATCTGTAGGCCCTGCACCCAATTAGCTGGGCTCACCAGTCCAGAATACTGAATTTGGTTCTCGATGGGGATTGTGGACCCCATCAATCCCAGTGAGGGGGGCAAGCCCTGGGGGTACAGGCTGGCGGGTAAGTTATGGTGGAAGTTGGGGAGACAGGACTGGGGCGACTGGGCAGGGTGGTGCCATCTGGTAGGGAGGAGGGAAGAGCATAACAAAAAGCAAGACTGTGGAACCTTGGCAAATCAATGCTGTGGTGTACCTTGGTTGCAATTTGAATAGTTAGGCAGTGTAGTGTTGGCACTACCCTAATATTGGCATGCTCCATGCAAACATTCCTGTGTCCATTAATATGCGCAACAAGGTAGTGCCACTATTAGGGTAACACCAGCACTTCATTGCATGGCCTTGCAAATCCCAAGGAACACCACAGTACAGATTTTCCAAGGTTCAATGGACTTTTGACCCAAAGCTTTGATTTCTGTACTTTGTACGCTGTGTACTTTAACCCTAATATATGCATGAATGAAAATTCTTTTGTAATTAATTTCCTTACTTTTTGTAAAAAGATACACTGTATAACTGATATCTTTAGCTGTGGCCTTTCTTACACCTCATAATGAACACTACATAGTGCTGCATACTGTCCCAGACCCATAGCTTGCTTCATAAGTGATCCTGTGGTCCAATGACAAGGCAGTTGTGTAGTGCTACATACTATCCCAGACCCATAGCTTGCTTCATGAGTGACCCTGTGGTCCACTCACAAGGCAGTTGTGTAGTGCTGCGTCCTGCCCCAGATCCGTAGCTTGCTTTGTGAGTGACCCTGTGGTTCAGTGACAAGGCAGTTGTGTAGTGCTGTGTGCTGTTCCAGACCCATAGCTTGCTTCATGAGTGACCCTGTGGTTCAGTGGCAAGGCAGTTGTGTAGTGCTGCATGCTGTCCCAGACCCGTAGCTTGCTTCATGAGTGACCCTGTGGTCCAATCACAAGGCAGTTGCATAGTGCTGTGTACTGTCCCAGACCCATAGCTTGCTTCATAAGTGACCCTGCAGTTCAGTGACAAGGCAATTGTGTAGTACTGCATACTGCCCCAGACCCATAGCTTGCTTTGTGAGTGATCCTGTGATTCAGTGACAAGGCAGTTGTGTAGCGCTGCGTACTGTCCCAGACCCATAGCTTGCTTCATGAGTGACCCTGTGGTTCAGTCACAAGGCAGTTGTGTAGTGCTGCATGCTGTCCCAGACTCGTAGTTCGCTTCATAAGTGATCCTGTGGTTCAGTGACAACGCAGTTGTGTAGTGCTGCATACTGTCCCAGACCCATAGCTTGCTTTGTGAGTGATCCTGTGATTCAGTGACAAGGCAGTTGCGTAGCGCTGCGTACTGTCCCAGACCCATAGCTTGCTTCATGAGTGACCCTGTGGTTCAGTCACAAGGCAGTTGTGTAGCGCTGCATGCTGTCCCAGACCCATAGCTTGCTTCATGAGTGATCCTGTGGTTCAGTGACAATGCAGTTGTGTAGTGCTGCATGCTGTCCCAGACCCATAGCTTGCTTCATGAGTGACCCTGTGGGCTAAGCATGAAACAGCTGCATATGTATTGGACTTCAGCTGCATGTTCACAGACAAGGCTTCACAAAGTCATCTAGATTTGTCTTGTTTTGAGATTAAGGGCCCCATAATTAAAGAACTAAATTTGTGCCACGCAGAGTACCTATTCTGTGTACAGATTAGCACTATGCCATCATACTGTTGTACTGGAACACAAATTGCATACAGTGCAACTCCGTGGGGGGGGGTTATCCATAACCATACTACAGACAGACACTCCCCCCCACATACACTACTCTCCTATGCAGGGTGACTCTGGAGGTATCCACTACCACCCCAAACACAGACACTCACTCTCTCCCCTCCAAGCACACACACACACACACACACACTATTCCCCCGCACAATGCAACTGCGAGGGAGGGTTAATCCATTACCATCACACACAAAAATTCGCTCATCCCCCCCCCACATCCTCCACTAACTACTCCTTAGACAGGAGGGGTAAGCATGCCCCAGATGCACACACTTGCATATAACTACACTCAGGGCTTCAGCAAATTTGAGGAGAAACTTTTCATTATTGACTAAACCTCCGTGAATTGCATGCAAATTTGGTCAACCATCAATGCAGAGTGCAGTAGAAATTTGTAATCAACGCTTTATACTAGTTTGTAGTAGTCATGTGCCCTTTGTTGAAAAAGGACTCATGGTTATAAAGTCTCCAGGTTATCTCCCCCAGTTCTATATACCATGAGAGGGAGGGAGAAACCATGGAAATGTATCAAAGTAACAAGGTCCCCACGCTTATGAAGCTTGCAGGGAAGCTCAACATTCTTCAGGCAAAAATTACAGACTACCACAAAATCCAGTTATTGTAAAACAAATAAGCAAAGTTTCATTTTCCAGGACCCAGAAGCAGGGGTTGAAATTGGCACTGACCCACTAGCCAATGCTGGTAGAGTTTTGGATCGTGCTAGTAAGATTTTCCTTTAAGTAGCCCTGGGGGCTTGTACTGGAGAAGGTAACATTTTAATGAGTGCACCAACTGGGCCAGCGGAAAAGTCTGTGGGGCTAGTGGTTTCCCAGTCACTAGCCCTGTTGGGTAGTGGCTGCAGAACTTAATTTTAACTTGTGAAAGGCCTCCTGGAACTCTTTTAAAAGCATAATTACTCTTGTTTACAAGACCTCTTTAAATAGTTTAGTAGTAGAAATTATGCAATAAAGAGGCAGATATGGTTCCACCACTTCACAGCGCCAGCGGCAGTGCCCCTGGTCATTATGGCACCAAGTGGAAAAGTCACCATCTTCTCTTTTTGTGGGGGGCTGTGCCCTCATGCCCCCCACACACCCCCTTTCTAATTACACTAACTCCCGGGGGGGCATACCTCAAGGAGGGGGCGACAAATCTGACATTTGATGCTATAATGACTCGGCACTGTAATGCTGGCACCCTAATGACTGGTAAGGGGCAGATATTGCTGGTTCTTTTGACAAAATAAAAAAAAATCATCAAAACTCTCATTTGAAAACTGCACCACTGATAAAAAAAAGAAAGGGAAAGGGGACATTGTTTAACTTGGAAAGACACACTAAGCCGGAGCTTGTTTCCAGGTGTGACCTGGGAGCACAAGAAATTTAATTGACTTGCTCAGGGTCACACAGTATACAAGTGGGGGCTGATGGGATGGAGAGGCAGTATAGTGCAGTGGTTTAAGTATCTGAGCTGCAAATCTGGTGACATTCAGCAAACCAGACCTGGGTTTGAATCCCACAGCTTCCACTTGCATATTGTGTGACCCTGAGCAAGTCACTTAACTTCCCTGTGCTCCCAGGCTGACCTGTAAAAAAGCTTTCAGCTTAGTGTGTCTCACCTGGTTAAACAATTAAAAAAAACATGTCTTTAGATTTGCAGCTCAGTGCCCTTAACCACTACACTGTATATCAGCAGTGATGCTCAACAAAATTTAACTTGTGCTGCCTTTACCATCACGATTTAGCTTACAATAGTTACTCTCTTCCAGAGTATCCTCTCCAGACAAGAAAGTACAGTTTTTTTTATCCACTTAAAGCTAGAAGTTTATAATATTTTAAAGTCTATAAATTAAAATAAGGGTGCTGGACCAGATGGCCTAAGCCCAACACTGTTAACCATTGCAGCACCCATCCTAGCATTGCAAAATTTGCATGAAAGTTTGTAATCATTCTCTAACCTTAAAGATAATTTTTCTAATGTGGAAGATCATAATGGTTATACTTGTTGTGACAACTTGCAATGCAAGTTGTGTGTGTGTTTATTTTTTATTACCAACTATGCCTCTGTAAAGTATTTCAGCTGAGGTGGGAGGTCTGCTGGAAACTGAAGTTTGCATTCCTCTGTAGCTCATGCCCCGGTGCAGTCAGCTAGGAGTGGCCTTTGTGTAAGCAGTCCTTTTCTTATCCTGTAGAGGTTCTTTGTTCTGGGTAAACTTCAAAGGGTTGTGTCCCTTTTCAGCTAAAAGACGGCACGGGGTCATAATGTCGCAAGACAGTATGCCGCATGGCAAAATCACGCTGCCAATACAGTGCAATTTCTGCCATGAGGAATGTCTTTTTTTTCTAGGGGGCACCACTCCCTCACCCCGTTACAGGGGGCTGCATGCCCCGAACTCCCCCAATCAAGATTCTTAACTCTGGGGGGGGGTTACCTTGGGGAGCGCACAAAGTCCAAAAAAATAAAAGGTTCTGGGACCGGGAATCAAACTCGGTCCCAGATGCAGCACCTGGGTTCCTGCTGCTGTGACTCAGTCCAATAAGCCACGGCAGCTGCTCGGTGGAACCCACTCCCAGCAGAAGTCTTATCCTCTGCCTGGGAGAGTGAGAATGGTGCAATACCATGTACAGCAGTATATGCTGTATTGCACCATTCGCTCACAAGCGCAGCGCAGTACTGGTTTAGCCATAATGTTGTATGCTATTAAGCATGTGACATTATGACCTGGTAGGTAAAAATACATGTTTTAAATGTAAACAGGGCCAAGGCCGAATAAGACATTTCCAGCTGTGCCAGACAACCAGGCTAACAATGCAAGCCAAAGCGAGTACATAAATACGGTTTGAACCAGTCTTGGGAAAACGTACCAGTAATTCCCAGGGATCAAAGGCAGAGACAGGGTATGATGTCAGAGAGGCCTGTCCAGTAATCTGGGGATAGTGTGCTGGCCAGTCGAAGGTATTTCTGTTGTATGGTTGCAATGAAAACTCAGTTGTGCTGGTATTTTGAACTCGTAACATCATGAGTTTGAGTCTGTCTTAACTCCCCCATTCACAGCTGGGGGTAAGCTTCTTCTACCCTACTTAGAGATTTAGATAATTATGAGTTAGGTTTTCTCTGCGTGATCTCTATCTTATTTTTATCTCAGTAGAAATACTGTATTCCCCCGTAGTCTTTAGTGTGTATTATCCAGTACCATATGTAATTGTATGACGTATTATATGTTAATTTTATAGTCTTCATGCTCTCTGTGATTGACTCATTTCAAGTATAGATAACGAAGAGTAAATTGGTAAGTCTGTGATCTGTTTCCAAAGAGACAGGTACAAAGTTACCATATTTAAAGCAAAGCATTCCCAGCTGTGATGACAGGGGTGGTTGTTTGCCTTTGGGAAGGAGCACTATTCTGTGTAAGCAGTAGCTCTAGTGGGATTCGCACTTAGACATGCCTCAAGCGAGACTGCAGCTGGGTGGTGGTAGCATACCAAAGTAAACCATGGAGGCGTCATTTTTTTGTGTGCTTTAAAATTTTTCTTCGGTATCCATTTCATTACAACAATAAATGACACCAAGATAAGGAAGAATCTTAAAACAGGTACATAGAGAAGATAAACAGGTCTCATAACAGACATTAAACTGTGTCAAAAATGAAAAACACAATCTATGTAATCAGAATAAATAATTTAAAGTATCTAAAAACCTAATATATCTAAGCAGGCTTAAGAAGACAAGGATTGTGACAGTCTATATAATAAGATTCAAGAAGGCAAAACCATGCTACTAGCTACTTATAGGTTACAATTCAGCTAGAACAGGAGTCTTATAATATTTCTGTTGACATAGGTAGGGAGGACTCATGAATGGTCTAAGAAAGGAATGGGGACCAAGCTTTCTCAAACAGTTCCATCTTTCCGATAGACAGGTGAGCTAGTCTTTCTTTATTGATGACCTCACTTATTTTGTTGCTCCATTCTTTGAGCCCGGGAGGAGAGGGGGTTTCGAATATGAGAGAAGAAGTCTTTAAACTGTTAGGGTCACTGAACACACACTAATATGTTTTTGATGCTGTTTTTGGTGGAGGTGTCTTAAGGGTTGTGAAAACTGGTAGCAGTGCAGACTGAGTTCTGGAAGAAAACCAGTCAGTAACACCTGTCTACCAAACTAGGTACAAACTCAGTACTTCTAATTACAGGCCAGTATCCCTGCTACTCATCCTTGCCAACCTGCTGGAAAAGTTTGCCATTTTACAACTGATGCATTTTATTGCCGCTAATGGATTACTGTTGAGAAATCAACATGCATTTCTTACTGGGCATGATGCCACACTGTCCTTGGTCAGGCTGCCCACAGAGCTCTTCAGCTCCTTTGATCAGTAATTACTAATCAGAACAATTTTTATAGACTTGACAAAGGCCTTTGATTTGCTAAATAATTAACTCTTACTAACTGCATAAATTAATCCTGTAATTCAAAGGCTAAGGAGGGGAATATAGGCTCTGATAGCTCATGTGATGTGTTCCTTGAAGATGTTCCTTCTTGGCCATTGGCTAGATGCTCATCTAAGGGGGAAAGCTAATTAGCAGGTGATCTGAACTCTATATTTATACCCTTAGGCTGTTGTGTACTTTCCTAACTAAACGGTAGCTCACATACTGTCAGCAGGCCTTCTCATTTACCTTTGTATTGAATAAGATGTAGCTCTACATGCATTTATTGTCTGTGACTGAAGATTTCACATATGTGTTGTCCATGTAATTTATTATGAACAGCTACAATAAAACTTTCTTATACAAGCAAACATCCTGTGGATCCTCAACCAGACCCTATTGTGGTTTAAACATTAACTGACCGAAAGAAAGTAATAAGTAAAAATAGGTCAAACTCTTTCAGACTTGGCAAGAGTGGAAGTAGGTGTCCACCAGGGTTCAGCACTGGGGACTTCATGATTTTCTATCCTTGTAAATTAAATACTGCCTTCCAGTTCAAATGCTGGAATAATAAGGTATGCTGATGACACTTAACTACAATGTCAGTAGTTCCATGAGAGACTTTCCAGAGCAGCACCAAGGTACTTATGATCAACTTGTTGTACAAAGCAAATTAATTCTTTTTTTAAATACGATTTTTATTAACCATTTTGTATACATGAAACATTAATATATCAGAATATGAGTGTTTACATTAGTTCATGTTTTACAGGGTATAAGAAGGTAACAAAGTTAATCTAGATATATAGTAGAGCACAGGGAAAGACAGGCTTTTAATTTCATTCAGCTTCACAGATTAATCACACAGAAACATATCAATAGTCTCCTAATAGTCCTTTGTGATTTTTCATAAACCAAATAACTCCTGGGGTTCTCTCTTCTAATCTAGGGAGGAAACCCCGGTATGTTCCTCCTTCAATATCCTCCATCTCCACCCTTCTGGACGAAGTCTCATGGACAGAAGTCTGGATCTACTGATGTCTGGTAGACAGACCGTTGCTGCCATTTTCTCATGTAATTAGGCCCTTTATTTTGGAGTTTAGCATTGAGGGTTTCTGTGTGATATATCTGTTTCATTATAAGTCTCCAATCTGCTATGGTTGGTATAGAGTCCCTCATCCAGCGCCTCGTGATCACCTTTTTGGTGGCCAGAAGGAATACTGGCAAAAATGTACGTTTCCAGGGTGGAGAACGATCAGGATAAACCGCCAGCAGGACTTGTTCCGCTGTGATTTCTATGGGTTCCCTCATGCAGCATGAGATCTCCGCCTGGAGAGTCAACCAAAAAGGCATGAGGAGCAGACACTGCCAAAATATATGGCCCTGTGAGGTGCATTGACATCCACAGTGTTTCCAGCACCTACCATATTTCTCCGGCAAATATTTACTGAGAGAAGCTGGGGAATGGAAATACTGTGAGTGGCTCTTCCAGACGAACTCTCGCCAACAGGGGGAAGATGTTATTTTGATAGCTGGTAAAGCTGTCTCTATCCAAGTTTCTCCTGAAATTTACAGAGCTAGATCCTTGTTCCATTCTTCAAGGATGGTGACAGTAGTGTCTGAGCATCCTTCCCTGAGAACTTTGTATAGATTACCTATCAAATGTCCACTAGGGGGTTCCTGAATAGCATCTTTAAAAAGTTGTAAAAAACCTGGAGGCGGGGAGGGCAAAACAGGTTGGATAATTCTATTCCTCAAAATAAGGTTTCTGATTTTAAAGTATCTAAAGTGATTTGAACCACGAAGCCCACATTTTTGCATTAAAATATCAAAGGGGTAAATCCCTTGTGGTGAGAGAAATTGGAAGAGGTGAGACAAACCTGGTCTCCTCCATTGGGCAAAGGAAAAATCTGAAAGTATCAGAAGAAAGGATTCATCTTCTGAAATCAGTTTACAGTATTCATATGTGGGACTGATTGACTTTGATCTTCTTATTTTTTCTCTTGTACTGTATGCATGAGCTGTAATTTTTGTAACGGCCCTAGGTGGTAGGGATCTCCCATCTGATGAGAACAATATCTTAGTGATATCAAATAGGTCTTTAATATGGAACTTGAGAATCTTCCAGGTTGGACTGTAAGTGTCGAAGATCCACATAAGAATAATATGGAGCATTACAGCTTGTGAATATAATTTAAAATCTGGTAGCCCCACCCCCGGGCCAAGGAAAGTTTTAGAAGGGATAGGTGGATTCTTGGGCCCTGTACCCCAAATACAATTAGAAATAAGTTTGTCCCAGGATTTAAAGTAATATGTTGAGGGAAGAAAAGGGATGTTTTGGATAAGGTAAAGATGTCTGGGCAGAATGTTTGTTCTCATTGTTTTAGTTCTCTGGTGGAAGAAAAAAAGCAGGGGGAACCATTTAATTAGTCTGATTGAATATCAGTAGTCAGTGGTTCATAATTTATAATTTCCAAAATTCAGGATCAAGAGGGATGTTAATGCCTAAATATTTTATTTTGGTGGTTAACCATTTGAAGAGGAAAGACTTCGGCAATATTGCTGAGGGGGAGAAATTATGCATCAATATCTCTGTTTTCCCATCATTTAATTTAAAGCCGACTATATTTTCATATTGTTTCAATATTTTCCATGCAGCAGGTACTGAAGGACTGGGTGAAGTAAGTAATTATAACATGTCATCAGCAAACAGACAAATTATGTTTGCATCGAGCAATGGGTATGCCCTCGACTTCCCTCGCTTCTCTAAGTGCAGATGCCAAGGGTTCCAAGTAGAGTACAAAAAGGGTGGGGGAAAGGGGGCAACCCTTTCGGGTTCCTCAGCCTATCGGAATAGGATTAGTAACACTGCTATTGATTCTCAGGATGCCATGGCGGAAGAGTATGCATTCTTTAAACAATTAATAAGGGCAGTGGGGAAGTGAAAGGCCCACAGGGTGTCCCATAAAAAAGGCCCGGACACCCTGTTGAAGACCTTTTTGGCATCAAGACTAATAAAAACTGTGGGAATCTTCCTGTTCTGGATTTATTCCTGGAGAATTAGGGTTTTAAGGATATTATCTGAAGTGTTCCTATTTTTAATAAATCCAGACTGGTCGGTATGAATAATATGGGGTAGAAGAAGTTCTAGTCTAATCACCCAAATAGACAGGAAGATCTTATAATCTATGTTTAACATCAAGATGGGATGATAGGCCACTGGGTTAGATGGCTCTTTATTAGGCTTTTATACTGGAGCCAATGTAGCGTAGTTCCACAATGGGGGGGGTCACCCTGGGATAGCTTGGAGAATAAGGAGTGGAGATTCGGTATTAAAGTCGTTATGAACTTACGGTACCATTCGGATGTAAATCCATCTGGGCGCAGGCAATGTCTTGGCTTAAGCCTTGAAATGGCTTCCTGAATCTCTGCATGAGTAATTGGAGCTTCGAGAGATCTAGTCTGAGCTTCACTTAATTTGGTTAAGTTACTCTGATTAAGAAAGGTGGTTCTGTGGTTCACATCAGGCATGGTATCCTCTGAGTAGAGAGTTGTATAATAATCTGAAAGGATCTGTGAGATATTAAGCTCACCATGATGAACCTGTCCTGTTTTAGGGTCCTTTAATTTCAATATTGTGGATGTTCATTTTCTAGAGCGAAACTTGTACACCAATTTTTTGGCACCACGTGGTCCCCCTTCATGTGTGGAATGTCTTAAATATATTAAGAACTGTTGGACCTTGTTATCAATGAGTTTTTGGAGGGACGCCTTGGTGTCCCAGATCTTTAAAAAGAGCTCATTATCCCCATCTCTATATAATAATTGATAGTTTACTAGTGAGTCAGAGAGTTCCCTATATTTTGCTTCCCTCTCCCTATTCATTTTGGTAGTGCATGCTACAATGTTTCCTCAAATTGTGGCCTTCAAGGAGTCCCACAGCACAGCTTGTGAAGTTACAGAGGAGACATTTTCTGAAAGGAACTGGGGGATTCTTTTATTAACGTAATCTTGGAATTCTTTATCTTGAAGGGTTGTGGGGAAGTCTCTACAGTGATTTTCTGGATGTACTCCCTATGTCCAGGTGTAGGATAAGGGGGTGGTGATCCAACAAGATCCTTGGACCAATAGAAATATGTTGGACCATCGAGAAGTGCTCACAGGTTATAGGAAAATAATCTAATCTGGAGTAGGAACGAAATCCTGGGGATTGGTATGCAAATCCTGGGATAGACGGGAAGATCCGACGCCAGATGTCTACTATTTCAAGATGTTCTAGGGTGTTTCTGAAATATTTGGCCGTTTTATTGTGTCTGTGTTTCTGTTGATTCAAGCAATCAAGATATGGGGTCAAGGTCATATTTAGATCTCCTCCCAGGATAAGTGTTCCCCAAAGGTGGTCCAACAAGGTGGCGATAAACTATCACAATACCTGAGTTTGGGTCAGGAGGGGAAATAAACATTAGCTATAGCAACTTGTTGTCCATATAAAAGCCCCTGAAGTATTACATACCTTCCCTGGGTATCAATAAAGCTCTTGGTAAGCTCAAAAGGTGTATCTGACAGGATCAAGATGGCAACCCCCCTCTTTCCCCCCTTGGGCAAGAGGAAGCACGCACATTATACTTTTTCCCCAAATTCAATTTTTGATGTTTGGTGTCCGACAAGTGGGTTTCCTGTAGGAAATAAAGATTTGCCCTTTGTTTTTTTATGTACTGCCTTAATCGGTATATTTTAATTGGGTCATGGAGACCAGTGATGTTCTGTGAAAATACTTGGATAGGATTAACTACCATGGTTAGGGTGAGTCTTAATTATCATTTTCTTTTCTATCCCTAAATGCTGAAGTTCAAAGGTCATCCCAATCGCTCTCCACCCCGCAAGCTGGTCCTGAGACTGAAAAAGATCTTGCTTTAGAAATCTGTCATATTCTAACTTCAATAAAGTGATTTTAAACTCTATTCTGTAGTTTGTGTGTGTGTTTTTCCCCCAACCCCCCACTTAACTTATAACAGTGGGGTGTCGCTAAGTTAAGTCTTGGGCACCAAATGTGGTGGCCAAGACCCCTCAACTTCATTAGTATTAGAACATGGGGCCAAATTAGGCCTAAAAATGTATAAGTAACCAACCCCCCCGTACTGCAGATTAAGTAGATATAACAAATCTTTCGATTTATGTAACCAAAGATAACATTCAATTTCAGATTGGTCATATAGGATTAGTACTGTTTTAAATATAACTATGTAGAGAAGAACTTCCTTATTGGAGGTGCTTATCATAAGCTCCCTCGTCAGGCTCCTAACCTGTGTCCCAATTGGGGTAGGGTAGGAGATGGGGGGATAAGTTCTCTCCCTGGTCTGTATAGGGCTTAGGAGAAACAGGAATAACCCCACATAAGAGAGTAGGTGTAATCCACTCTTCCTTTGGGTTGGAACCGGCATTAAGAGGGTATATCCATTCAGAGAGGAGGGCCCCCTCCCATTATTATTTATAGTGAGGGCCATTATTAACTGGGCGTTAAAGTGACAGAGATCACCATGATTAGGATCCACTGGCAGACCCCATCCCAGTAATGTTAATCTCCTCTGCACCATATATGGTCTATAAATATTTTCTGACTCGTGATAGGTATTTGTTCTACAATTCTGGGAGATATGACAGTGTACGAATCAGTATACAGTCCCCAACTTCCCGATCAACTGGTGGATAATTCTGGCTGTTCCAGTCCCCCTCACTTGTTGTGGTCTATCCGGAAGATGTTGTTTCAGCCAACTTTGCCGCCGACCTTCCCAGTCAGCAGGGCAGCAGACTAATTAAAGATCCCAGGGGTTTCAAAGTTTGGGTTAAAAAAATGTAGATCAGTTCCAAATGTTTCCTCATGAATGATATTCGATATTAATTTACTGATTGGGTGATCAGGGCTGAGTAGTTCGTTCTGGTAGAGATTATGTCCGAAGTTTTCTGGTTCAGGTGTCTGTCCCCAAGTAATCCATCCCTCTTGAAATGAGAGAGAGAGAGCAGAGAGATAGGGGAGGAGAGCAACCCACAGAAGGGGAGACAGTCCCAGGTATGGGAGGAGAGCAACCCACAGAAGGGGAGACAGTCCCAGGATCTGATGTTATTGGGGGCTGTAGCCTCCTAGAATAAGGTCCTCAAGTCCTCCAGCCTGGGAAACCCTGCCATCAGAGGGCGAGGAAGGCCCAAATGTCGGCCCAGGTGCCAAATTGAAATAAGAATAAAAGACTGGGTTACCTGGTCCATATGGAGGCACCCCCTGCATTAGGTCAATACTGGGCATGGTACCCCCGCTCCAGGAGCCACACCAACCCCCCTCACCAGAAACTCACATGGGGATGAAAGAAACCCAGACAAGTAACCAGTTATTATATCTCTGAAATCAATACTTATTGCGAAACTAGTGAAGGCATTTCAGGATTTCGGAAAGGACCTGCTTGAGCTGACTGTCATATGTGTGCCCTGACTGCCTTGTGGGTTTTTTCATTGATAATTTTCCTGGATACAACGTCCTTGGCAGCTTCTGCTGCTGAAAAATAGGTCTGCTCACCTGAAGGTAAGGACATCACTAGTTTTGCAGGATATGGTGTTCGGAAATGAATTTTATGTGATCGCAGAGCAGGGAACAATGGGTTGTAATCTCATCTCTGGCGCTATGTGCATGGCGTGTAGTCATTGTCAAACAACAGGTGGCTCTGACCAAACATTACTTTTGCCATGCTTTCTGAAGAATTAGTTCCTTTATTTGGTAGTTTAAAAACCGTACCACACAGGAGTGGGGCCTGGCTTCAAGTCGTGCTGGTCAGGGGCTCAGAGCCCTGTGTGCCCATTCGATATCCAATTGTAGGCCCATGTCTAGGTCTAGAACAAGATGCAGAAGGTAGTCTGAGAAGGCAATGACATTGTTTCCCTCCTCTCCCTCTAACAGGCCGAAGATCCTGATGTTCCGGCACCGGCCTCTATTCTCTGCATCCTTCTGCCGAATGCTCATTGCCAGTTGCTCCACTGCCAGGGTTTTAAGGGAGTCTTCCAAGTCATCTAGTCTGCTGGTATTAAGGGAGATTTGCTGGTCAGCCTTGGCTAAGTGGTTTTGGAGTGTGCCCAGTTCTGATTTTAGCTCCTGCATTGCAGAGCGTACCTCTCTCCGGAATTCAGTAATTGCCTGAAGGATGGCCTCTGAACTGGAGTCGGTATTTTTTTTTTGTATTTGCAGCTGTTGCTGTTGATTTAGAGTTGGGGCCAGGTTTCCTTTGTTTGGAGCCCAGAGGAGGCCTAGCGGTCTGATCGCCATCGTCAAGTGCGCAGTTGTCGGATTCTATTAAATTGGCGATTGGCTGAAACTGATTTTGGTGTTGCTTGCCCATTTTCTGCTATAGCATTAATGTAGAAGTCGGTGGAGTATTTTCCACATAGTTGGTCCCAGTGAAGGTAGTTTAATGCCTATTTCTTTTAAGTAATCGGGGAGAGCCCTCAATACTTGCTGTTCATCTGCTCATGCCAGAACCGGAAGTACAAAACAAATTAATTCTTAATGCAAAAAAGACTAAACAAATCTTTTTTGTTATAAATCAAAAACTGCCCTGCATACCACAACAGTTATTAATTTATGGACCTAATGGAACTCTGATTAAGTCTGTAGCAACCTCTTTTAATGTCTTGGAGTTGTTCTTGATCAACATGTGACATTATCCCCATCATGCAGCTATGGCTGCAAAATTGATTCACTAACAATTGTTTTTTTAATATAGGAATAGGACTCATTGACAAAGGACGCTAAAATCATGGTTGCTAGGAAAGTCCCACTGCCAACCCTTGAATATGGATTCCTTCTGTCGCTTAAGGCACCCAAAAACTTAATGCTAAAATATGAAGGTACCTACAATAACAGATGGCAGTTTGCTTCAGGACTGCCCTACATAACTCGTAGGTACCAGCTTTATAAAGAATTTGGTTGTCTACATCCAACTTTAGGGATTCAATCCAAAACATATGTTTCTTTTTTGTACAGAACTGTTAATATCTAGCAGCCTATTGACCTGGTGAATGACTTGCAAACTATTCACCAAGTATATTGCATGAGGAATCAAGTGTAAAGAGATACCAAGGAAAATGCTGAAAATCAAAAGCAAGGATGGACTCCTTTTTGAGATATGGTCCAAAAGTTCCCAATAATTTATTTATTTAGCTTTTGTTTACCAGGTAAGTACACTAGACAAGTAGTATGCCTATTTTCAGGAACGACCCGGGAGAGCACAAAACATACAATATACATACATGGCAACATTGGAGAAACAGCATGATACAGTAAAAAACAGCTATAACAACGCTTGTATAAGGGCAGAGATACTGCTACACATAGTACAAATTGTTACAGGACATAGATAGACATTAGAATCACTGAATACATATTTCATAGACCATGATGGACTCAGAGTGGACAATAGTGGACTGCAGAGTATTACATTACAGAGACTAGGAGCAGTCACATCTTGTCGTTTGTTTTAGGTGGGACCACAGGGAGGAGCGAAAGGTCCCATGGGAAGGGGCAGAGCAAACAGAGTCCGGAATGGAGTTCCAGAGCCTAGGCACAAAAGCGGCAAAGTCACGATCCCCCATAAGGGTCCGAGTAGGGGGAACTTTAAGCAACTCGGCGCTCTGTGACCTGAGCTGGTAGGGGATGGCGTCCAGTTTTGGGAGGAGATGCACCAGTCCCAACGGTATGCTCGTGGCAAGCACTTTCCTGGTGAAGTTTCCTACACCAAGGATCAGGAATTCTGCAGAGGAGAGCCAGCTGAGTTTGTCATAGAGCTCACATCGGTGGGTGAGTTTGGGAGCAGCAAGTGCAAACCGACAGATATCATTATATGCCGTGTTCCACCGATTAAGATGGATTTGAGGTGACCTGACAAATAGGTGGTATCCATAACTAAGGAGGGGAGAAGCACTCCCTCGCAAGTGCCAGCCTCGCTCCCGGAGTCAGGTTGTATTTGGCCCTGTAGGCAAGGCCAAGCTTACACCTGGTGGTTCTGCAGATGTTTTGGATATGGCTTCCCATGTCAAGTTGTGGGTCGAGGGTGACCCCAAGATATTTAATTGAGCTCGCTGTTGGCAACAGGGGCCTCCATCACAAGCTATTTTGAGCATAGCTGATGGGGTTTTAACTTGGCCATGGAACCAAAGAGCATGGCCTGAGTTTTGTTAGGATTCAATACCAGTCTATGGTTGGTAATCCAGGCCGAGACTCTGCTGAAGTCTTCAGATAGGCACTGGTTAAGGTCAGCAGCATTACGAGCATGGGCCACTAGCACAAGGTCATCTGCATAAAGCGTGACTTGGCAACGAGAGGTCACCCATGGGAGTTAATTAATAAAAAGTTAGAATAGGAGAGGTCCAAGTACCGATCCCTGGGGAACTCCCATGGTCACAGCCCTAGGCTCCGAGAGGACCTTGTTAAAGCAGGTGCACTGCTTTCTACCCGTTAGGTAGCCCATCATCCAACTCATGGCATGCGGAGAGAACCCAAGAGCCCTGAGCTGCTCCCCTAGTAGGTCATGGTTGACAAGGTCAAAAGCTTTTGACAAGTCAATAAATATAGCACCTGACAGTTTGCCCTGATCCATGGCGGATCTAATACTAGAGGTTACAGTAATCAGGGCAGTAGTGGTACTTGACCCTTCTGGAAACCATGTTGGGCCCCAGAAAGCAGCTCATGGGTATCCACGTACTCTGAGATTTGCTCCGCCGCAACCTTTTCCAGGAGTTTACCAAGGGATGGGAGAATAGCAATAGGGCGATAGTTGTCAGGGAGTTTGGGATTTCCCTGCTTCAAAACAGGGACTATCCTTGCCTCCTTCCAGATGTCAGTATCTATCAAGTGATCTTAAAATTGTCATTGACCAAGATTCATTTCAAGTGTAACATTGACTGTTTGTGTAAACTACACCTGTACTGCATAATTATGTCTCTAATATCGTTACTATGTTTGTATACTTGTGATAGTACCAATTTTTACTGTAATTTCATAAGCAGTGCTAAAAATGAAGCAAACAACCCAGTTCACTTCCTGATAAAATGATTAAATAAAATTAAAATAACCCCAACCAGCTAGTGGAATAAACAGCACTTCATTTCTCGGGGAGCCAGCTAGTGGAATAAACAGCACTTCATTTTTCAAATTTAGTGGAATAAATAGCATTTCATTTCTCGGGGACCAGCTAGTGGAATAAACAGCACTTCATTTCTCGGTGGGGGGAGCCAGCTAGTGGAATAAACAGCATTTCATTTCTCGGGGAGGGCCATCTAGTGGAATAAACAGCACTTCATTTCTCGGGTGTGGGGGGAGGGAGAGGCACCTAAATCTGTGGAAAATTACACAGGTATTTTTTTAACCTACTGGTAAAACATTTAGGGGGCTCAAGTGAACATTAGAGTGCTGAGTACCCAAATACCTTTAGACCCTATGACTCCCAGCCAGCCAGCCCTCAGACACAACAAGTAGTCACAGATGGTTGAACTGGTTTTGGACTGGGCTTTGCTGGCTTTACATAACTTGCCTGTCCAAAGGAGGATAATGTTACATTTGTGTGAGATGGCCATAAACAAACCAGTTAGATGGTCCCTTGGAAAGTGAAATTTCCGATCTATAACGCCGAGCTATTTTTTTTGTTATTATTGGTGAGGCTGTAATCTTTGTTTCTGGCATTAGACTGAAAAACACAATACCTCAGTACTTCTAGTAAAAGTTTGAATCCCGGAATCCACAATGGGGAAATCCAAAGGCTGTCTGCAGCTGACATGGGAGGCTGTAAGCGCCCAGTAGGAAATGTCTGAAATTCTTAACCTGGTCAGGGAAATAATTGACTGGAAGTGGGGTCCTGTTGCTATTTGTGATGGTCAGATAATTACACAGAATATTAGCAGACAGAGCAAAGAGTTCGGGTCCTTCCACACCGAAGAGGAGTTAGGGTAGTGACTTTATCTCCCTCCTAAATCTTAATATCTACACCCCCAACATCTTATTAGTGACATCATCAAGTAGGTGTGCATTATTAGAGAGTTAATGCATGGTTAGGTAACGTCTGTCTGTCAGACAATGACATTTCTAGATTTTTTCTTCCCATTTGATAACATGAGATACACTCATGCCTCTGGTACATTGTGATGCACAAGATGAAGCTGAGTGCCTTCAACAACATGAGAAGTGAGCATATCCCATAATATACTAAATCTCTCCCAGTTATAAGGAACTGTCAGTGTCAGTGTTGTATGAATTACTGGGACTCACTGCAGAGCTATGGGGGCCCTGTTCCTAAACTGATCCCCTCCCATTATAAGTAAATGGCAGTGTTGTGTACATTACTGGGTTTCACTTCAGAGCTATGGGGGCCCTGTCTATAAACTGTTCCCCCCATTATAAGTAGATGCCAGTGCTATATGAATTATTGGGTCTCATGTCAGAATATGGGGGCCCTGTCTAGAAACTGATCACTCATTATAAGTAAATGTCAGTGCTGTATGAATTACTGGATCTCACTTCATAATATGGGGACCCTGTCTAGAAACTGACCCCCCATTATAAGTAAATGTATTTATTTATTTAGTTTTTGTTGACCGGGTAAGTGCACTAGAGAAATCCTGCCTATTTTCAGGCATGACCCGGGGGAGGGGTATACAGATGAATGCTAACTGACCTTGAACCAGATTAAGCTGTTGGCGGTATTTTTTTAGTGAATGAGAGAAATTTGGCCAGGACACTGGGGAAATTCCCCTACTCTGCTTCCTGTAAGCAGAGGGGTTCCATTTTCATGTGGGACCAAGATGGCTGCCACTGGACATGCTGTGGAGGACATGGAGGTGTTGGAGGCAGTGGAGCTGGTCTCTTCCCCTGTCTCTGTTCTGAGAGAGACCCCATCTTCTACGCCTATTGTGCTGCAATCTACTGAATATGGTTCTTCTGTGCCTTTGTAAACTTCCCCTGCTGCTGTTGTGGATACTTGTGTGCAGTGTTTGCCTGTGGATCCTTCATTTATTCCTCAAACTGTCCTTACAATGTCTTCTAGCCCTGCTACTATGGATATATGTGATCCTTCTCCTCCTGTTTCTATGGATGTAGATGTGTTACTTAAAATCGAGGAACAGCGTTATTTCACTGCTAGACAGCGTTTGTTAGCCCTTAAGCCTCAGTATGGTTTTGTACCTGCTGCTACTGACTCACCGTCTGGGAAAGATTGTTTTGCTGTCTCTTCACCGATTCTGACACTTCGCATTCTTGCTTGTTACTACGGACCTCCTCACTCCCTACCGCCTGTACTGACTGCACCTCTTGCTCAGCTTTCTCCAGAAACTTCTTCTGTACAGGTGCCTGCTTCTGCTCTCCCTGATGCCTTGCACACGATGGACTGATCTGTTGAGTCGGCCCTGGAAGCGGCTGGGTGGGAGAAGGATCCTACCATTGGGACTTGGCGTTCTGGTTCTTCCCCGATCTGTACTAGGCCACCTGACAAACTGCTGGCCTCTCCTGTTTTGAAAGACTCTGCTGCTTTTCTTGATCTTTCTTTGCCAACTGAACTCCTTCTGACTCAGAACCCGACTTTGCAATTTGGTCCTGCTTCCTCGATGCCTCAAGAACAACGGACTCTTCGGGACCCTGAGTCTTGTCCAGTTCCTGCTACTTCTACTGCTTCGTCCCCTAAAACTTATGCTGCATGCTTTCAACCCCCTGTACATCAAGTTAAAAGACACAACGCTGTTCGGCTGCATTATTTGGGGGGCTTACCTGACTTTCCTGACCGATTTTTTGTAGGTCGCACTCATTTGAAGGATTCTATGCAATTTGCTGCTTTTGAGATTCATGCCTTAATTCATGTTTCTTCAGAGTCTCATTTTGTTATTAGTTTTAAAACTATCACTGGTTTAGAAAAGTTTTGGAGAAAATATCAGGAGCTTAAAACTTCTCCTTTATGGTCACCGTTTAATGCCATTCCCTTAACTAAACCTACTCAGAAAACTGTTACTATATTGTTTCGTAATGAAGGTGTCAGTCTTAATGATATTACTGTCTGGTTAAAGCAAAGATGTACTGTCCTTTCTGACCCTGAGGCTATCTTTGATTTTGAGAATATCTGGACAGGTGGGTGGAGAGCGAGGGTTATGCTTCACACTCCGGAGGTTGGAATACAGCATCTCCCGAACAGCTTTATGCTTGGGAAAGACAGGGGAGTTCTTTTTTACCCTGGCCAGCCTAAAAGCTTGCTACAGATGTGGCTCTCAGAATCATATAAGTAGTGTCTGTGACAAGAGTAAATGCTCTGTTTGTGGTAACATTGGACATGCAGGTTCCCAATGTGTGGATGAACCTCTTATGCGCCTTTGTGACAAATTAGCACACTTTCCAGACTTGTACTTGGCAGCTCACTCCCGACTCTTGCTGATGGGGAAAACAACGCTTGATTATTACTGTTGCACAATGTTCTCGCTTATCTGACACTCTTTCTAAACCTCAACTGTACCCCTCCTCACCCTGTTGTACCTGCTGTTGACCCCTCTTCTACTTTACACGAACGGTCTGCTCCTGTTTTGAACCACAGACTTTACTACAGCTCTCCTCCCTTCCTCTGATCTTGCTATTTCTACCGAAGAGGTCCCTATTCCTGTCTTGCCAGTATTTCTGGGTCTTCCATGGACCCCTCCGAACCTTTGGTTAGAGTTACACGAGGATCTAAGAAGGGGACTTCTTCTTCTAAGGCCCTGAAATCCTCTACTGTGACTCATATGAATAAATTTGAGGTTTTACGCCACCCTCAGGACAACACGGACTCTGACACGTCCTCTGTTCTTTCCTCCCACCCTGATGTGACTACGGACACTGAAGTACCCATTGATAATATTGGTTCTCAAAAAAGGAAAGCTAAGGCAAAACTGAAACATAGGGAAGGTACCCCTAGGAAAAGTAGGCTAAGGTGACTTTTGTGTTTTTGTTTTCACTTTCCCGTTTCATGTCTTCTGCTTTCTCAGTGCATACTGTTAATGTTAACAGTATAAAGAAGCATGCTAAGAGAGATGCAGTTTTTTCCTTTTTATCTGGCTTGACAGCTGGTCTCATCTTTTTGCAAGATGTACGTTTCCATGCTCTTCCAGAAATTTCCAGGGCCACTCGTGCCTGGACCTCTGGGCTCTCTTTTTGGTACTTTGAAGAGGACTCTTGTTCTGGTTTGGGTATTTTATTTAGTATACCTGATGTTACTGTTGTTAAACTGTTGGATGTCTACCCGGGTCGGCTTCTGTTGTTAGATATTTTGATTTCTTCTGTCCCTTTCTGGATTATTAATATTTATGCCCCTCAATTGAAATCCCACAGAATTGAACTACTGAAACTGATTCAACCCTATTTATACACGTCAATGCATGTGATTTTTGGGGGTAATTTCAATTGTGGGTTATCCACTAAAGATAAGTCTTCTACTTCAAAGACTACTAAGTTGTTTTGTGACACGAATTTTCTGAAACAATTGCTCCATTTCACAGGTTTACAGGATGCATATTTATCTTTTACGGGTCGGCATACTCCAACTTTTCACAAAGGCCCCCTTGCAACCCGTATTGATTTTTTTTTATTTCTTCCCACCTCCAACTTTCTGATGCTGTAATTCAAGTTGCAGAATTTTCGGATCATAATTTATTATCCATTTTTTTAGGCCCTTCCTTGACATCTCGTTTTGGCCCTGGCATTTGGAAACTGAATGCTTCCCTGTTATCTGATTCACGTTTGTTAAGTCACTTAACTGAGTATATTCATAATCGAAAGACTGTATTTTTTTATATGATGCCCCCTGGGATTGGTGGCTGGATACGAAATCTGGACTCCGAACTTTATTTAAAAATTTTAGTAAACATCATCATGATTCATTGTATTTCCTTTATCACACTAACAGACGACGACTTCAAAAATTACTTACTTTATCTCATGAAACTGGCCATGATTTTTCCAACCAAATAAGTACTCTTAAGGAGCGCATGATGAATTATCACCTTCTGAAGGCTACTTCTGTTCAGCATCAACAGCGTTTTGGGACCTCTGGTACCCGTGACACAGTATGTCCATATGCTTCTATTCGGCGAACAGTAGAGAGTAAAACCTTTACTACGCTGTTTGATGACAGTTTCACCGAGCTCACTGATATTTTGGATATCAGGCACCGTGTTACCTGTTATACACAAAACTGTTTGGTCCCATGCCCCCCCATCTGCATCCATAATGGACTACTTTTCTTTCTTACAACTTCCTAATGTACCTTCTTCTGTTGTAGATATGTTAGATACTGAGATACAAGCACATGAAATTGAAGCAGTAATCAAGTCTTTACATCCAAGAGTGACACCGGGCCTGGATGGTCTCTCCAGTGAGCTGTATAGATTGTTTTCTGCTGACCTGAGTTCTGAATTGGCTACAGTTTATAATTCTATTCTACAGTGCGAACATCTTCCTTTAGACTTTAACATGGGTTGTTTATTTTACTTACATAAAAAAGGGGATAGAAGATTGCTCTCCAATTGGAGACCTTTATGCCTCTTAAATACTGATTTTAAAATATTGACCAAAATTTTGGCCCTCAGACTTTCTAAATTGGCAATATATGTGATTTCTACTGCACAATCTTGCAGTGTCCCTGGGAGATGTATACAGGACCATCTAATTTTACTTAGAGAAATGATTGAACGTGGAAATTCTAATGTTTTACATGGTTTCATATTCTCACTGGACCAACAGCAGGCTTTTGATTCTGTACATCATGATTTTTTATGGTCTACTCTTTGATATTATAAAGTACCTGATTATACCCTGACTAGACTCCGGTTGCTATATCGGTCTGCAACTGTTGTCCCATTGGTCAATGGATGGAAGGGCCCTATGCTTCCTCTACACAGAGGGGTTAGACAGGGCTGTCCCCTTAGTCCACTTTTATATGTTTTTTGGATCCTTACTTCGTTCTATTAATTGTGCCCCAACAATTATGCCACTTCCCTCAGCCCCATATTCGTGTTGGCCTATGCAGACGAGTATGAGTCTCATGGTGGCTAATGTTGCCTCTGTGCGTTCTGCATTATGGCATTGTTCCAAGTTTGGGGCTGTTCTGCATGACCCTTAATCTTGATAAATGTAGGCTGTAGATTAGGTTCCCCTTTTGTAGATGAGTCTTCTGTTGACATTAGACTTTGTGATGACCCTATTAGGATTTTGAGCATTTTATACGGTAATGGTCCTTTAGATGTCCTTAACTGGACTCCCAAATTAGATTATGCTCAAACTATGGTTGCACGTTGGAATTCATGGCAGATGAGTAAGAAAAAGGATTTACATGATTAAAACCTTTCTGCTTCCTTTTTCTCTTTCTGGCTTATATTTTCCTCCTGCAATTTGAAACCAGATTGCTTCAGTCTCTTTTTCAAGCCCTATGGGGTAGCTGCCTGAACCCCATTAAATGTCAGATCACCTATCTCCCTATTCGGGATGGAGGCCTAGCTATGGTCCAACCTGTTTTTTTTATACTAGTTTTTCTTGTTTCATAATATTAGACCCCTGCTGGTTAACCAAGATCGAGGTTGGGAATCTTGGTTTCTTGAATCCTGTGGTCCTTGGTTTCATAAATGGGTACTTAACAAATTGACGGTTTTAACACATTCCCCCCAGATTTCTGCTTATGTTAGGGATAGTTTTTCATTTTGAAACACTGGCAGATTACTAGCCATATGCTAATAACTGTCTCAGAAAATCATTGTATAAGTATTTAGTGGACCGTGTATGTTTGGAGATTTTTTTTTTCCCAAATGTCCTACGCAACATCTCCCTGCTTTGCTCACTTTACTTTGTAATTCAAGGGTTCCCCAAAAGATGTGGGACTTACATTGGCTTAGCTGCCATGAACGTATTAACGTCAAATGGAACCATAAACACAAATCACTACAGGACAGATTTTGTTCCAGACCTGAATGTCAGCAACAAGAAGAAACTATTTCACACCTTTTTTTTCATGTACATTTATTGTTTCTTTTTGGACTCTATTAGCTGCCAGATGGCGTGAACCCTTGTTTGCTCTCATTACTTATGACAATTTGATGTATGGTTTTTCCCCTCACTTGGTCTCATTGGAATATTGATACGTTAAATTTGATTTTTGTAATAATCAAATGGCATGTGTGGAATGCTCGTTGTCTGTTTAATTTACAGAATCAGGATGTGCCTCTTCTTACCATTATTCGAAGAATCGAACATGATTTGAAGGCCATATATTTTTCAGAGGCAGAGCATTTGCCATCTGACTCTTTGTTGGAATTATGGACACTATTACCTTGGATAACTGATTCTGATTTTCCTGTTACATGATTATGTTGTGTTTTATTTTTCTCTGTATCATTTTCATTTTTCTTTTCTGTTCAGTTGATGTTCAATAAAAACTTCTCCTACTCTTTTTGATAAGTGCCATGGGATCTTTAACATCCACCTGAACTACCACCAATCCAGGCAGATGGAACCTCGGTTTAACGTCTCATTCGAAAGATGGCACCTCAGAAGTGCAGCACCCCTCTCATGCTGCACTACAGTGTCAGTACTGGGATATTAACCCAAGTGCCAGATGTGGGAAATGAACCCACAGCCCTCTGATCTCCCAGACTCAGAGGCGAGTGTGCTACTTACTGAGCCACTGACAGTCAGAATATGGGGGGCCCTGTCTAGAAACTGATCACCCATTATAAGTAAATGTCAGTGCTGTATGAATTACTGGGTTTCACTTCAGAGCTATGGGGGGACCTGTCTAGAAATAGATCCCCCCATTATAAGCAAATACCAGTGTTATATGAATTACTGGATCTCACCTTAGAGCTATGGGGATCCTGTCTAGAAATAGATCCCCCCATTATAAGTAAATACCAGTGTTATATGAATTACTGGATCTCACCTTAGAGCTATGGGGATCCTGTCTAGAAATAGATCCCCCCATTATAAGCAAATACCAGTGTTATATGAATTACTGGATCTCACCTTAGAGCTATGGGGATCCTGTCTAGAAATAGATCCCCCCATTATAAGCAAATACCAGTGTTATATGAATTACTGGATCTCACCTTAGAGCTATGGGGATCCTGTCTAGAAATAGATCCCCCCATTATAAGTAAATACCAGTGTTGTATGAATTACTGGATCTCACCTTAGAGCTATGGGGATCCTGTCTAGAAATAGATCCCCCCCGTTATAAGTAAATATCAGTGTTGTATGAGTTACTGGGGCTCTTTGGGGATCCTGTCTAGAAACCGAACACCCATTATAAGTAAATGTCAGTGTTATATAAATTACTGGGTCTTATTCCAGAACTATGGGGGCCCAGTCTAGAAACTGATCCCCCATTATAAGTAAATGGCAGTGTTATATGAATTACTGGGGTTCATTCTAGAACTATGGGGGCCCTGTCCATAAACTGATCCCCCAATTATAAGTAAATGTCAGTGTTATATAAAATACTGGGGTTCATTTCAGAACTATGGGGGCCCTTTCCATAAACTGACCCCCCCTATAAGTCAATGACAGTGTTATGTGAGGTGGGGTGCCTCAGATCAGTGCTGGGACCGGTCCTCTTTAATGGGGTGCCTCAGGGATCATTGCTGGGACTGATCCTCCTTAATGTCTTTATAAGTGACATTATAGAGGAGCTGGAAGGGAAGGTCTGCTTCTTTGTGGATGACACCAAAATCTGCAATAGGATGGACACTCCGGTGTGTGTGTGTGTGCGTGTAAAAGATAAGCAGAGACCTGAGAAAACTAGAGGAATGGTCAAGGGTATGGCAGCTGGGTTTCAATGCAAAAAAAGTGCAAAATAATGCACTTAGGGCACAGAAACCCAGGGGTAGAGTACAAAATGGGTGGAGTAGTACTGACGACTAACAAGCAGGAAAGAGACTGGGGGGTAGTCATATTAGGTCACCTAAAAGTGGCCAGACAGTGCAGCAGGGCAGTAGGGAGGGTTAATTGTATGGTGGGGTGCATAGGTAGTGTTATCACCTGCAGAAAAAGGGAGGTGGTGTTGCCTCTGTATAGATCGCTGGTAAGATTCAACCTAGAGTGATGTGCCCAGTTCTGGAGACTGCACCTCTGGAAGGACGTAGAGTGGAGGCTGTCCAGAAGAGGGCAATGGAAATGGTGCAGGGGCCACATCAAAAGCCCTATGAGGAGAGACTAAAGGACCTCAATAAATACACCCTGGAAGAGAGGAGGAATATAATAGAGGGGCGTGGGTCAATATGTCAATGGAACAGAAACATGGGAAGAATAGCTACACAGAAATGCCACATGTGGGAATACTGTAGGGGTGAGATGGCCCTTTCTCCTGTGTTGTGTGGTATGGAATTGGTTATATTAGTTCCAAGGGGTGCAGCAGGTGAAGCCCCCTGCATGATATAGTACTAACCCTGTGTGTTTTTTTGTGGTGTTTTAGCCTGCGATGTCTTGTTCTGTGGGTCGTTGTTTGACAGGTGTTCACTTACTGAGTTTTCTGTGCTGTGACTACTGGAGGTAGGTTTTTGGCTGCTGGGTTCCTGCACCTGTGTGTGTTTGGATTAGTGGTTTGTGTAGGGGCATTTTGGCATGTGGATTCTGTTGTGCCAGGAGAGCATCCAGTTGTTGTGCTGTGGTGTTTTGACCTCACGGTTCACTGTGCAGTATTTGGGATTCCTTTTATACTATCTGGATTAATAAATCATGTGTCCTGCGGAACTCTGAGTTGTGTGGTGTGTCATGGCTTGCTTTTGGTTTTCCATGCCATGTGCTATTTAGACTTGCGGCAGTTTTCATGTGTGGTACATTGTTTTAGATGGCATTACTTTGTGATTGTTTACCAAGACATATTTTATCTTGCTATTATCACATGATGCCATGATAGAGACCTTTAAATACCTCACAGGATAAATGAGGTACAGGAGGGCAAGACATATTTTATCTTGGTATTATCACATGGTGCCATGATAGAGACCTTTAAATACCTCACAGGATAAATGAGGTAAGGGGGGGAGTATTTTTAGAAGAAAAAGAGCTCAGGAACAAGGGGACATACTATGAAGCTGGAGAGGGGGGTAGATTCATGAGAGATGTGGGGAAGTACTTCTTCACAGAAAGAGTGGTGGATTCCTGGAACAGCCTTCCAGCTGAGGTGGTGGGATGAAAACAGTGGTGGGGTTCAAGAATGCATGGGCTAAGCACAAGGGAATCATAGTGGAAAGGAAGTGGGGGAGAGAAAGAACAGTAGGTCAGGCACAGCCGTTAGTAATAGTGTACATCGGGAGACATGGGCAGACTGGGTTGGCCAAGCGGTCCTTATCTGTTGCCAGATTCCATGTTTGTGTGCTCAATGTTGCTGTGGCTCACTTCAGAACTATGGGGTCCTGTCTATAAACTGAGCCCCCCCATTATAAGTAAATAACAGCATTGTATGATTTTCTGGGGTTTGCCTTAGAGCTGTTGGAGTCCTGTCTATAAACTGCGCCCCCCCATTTTAAGTAAATGCCAGTGTTATATGATTTACTCAGGCTCACATTAGAGCTGTTGGAGTCCTGTCTATAAACTGCCCCCCCCATTTTAAGTAAATGCCAGTGTTATATGATTTACTCAGGCTCACATTAGAGCTATGGGAGTCCTGTCTATAAGCTGCCCCCCCATTTTAAGTAAATGCCAGTGTTATATGATTTAGTCAGGCTCACATTAGAGTTGTTGGAGTCCTGTCTATAAACTGCCCCCCCCATTTTAAGTAAATGCCAGTGTTATATGATTTACTCAGGCTCACATTAGAGCTGTTGGAGTCCTGTCTATAAACTGTGCCCCCTTTTAAGTAAATGCCAGTGTTATATGATTTACTCAGGCTCACATTAGAGTTGTTGGAGTCCTGTCTATAAACTGCCCCCCCCATTTTAAGTAAATGCCAGTGTTATATGATTTAGTCAGGCTCACATTAGAGTTGTTGGAGTCCTGTCTATAAACTGCCCCCATTTTAAGTAAATGCCAGTGTTATATGATTTACTCAGGCTCACATTAGAGCTATGGAGTCCTGTCTATAAACTGCCCCCATGTTAAGTAAATGCCAGTGTTATATGATTTAGTCAGGCTCACATTAGGTTGTTGGAGTCCTGTCTATAAACTGCCCCCATTTTAAGTAAATGCCAGTGTTATATGATTTACTCAGGCTCACATTAGAACTGTTGGAGTCCTGTCTATAAACTGTGCCCCTTTTAAGTAAATGCCAGTGTTATAATGATTTACTCAGGCTCACATTAGAGCTGTTGGAGTCCTGTCTATAAACTGCCCCCCCATTTTAAGTAAATGCCAGTGTTATATGATTTACTCAGGCTCACATTAGAGCTATGGGAGTCCTGTCTATAAACTGCCCCCACCCTTTTAAGTAAATGCCAGTGTTATATGATTTACTCAGGCTCACATTAGAGCTATGGGAGTCCTGTCTATAAACTGCCCCCCCCCATTTTAAGTAAATGCCAGTGTTATATGATTTACTCAGGCTCACATTAGAGTTGTTGGAGTCCTGTCTATAAACTGCCCCCCCTTTTTAAGTAAATGCCAGTGTTATATGATTTACTCAGGCTCACATTAGAGCTATGGGAGTCCTGTCTATAAACTGACCCCCCCATTTTAAGTAAATGCCAGTGTTATATGATTTACTCAGGCTCACATTAGAGTTGTTGGAGTCCTGTCTATAAACTGACCCCCCCATTTTAAGTAAATGCCAGTGTTATATGATTTAGTCAGGCTCACATTAGAGTTGTTGGAGTCCTGTCTATAAACTGCCCCCCCCATTTTAAGTAAATGCCAGTGTTATATGATTTACTCAGGCTCACGTTAGAGCTATGGGAGTCCTGTCTATAAACTGACCCCCCCTTTTTAAGTAAATGCCAGTGTTATATGATTTACTCAGGCTCACATTAGAGCTATGGGACCCTGTCTATAAACTGTGCCCCCTCCATTTTAAGTAAATGCCAGTGTTATACTACAGACCTGTCAGTCTGACCTCTGTGGTAGGGAAAGTGATGGAGTCACTTCTGAAGGAAAGAATAGTTGAGTACCTAGAGGTCAGTGGAGCACAGGATCCAAGGCAGCATGGGTTCACAGTGGGAAGGTCATGTCAGACGAATCTAATAGATTTCTTTGACTGGGTGACCAAAGTAGTAGACCAGGGAGGGGCTGTGGACATGGCCTACCTAGACTTTAGCAAGGCATTTGACACAGTCCACACAAAGATTGATAGTCAAATTAACCAGCCTGGGAGTGGGTCCCAGGGTGGTAGCCTGGGTAAAACATTGGCTGGACAACAGGACAGAGAAGGTAATTGTAAATGGAGTCCACTCTGAAGAAAGGGCAGTTACTGAGTGGGTACCCAGGGGTTCAGTATTGGGTCCAGTCCTTTTAATGTCTTCATCAGTGACATTGCAGAGGGACTGGAAGGAAAAGTATGCTTTTGCAGATGACACAAAGATCTGCAACAGGGTTGATACACAAGGAGGCGTGGAAAGGATGAAAAGGGACTTGGCAAGGTTGGAGGAATGGTCAGACGTATGGCAGCTAGGATTCAATGCAAAAAGTGCAAAATAATGCACCTGGGAAACAAGAACCCAGGGGAAGAATACACAATGGGTGGGAGGTAGTAACAACAACAAAACAGGAAAGGGACCTGGGGTAATCATATCAGATGACCTTAAGGTTAGCAAGCAATGTGAGAAGGCAGTAGGGAGGGCGGGGTATACTGGGATGTATAGGGAGAGGCATCAGCAGCAGAAAACAGGAAGTTGTTATCCTCTGTACAGACAGTTGGTGAGACCCCATCTGGAATACTGTGTCCAGTTCTGGAGACCCCATCTCACAAAGACATAGACAGGATAGAGGCAGTCAGAGGAGGGCAACTAAAATGGTGCAGGGTCTGCAAGAGAAGCGCGTTGAGGGAGAGACTAAAGGAGCTTAATATGTATACCCTTGAGGAAAGAAGGAGAGGGGACATGATAGAAACTTTCAAGTACCTCAAGGAATCAACAAAGTCCAAGAGGGTAGCATCTTTCAGAAAAAAGAGACTTGCAAGAACAAAGGGACACAATTTAAAGATAGAAGGAGGGCGGTTCAGGGGCAATGTGAGGAAGTATTATTTCACAGAGAGGGTAGTGGATGCATGGAACAGCCTTCCTGAGGAAGTTGTGGGGTCTAAAACTGTGGGAGAATTCAAGAATGCATGGGACAGACATAAGGTAATTCTTGTGGGGGGCAGGAAGATAAAGGCTGTTGGTTAACTAGGATCTGCGGCCTATCCTGTAGGTAGGGAAATGGGCAGACTAGATGGGCCTAGCGGTCCTTATCTGCCGTCAAAGTCTATGTTTCTATGTTTCTATACGATTTACTCAGGCTCACATTAGAGCTGTTGGAGTCCTGTCTATAAACTGACCCCCCCATTTTAAGTAAATGCCAGTGTTATACGATTTACTCAGGCTCACATTAGAGCTGTAGGAGTCCTGTCTATAAACTGACCCCCCCCATTTTAAGTAAATGCCAGTGTTATACGATTTACTCAGGCTCACATTAGAGCTGTTGGAGTCCTATCTATAAACTGACCCCCCCCCATTTTAAGTAAATGCCAGTGTTATATGATTTACTCAAGCTCACGTTAGAGCTATGGGACCCTGTCTATAAACTGCCCCCCCCATTTTAAGTAAATGCCAGTGTTATATGATTTACTCAGGCTCACATTAGAGCTGTGGGACCCTGTCTGGAAGCATAGTTGCAATGGGTTGGTGTGCTGTATTTATTTCTGTGTTTATTGGGAGGGGGAGTACTGCAAATATGTTGAGCTGTTATTATCACTAATTATAGATCAAGGGAGCATTTCCGACCAATCAGAGTGTGCCTTTTCTCTGCGCGTGAGACACGTATATTCTGGGAAGAGTGTCTCATGTGCAGCTGCCCTGGTTACAGGCACATCCTGGTAATGGACACGTCCTGGGCATGTTCTAGTAACGGCATGTCCTGGTAACAGGCACATTCTGGTAATGACACATCTTAATAATGGGCATGTCCTAGTGACGTGCACATCCTGGCAATGGACACATCCTGGTAATGGCACGTCCTAGTAACAAGAACTTCCTGGTAACAGGCACGTCCTAGTAATGGGCACATCTTGGTAACAGGCATGTCCTGGTAACAGGCATGTCCTGGTAACTGGCACATTCTGGTAATGACACATCTTAATAATGGGCATGTCCTAGTGACGTGCACATCCTGGCAATGGACATGTCCTGGTAACGGCACATCCTAGTAATGGACACATCCTGGTAATGGCACGTCCTAGTAACAAGAACTTCCTGGTAACAGGCATGTCCTGGTAACAGGCATGTCCTGGTAATGGGCACATCTTGGTAACAGACATGTCCTGGTAACAGGCATGTCCTGGTAATGTGCACATCCTAGTAATGGGCACATCCTGGTAATGGGCACATCCTGGTAACGGACACGTCCTGGTAATGGGCACATCCTGGTAATGGGCACGTCCTGGTAACAAGCACGTCCTAGTAATGGACATGTCCTAGTAATGGGCACATCCTATTAACAGGCATGTCCTGGTAATGGGCACATACTAGTAATGGGCACATCCTAGTAATGGGCACGTCCTGGTAACAGGCATGTCCTGGTAATAGACATGTCCTGGTAACAGATGCGTCCTGGTAATGGGCACGATCTGGTAATGGGCACGATCTGGTAATGGGCATGTCCTGGTAACGGGCATGTCCTGGTAATAGACACGTCCTGGTAACAGATGCGTCCTGGTAACAGATGCGTCCTGGTAATGGGCACGATCTGGTAATGGGCACGATCTGGTAATGGGCATGTCCTAGTAATAGACGCATCCTGGTAACAGATGCATCCTGGTAACAAACACATCCTGGTAATGGGCACGTCCTGGTATCGAGCATGTCCTAGTGACATGCACATCCTGGTAACGGGCACGTCCTGGTAATGAGCATGTCCTAGTAACATGCACATCTTGGTAACAGGCACGTCCTGGTAACGGGCATGTCCTGGTAATGGGCATGTCCTTGTGATAGATGTGTCCTGGTAACAGATGCATCCTGGTAACAGACGCATCCTGGTAACAGGCACGTCCTGGTAACGAGCATGTCCTAGTAACATGCACATCCTGGTAATGGACACGTCCTAGTAATGGGCATGTCCTGGTAACGGGCATGTCCTTGTGATAGATGTGTCCTGGTAACAGATGCGTCCTGGTAACAGACGCATCCTGGTAACAGGCACGTCCTGGTAACGAGCATGTCCTAGTAACCTGCACATCCTGGTAATGGACACGTCCTAGTAATGGGCATGTCCTGGTAACGGGCATGTCCTGGTAATAGACACGTCCTGGTAACAGATGTGTCCTAGTAACAGACGAGTCCTGGTAAGGTTTGTTAAAAAATGTATATATTATTAACATAGAAACATAGACAATGATGGCAGAAAAAGAGCAACAGTCAATCTTGTCTGCCTGAGTTCCCTATTTAGCCTGGGACCTACTGCCCCCCCCAGGGTCTCAACCTTTCACATCCTTCCCCTTCCATTCCCCTCCCAACTTCTGTCACCCCAAGCAACCACTATATCCTTCATTCTATCCCAGCCATGCTTGAACCCACTAACTGTTTTAGCACCCACCACTTTGGCAGGTAGACCGTTCCATGGTTCCACTACCCTTTCTGTAAAACAATGCTTCCTCATTGTCTCCTCTGAGCCTCCCTCCTGTCAGTTTCCACTCATGCCTATGTGACTGTGAACTAGTATTCAAGCTAAATATTTCCCCACAGTTCACCTTATTTATTTCTTTTAGGAACTTGAAGGTCTCTATCATTTCTCCCCTCTCCCTTCTGGTCTCCAGCGAGTACATGTTCAGTACCTTGAGGTGCTACTCCTAGGACCTGCCCTGTTGGCCCGGAATCATTTTTGTTGCCCCGCACTGCACTGTCTTCAGGCTATCCTTATCTTTCCTGAGGTGAAGATTACAAAACTTGGCACAGTACTACAGGTGTCGCCTCACCAAGGATCTATATAGGGGAAGTATTACCTCTTCCCTTCTACTATCAGTACCCCTCCTGATACATCCCAGCATCCTACTTGCTTTGCTAAATGCTGTGTTGCACTCACTCAGTTGTTTGAGGGAGTCACTGATAATAATTCCAAGGTCTTGTTCCTCAGAAGTAGTGTTAGGTTTCATTCCTCCGTCCAGTCCTCTGTCCTGGGGTTCTTGTTCCCTAGATGCATTACCTTGCATTTTTTGGTATTGAATTTCTTTTTTTTATTTTATATATATATATATATATATTTAGTATGCTTTTTTCCCCAGCTACCGCCAAGGCTCAGCTCTAGCCTATCCCGGACCCCAGCACACCCTGGGACTTACCTCTTGGGCAGATGATACCCCCTGGATTGCCCCCCAGGTTGGAGCCAATGTACCCAGTGCAAACCCACACGAGATGGAGGAAGGATTCCGGCAGGGGAGGCTACTGGTATTGCCTCCCTGGCTTACCCCCCAGGGTAGGGTGTGGAGTCAGCTGGCCACATCGGAGGCCATAATGGGTCAGTGGCTCAGAGTGCTACAGCGGTGCAACTGGAGCCAGGAGAGTGGGGCCTCATAGAGGCAGCAGGTTTTTTTTGGTGCTGTTGTGAATGGGGGCATGGCATACAATGACACAAGTGATGCACGGCATCCATGTTCAGCACATCACCCAGAAGAATCCAGGTACCGGTTGCAACAGAACTCCCGGTCTCCACTAGGAGTTCACATGCGCCAGTTGCACAACCCCCCCAACCCTCCCCAGGAGATGAGAGATGCCATATGGTGGCTCAGTCCAGCTCTTACCCTCCCTCCTAGCTGACCCCCCAACAACCCTGGTCCATTCCCGAACCCAGGTTGCTGGCATAGCATGAGGGGTGGCATCCAGCGCCTCAACCCTCAGCACCACCAAGCCGACTTGGCATTGAATTTCAACTGCAAAACCTTAGACCACCCCTCTAGCTTTCATACATCGCTCTGCATTTTCCTGATTGCCTCATCAGTATCCATCCTCCCACTTAGTGTCATTGTGAAGAGACACAGCCTACCCCAGAAACCCTCACCAGTGTTGCTAAGGAACATATTAAAATGGACCAGTCCCAGAACAAATCCCTGCAGTACCCCACTCATGACTGTCACAAACTCACTCAACCAGTCAGCCCTCTACTCCCAAAATGTCAACCTCTGAGCATATGATTTGTGGACAGTGAACAGTACAAGGTAACCCTCTTGTCTGTTTTGTGGGTTCGAGTCACCTTAGTCTCAAGTTCTGGAGGGATTCTAACTGATAACCTCTTGTTAGCGTACCCAATTATCAGGCTCAGATAATTCTGTCTTTGGGGGTCCAGATATCTTTGCCTATGAGCACCTAACCAGGTCTACAAAATGAACCCTTAGAACTCTATGCAAGACCTTAGAGAACTCTATCCGTTTCCCAGTTTGGTATAATAATAAGCTCTACACAGTGTCAACTATAACCTTCAAAAACTTCACTTAAACAAAAAGAAATGTCAAGGCACTCCAGGCAGTTTCCATTTTAAAATATATATCTTTACTTTAAAAATAGGAAAACAGAAAATATTACAGAACAAAATATCCCAACACATACAGCCTTAAAACAAACAGGTAAAATTGCAGATTCCTACAAATAATAACATTCAGACTAATCTTGTCTAAGGTATTCTTACTTCTTAGTCTTACAGTGCTGTGATGTCCTTCTTCCTCAGTCAGAAAATATGTAAGCATGTCTGTTAAGGTCTTCATAGTATGTTAAAACCAGTCTTGAGCTGACCTTCTCGTTGAGGTCACCAAACTCCGCCTTGGTGTAACAAAATCTATATTTTTTTATAACACCAAGATGGCCTACTGAAGTATTAAAAAAATAAGAGATGACATAATAAATCTCCTCTTTTGTAACTAGTCGAAACCAGTCTGTGATCTGCTTTCCCCTAGACATCAAAAGTCTCTTTGATATGTCACTGTATTCAAAACAATAGTGTATTGGCCTCTTTAATTTCATCTGGGCCTTGGTTATCTACACATCAAAGGTCTCTTTAATGAAATGAGCTGGTTTTTCTGGGAGGTTATTCATAACACTGGCCAGTGTCCCTTTTCTTAGGACGTCTAGTGCAGATCAAAGGATTTCCCTGAGGACGTCATGAATAGCTCATTTTATTTCCTGGGATCAAAGCAAATTGACAAGATAATTGCACCCCAAATATCTGCATGTTAGCCTTGTCCTGTCCTTTGAAGTTAACCCTGGGGGTTTGATGTGTCCGTTCCACATGCTGTTTCAGCATCTCTCAGGACAGACAGTCCATAACCCATTTTTATATATATAAAAAAATGATACTGCACTCAGAACTGGCTGTCTACGTGACAATGACCACCTTCTTTGCTGTCTTGACCCTGTCGACTACAACCCTCTGCTGGCTTCCCATTAGCCAGTTACCTACCCAGTTTACTGTGACCTTAGCTGCATCCAGATCCTCCATCTTCTTCAGCAGCCATCTGTGAGGCACCAAGTCAAAAGCCTTGCTGAAGTGTGGAGCAAATCCACAGCACAGCACAGCCCCTACCCCTAGCCCTCATCATCCAGCCAAAGAAAGTCATCAGTTTAGTCTGACAAGGCTTTCTTGCTACAAATCTGTATTGTTTACTATCCTGGAGCCTGTTACTCTCCAAGTAGTCCACAAGATCCTTTTTGACCAGTGACTCCACCAGCTCTCTACAATAGAGGTAAGACTGAAAGGTTTGTAGTTTCCTGTACATTCTTTTGTCCCCCTCCTTATGGATCGGAACTACATCCGTCACCCTCCAGTCCTTCAGAACTACCCCCGTCTTTAGAGAGCTATTGAATAGACTTACCAGGGATCAGTCAGCCCTGCTGCCAGCTCCCTGAATAACCTCAGATGCAACCCATCTGGTTCCAGGGCCTTATCTATTTTTAGTGCTACCAGCCCTTTCTGGGTCCTTTTGCTTGTAAATATCAGCTGCCTCATCTCCTGGTTCCCCTTAGTGGTCACTTTGATACAACATTCTGGCAAGGGTCTGCCGTTCTCCTTAGTGAAAACTGCGCTAAAGTAATCATTAGGGATGTTGGCCTTTTGCCCATCCTCCTGTATCACCCTACCCCCCCCTCTGCTAACCTTACAATTCCCCCCTTCTTTCTTCCTTTTTCCCTAGTACATTGGAAGAACTGTTTTCCTCTGCTCTTGACCCCCTCTGTAATATGCAGCTTTGTGTCTACTTTTGCCTCCCTAACCTCCCTCTTTGCCTCCCAATTTCTCAGCAAATATTCTTCCTCTCCTGATTTTCTTTGTATTTGTAGAAGGCCTTTTTCTTTTCCCTCACCACTTCCCTGACCCTTGCAGAGAACCATAATGGTCTCTTGAACCTGTTCTGTTCGGTTACCGTTCTCATGCATAACCTAGCTGCCTCAAGAATGGCTCCCTTACCTGCCCCCCATCTGTCTTCCACATCTCCTGTTGTCCACCCTGACTAAGTTTTCTCTGTTTGGCTCCTTCAGCCTGTTGAAATCCACCCTTCAGAAATCCAGGACTTCAGCTGTCAATTGGGGTTTCCTGACCCAAGGGCCAGTTCAAACCAAATTGAGTTATGGTCATTGCCCGTTGGCTTCCCTATTCTCACAGCTCCAGTCACCTCTGAGTTGGTGAGCACCACATTGAGAGTTGTAGTCTGCCTGATGGGTTCCTTAACTAGCTGTACCAGCAGCCTGTGGGTTCCTTAACTAGCTGTACCAGCAGCCTGGTGGGTTCCTTAACTAGTTGAACTAGCAGCCTGGGGGATTCCTTAACTAGCTGTACTAGCAGCCTGGTGGGTTCCTTAACTAGCTGTACCAGCAGCCTGGTGGGTTCCTTAACCAGCTGTACCAGCAGTCTGGTGGGTTCCTTAACTAGCTGTACCAGCTGCCTGGTGGGTTCCTGAACTAGCTGTACCAGCAGACTGGTGGGTTCCTTAACTAGCTATACCAGCAGACTGGTGGGTTCCTTAACTAGCTGTACCAGCAGACAGTCCTGGAAGGTGTCCAGCAGAGCCTGACTTCTGGTGCGCCAGGCCACTGGAATATCCCAATCATTATTCAGCAGATTCAGATCACCCACCACCACTACATCCCCCTTTTCCACCCCTCTTTCAAGTTCTTCCCGAAATCTCTGTTTCTCTCTTCCCCTTGTCCCAGAGGAATATGGGTCATCCCCAAGTGCAGTTTTCAGCCTGAGGCTGCCCTGGGTTGCACCCACAGTGACTCAGTCTCTCCATTACTGCCCCTGATGCACCCATCTTCCAGCTCCTCAATGCCCTCCTTGACAGAAAAAGTCACTCCTCCCCCTCTACCTGTTCCTGTATCCCTCCCTCCTAAACACTGAGTGATTCAGTGATTATTTTCCGAAGTCCATGTTTCTGTGAGGGCCACTAGGTCCACCTCAGTGTTTAGCATTGGTGCCTGGAGCTCGCTGATTTTGTTACCAAAGCTTCTGGCATCAAGCCATAGCCCTTTGAGCTTGATTAATAATATACTAGTACCACAGCCAAGACTACCTCTATGGTTGTAAGAGTGATCTCACATACATTCATAGGTTATCAGAACCACTCACCTTTGATTTGTGATTTTCATGCCCTAAGAATGCATGTGAGACCACTCTTCCAATCATAAGAGTGCAGTCGGCAGCAGTATTATTATACATTATGATATGGGTAGAAAACATCTAGAAAGCTGATTGGCTGATGACCATGAAACACAGGTGCAGTATTCCATCACAAGCACACGGTACTGTTTGGTTACCTGTCCTTACCTCTTTACACATAGAATCACTGCACCATGAAAGCTTATGTCCGAAATGCCCACGCTAAGCGTGGCAGCCCTAGCATTATATGTCAGGGCCTGAGAAAATAAATTAGTTGTTTCCCAATTTACACACAAAAAAAACCAAACAAATGAAAAGAAATGCCCTTTCTAACCTTCGCACATAGCCCACAGATTCCATTCCCAGCAACCCCCACCAGTAGTTCCCCTCTGCCAAGCACCTGATGACCAGAAAGCACCACCCCCTCCCTCAGTGCCACTGCATCTGCTCCATAACTGCTGATCTTAAACTGATGCTGCCCCTGCCTCCATCTCCAATGACTGAGCTAACGCTCTTTACCCCCAAATGATTGCAGGCCTCCAAATGGTCCCAGTGGGACTGATGAATGTGGCCAACCTAAAAGGCCCCTTCTGGACTCCTAAACCTTCCGCCAATTATGGCCCCTTCAAATCATCCCTAAAGGGGCTCCTGTACATGCTGCCAATAGCAGCTGCTTTTAGAAAGCCTCAACCACGATCCCATGCCAGATCATATTTTTAGTTGCTTTTAGAAAGCCCAGATGGGAATTCCACACTTGCCACTGATTGTGGCTACTTATATGAAGCCCTGACAAGGCTCTCATACTTGACACTGATTTGGGCTACTTATAGAAAGCTCTGACAAGGCTCTCACACTTGCCACTGATTGTGGCTACTTATATGAAACCCTGACAAGGCTCCCACACTTGCCACTGATTGTGGCTACTTATATGAAGCCCTGACAAGGCTCCCACACTTGCCACTGATTGTGGCTACTTATATGAAGCCCTGACAAGGCTCCCACACTTGCCACTGATTGTGGCTACTTATATGAAGCCCTGACAAGGCTCCCACACTTGCCACTGATTGTGGCTACTTATATGAAGCCCTGACAAGGCTCCCATACTTGACACTAGTTGCTGTTCTTTTCATAACAACTTGGTGTCAATGCAATACTGCTGTGAGAACCCACCAACACACAACACTGAAGCCACAGCTGTCCTCACTGTGCTGAGTGTTGCCCATACTTGCTGCTCATATGTAGGGGCATAGATACAAGGGTGCAAGGGGTGCAGCCGCACCCAGGCCCATGAGGTTTGAGGGGCCTAAATCATAATTTTGATGTTTATTCAAAACTAGGGGGGCCCTATAACATACTCTTGCACCCAGGCCCTCTGGGAATTTGCTATGCTACTGCTCATATGTAGTGCTGGGGCCACCTGCCAGCTAAGGGCAAGGGTCAGGCAGGGTTCAGCTGTGATAGCCCAACATTCCACAACCTGGTAGTCTGGTCTTTGCCCACAGCTGACAGGGTCTGGTTTAGAGGAAGTGCAAGGACTGGGGAAGTATGATGTGATAATGATGTGTCATGATTTATGTCAGCACCTCATAGCATAGTTGAAAGCAAGTAGTCCACCCTCACACCCCACAGCTCCATTCTGGATCTCCCTAACTCTTTTCTTTGTATTGGGATGGATAGCCCCCAATCTGAGAACCTCTGTTCTAGGATGGAAGTTGCTCCTTAATTTGAGGGTCTCTGGATGTTGGGATAGTCCGTCAGCCCAGTCTGAGTGTCTCTTTATGTTGAGATGGAGAGTTGCCCTCCTTCCCCAATAGTCTCTGTATGTTAGGAACCACCCCCCCCGTGTAGCTCCAGCATTACTAAGGATCTGGTGGTGGCAGAACCCTTATTTAATGGTTAAATGCCATAGAGATACATTCCAACCTCTTAGTATGTATTTATAACACAACTAGAATAAACATCAGTGTAGCCCACTACCCAGGGTAAACATGTTCAGTGCAAAATAACAGATAAAGAATGGTTGTGCCTGCTTTCGTACCCCTTTTCACTATTTCACTATTGGCACAGGACCTTTTTTTTTAATCCCATCTCCACCACTGCCCCTTCCCGCCCAGTTTCGGGATCTGTGTGTTTGTACTGGAATGGGCAGTTGCCCCCCACCTCTGTTTGTTGGAACTGACAGTTGCCCCCTCCCGCAGTATTGGGATGGACAGTCTCTCTCCTCCCTCATTCTGTGTTGGGATGGATAGTCTGTTTCCCTTCCCCCCAGGATGCTAAGCTGGGATTTAGATGTTGCCACTACATTCCTGACATTCCTCACTGCCGGGTGGGCGCCTCTGCAAACTACAGGATGTGGAAAACCAGCAGCAGATCAAAGGGAGATGCTCCTCCCCCTTGAAATGCAGAGATCTTCCCAGCTTTGGGAGCATGTGAGTGATAGTGTGTGTGTGTGTGTGTGTGTGTGTGGTCGCTGCTGGCTGTGGAAACCCTGCTGAGTTGCGCCTCACATCAATACTCTGGCATCTGACAGGCAGGGGATTCTGACTCACTCAGACTGCTGATTGCTGTTGGAAGTGAATAATATGTGTACAACCAGCAATTAGTCACCAATGACTCTCTGCAGCACTGGCGGGAGTGTTTGTTTATTTATTTGCCATGGGGAGGAAGAGTCCTATATTTGGGGGTAATGTCTCCATTCATTTCTGAGCCTTGTATTTTTTACTTTTTACCTCCCATGCCTACACTGTTCAGCTCCCTTTTGGCTGCTACAAGGGTCACTGTCCTGTTTTCCGAGCTCCCTTTGATCGACTCTAATGGGACATGGTGGCACTCCCTCAGCTTACCCCCCCCCAGGTTGGGGCCTGTCTTTCAGCTACATGGTAGGTGCTACCCAGAATCCCATCACCATGCTGTGAGAGGTCTTCCCTGGCCCCAGAAGCAGGGTAAACAAGCTCTTGATGGACCGGGGGGGGGCAGCAGTGTGTCATTTGCCCACCAGCTGCATTTTCCCTGAAGATGTCTGGTTTAACATATGGGTGCATGGACTTTCCCCTCCTTGTGCGTACACTGTGAGTGTCCTCGCTCCACCACCACCTGTGGTCACTCCAGTCACAGAACTATAACAGTCAGGAAGTGCTGCCCTCTCTCCTTCTCTGAAGGAGGAGGGAAAGCGTCCTCTCAGACAGCTTGAGGTAGTGGGGGTTGTTGGCAGTTTGAGAGTGATCTTTGACCAGCAGGTGAGACTGGACTCAAAGTTGAGATAGTCAGGTTCATTTACAATGACTGTATTTGTGGTCCTGTATGATTGCCAGGTGTCTAGGTACTTGCAGAACTGAGTAACAACTGTATTGTCTGAGCTGTATTATTGTTGGTAGTCTGTGTACCTACAGCACTGAGTAATGGCTATATTTCTTGTGTTGTATTATAGCTAGTGTCTGTGTACCTTCAGCACTGAATAATGGGAAGGCTTTAAGCCTCAGGTTCAATGGGCGGAGCAACAACGTCACTCCCATCAGGCCATAAAAGGCCATTCCTGCTGGACTGTTCCAGGATTCATTTCTTCATTGCAGCCTGAGGCGCCGCATCTCCCTCACTCCTCTCCTTATTTCTCCCATTTTTATGCTGTTTGCTGCTTGTTCTGTGGCACCTCCGGCCACCCATTCTCTGAAGCTCACTTTTGCCTCCTGGGTCACCGCTCGTTCATGGCTGCTTCTGCTCCTTCCCCCGCTGGTACTGCTGCCTTGTCTCACCCCCCCCTTCCCTGGGTCTCTGCAACTTGCCTGTCCTGGCAGCGGGTGTTGCCTCTCAACACTCCTGCACTTTTCCCTGTCAGGGGCACCTCTAGCATCCCTTCCTTGTCCAGTGGTTCCACTGTGTCCTGACCAGCCGTTCTATGCTTCCACTCCCCAGGCGTACTGGTGCCCAACCCCTCCTCCCTGGTTTCTCTTCTCGTGGCTTCCTCCCCCTCCCATCTGTCCCTCCCTGCCCTCTCCTTCTCTCATTGCCTCCTACCTCATTGCAGCATCATTCCTTCCTTCTTTCTCCGCCTCTTATTTCCTCTGGCTTTTCTGTTGCCCTGTGGCAGCAATCCCGCTTCCTCAATGGCATTTCCCAGTGACATCACCAGCTTCCTGAGGCAGCTCTTTCATTCACATTGTGCTGCCTGCCATTCAACCTCACAGTGTTCACGATCAGTTGTACTACCCTTAGACTGCCCTAGCACAGGGCCTGCCATTCAATCTCTCAGTGTTCCCAATCATTTGTACTGCCCTTAGACTGCCCTAGCACAGGGCCTGCCATTCAACCTCTCAGTGTTCCCGATCATTTGTACTGCCCTTAGACTGCCGTAGCACGGGGTCTGCCATTCAGCCTCTCAGTGTTCCTCATCATTTGTACTGCCCTTAGACTGCCCTAGCACAGGGCCTGCCATTCAATCTCTCAGTGTTCCCGATCATTTGTACTGCCCTTAGACTGCCCTAGCACAGGGCCTGCCATTCAACCTCTCAGTGTTCCCGATCAGTTGTACTACCCTTAGACTGCCCTAGCACAGGGCCTGCCATTCAATCTCTCAGTGTTCCCGATCATTTGTACTGCCCTTAGACTGCCCTAGCATGGGGTCTGCCATTCAGCCTCTCAGTGTTCCCGATCATTTGTACTGCCCTTAGACTGCCGTAGCACGGGGTCTGCCATTCAGCCTCTCAGTGTTCCTCATCATTTGTACTGCCCTTAGACTGCCCTAGCACAGGGCCTGCTATTCAACCTCTCAGTGTTCCCGATCAGTTGTACTACCCTTAGACTGCCCTAGCACAGGGCCTGCCATTCAACCTCTCAGTGTTCCCCATCATTTGTACTGCCCTTAGACTGCCCTAGTACGGGGCGTGCTATTCAACCTCTCAGTGTTCCAGATCAGTTGTACTGCCCTTAGACTGCCCTAGTACGGGGCCTGCTATTCAACCTCTCAGTGTTCCCGATCATTTGTACTGCCCTTAGACTGCCGTAGCACAGGGTCTGCCATTCAGCCTCTCAGTGTTCCCCATCATTTGTACTGCCCTTAGACTGCCGTAGTACAGGGCCTGCTATTCAACCTCTCAGTGTTCCCGATCATTTGTACTGCCCTTAGACTGCCCTAGTACGGGGCCTGCCATTCAACCTCTCAGTGTTCCCCATCATTTGTACTGCCCTTAGACTGCCCTAGTATGGGGCCTGCCATTCAACCTCTTGGTGTTCCCGATCATTTGTACTGCCCTTAGACTGCCCTAGCATGGGGCCTGCCATTCAACCTCTCAGTGTTCCTGATCATTTGTACTGCCCTTAGACTGCCGTAGCACAGGGCCTGCCATTCAACCTCTCAGTGTTCCCCATCATTTGTACTGCCCTTAGACTGCCCTAGCACAGGGCCTGCCATTCAACCTCTCAGTGTTCCCCATCATTTGTACTGCCTTTAGACTGCCCTAGCACGGGGCCTGCCATTCAACCTCTCAGTGTTCCCCATCATTTGTACTGCCCTTAGACTGCCCTAGTACAGGGCCTGCCATTCAACCTCTTGGTGTTCCCGATCATTTGTACTGCCCTTAGACTGCCCTAGCATGGGACCTGACAGTCTGTGTGGTGCTTTCTTCTTCTTACTCGATACTCTGTCTACAACTGGTGAGGTCCATTTAGTTTTTGCTGCAGATAGTTTCTATCGCCTTGGTTCACCATTTTCCTGAGCTGGGAGTCCAGACATGTCTCTAACATTGTTGTGACCCTCAGTATTCTGCTGCACCTTATATCTGTCAGCATCTTCTTGTTTAGGGTACAAGGGTGCTCCGCATTCTGGCCCTTTGCTTTGATTTTGAGGGCCTGTGCTATGATTTTCATTACCAAGAGGTTGTTTGCTTTGGTGCTTCAGGATCCTTTCTGGGGTGCATCCCTCGTGGGTGATTTGCCCTGGCTTCCTGCCTCGTAGTGTTTCTCCTCTGAGTGCCTTTTGCACTGCTCACTGTTTATTTTCCTGGCTTCTCTGCTTCTGCCTGCCTAGTTCCCATCTTTAATTTTGAATTTTCAGTCTGAAATTCCGCTTCGGTCCATGTCTGGTTCTCCTGCCTCACTCGTCTGCCCGGTCCGGCCTTGGTTACTCCATATGTGCTTTCTTCATTTCGTCCTGCCTGTGCTTTCCCTTCGTGGACGCACCCCCTCCTCCCTCCATTCCTTCCGCCCTCCTTTCCTCTCCTTCTTTGACCTCTGCTTTCTTTTGGGGGCTTCCCTATCCTGCCATCCTGCTATGCCATCCTGCTACCACCATACTCTACTCATTCATATTGCCTAATATTTCCTCCTGTATATTTCCCTGTCTACTCGTCTCCTCCTCCGACTCTATTCCCCCATTCAAGTCAAACCTATTCAGATGTACTCCTGGTACTGCCTACCTCATCGTCGGCTGCCGGCTTTGCCCATCCACTCTCACTCCTACCTTCATGCAATTCTATCCATTCCTAATTTGGCTCGATTGACCCGGTTGGCATGCACTTCAGTGGTTACCAATCATGGGTAGCTTCCTCATGACATGAGTCTGGTTTTCCTTCACTCAGTCCAACCTCAGGGTCTACTCATTCACTTTGATTAATTGAGCATACCTCTCACTGGGTCTATGCTACCTCATCCAACTGCTGCATTCCCGTAGTCATTATCACTATCAGTCTCCTCATGACTGCATCTAGGTCTCCCTTGCTCATCCGACCTCTGTGTAGGTCCATTCCTTCACATCATCTACTTGAGCATAACCCTCTTAGGTCCATGGTACCTCGACTTGACCTGCTCTCCACTCGAAGACATGCCTTTCTGTGTCCATTGCCCCTTGCCTCAGGGCTGGCTGCATTGGCCTGTCATCAACGGGGCCCCTTTAGCTGCCTGAGTGGGTTTGGAGGCACCCTCTATGCCATTCTCTATCTGCCTGCCTCTGGTTCACTTGGTCTGTTTCATAGGTTCGCATAGGCCAGCTGAGTGCCTCAGTAGTCATCTCTCTCCTCTCTTGCTTCGAGCGTCTAGTTGTATTCCCATTACAAGGACAGAGTGAGAGCTTCATCTCTTTTGGAATCTTTTCCTCTTCTCCAATATTGCAGTAGCTGAGCCTTCACTAATCAAACCGTCCTTCAGCCTGGAGGGAAGGTGACCTAGGTCTTGGATCCCCAGAGGTTTTCTCCTCAAAGGGGGTGTTCCTCTGCTCCTTGCTGATGGTCATAACATCAGACAGGGTTCGTGCTTTCACAGGTTCCATTGTTTGGTTCCGCTGGTGGATGGAGTTGGATGGTGGCCCCGGCTGTTTGCTCTCTCCTTAGGAAGTCCGCCCTTTTGCATCTTGTTAGCTTTCATTTCATTCCTTGTCCTGGTCATAGCTCGTTCTTATCAATTTTTTTAAATTTAAATGTATTTTTACTAGCAGGTTTTCGACACACAGCCAATCAAACTTTTGTGTTTGTTTCCACACATGGGTGCAACATTTCATATACAGAGTCTTATTTTCTTGACAATCCTGTCAGTTTTAGTATTTTGCTGATAGTTAGACCCTGACTATCACCAAGATCAGGTTAGATCTGTTTATTATCCCCCAAATTCATCAACCATTCTACCCCTTTAATAAAAATCTAAACTTTTCTCCATAGTGCTATCGATATACAGTTCCCTCGTTCTTCCTTCAATGACCCCCTCTCATCCCTCACCATCAGGCTGATCAAGGAGAAAATTCTACATCTGTCTCAGACTGCTGGAGAATCCATCTCTGCCACTTAGTTATAAAAACTTGTTTCTTGTTTTGTGGATTGGCAGTCAGGTTCTCCATTCGATATATATTTTTCATTATCATTCTCCGGTCTCCTATGGTTGGGATGACAGGGGACATCCACCTTTTAGTGATAGACTTTTTGGCCACCAGTAAATATACCAGTAGCAGGGTTTTGGTCCAAGGTGGAGAATGATCCAGATATATAGCTAGTAGTATCTGTCTGACCGTAAGTTCGAAAGGTTCTCCCAGACAGAGCGAGATCTCAGTTTGAAGGATGATCCAGAAAGGCATAAGACATGGACACTGCCAAAAAATTTGTCTAGGTCTGCAAAGTCACAGCTGCAGTTTCTCCCGTAGTGACCATACCTGTCTGGAAGGTATTTGATTAGAATCGCCAGAGAGCGGAAGTATCTGGATCAACGCTTCCATGAGAACTCCCTCCAACGAGGGGAGGAGGTTATCTTTACTGCTTGTAATGCCGTCTTCGACCATGCCACTACTGGGATTTCTAAATTTAAGTCTTTGTTCTAACTGTTTAAAATTGACTCAGTGGATTCCACCATTGCCTCCCTAAAGCCTCTATATAAAAAGCCAAATATCGCTCGTTCTTCTCCTGTTCTTCCCATCTGCATCTTTCTCTCTCTCTCTCTCTCTCTCTCTCTCTCTCCTTACTTTCTGGTCTCAATATATTCTGATTTTTCACCTCTTCAATGCGCGATACCCTTTTAGGTATTCTTTTTTGGGCTTCTTCCTAAGCTACCATTAGCCATGGGAATTATTCCCATGGCACCTACAGGGGGAGAACCCTCCTCTAAGGTTCCTTGCATCTTACCCCTACAGGGTGGTATATCCTATGGATAGAGGGGTGAACAGCCACAATGTATCAAAGTCACTTAAGCATACATCTCATCCAGTTGCGTAAGCACAATTGAACTATGGTATTTCTGCTGCTATATTATAGATGGGTGTCTGTGTACCTGCAACACTGAATAACAACTCTGTTTCCAGTGCTGTGTTATAGCCAGGTGTCTGTGTACCTGCAGTGCTGACAACTATATTTCCTGTGCTGTATTATTGCGGGGTGTCTGTGTACTTGCAGCACTGAGTAATGACTGCATTTCCTTTGCTATTTTGTTGCCAGGTGTCTCAGTACCTCCAGCACTGAATAACGACTGCATTTCTGGTGATGTAATATAGCCAGGTATTTGGGTACTTGCAGCACTAACAACTTTATTTCCTGTGCTCTATTACTTCAGGGTGTCTGTGTACCTACAGCACTGAGTAATGACTGTATTCTCTTTGCTATATTGTTGCCAGGTGTCTCAGTACCTGCAACACCAAATAACATCTGTATTTCTGTACGATTGTATGACTGGTGTACTGGCAGCAGTGAATAACAACCATATTTCTGATGCTGTATAAGTACCAGGTGTCAGGGTACCTACAGCACAGAGCAATGATTGTATTTCCTACGCTGTATTATAGCGAGGTGTCTGTGTACTTCTTCAGTACTGGGCAATGACGGTATTTCCTACACTGTATTATAATCAGGTGTCTGTGTACCTGCAGCACTGAATTATGACTGTATTGCTACTGCTATTGTATTATTGGGTATCTGGGTACCCACAACATTTGATGACTATTTGCTCCATATTCAAAGACCATTCTGGCCATCATTGTTGAGCCTTTTGCAATAGTGTGCTCACAGTGACAATACAGATGTTTTGCAGTTGCGATAAGGCTGTGGAGAGTCCCAGCTGAGCTGACCTACACACCTGAAGGTACATCAAAGAGATGATTCTGACTCCTGTAGCAGGCTGCATTGTCCTACACAGTCCAGTGATTCTGCTCTGGGACTGGCTTGAGCAGGTTCTCAGGATGATATCAAGTCTTTTAAATCAGTATTTTATGAAACATTCTTTCATACATCATTGGCCTCTGGCTTTCATTTCTCAAAGCCAAACACATCTCCTAAATGCCCTGCAAACAGGTACTGAGTCATTCACATGGATTTAATTTTAAAGGTTAGGGTGCTACTCCGTAGGCAGTCGAAAAAGGTACTTGTCAAGTCACAAACTTTGTTTGGCAGTTGAGCTGTGTATAAAAGGTGCCACAGAAACTGCCATTTGTATTGCAGGGCATTAGTCAAGGTATTGATTGATTATATTTTTATATAGATTTGTATGTTCCTCCACTGATTTACTAATCCAGTTATCCCTCCTTCTCTAATGCCATATCCAGCGATTCCTCCTCCCCTGATTACCTCATCCAGCTGTTCCTTCTCCACTGATTGGCTCATACAGTGCTTCATACTCCACTGATTGCCCCATATATCTGTTCCTCCCCCACTGATTGCCCCATACAGCTGTTCCTCCCCCACTGATTGCCCCATCTATCTGTTCCTCCCCCACTGATTGTCCCATACAGCTGTTGCTCCTCCACTGATTGCCCCATCTAGCTGTTCCTCCCCCACTGATTGCCCCATCTACAGTAGCTGTTCTTCCCCCACAGATTGCCCAATACAGAAGGTTTTATCCTAAGGCATCTATGCATGGGGTGCCCCATGTTTTTTTTTTGCTGAGCCTACATCCTTTTGTAACACCCCAGTCCTTTTCCTATGTTTAAAGCAGAGCTCTGCTCCTAATGTTGTTGCAATTACAGCAGTTGAGGGACTTTGGAAAGTAATTTAGCAAAGGAAGCATGATCTGGGGCTACAAAGAAACACCCAGAAAGAAAAAGAAAACTAGGAGGACTCAGAGAAAGAAATGGGGAAAAAATCAAGTGATAGTACATATGGGGACAGATATTCAAAACTTTGCCCAGGGGCAAAATTAGCACTGCCCGGCGGGCAAACTGTGCCCAGAGCAAAAACATAGCCATATTCAAAATGAATAGCCCGGTGCAAACCCAGCTGAATATAGCAAGCGAAGGAAGCCGGGCAAACAGGCCAAGGAGTGCAGGGCAAACATTGCCCAGGATTAAGACAGCACTAAATATAGCAGAGAAGGCAGCACTGAATATAGCAATCAGACAGAGGCAGTGCAAACACCCACAAAAACAAAAGTGTCACAGAGGTGTAAGCAGCTGTCCAGGAACACAGGAAAGCAGAAGAGCCCAGCCAGACACAACTACAGTACCAGTGAAAGGAATGGAATAACCTACAACCACAAGTGAAATCAGAACGCCACAGAACACTGTCAAATCCCAAGTCCACCCCAAAAGACACAGGACACAGGAATGTCAACTTCAAAAAGTATAATGTAAACTGTGAAAATCCAAAGTGCAAAGCAACATGAACATATTTACAGAAAAAAATCAAAACACAGCAGAACACTTTTATGTACAAATGGGTGCAAGAAAAACCTAATGAAAGGGAAAGGGCAGAGCGTAACAAAGGGATTGACAACAATGGGAAAACAACAGTAATTGTGCAAACAGTCAAATGTTAAATAAAGCAACAGAACAATGGGGTAAGAATGTGGTTGTCTGCGAGGATGTGAAATGCAAAGCAATGATGGGGAACAGGATGGCAGAAACAGGGCTAGGGACACTGGGCCAGGGACAGGAAGCAGGATAAGATACATAGAATGCAGGGGTTAGGTGCAGGCAGGTGCTGGCAGACGTTCTTCCAGCCAGCTGCAACATGTCTTGTCTCTGATATGACACAGCCTGTTGTTCAATGGGGTGCTGCTGGCGCACTATCCTCCTCAGAAGCTCCTCTGTTCCCTCACCCTCCTCTGGATGGCTGGCCCACAGTGATGACCTCATTGGACCTACAGAAAGAGGGGACCACATCAGGGCATGAGAATGACACAAAGCCCATGTACCACCACACGGTGGACAGCAGCCCAACAACCATGCCCATGTGCTAGTATGTAACAAACCACAACACACACTAACATGTGCCTGCAGGACAAGGCAGTATGTAACAGGCAGCATGCAACACCCCAGTGTACATCGATGTCCGTGGAAGTATGCTGAAACCCAACAACGTGGAGGCCAGCCAGCACAGTGGCGTGCAGACTGTAACAGTGCAAACAGACAGCCACCTCCAGAGATGTGAGCGACAAGTGGACACTGACTGATATGCACATGGGATGACACATGGTGGGACATGCCTTACGGTCACACAGCTATGATACAAAATACAGATGACACCAACTGGAGAAATTGCCACAGGCCCAACCACATGTGTAACCACATGCCTGTCATGTACACCCCAACAGTGGCCCACCCTCCTGCTGCCCTCCACAAGAACTGTAGACACCCAGCCAAACTGCCACCCATGATGCCATAATACAGCAGCTGTACAATGATGACAGGAATCCCTGAACAGGTGGGTGGGTGACTGACAAGAGTGTGCAACAGTGGCAAGTGACACAGATAAAGACTCGACAATGACCACAGAGAACAATGACACTGGCAGCAGAACAGTAGGGATTGCAGGACAGGTAACCAAGCAGTACACAACCAGGGGAAGTGCCAGCCACACCATTTGCTGCAACAGAAGGGTGAGGGCCCACAGTGGTGTACAAAATGGCACAGTGCGTGACACCACCATGCAAGAAGACACACACATGTGAAACACAGACACTGGGCATGGTCCACCAGTGGCACTGCAGCAGTGGGCCAAAGGCATGCAGGACAGTGTCACCCTGGTGGTCAAGGCATGGCGGGCACACACACCTGTGGGAGCAGCATCTGCCATAGGGGCTGACAAACAGCACACATGCTACCACAGAACAACTCCTGCAGCACACCTGCAGAAACATGTGCACAAACAGTGTGCAGTACAGGGACAGAGGGGCAGCACTCTCTTAGGGACAATGGCCCACACATCAGAGCATGAGCCCACAGGCAGGGGTGTAGCCAGACGTTCACATGTTCTACATACAATCCCAAACAGCTGCACCCCCCTCATAAATGCTGTACACAGCAACCCCAAACAGTAAACCCCTTCCAAAAGGGTATGATGTCTGTCAGATAATTCCCCACTCTCTAATGAGGTTGTACATTCCCAGGTGGGCCCCCCTCAGTTGAGTAAGTGGTTACCTTCTGAACTCTGAAACGTTTGCATTTAGTATCGTGTTTCCTTATTAAATGGGGTATCTGGGACACTGTTGGTAAATGTGAGATGCAAACACAGAACTAGTGTATCCGAATGAAGTGGAATATTGATATAAGTGTGTCAACCTGGGCCCTCCTCTATTGATGTTCCAGGTGGGCCCTTGCATCATCTGTCCAGGTGGGCCCTTTGCACCCAGTCCGACCCTCTGTCCTACACAACAGCATTTGAAACAGGGCCACACCCAGTGGCCTACAGTGACAAAACGTCTGGTGTACCTAGGAACAGTTGACAGACATGCAGTACACCAAAGTGTACACTAATGTGTACAGTGCGTATGCCTACACACACTTGCTCAACTGCCTGCCCTGTAAAGCCAGACTCATAGTGGAAAAGCATAACATTGCACAGTACTCACGCACAACACCACTATCACCGTCCGTGCTCTCTGCTGCGCTGTTACTGATGGAGGCACCCTCGCCTGTCGGATGATGGCCCCTGTCTGGCACGTCTCTCCTGCCTGTGGTTTGTTGCCTGCGCTCTGCAGTGAGAAGAGGTACAGCATCGTCAGTACAATATCAGCCACCACGATGCGCTAAAGACCACCCTGTACCCCAGTGGTGCAGCACAACACTGCGCAGTGGCAGGCGGGTGCAGTGCACCACCACAGCCATGCCAAGCATGACGGGGTCCATGCACACTGTCTACCCCTATCCACACAGTCACACATGGCTTCATGGACTCCGCGGGCAACATGTGTAGCTCAGCAACACATAAGCACACCACGAACACACTGCCCCACCACCCATGCCAGCAGTCGTGCTACAGTCATCCCTTACCTGGCACAGGCACAGTCCCCTCATGAACCATGGCCCTGCAGCGTTCTAGCAGTGGTCTCTGCCTGCGCCTGAGGTCAGCATAACGATGCCGGCACTTTTCACCATCACGTGGGATACCTGTGATGGCACTCAGTCTGCGGGCAATGGAAGCCCAGACCTGTGTACGGGGCAAGTCACCCTCCGCTGGGTCCAAATAAGCGGCGATAAGCGCCTTTCTGTATTTCTGCGAGGTTGGCAGTCTCAACCTCATCCACCGCCTATCACGGCCCACCACTGCCCTTTGCCTAGCTCGCCCAGACATATTTGTGCTGTGGAAGGGGCAAATAAACTGAACAACAGTGCAACAACTGTGCATACACCCTGACACACAGTACAACTGAAGTGCAGCGCGCGCTGGCGTATGCCGTAGCACCGGCTAACAGAGAAGTGATTGCAATGCGCGGGCGTGACCCCTACCATCACCCTGGTCCGATATTGCCGCATGCGTTATGGCGCGGCTGAAGCTGGTTGCATGCGCTGCAGCTGGTTAGCGCGGCGCTAAAGCCGGTTGGCGCGGCGCTGGACGGCAGCTATGACAAGGGTAACAAGAGCATGCATGCTGCACATAGCGGCGCTGTTCCTCACATAAGCGCTGCTGTGCTAGCGCCGGGCTATTCAGAGCCATATTCAGCGGCTGTATGCAAATGAGGTGCCCAATGTACATGGGGCAAAGCGTGTGATTAGCATATAATTATTACGCTCATTTGCATAACTAACAGGCAGGATTGCCTGGCCGGGCTATAAAGGGCAAGCAGTGCACCACCAGTGTTGTATTGTGGAACTGCGGTGGGAATACAGCAGTGAACTACATGGAGAGAGACATGCAACAGGGGGATGGGCAGCAACAGCCAGGTATGTATCAAGGGTGTGGATAGGCATATTCATTGTACACAGTTGTGTCCAGTTTGGTCGACCGCCTGTCATAAACCAATTATCAATCTAATCTGTGGTATTTGGGTTAGTGTTGGCCACTGTGGACTGTGTCATGCATGTATGATCTCTTTAGAGTGTAGAGGAATCATCTGACAATTGTTTGGAAGGGGGTGCAGTTTTGATGGGCCGTGTACATTAGTAATGGGGGGCGGTTGGAGACTGTGTACACTCCTGGTATGTATGACCACCGTGGGACAACATACATCCACTGCTTGTGCTCATCCCCTGCAGTACAATGTGTCATGTGCCAATGTTTGCACATTTGTGTCTGCGCCAGGTGCACTGCTGCTGTACCATGACAGTGCACCGTCTTGGCTCCTGCATGTGTGGAGTGATGGCCTCTGCCCCACCCGGGAGTACACAATGTACCAGTAATGTGCGCTCCCATGCCACAAACAGGCATGGGGGTTCATGGCACATGTGCACACCACTCAGGCATTGGGACAGACAGTGGCAATGTGGGCATGTGCAGCGTACAGGCACATGCAGCCATCTGATATGTCCATGTGGCCTGTAGCACTGAGGGGGTGATATCATGCTGTCCACTGTGTGATGCAGTGCAGCACCGACGCAGCCACTAACACCTGTCCATCTTTATTATCCATAGGTGTTGCAGGCTCAACGGCGCATCCGTGACCGAAAATTCTCACAAGATGAGCTAAACACCCTGGCACATGAGGTAAGGTGAGAGAACATGTGTTTGCGTTGCACAGGACCACCGATGCTGCTGTGCGGCAGGCTTGGGAGGAGGTGACTGCAGCGGTGAATGCGGTTGGTGGTGCGTGGGAGATCGACTGAGGCAGTCAGGGCGTTGGAATGACCTCCTCGGCGTGCAAAGGAGGAGGTGGCACAGCGCCACAGAGACAGGACCAGAACTGGTGGTGGTCCACAGGAACACCAACTAGCGTGTGCAGGAGCCACACATGGCGGTGGTGGCATCCACATTGCGGATGGTGGCAGTGGCAGGTGTGCCTGGTGGTGGTTGCGAGACATCCTTGCACATCCAAGGCCAGGTCTGTATTCACATGTGCAACCCCTGTATGGTGCAGGCAAGGGTGCATGGTCCTGCTTTCGGTGTCCTGCACAGGCTGCACTGTATCCTGCAGAAATGATGGCTGGCATGGCAAGATCACTGTGGGGTGGGTGGGTGCATGTTGGCACAGGCTTGTGTGAGGTGGGTACCTGTCCTGAGGCTGCATGGTGTGGTGGTGGTGGTGGTAGTGGTGGTGGTTTGCCACAGTGTCCATGGATGTATGACTGACCCTGTCCCTATTCTCTCCTCAGCACTCTCGGACAGGCCTGCACCACCACAGCATGGGCCACAGATGTCTAGCCAGGTTCCTGAGGTTGTGGAGGAGTTTGAAGATGATCGCCAACAACATCTGGACATTGTGTATCTCAGGGCCGTAGGGGCCCAATGCATGTTGGGCATGCAGGGACAGGGCATGCAACTGCCTTGGGAGGAGGGGCACACCTCACCAGGGCTGTTAGGGAGACAGTGGGCACCTGGATGTTGCCCCAACTGAGAGTGATGGGGTGGGAGAGGTACTGCTGGTCACTGTCACCAGTGCAGATGACAGTGATGTCTCTACATATGCACATCAGCTGGACATTCCTGTGCCAGGAGATGCAGGGGTGGGGCTTGCTGAAGGCCATGGAACAGGTCTGGGTGCTTCTGTAGGTGTCGGCAGTGTGGCTGAACACATGGTGGTGGGTGGTGTGGGTGGTGTTGCAGGACAGCAAGGCGTGCATTTTCTGACAACTGCTGAGGTTCCAGTCCATATGGTGCCACAGCCCACTGCCACTCGTACGCAGCAGCCAGCTGTAGCAGTTGGTGCAGTGCCACAGGCCACTGCCAGCTGCTGTGGGTCCTGTGCCTCTGGTCCATGAAGGCCATGGTGCCCGGCCACTCCTGCAGGCTGCTGTCATCACAGCAGGAGGCCCGTCTGGACCTGCATGCCATGCGGCGTGAGCTGCGGCACGAGCTGGGTCAGATCACGGGAGGCAATAAGAGTGGGCTTTGCTGGTGCTGAGCAGCAGGCAGAGGACAGGTTTGGCCGCCTGGTGGTGCCATAGACCGTGGCTTCTCGGGGTTGACTGCTGCAGTGGTGGCATCGGTGGTGTCATGCAGGGTGTGCCTATTGGTCGGCAACATGGGTTTGTTGGCTCTGGTGCACATGGCAGAGGGCACACAGGCAGGCACACCGTGGCGCGGGGCTGCCACTGTTACCAGTTCAGAGCCATCACAAACTCCACCTGCAACCCAGCGCGCCGTGGCATCCATATCCCTATCTGCCTCCACCAACCCCCGGGACAGGAGGCCAACCGTGCCTGCCTCACCTTCCACTTCAGCTGTGTCTTCTGCACAGAGCACCCCAGGGTCCGTAACCCATGGTGCGAGCACGCCGCATACGTGGGTTGCGTCGCCGGTGATGCCCACAGACTGTCAGGCGTACTCTAGGTGCTTCCCTGTCATGCATGGGCAGATCTGTGCACACACACACACACACACACACACACACACACACACCCACCAACACAGTTGCCCCCCCTTTCCCTCACAGCACACATTGCACCTCCCCATCATGATTACACCGTTTGTGTGTATCCCCACCACATATGTGCTGCACAATCATGGAGTCACACCACATGCACACACTATTTGTATTACACTGGGTTTGTTTGCTGTTGTGATTCTGGTTTTCACTGTAATGTTAGTCTGTGCACATTAAAATTGTTGCTCACTTGTACTCTTCTGGTTGTTGTGCAGTCTGTACTACCCTCTGGTCTGTTGCAGTATCCTGATGATGTCGTTCGGTGCTGTATGGCCCTGCATGCCATGCGAGTCCCTCCTCTCCAGTTGCTCCACTATCCCCTGACCACTGGCTCTGGCTCACTGTCAGACTGTCCCTCAGGTTCAGGTGCCTGTATCCCACAGTTCATTGCCATGTTGCAGCATACAACAGGCTAGGAAGATCGGCATACCTTCTGAGGTGTATATTGTAGGGCACCACCTGATGTGTCAAGGCATCTAAATCGCATCTTCAGGATGCCAAACACCCTCTCTACAATGTTTCTTGTTCTGGCATGTGCCTCATTGTGAAACTCCTCCGCCACTGTGGCGGTCGGTACATGGTGTGCAGCCAGGGCCGCAGAGGATAGGCACTGTCTCCTGTCAAAACATATAACTTGTTAGTGCTGTACTGTGGTCTGTCAGCTGCTGTCTTGCACCTGTCTGTGGCCCTCCCACATCCCTTCCCTGGCCTGCAATGCCTGCCCCCATCCATGCTGTTGTATGTTTGCCTTGTGTGCTACAACTCACCGACTAGTTGTCCACTGGGTATTCTGCCCTCCTCAAAGGCCTGACACAGCTGAGACTGGTGCCAGATGAAGGCGTCGTGGGCACTGCCGGGGTACTGTGCATATACATTGGTGATGCGCCCCGCCGCATCGCACACCACCTGGCAGTTGATGGAGTGGTACCCCTTCCTGTTCACATACACATCACTGCCATCTCCAGGTGGTGCACGGATGGGGACATGGGTGCAGTCAATGGCACCCAGTACAGATGGTAGGTGCGCAACTCGATGGAACTGCTGCATTGTTTCACTGCGCTCTGCTGCTGTGCTGGGGAATACTATGAATTCAAGCATGTGGCAGGAGAGCCTCTAGAACTGGGTCAGGATGCGTGAGGTGGCAGACTGTGTTACCCCAATGGTGTCCCCCGTTGGTCGTTGGAACGTCCCTGTGGCAAGGAAGCACATCGCTGCGGTCACCTTCTCCTCCACTGTCATGGCATGACTGCGTCTGGTGTTTGACTGCAGCTGCTCATGCAGGAGTTCGCAGAGCTGCCTCAACATTCCCTGTTCATCGGTACCGCCAACGATGTGGTCATCAGGCAGGGTCTCAAAGGAGACCCTGGGCCGGTACAGCCTGTTTGCAGCATACCGTCTCCTGTGCCTGCGTTGTGGCCCATGTTGTGCCTGCTCCCTTTCCTCCACCTCCTCCTCCTCCACTACAGCTGCCATCAATGGCAGGATCACTGCTACTGGGACTGCACACATTCCTACTTCCTGTGCTGCTCCCTCCTCCTCTGTGTTTTGCCCTGTGTTTAGACCGGCCTTTTATAGGCGGTAACTAGCGCCACGCTAAGGGCTGCGCTATGTATCCTAGCGCGGCGCTGGACCTTTGAATATCCCCTTGCGCGTCTCTCTGCACACCCCGCCCATCCTTTTGCCCCTTGCATACATTACTGGTTAGCCCAGCGCTACTGCAGTTTGGCAGCGCTATTTGGCCTTTTGAATATGGCAGACCCGCGCTAATCCCGCGCTAATCCTGCGCAAATGCTTTTTGCCCAGCGCAGGGTTTTGAATATCTGGCCCATGGTGCCTATGTTTCTTGACATATACTGCCACCTTTCATTTTTCTGCCAGAAACACTGCACAACTATTCTTATTCCACTGCATCCCTCACACAGCTATTTCACCAGCAATGATTGCCCCACCCAGCTATTGCTCCTTCACTGAGTGCCCCATCCAGCTGTTCCTCATCCATGGGCTGCCCCATCCAGCTTCCTCCTCCACTGATTTCCTCATCCAGCTGTTTCTCTTCCACTGATTGACTTAACCAGAAATGTTTCTGCTCCACTGATTACCCCGTCTAGGTGTTCTTCCTTGATTGATTGCCCCAGTCAGCTGGTCCTCATCCACTGATTGGAGGTAGGGGTGGGATGGCCAACTTTGAGGAAAGCTTTCAGTTTCAGATCACTTATTAACCTGTCCAAGGAGGCACACTTGCAGCTGGGTGGGGGATACCCTCTCCCCAGAGTCTGAAAGCACATGTGCAGCACTTCAGAGACTACAAGGCTGGGAGCTGGTTTTGTGGTGCAAACCTGAGCCTCCAACATGACTATGTGAAGAGGTGCCCCAGTGCCAGGCCAAGAATATTAGCCAGTTTCAAGTCCAAGAATATTGGGGAAGCAGCTGCTCAGCCCAGGATCCTTGGATAAACAAGCTGCTACCAAGGCTGGCCAACCAATGGTGTTTTTATGTAGCTCTGGAGCACTGGGTGAGAATGGATAGATGCCTTTGGGATGTGGTCATTGTTCCTTATTTCTTAAGAAACAGTATTTGTTAGCAGCATACGATTTCTTTATAATGCTATTGGTAATAATGTACTTCTGGCAGAAGCATTGGCATAGCCAATTTTTCTTTTCATTGCTTTTTAATTTTAGTTCTGAATTCTGATATGGGGCTCAAATGTTTTTAAAGTCTCTGCTGGCTAGCCACAGACACCCACCATGAATAAACTAAACAGCTTGGTGTGATGTCGTGCTCTTTCCCAAAGATGTGCTACAACCTCCCAGTACAGTTACAGCATAAATCTATGTCACACAGTCAGAAAGGAACCGCAGTAAAACAGAGGTTTTATAAATCCGCAGTGGCAGCCATCTTTACTGACTGGAGTCATTAATTACAACATTATTAATAATAGCTGTTTAAAAAGTATCTAAGGAAATAAAAAAATACAGAGATGATGAATCTAAGGATGTCATCAAAACATTTTTCCAAAAAAAGCGATGATGAAATGTTTTGGTACTTATTTTCCAGATTTAGTGGTGGGGCGCAGGATTCTTGGAATTCTAGAATCCTGTTTTGAAGGAGACCCTAACTTGTACCTGTTTCCTTGAGTGAAATTAAAGCTGTTTTTATTAGCAGATGGGAATCCGTTGCTGTTCTCAGGCCCTTGTGGGATTATACCTGTAAAGATTAGGGATGGAGTTTGGAGCAGGTCCCTTAGCTTGGAGGTTTGAAAATGTTCCCTCAATGGCTTGTTCCCACTCTCTGCTGTCGAAGAGAGCAGTACAGCCAAAGATGGAATTTCTTCTATTGCTGCTAAAGAGCAGACTGTGGGAGCCTGTATAGTTTTTAAAATAAATCTATGGAATTCTGCGGTCTGTCAGAATCTCAGGAGATAAATGAAACTTCCTGACTACTGTCTCATGGGAGTCTCAGAGATAAAAAGTCCTAAACGGTCTGTCTGTCAGTGTATCCACAATAACATTTTAGGAATTTGTCTTTCCAACATACAGTATGATTTATCATCACAACTGATGGTAAAATGAGTCACTTTGAAATGTTTTCTTGATAATATCTTCAGTAACATTACAGTATCCTCCCCACCCCATGCATACAGTATGTTGGGGTTGGGGGGGTAGTTTAATATTTCTTGAGATTCCCAGTATTGTCCAGGGTTGAATCTCACCGCTGGCCCTGGCTGAGGCTACATACATACACAGATGATTTCAGACAGAACACAATGTAGAGTCCTGTGCATCTGCCCTGATGGGAACATTTGTGTCTGTAAAAATCACAAGAAATCCAGAGAGGCCTGTGTTGCATCCCATAAAAGGCATTGATCCAGATTCTGCCTGTTTTCCCTTTTGGTCGTTTGTTAGAGTTACATGTGCAGTTGGTACAGCAAGTGATGTTTGCTATAGTAATTGGACCCTTCAGGAAGCAGAAATCCAACACACATTGGCCCATCACAATTTTATTTGACAGTGTGTTTACCTGGGATATCCCAGCTAAGATGCAGCATCTCATTTTCTGTGTGGTCCTGCTTCCACCTGTAGTGTCTCCCCTGCCTGCTAGGCTGGCACTAAACCCTGGCATGGGTGTTTAAAGGGCAACAAAACAATAAACGGTAACCTCTGTCTTTCTTTGTCATCTCTCAAATGGATCCCAGGGCACAGTACTGTGGAGAATCCCCTCGCAAATGATGTCATGTGTTACCTTAAGATCCCATGTCTAACCTCTTCTTTGGGGCCCGATCCCTTCCTGTTATGTCGTGCTTTACTACTCATTTAGATGTCTGTATTATCCAGCATTTTGTTTTATGCCTACCTGTAATAATTTATGACTGTACTATATGCCTTTACTTCATGTTATAACCTGTCCCATGACTTGTATTTGTATTGCTGGCTGTAGTATCTCTGCTATTGTTGCATGTAGTACTGACCAGTGCTGTTTTCCTGTTATCCATGTCTACATAGCTAAAATGTAGCCACTTATGTTTGATGTCAGGCACTTTGCTTTACTGTTCATTGTTTATTGTCATCTTTGTTTCCATGGCTGAGAACAAGCTATATTGTCTAATGTCATTGATTCCTGGAATACCTTTTGTATGTATTGCCTTGTACTCTCCCAGGTCGTGCCTGAAAATAGTAATTTACTGGCTAGTGCACTTACCCGGTTAACAAAAACTAAATAAAATAAACAATAATAAAGCTGGTAACATCAATAGAGCAAGTGATCGCCGGTCTATTTACATGTTGCTCATTAATTAGTATAGGATGGGGCAAATTGACAAACATACAAGAGTTCTACTATAAGGATTCTTTTAGTGATATAAAGCTCTCTTGCAATCAGATTCCATCTGACCAACTCCTCAACACATGGCATAAGACAGGAGTGGCCACTCTCCTCCTGATACTTGCGTTACCATAGAGCATGTGGTGGGATACTTGCATTATCATAGAGCATGCAGTGGGATACTTACATTATCATAGAGCATGTGGTGGGATACTTACATTATCATAGAGCATGTGGTGGGATGCTTGCACTATCATAGAGCATGTGGTGGGATACTTGCACTATCATAGAGCATGTGGTGGGATACTTGCACTATCATAGAGCATGTGGTGGGATACTTACATTATCATAGAGCATGTGGTGGGATACTTACATTATCATAGAGCATGTGGTGGGATACTTACTGTACATTATCATAGAGCATGTGGTGGGATACTTACATTATCATAGAGCATGTGGTGGGATACTTACTGTACATTATCATAGAGCATGTGGTGGGATACTTACATTATCATAGAGCATGTGGTGGGATACTTGCATTATCATAGAGCATGTGGTGGGATACTTACATTATCATAGAGCACGTGGTGGGATACTTGCATTATCATAGAGCACGTGGTGGGATACTTGCATTATCATAGAGCATGTGGTGGGATACTTGCATTATCATAGAGCACGTGGTGGGATACTTGCATTATCATAGAGTATGTGGTGGGATACTTGCATTATCATAGAGCACGTGGTGGGATACTTACATTATCATAGAGCATGTGGTGGGAAACTTGCATTATCATAGAGCATGTGGTGGGATACTTGCATTATCATAGAGCATGTGGTGGGATACTTACATTATCATAGAGCATGTGGTGGTAACGATGAGGCAGAATGGGGAAATTACAAAATCTCTGCTTATGGCAATTACTCCCTTTTCTTCCTGGCCTCTCTAGAGACATCAGTACCATCTCTGTTAACAGAACTTGAGAAGTATGGGGACATTTCTGGTTACTAGACTAATTATGATAAATCTGAAGTGATAAGTCTTAGTGGCAGTTGCCATTTAGGTTTCAGGGATAATTTCCCCTTTAGATGTGCAAATAATAACATAGTGAGACACCTTGGAGTTGGGATCTCCCCGAACCTGTCCTTTTTATTTTCCCTGAACCATGGCAACTTGATGTGTGAGGTCAAGACTGATGTCTCCAAATGGGACCTGCTTCCTCTCAGCTAGGAGGGTAGAGTTGCAACTCTCAGGATGAACATCTTACCTAGCTTTCTGTTCCTGTTTCAGGCTCTTCCTATAAAGATCCCTGAGGATATTTGGAGAAGATTACAGAAATCGCTCTTGTCCTTTGTGTGGTCTGGAGGGAGACATAGGGTCTGTAAGAGTCTACTTTCTCTTCTTAGAGAAAAAGGGGACTTGGTCATGCCTGACTTTAAACTGTGGTATATTGCTCCACAACTGGTGGTGGTGACATAGACCAAGCAGAGATATGATGCAGGCTGGCTAGAAACAGAGGCAAACCAGCCCTTACCAGTGCTCATGTTTACCCCCGCTCATGTTACTTTCTCACCTCAAATAAGGTCAGAAATCCCCAACCCTTGGACCAAGTGCACCCTCAAGATAATCATAGAAACATAGACAATGATGGCAGAAAAAGACTATAGGTCCATCCAGTCCTAATTCATTTATTAATTAATCCTTAAAGCTAGATTGATAACCAATACCCCAAGTGAAGTAGGCCCCCTAACAAGTGCAGTATGCACCGCTTGCAATGGACTGGTTTGACAAAGGGGCTTGCATCCATTACGTGCGGCGTCCGGTACATCATTTGGTGAAAAAAGCTAGCAAAATGCTTATTCAGGAGTGAGTGGTCGAGTGAAGAAATAGCCATGAACAAGGGGTAATGAACAAGGGTTAACAACAACAACATTAAGCAGACATTACCGGTTTAGCGATTACAGCTCTCTGGTACTCTGGTGGCCATAGCCATCACAGGCTGTGTTAGGCACAAGCAAGTCAAGTGACTGCTTGGGGAACTAGTACTGAAGGGTGCACTTAAGCAGAAAGTATATGCAGAGATCAGCTTGAAATACAAAAGGTGTCAGTGTAGAAACCCAAATTGTTGTTGTCATCCTTGTATTCATAAACAAACTGTTTAATGCTGTTTTGTTTAGGTACATGACATTATGGTGTCATAGTGGCTAGGACTCTGGGCTCATGTTATAGTGGATATTCATTTCATTCTGCTAGTCTGTAGTTTGAGTATATACCATTATGTTTTTACATTCTGTACTTATTAGAACGCACTGCCTCATTTACTTGGGGGTTCATGACAGGTGTAATTCCTTTTTGGGTAACTATTGTAGTGATTGGTGCAATTGATGGTGTATTAGGAATAATGGACATATATTTCATTTTAAGTAGTTACTTTCCTGGGGGGGGGATTTAATTCCTAGGAATTTTTGTTTAGATTCCTTGGACTGTTTCTATATATGTATTATTTTGATTATACACTGACAATTTATTGAAATCTGTATATATCAGACTGCATAGTCTCAATTTCTTGGGGGTCCTTGATTAGTACTTCTTTTTATCTGGCACTTACACTGACAATTGATATTATCATGTATAAAATCTTGTTACAACGCTGAAGGCCTTAAGGTTTCTGGAACATAATAGCTGTTTATTTATTTATTTATTTAAAGTTTCGGAATTACAACCTTTGAGTCAGAGACTCCTTTGCAAAGGCTCCACGTCAGGGCAAACAGACAATAACAACAAATAAGTAGTAATAAGGTACCAAGGAGATAACAGGAAGACAGGAGACATTAATCCAAGCTTGGGTTGAGAGTATGTTGGGAATATATCTCCAGCCAGTTGTACTTTCATCAGTGCGATACACTTACTCACTTTGGGTAAACATCACTTTCATCTTTCTATATGCCATGTAAAGATAATTTCTGTTGTTGTAATTTTCGGGGCTTATTTTTTACTTGCTAATATGTTACATTTTGGCATGCAGTTGTTTTCTCCAGGATCATTTTATTGTCATAGGCCATATTCACAAACAAACAGAGTTCTGAGCAGAGTTGAAGCTGGCTTCTACTGGTGTACTCTCACCTCACTCTTGAAGTATGTGTCTTTAGGAGTTTTTTCACTTGACATATAATTTAGTGAGTAGAGAATCCTAGTGTTTTGTTATTCATTAGACTGATACATGGTATAATATATGTGGGTTGAACTCTCTGCCTGCTATTATCTCTGGACAACCTTTGACCTTTAAGTTTGGTTCAGCTGAAAGCACACTTAAGATATTCAAGCTCTCTGACTCACTTTAATTATGTTCTGAATGCCTGTTTTAAACCAATGAGGATTATTTCTGTTTTTTTCTGCATGTTCTAAGTGTTAATAATGTGGGAGTTTCTAAATAACTGTCATTAAGCTTCTGAAGAAGGACTTGTTGGTTTGAAAGTTAAAGCACTTTGTTCTTTTTGTTACATCTATGTTGGTCTAATAAAATATATTAAATCATTTGCTTCTGGATCTGTCCTTGTATTCCTAGACTTTTTACCACTTTTTGGATGTGGGTTGAGGAAGACGGCAGGAGAGGGAGCAATGGGAGTGGTGAAGGGGTGCCACAAGTGTTTCCACTTGGGGCACCATTAGGTCTAAAGCCAGTCCTGATAGCAGTCCAGGCTGGGTCTAAGCAGCTCATTTCCTGGCTGGTCCCTGTTCACTTATGTTTGTAGAAAAGGTACAAAACATCCTGAAATTACGCTCGTAGTCTTGTCTGTATGTACCCCCACATTTTTTTATCTCTTTCTTTCCCATCTGACCAGCCCCCTTCTACTGGTCACCTGAGCGGCTTCCAGGGCTTAGCTGCCTGGGTCTAGCCCAAGGACTTGCCCTCCCCAGCAGAATCAGAGGAGTTTCCCCACCCTCACCATTGAACAGGATCTGGTTCACTGGGCAGGGCCTGGATTAGCAGTGCAGAACTCTAGCAAGTAACATGCATACTGTTGTTGAAATATTGGACTTGGGTGGGGTGCTAGAGAACTACGTTTGAGGCAGGACGTATCTTTAGTGGCTCTGCAGCTTGTGCTGCCAAAACCAATATAAAACAATCTTTTTTTGCGATTGCATTACCGATTGGAATACATCACTCAACCGCATATGTTCCAAGGATTGGAATGATACCACATTTACAATAGGCAGGCAAATGGGAGCAACTGGAGGTGGCAGCCAAAAATTGGCACTGCAGACCACACAAATTGCAGAGGGAGCAGTGGAGCAAACCACAGGCTCCAGTGGTGGGAAAGACTCTCCACCATGGGACACGATCCCCACCGCAGTGAGCAAAATGGACCGCAAGCTAGAAGAAATCCTAGAACAGCTGGGGGCACAAGTTATTAAAATAGACTTGGCCACCAAAATGGCAAAAGAAGTGGAAAACTGATTGCAATGGACCCAGGTGGTCTTTGCTAAATCCACGACGGAAGTCAGTAATCTGAGGGCATGTATGGAAATGATGGAAAATGCAGCAAAGGTGATGAACTTGAAGTTGGTGGGGGTACCAGAGGGCCTGAAGGGGGAAAACCTGTAGGGATATCTAAAAAGCTGGCTAAGTGACAGTCTCCCTCCTGAGTTTCTGGTAGACATGGAATCCCTCACACTAGCCTTTAGGATCAACTTTCGAAGGGCCCAGGCTAATCGGGACACTCCACGTATGATCATACTAGCAACCACAGGCCCTGCGGTCAGAGACCGCATCCAGTAGTGGGCAAGAATTAACTACCCAGTCAAGCTAGAGGGGCAAGAAATTATACATTTTCCAGACTTGGCATTTGCTACACATACCAGACTAAAGCTCTTTGACTCACTAAGAAAGCAGCTAAAGGGTCTTGGCTCACTCATTGCTGGCACCAGTGCGTCTCCATATAATTTAAGGGGGCAAAACCTTCCAGTTCAATGACCCCGAGGAATCTAGAAAAAGAGTGGATGTGATTGCCACTGAGTTCAGACAGAGACCTCCTGAAGCCCAAGGACTGCCAGCGGATTTGGATGATTGAGAGGATTCAGGTGCTATGGGTAATTCAGTATTTTTGATTTGCTTATCTCACCCACTTTGGCCAGAATGCTGGTCAGCTTTGAGACTAAGGAACCCAAACTACGTGTTTCCTTGACTTTTTAAAAGAACCACCCTTAACGTTATTCTCATCAAGTAAGGAGAGGATAAACCTTTGAACTTCAGGTTCCTTGTCTCAAACTGACTCTGTGCTTGTAATTATGACCATATGTTTGCTGTTAAATTGAGTTTGCAAATGGTGTCAGCCACGAGGTGATTCGCCCATTAGGCATCATTAGAAAGTGGAACTCAATAATATTAAATTTTTTTGTAGTGAATGTATAATAGAATATTGGGGGTCAGGGGAGCTCATTTAGGGATCAAGGGTTGCCCTAGCACAGGGAGAGAGCAGTTTTATTAAAATTACGTCCGGAGAGTTTTGTGTTTCAAAAGTTTGTAATTTCATGAGTTAAACACAAACGAATGTGCAGGTGTTTTGTCTAGTGGAGTTGTAGCAGCTGTGGGAGGATGTATAATTCCTTATACATAGACATACAGGTAAGTGGGGACAGTGGCTAAGGGGCCATGGAAATCAACTACCTTCAGTAAACTACCTTATTTTGTCTTTACCCCGCAGGTCTAATGTAGCTGGCTATCCTAAATGTTATTGATGATATGAGATCTTGTTTTTCCACAGGGCAGTGACCCATATGCTGTATCCTATATCAGTCGAAGTAAGTATACTGATGTTAACATATATGTAGTACTCCGAATGTGGCAGCCAATGGAATCTTGCTCCACTGTATGTAACGCTTTCTGCTTGCTCGTTTTAAAATGAATAAAAGAAAGTCTAAAAGAGAAATATTGGACCGCAATACCTTCCAAGCACCTTGGGCTAGCAATATACACTCAGCTAGTTTGGAACCCAATAATAAATCTCAGTACAAAGTCTCTTTCCCCATTTTTGCTCATGTTTATGCTGTCTACAAGGTCGCATGTGGACAAATGTCACTGAGTGAAAGCGATCTGTCCCTAGCCATCATGGAGGGTGGCAGTCTCGTTTACGCCTCAGAATCAGCTTCCTCTTGTGTGAATAGTACACCCCATAAGGCAAGAACCTGAAATACTGTAGTATGGAGGGGGGGTTTTGTAACACTAAGATGAGATTTTTTTTAACATTCCCTTATGGCATGATCTGACCACAAGTAATGTGGCTTTATCAGAGCATCCGGTAATTCCAAACAATTGGAGTAATTACAAATATTATTTTTAACTGTTTTGATGAATAATAACAATATTCTTATGTTATGTATCAATATTGTTTCTTATGGATTGTAATAACTTTAAAAAAACTATAAATAAAAATGTAACACAATTTCTGCTAATCATAAGAGGTTTAATGTAGGCAGTGTAGCCAGAATTCATCTTTTCCTCTCTTAACCAGCCTCTCCTCTTCTCTCCCCATCCTCTCTTCCTTACTACTCACCTTCTACACTCCTTTGCAACCATGTACGTCAAGGCTTCCTGCCCCCTCCTGCTGATACTCTCTTTGCTATATCTCCTTGAATTCTCTGCAGCTCCTCCTGTGCCTCCCTCTAACTGCCATTCTTATTCTCTTGTCAACTTCTGCTACTCGAACCTACTGGTGTGGACTGACCCTTATCCTTCACCTCTGCCTGGGCATAGCAATAGATATTTAGGGGTTTTACTTAAATATATTTTGAGGAGGTTCTCTATCTCTCATGCCTGTGCCTCTCGGGCAATGCTGACTGCAATGCTATGGATTATTATCTTGTCCCTTACCCTTGCTGGTGATATTGAAACCAACCCTGGCCCTACTATTGTTTCCAATTCGATCCAGTCTCACCCAGCTTATTGTCTGCCGCAATCATCCTGCCTCACCTTTGCTCACCTTAACATAAGGATCCTCACTGCCAATCTCCTCGAACCTGAGGCTTGGGTGCGCGCAAACAACCCTGACATCCTAGCCCTTTCCAAAACTTGGCTGAAGCCATCTATGGCTGACTCCCTCTGCTCCATTCCGGGCTACAATATGCTTCAGGCTGATCACCCTAGCTCCAAAAGAGGTGGGGGCTTGGCCCTTTACTACAAATCCCAACTTATCATCTCTATCATACAGGGTCCCTCCATGACTAACTGCGAGGTCCTTCACTCCCGCCTATTGCTGGGGGTTGTCAAAATTCTACACATCTTCTGTGTTTATATACCTCCCATACATTCCAGGCTAGGTCTCAAAGAATTTATTGAGTTGGTTCCGACTGTGACTGGGAAAAATGAGGTAATTTGCTTGGGTGATTTTAATCAGGACTGGGCCAGGCCTCGGTCCTCTCTCCTTTCATCCATCACCGGCAAGGCAAACCTTGCTCAATTAATCCAAGCTCCCACTAGAATCTCTTGCAGGGCTCCAACACCCTCCTGGACTGGATCCTGACAGATAGGAAGGAGAACTTCCCCAGTGCTGGTGTTCTTCCTGACTCTATCAGCGATCACTGCCATCTCTTCCGTGTTTGGGATTCCTCTCCTCCTTCCCCCCCCCAAGTTACTATCTTTTTCCAACTTCTCAAACCTCAACTCTGCTGCTTTCCTGCATGACCTAAACCTGGTTGACTGGACCCCTCTTTACATAACCAATGACACCAACTGCCCGATTAAGTATTTCAGTGCTGCCCTTCTCTCTCTTCAGAACCTGCACATACCAGTCACCAAGCAAAGGGTAAAAGGGCAGGTCACTAAATGGCTCAAGCGCCCCCTACTCCAGCTGTTGAAATGAAGGGATAAACTCTGGTCAGTTTGGAAGTCCTCGTCCCTTCAAGCTGACTTTGATGCCTACAGATTATTGTGAAACACTTGTAAAAAGGAGATTTGCCATGCCAAGAGTACGTACTACCAGAACCTGCTCACTGCCTCTGCCTCAACCCCTAAGTGCTACTGGTCTCAAATTAAGGAAATTCTGGGAAATAACAAGACTCTGACTCCAAATAATATGCTCGTAGATGATATCCACTGCAATAATCCTCTTACTATAGCCAGTGCCTGCAACGCCCTCTTTTCCACTCTTCTCCCCCACTCCTCCCCTCCCCTGTTTTCCTCTTGGCCTCCCCTTCTCACCTGCATCTGCCCCCACCACACTAGTACTCACTCCTGCCACTAGGCATGAAGTCTTCAAGTTACTTAAGATTATTCCTGCTTGCGGCAGTGCTGGTCCTGATGGTATCGAGCCAAGGATCCTCAGACAGTTCGCCTCTCGTCTTGCCGAGCCTGTTACTAGGCTTTTCAATCTCTCAGTCAGCTCAGCCACTGTCCCTTCAGCATGGAAAATTGCCAGAACTATACTGATTTTTAAGAAAAGGGATCCCAAAATCCTGTCAAACTATCGTCCCATTTCACTCCTGCCTATGCTCAGTAAGCTGCTGGAAAAAGTTTTGCTCCAGCAGGTCTCCCAGTGCCTACTTCACTCCAACCTTCAATCCCCTATACAACATGGCTTTAGGGCTGGAAACAGCCTAACCACTGCTCTAACCCTCTTCACCAGCGAAGTAAAATGCAATATGGATAAAGGCTTACTTACTGGAGCTGTGTTCATTGATCTCTCCAAAGCATTTGACATGGTACATCACCCCCTCCTACTAGTTAAACTGCAATCACTCAGAATCTCTGAACCCTCCCTATCCTGGTTCACCAGCTACCTTGAAAATTGCTCTCAGACTGTCTCTTTCTGTAAGGCGCTCTCTGCCCCTGCCTCTATTTCCTCAGGCATTCCCCAGGGTTCAATTCTTGGGCCCCTGCTCTTTTCTCTCTTTATTAATGACATCTCCAACTCTTCCTCACTCTGCAATTCCATCTTGTATGCGGATGATCTGGTACTTTACACTGCCTCTAAATCCATTACCGACCTAAATCAACAATTATTGCCTGCATTTCAGAGCCGCCAATCTTGGTTCTTCTCCAATTATCAAATCTTAAACCTAAGACCCAGGCCATGTTATTTGGTTCCTCTAGACAGGTACCGACTCTGGCCCCTAAGCTTATTGTCCTCGGCCATGATGGGTCTCCAGTATCTAACACATCATCTTTCAAATACCTTGGGGTAACACTGGACCCGGCTCTCGATTTTGCTGCGCATGTCAATGAGGTCTGTCGCTTAGTTAACTCTAAGATTGGTGTGGCTTACAGAGTGCGCAATTCTCTTACTCCGGCCGCTAGGACAACAGTCGCAAGAGGTGTGTTACTACTGCAACTGCTTTATGATCTCCCTGTCCTTTCTTATGCTAATGCCATGGTTCTCCATAGATTGGATGTTACCTATAACAACAGCTGCAGATTCGCACTATCTACTCCTCATCTGACCCACCACTGCTGACTTTACTCTGCCTTAAATTGTCTGCCTCCCAATTCCCTTAGATCATATGCTCTCAGTTGTTTTATTGACTCCCTAACCAGAACACCTCACCCTGAGGCTCTGGGTGCTATGCTTACCCCTGTCTCTCACTCTCGTGCCCTCAGGTCCTCCGTCTTCCCTTTGCTTGCTGTTCAGCCCTGCTCAACTAAAATGGGTGAGCAGGCCTTCTCTAATTTTGCTCCACATTTCTGGAACTCTCTCCCCCCTCATGTCAAGAACTCATCATCTCACCTTACATTTAAACATGATCTTTTTCCCACCTTAATGCCCTTGACTACTGTGACCGTACTTAGGTTCTGTGGGGCCCACTATTTGCCCTCCTGCCGATCTGTTGTCCATTCCCATTTTTACTACTGAGTATGTGTGCATAATTGCCAACTCAGTCTCTGTAAGACTTTTTGACCTGTCCTCGGTTTAATTTTTGCAACAATTGTTTGACTGCCATGCCTGTTAGTATTTTTGCTGTTAAGTTTTATGCTTTGTCTCTTTTTATGCTGTTTGTATAAATAATTTTGACTGTTATCCCACCCTTGTACCTCATTGTTGTCTTTGTTGTCATTGTTGTCTTTGCCACATTTGCGGCAGCTGTACTCTCCCGGGTCGTGCCTGAAAATAGGCAAGTTTCTTGCCTAGTGCACTTACCTGGTCATCAAAAGCTAATAAATAAACATAGCGCAACTTCCAATCCAACAGAGCCTCCTATTTATTGTACGACCTCGAGTAAGTCACTTAAGCTCCGAGATATTCAGGTAACCCAGCAGCCAAGTGCCTTGAACCCTGCCCTTTCTTCCCTTTCCCTCACCCCAGTTTCCACCCTCTGCTGCTCCCTAACTTCCTTTTCTCTTTCTGCTTCCTCTTACCATCTAACTCAATGTCTTCTCCTGTTTGCGACCCCTGTTACTGTGTACCGCCTGGTCCTGACGTTTTTTTTTGGGCTGGGTGTGGTTATCTGGAACTGCCCTTGCACCTCCCTCCACTTTGTGTGCCAATTACTGTCCCTCCTGTTCCTGTATGCATACTGGCGGTATAAGGAGCCCTGCATTTCCACATATACTTATGTATCTTATGTTCAATTTATCCTGTGCTGAAGCACTCGTGTCTGTAAATATAATTTATTACTGCCATTAATTCCCTTTGTGTTACACTGCATTCCTGTAGTCTCCCCTCTCCCTGTGTCACACCCAAAAATGGGCTACATGCTCAAGTGAGAGCTCCTGGTCAAAACTGGAACTAAATAGATAAGGAAACATATAAATAAAAGCATGGCTTCACCAATAACTAACTACAAATATTGAATAGTTTATAATACTTGAAATTACATTTTGAAAACTGTAACTTTTTGAACTGTTCGCCTTCAAAATGTAATTTTTTGTTAAATGAAAGCTTGGAGGCCAATAATCATGAACAGAGCACAATGAGATAGCTTTCATGTTTTGATACATGTCCATATAACATGTTGCTAAAAAGAACGAGAATGTAAAATATTTTGTGAAACATTTTTTAAATGCATTCAATTTATGTAATTTGTAGCAACATCATTATTAACTTAGCTGACTCCAGGCTTTCGTTTAAAAAAATAAGTTTCTAATGCAAATGATTGTAAAGTTTTCCCATTTTAATTACATATTCTTTTGAAAGGCCTTACTTTGGAACCATTTGGATAAGAAACTTACTGTATTTTTAAAACGAAAGGTTGGAGTTAGGTTGTTAAGAATCTGTCCAACTGATATGGGTTTTCTATGTTGAAAGTACGCAGTCTTTGTATTTCAGTACTACTCTATGCAGATATGGCTACTGTTTGAAACTGCTTTTTGAGTACATTATGTGTTTTTTAGTTGTGACACTGCCAAAAAATGGTAAACACACTGGCCCGGATATTCAGAGTGGATGCGCCATGCGCAACAGGGATACACCAGCGCAAGTACAGAAATGCACTGTTGTGCGATATTCAGCGGGAAGTGGCTGCGCAGTGCAATAAGCAATGCGCCAGCATCCAGCAGTAGTGATTGCATGCACAAACATAGGGGACGGAACCATGAATAACATGCTCAGTGCAATATTCAACAGCATGCACCATGCGCAATAGCGGAGCAAGCGGAAGTTGCGCGACAGCGGAAATGATCCTAAATAAAAGGGAGCAAGAGAGGGGAGCAAGAATGCAAAAGGGAAGCCACAGGTGGGAGCGTGGTGACAGAGAGCCAGGGTGGAATAGAAGGAAGCAGTGCGCAGGACTGGGCAGGAGCGGAACAGGGCCCACCAGAACTGTGCCAGAGTCAGGGTTGGAGTGGGTGTGCCCGTGCCACTGTTCAGCAAAGGGTGTGGATTGCCACAGTGGACTGTGGGCAGTGGCAGGAGGCAGGACAGCCACAGTCAAAGGCCGGAGGTGTACCCGGTGCAGGGAGAGCATCAGGAATGGACAGCGGGGGGAACAGGACAACATCCACCTGAGGGGGGAACACGGCCAGTGCCACCTTCCAGATGGAGGCATTAATGAGGGGTGTGAGAAGGTAGGCAGCAGGGAGCCATGGCCGTGGAAGGGCCTGTCGGTGGTATGCCCAGAACAGGCAGTACCGAGCCCGCACCAGCTTCGAACACTTCTCTGACATGGAGATTATGGGCTGGTACTGCCTGAACCTGGTGATACTGAGGCAGCTCTGTGAGCTGGGCTGTGATGAGATGCAGGCACCCACATGATGGAAACATGCTTTGTCAGTGGAGATGAAGGTGACAGCCGTCATGTGTCTGCTCACCACGGGCACCTTCCAGAGACCAACAGGGGACACGACAGGCATAACCCAGTTGGCCGCATCACGTCTACTCACACAATTCCTCAGCGCACTGCTGCCACATGCTGTGGAGTACATCTGTTTCCCTAGCACACAGGTGGAGCACACAGCACACATACAGGAGTTCCACAGGGTAGCATGGTTGCCTGGCGTGCTCGGGGCCATTGACTGCACCCATCTGGCCATCTGCACACCACCTGACCTGGAGGGTGCAGCATACTGTACATCAACTGCAAGGGTTACCCAGGCATAAACTGCCAGGTGGTGTGCGATGCCGGGAGGGTGCATTACCAATGTCTGTGCCACGCACCCTGGGGGAACACACAATGCTTTCATCTGGCACCAGTCTGCACTGTGCCACAGGTTTGAGAGTGGGGACATCTCCACTGGCCATCTAGTAGGTGCGTATGCATATCACACAGGATGACATGAGCAGACTTGGGGGGTGCATAGTCAGAGATGCCATGGGTACCGGCCATGTTGGCCCATGGCATAGCGACGCAGACCACCACTCTACCCACAGGTGACAGTGATTACCTGCTACGTCCCTGGCTGCTCACACCATACTGGTGCCCCATGACCCCATCGCAGCTACAGTACAATGAGGCACTCGCCACAACATGGAATGTCATCGAGCGGGTGTTAAGGATGCAGAAGGCACGGTTCCAGTGCCTGGGCACATCAGGTGGTGCCCTACAGTACATCCCCTCGAAGGCCTGTGGGCTATTCCTGGCCTGCTGTATCCTGCACAACATGGCCACCAACTGTGGGATAGCCATAGAGGTCGAAGAGGGGGACAGCGGTAGGGATGATGAGGATGCCGGTCCAGCCGGTGATGGGCAGCCACCCCCTGGGCAAAGATACCCCCATCTGATCCGGATGGCACAGCTGCACCAGGACACCATCACAGAAGAGCACTTTGGACAATACAGGTAGGTCACGGGGCCATGCGCAACCACCAAGGGCAAGGGCACAGCTCACAGACAGGCAGGGCAGGACACCAGGGGCGGATGGTGATAAGGGAATGGGTCTGAGTGTGGCACCATACACAGCGTCAGGGTTGGGCAGGGCCGAACACGACACATGCACACACACGCACACACACCACAAGACATGCACAAGGGGTAAACGGCATGCCAACCTCAACAGCCACTCCCACCCCCACACAGGACCACACATGACCTTGCCAAGTGGCCATCACTGTGTGTGCCTCAGACACCGAGCACCATTGCACACTGGTGGACAGTGCAATGCAGGCATCATCATGCACATGCCACAGTGGCCAGCAGCTGGGAGGGTGTGCACAGGGACCTTGTGTGTGCACGGCCGGGCACCCAACCCATGTGTCGCACAGTGCACACCACACTGCACATAGGGCAGTGGCAGACAGTGGCCATGGTGAGAGACAGGTCAGTCACGCAGCACAGTACCATGGCCACCATGGATGTGTGGGTGGCCCCGCCGAGACCTGCCAGCTGTGCCAGGCTGACCACTGGCCTCATGGGGTGGCACTGAAGGTCCCCCAGGGGTGACGCTGCATGAACAGAACTGTGTTCATGCAGGGGTCTGCAGCCCACTGAACATGCTTGTGCCAGGCGTGCTTGGTATGCCCACAGCCGAACCCAGTGTCAACATAGCAGGTGTTGCACGGCACCGGGAACAGGGGGATGGACATGACACTGCACTATGTCTGTGGTGGCTGGGCACTGAACTGGGTGCCCAATGTGGCCATGACAGTTATCAATGCATTGGTCTGCCTGTCAATGGCAGTGGTCGCATCCGCCCGCTGCCAGGCCATCTCTGCCAGGAGCAGACCATGGTCCCTGCTGCACCGCTCATCTGCCTGGTGCAGAACTGCACTGAGTGCATCCACCGCTGTCACGAGCCACATCTGCTGATCTACTGAAGCCTGGGGTAGATGGCTGTGCTCATCAAAGAGGTCATCTGCCGGTCCGGCATGCTGTCCCTCATGGTGTTCCTGGCCCTGCTGGCCAGCACCCCTTGACAATGGGTGCTGCAAACCGGAGCCATGCTGGGGCACGTCCACATGCAGTGCACTGCCACCACCCCCGACACTGTCCCCCCTTCACCATTGGCCAACTGCTGGCACTGCCCCTCTGGCTGCTGATCACCAGGGCTCACCGGCGCTACTGCAGTGGCCACAACAACCCCAGCGCCCTGGACGCACACCAGTACTGCCCCAACTGGGGCATACAGGCAAAGGCTGGGACTTTGTTGTTATGCAGGCTGCCATGGCGGCACCACTCACGGCAACGCCCGTGCGGTTGCCTGCTGTGGGACCATCCTGTGTCCCACATGTTTCACTGTCCGGGACGTGTGGTCCATCATCCTCGGTGCTGGATCAGGCACCAATCTGTGTCCCAGCATGCTGGAGACCATGGGCGCTGTCACGCTGGGACACAGGCAGGGCCTCATCCGCACCCACACCACCCTCATCAGTCCGGACAGACGTGCAGGTATGCACTTGTCCGGTCCCTCGGACACCTGTGAAGGTGGATGGGCATTCCTCTGTATCCAGGGCATCCCCCTTGGTGGACACACCCACCACCGCTGACCCATGTAGGTGCTCAGGAGCTGTAAGGGAACACATTAGTGTTAGTGGTTCCGCCCTGCCCTGTGGCATTCCCTCCACCACCCACACAGTGACAGCACAGGACCTACCATGCAGTGATGGGCTGCCGCCCATCTGGAAGCCACCACCAGGAATGCCCTCTATGGCACAATGCTGCATGCTGCTAGCCACCTGCTCCTCCGGTGGCATCAGGCATGGTACATCCGGCTGGCCCCCACCGGTGGCAGCACGTGCAGCCATGATGGCAGCCACCTTGTCTTTGATCCTCCTCCTGTCCATGCCGATCTTCTTCTTGCACTCCTGCACGGACCGCTGGTGGCTGCCATGCTGGTTCACGTCACGTGCCACCTCACCCCACGCCGCAGCATGGGCCTGTGGCATTCCCCACTGTCCACTGAGCAGCATTTCCCTGTCAAGATATGCCTCAAACAGGGCATCTGATTCAGCCCTGGTGAAGTTGGGCCTCCTCCTTCTCCCCGTCCCTGTTCCTCCTCTTCCTCACGTTCAGTCATGCTCGAGCCTGTGGGAATGACAGGTGTTACCTTGGACTCTGCAGTCCCATTCAGCCCTCACAAACCACAGTCCCCACATCCCAACAGCATGCAACCCACCACAATGGACTGCAATACCTAACCATGTCCTCTGCAGCCCCATGTCATATTTATGTAGTGCAATGCATGCAAATGAGGTAAGGCGCAACTGTAAGTGGATGCTAATGCAGTAGTTGCACCGTGGAATGGCTAATGAGCTGATTTGCATATGCTGGCTGAATATCACGCTGTTGCACCTTGTGCAATGTTGGTGAGCGTGCTCAGGCTATGGCGCAGCACTGTGACATGCACAATCAGCACCGCACGGTGCATGCCTGGGGTGCTGACACCAACGTGTGTGGCGCTGCTGATGTGCTGTGCATGGGAAGTAGTGCAGGGCATGGCCACCACTGTGCCTGTGGCACTAGTGCGCTGTTTGCCCATGTGACACTCATGCCCTGGTGTGCCATAGGTGCCATGGAGCCACAGCATGGTAGGCCACTGCAGAGTGTCACATACAAGCACCTTACTGCGCTACACACAGGGCGTCCCAATAGCGCTATGGTGCTCCATGCGTGGACAGACCCTTGACTCTGCAGTTGACCTTTACCCCCTAGGTGCCATGTGTCCGCATGTGTGCACCCCTATTTCACAGTTCAGTGGTAGCATGATAGGGACTAGCAGCACAGTACTGCGCTGCCTCCGCACGTGGGTCACGTGCGCTACAGAGCGCCATTTTGCTTGCGGTACCAACAGCAGGATGCCTCGTAGGAGAGCACAGGTCTGAAGCACAATTGAGTTGGCCAACTTGGTGGCCCTAGTAGAGCCACATGCTGGTGCCCTGTTTGGGCGGGATCCCCTCAACAGGCCACAGACTGCTGGGTGGCAGGAGGTGTCTGATGGCCTGGAGGAGGCGACTGGGATCGGCTGGACAGTAGAGCAGTGTCACCACCGGTATGGTGAACTACAGCGGTGGGACCCTGACTGACTGGGGTGTCTGCAGGCACACGCCCAGCAAGGTGCCATGCCATGGGCAGGTAGGTGCTCCATCCAAACACTGGTAGTGTCCGTCTGTCCGGGTATCGCGGTGTGCATAAGGCCACACCGCGGGGGGGTGGGGGCCATCTAGTGGTAGTGGTGGTGGTGGGGGTGCATCATGGCTGGGCTGAGCGGGCATGCACACACTGGGGGGGCTCTGTTACTGACCTGTACTGATGTTTCCCTCTCCATGTTTGCACCTTAGGCCTGGAGGAGCACCGTAGGGCACAACTGGCCCGTGAACAGGGGGAGCAGGACAGAGTGGGTGCAGTCCAGTTGCAGTATGGCCATGTTGGTGGGGCCATAGGCCAGCAGCACCCTGCTGGCCAGGATGCAGGTGAATGCCGTGTTTCCCCTTACTTCTGTGCATGCTGGGTTGCAGGGGTAGAGGCGGGGCGTGGCCACCCACACTTGGCCCCACTGCTGTGCATGCCACATGGTGCACTCTGCACTGTCCTGTGGCACTGCATGTGTGGGTGGGTGTCGCAGGTGGGCTGTGCATGCACTGGGTCCATGGCTGTGCCACTGCCATCGCACCGCATAGCCATATCACTATACGGCCATGGTGGTGCCGTGCGGGACATGGGCGGTGGGTGTGTGCAGCGTTCTGCATGGCTATGGGTGCCTGGTTAGGCGGCACATGTGGGCATGGACACTGTGGGTGGTTGCATGCCATCACAGGGATGTGGCCCACGGCTGTATGCCATGCACATTGGGTGGGCTGCAGGGGTCTAGCCAGTCATGCGTAATGACTCTGCTCCCTTGTCCTAAGTGGACAACGCTGGACTGCCCTGGAACGTAATGTGCAGGAGCTACTGCAGCTGTCGAGGGCCACCCTAGAGCTGCTCCAGCGTGTGGACAGGGGTGACAGAAGGAGGCACAGGAGGCATCACCGAGACAGAAGTGGGGAGCGGAGTCATTAATAGGCCCGCTACGCACCTGTTCACCATTCCCCCTGGACTTTACCTCACACCCCTTCATCCCACTCCCTGTTGTACACCCTTTCCCCATGCCCACCCCCACCTGGTATGTGGCCTTCCCTCCCACATTGTAAATAGTTTTGTTTGATGTTTTATTTGTACAGTTCACAGCAGTATTATAGACTTCTTTGTTATGATAACCATGGTGGTCTCTGATTTGCAGTGGGCATATGCTGCTTGGCTGCAGTGTTGTGCATGGTGTCAGGGTGGTGCAGGCCTGGGCATGTGTGTGTGTGTGTGTGTGTGTGTGTGTCTGGCAGGGACCCACTTATGGTGTGGTTGGGGGACCAGGTCCCTGTCTGTGGTATGTGTGTTATGCCCTGTGCATTGGATGCCTGTGTGCAGTGGTCCCTGGTGCATGCACTGTGTCCCTGGTTCCCCTGTCAGTATGTCCATGGCCCGTGCATGTCTGTGGTACGCATGGTCTGCTAGCATGTCATTGGTGGCTGTCCATGCCTGTCACCCTCTGGCCACGGCGCAATGGCGGCTTGCCTCCTGTCACCGATGTGTTGCACATCTGCCTCAGGTGACCCTGTGGGCTATGCTGTTGTTATCCCCCCTCCATGCTGTTGCTGGTGTTTGTTGTGGTGTCTGTGTTCTGATGTCTGTCACTTGTGCTCCGGCTGCATGCTGGTGGTGGATGGCTTCATGGTGCATGCACAGGATGGCTGGTACACCTGTGCCATGGTGGGGTGCAGGCCGTGGGTACACAGCATCAGTGGACGCACGCCAGCGGCATTTGTTGCCCAGCTATTGTGGACCTGTGTCGGGGTGCCCTTGGGTCAGGGTGGGTGTTTGTCTGTGCCCAGTGTCACATCCTATGTGGTGCATGCCTCCATGCACCACTGTGGGTGGCTGTGCTATCTGTTGGGGCCAGTGCTGGAATAGGGTGTGTGCATGGGTGGGTGTGTGGGGTGCTGTCCTGCTGGTGGTGGGGTCCAGGGCAGGCCTTGTCACATGCAGTGTCCCTTGGGTACTGACACAGGATCGACCTCTCTGCTGTGCCACTGGGGGGGCATGCAGGGCGGCACTGTGTCTGCAGTTGTTGCATCGGTGGCTGGTGCCACCAGCTGTGGGGTGCTCACTGTGGGTCTTCCATGCATGGTTCCATGGTGCACAGGGTTGCATTGTCACGGTGGGGGTGGTGGCATGCATTCAGTGCCATGCACTGTTGGGTGCTGCTCCTGGGTTGGGTGTCAGGGGATCACTTTACAGGGTGTGCTCTGCATTGGTGGGATGGGGTGGCACTGGGTGGCCAGGCCTCCTTGTGTTGTGGTCACTGCTTGCCAGGGGGATGTGCTGGGGCACCTTGCCCCGGCTGTGGATTCAGTGCTGGGGTTCATGGGCTGGTGATCCATCCAGCTCACCACAGGTTGTGTAGTTCTTGGGGTGTGGGGGGTGCTGTCTGGCCTGCTGCATGCTCCTCTGCCCATGGCTTCCAGGGTGGAGCACCCCTGCATCCTGTCCCTGTCCCTGCACATCCCTGGTTGTGCTACTGTGCTTCTACCCTGCTCCACTGTGCATCCCTGGTTGTGCCATGGCACAGTTGGCGTGATATTCAGCTGTGTTGTGCAAGCACACCTTGGCCTGCACTGTGTTTGAATATGATGCGTGTTGTGCAGGGGCATACTGCACTTGTGCCTGCTCCTGCTATTGCGCTTCTTTGTGGCACAGTCTGAATATCCAGGCCTTTGTATCAGTACTAATTTTTTTGTATTGATAACATAAAATTACACTAGTTTTTAAAAAAAGTATTTTTTTAATATTTAATATTTCTGAATGTTGGTAATACTGCACATTTAATTAGAAACTCTGCAGTTTGCTGCTGCGTTTCTACTTACTTTATATTCTTGATCGTGTTGCGGACATTTCACTCTCCCTTCTAGCAACCCTTATTCTTCTGTACTTTTGCAGGTTTTGCCTGGGAAAGCCTTGAAAGATTATAAGATAGCAATAAAGATAAAAAACAGCCAAAGAGCTAGGCTTTCCCTAGTAAATGAATCCACACTATACGTACAGCCTCAGCTACATCCATCTTACAACATTTACCCATGCAATATAAATACTAGATGGTTAGCGTAATGCCTTAGAATCTCTTTTGCATTAGAGGTCAAATGTAATCTTTATTCTAGTTGCATTTTTTTCTTTATATTAGAATGTTTGGCTGGGAAAGGCGCAGTGAGCCAAACCATTTCCAGGTGTGACCCAAGAGAAAATTAATCATGTGACAGCATATTCAACGCTTCAGTGAAGCACCAGGCAAAGTTTCCTACTGGTGTGCAAAGTGGCCTAATGTTTTCAGAGTGGCCTATCAGACATGTGCACAGAGCACAGTTTGCTTGTGCAACTAATGTTAGAATGTATCCCCTTGTGAGCACAGTGCAATGAAGGTGCTAACAGCAGCAAATGACCACTGCAGGCCTGTGAAGGTGAGACAGTGGGGGTCAGTGAATAAACATCAAACACATACACAGGAGCAAACTAACCATCTCACTGAGCAAACCACATGGAAAACCTGTTTGTTCCCAAAACTCATGGCCCTGTATGGGCATCTTACCTTGCAAATGCTCACTCTACCCTGAGAGAGTGTTAAGGGGCATTTGTACCTCTTTATATCCACATTATAGTGTGAGGAACAAACTTCGGCTCCTTGGATTGTATGCTGGCTGTGAGAGCCACACTGCAACCTGTGATCATCTGTGGTGCTGTTAAACACAAACCTCTTCACCTGATTTCATGTCGGCAGTTACAACATATTCCTTAGGGTTCAGTGGTCTCCTTTCCCTCACTTGATCCCTATTAATGGTAAAAAAAACAGCACCTGGTGTCCAGTGGTCCATCTTCACCTCAGTACCCCTGCTCACACCCACATCACCCCCCATGGTAGCCAACATGTACCCTTTACTCACCTTCCTGGTTGGCTGCCGTCTGCCTTGCACAAGTGCTGTACTGCTAATCACCACTGTATGGGGTACAGGAGTTGGGGTCTGAAAATAAACTAAGTCCACATAAAGTGTACTGTGCATGCACCCCTAACTCTGGTAAAGTCCACGCTTTTTTCACCAAACTTGGGTGAAAGCTTTCTGACCCCACTATCTTATGACCACATTAATGATGACTTATAACTGCCATCTACTGTAATATGGGTATTCAGCACATGCCAACAACGCACCTGCTTTGTGTGGGAGTTGCGAGTCATTATGAATTGAAGTTGTCATGAGGAAGAGCTATAATTGTGCTCAAAAGGCTTCCATTATCACAATGTGCATTTATCAGTGAGATTCCATCTCATTTACATGTGCACCTCAGGTGCCTTTGCACTCCAGTGCAAACAGTTTTGGGCTGTATATTGTGATGCTTCAGTGTGTATACACACAAACCTCACTGTCTGCATTAATACCTTGTTTGCACAGTGCAAGGCCTTTGAATTCTCTGTCCAGGGAGGCCAAGTGACTTGCTCAAGATCACACGGTATGTAAGTGGTGGATGAGGGATTCATGTCCAAGTCTACTGGGTCTCCAGGGCTACAGCAATGTGCTGCAACCACTAGACTATACGACCTCATGCAATTGTGAATGGCACTGTAATTCCTTGTATAATCAGCTAGCAGAGTTTCCAAATATGTTTTTGTGCAACATATAGATTTATGTTGAATGACAGCAACCAATGAACCTGGAAGCCTGCTGTTAGCTCGAGAGAGCACCAGGATGTACCAACATGAAGAGAAGGCAATACTTCTGTTAGTGTGTTAGTCTTGCAACACTCACACATCCAATTTAAAATGCTCTGCTCAGGATGAAAGGTGACAGTTACACGTATTAAAGCATCAGAGGTAGCTGTCATTGTTGCTGGCCTGGGGATTACAGTAAGAAAGTGGAAATCTGATGATAAATGGGGGGGCAGGATCAGCTACCCCCTGCATATGCCTTTCCAGGGAATGCCATTCAACAGCAGCAGTGCCAGCCATTGTGGAAGTGGTATGTCTGTGCAGGCACTGGTGGCACCCAAGCGGGTGCGGCCACCCACCAGTGGCACATGGCACAAGATAAATAAATACTTGTGGCATGCCAGTGTCATTAAGAATCAGAGTGCCAGGACCAAGCAGTGGTACAGGAACAGAAGGAAATGCCAACAGTGCATAATTCTAGTGTGGCACATGCTCCGATTTGTTACTACCCCCCCAATAAAAATAATGTTGATGCCATAAAACCCATTTTGCACACACCTCCTGCTGGCTACAGTTGTCCCCTGACTGTACCCATAGTTACAGTTTGATCAGAAACTGTAAGTGAATCCTTATTAATGAGCACAGCACAATTTTCAGCTTGATTAAATGCTACCAAAGTAAAAAGCATTATTTCTTCACTTTAAACCATTCCTTTGGGAGGCTTGCCCTATTGGACACACCAAGGAATGTTTGTTGGATCCATCTCTTTTGCAACTTAGTTCCCAGTGGGTTTTTCTTGGGATAGTAAAGGATAAATATCTATATCTAAATCTCTGTGTCTGTATCCGTATCCCTATTCCTATCTTTATCTCTGTCTATATCTCAATTTATATCTATGTCTAAATCTCTGTATCTATCTATTAATCTGTATCTGTATCCATATCTATAGCTGTATCTGTATCCATATCTCATTCTGTATATTTGTAGCTATATATAGTTCTACACCCACACACACACACCCACACACACACACACACACACACACACACCACACCACACACACACACACACACCACACCCACACACACACACACACCCACACACACACCACCCACACACACACCACCACACCACACACACACACACACACACACACACACACACACACACCCACACCCACACACACCCACACACACACACTCTCTCAACCTTTGGTCTGTGCATCACTATGCCTCTAGGCCTGTCATGATTTAAAAGATCAATAAGTAGAAACATTTATAAATAAAAACGGTATATGGATAAATAAATAATACATAAAGAAAAACGGTATATGGATAAATAAATAATACATAAATAAAAACGGTATATGGATAAATAAATAATACATAAAGAAAAACGGTATATGGATAAATAAATAATACATAAAGAAAAACGGTATATGGATAAATAAATAATACATAAAGAAAAACAGTATATGGATAAATAAATAATACATAAAGAAAAATAATACATAAAGAAAAACGGTATATGGATAAATAAATAATACATAAAGAAAAACAATATATCAATAAAAACCTAAATAAATGAATAAACTCTAAGTAAACAAATACAAACATTAATAAGTAAATCAAACATTTAATATAGTAATAAACCCATTAATAACAAATAAAAATAGTAAACAAATGAAAACATTTTATTTATTAAATTCTCGGATTACAAATACCTTTGAGCAGAAACTGCTCGTTTACAAAGGTTCCACGTCAAAGGATGAGGGTCAACATACTGTACATACAAAGGTAGTAAAAGAATGCACAATAAACAACCAAAACAACTAAAAGAAAAAATAAAGATACTCAGTTATAACATACTTTGAGATAATATTCATAAAACGGGCAGCTTGAGTAGGCAGCTGGCTCGGTAACAATTAGAGATAGAGGCACCATAGGCAGTTAGTATTGCAGGCTTGCGACCGGGAGAGGAAGTTGGCAGAGCTAATGGGCCACTGTCAATGGTGGTGGAAAATGTCTTGTACCAGTGAAGATGCGAAGCAGGAAAGGAGTCACAAGGAAGGCCCGGTGCCAGAGGGAATGAGACTGGGAAAGGGCAGGCTGTGAGACATGAGTGAGCTGGGAGGTGTTGAGAGATCTCTGTTCAGAGAAGCAGTCACATTGAGTGGTAGAGGTGAGGTAAAGTTTGAGATTCCTTTTGAAGGGTCCAAATGTAGTAGAGGAAAGTGCTTCTTTATTGAGGGAATTGAACCATTGAGCGGCTCTATAGATAAAGGACCGCTGACTCATGGAGCTATGACATCTGGGAACCTGAAAGGTTAGAGATTGGGCACCACGTGTTTGTTGAGTGCCAGTGTAGGTAGTAAGGAGTGAGCTAACACCAGGTGGCATGAGACCAAGGAGAATCTTTTTGGTAAGTAAGCAGGTCTGGTATTGTATTCTGCTGCGTAGGGGTAGCCAGCTGGCCTGTGCATAGAGGTCACAGGTGTGAGTTTGTCGGGCTGCACCAATCAGAAGTCTACAGGTTTTGTTGAGAGAAACTGAGATCCTGAGGAGGGCACTTGTTGAGGCAGAGCCATAGATGGCAAGGCCGTAGTCAATGGTAGAGGTGACAGAGCTGTAGATGGCTAGTTTAAGGGCATCTGCAGGCATACAGTGCTTGTGTTTGTGTAATAGTCCAATCCGTATATTGGCGGTCTTGGCAACAGTGTCAATATGCCGAGTGTAGGAGAGGGTACTATCCAGGGTAATACCAAGGTACTTGAACTCCTTGACATGTTCGAGTGGGTTCCCAGTGTGGTTCTTGATGGTGAGGGACAGAGAGTTGTGCCTGTTCTGTTGGTTACAGAAGGACATGGCTTTAGTCTTGCTGTGGTTCAGGACAAGTTTATGAGAATTGAACCAGTCTTCGATGCGATTGAAGTCGAGCTGCAGCTGGGATTCAAGGACTGTAATGTCATGGTGGCTGGAAAACAGGACTGCATCTTCTGCGTATAGTAATATTTTTTGGTAGCAGGCACTGGGGAGATTGTTGATGAAGAGGGAGAAGAGTAGAGGGCCCAGAATAGACCCCTGGGGGACTCCGGAGCAGACCAGTTTCTCATCCGAAGAGATCCCTGCAATCCTTACATGTTGGATCCGATTATCAAGGTAGCTGGTGAACCATGTAAGGGCATCACTGGAGATCCCAATGGAGGGCAGTTGCTTGAGCAGTAGGGGGTGGTTAACTGTGTCGAATGCCTTGGTAAGGTCTATAAATACTGCCCCTCCACAATTCCCTTTGTCAAGTGTGGCATGGATGAAGGTTGTAAATTCCAGTAGTGCAGTGGTGGTGCTGTGCCCTTTTCTGAAGCCATGCTGCTCTGGGCACTGTACATTGTACTTATCCAGGAATTCAACTAGCTGGTCCGACACTATTCGCTCCAGCGCTTTGGATAGTGGGGGAAGGAGTGAGATAGGTCTGTAATTGGTGTGCAGTGTCCTATCTCCACTTTTGTGAACTGGTATGACAGTGGCTTTCTTCCAGAGAGAGGGGAAATGGCCCAATGTAAGTGAGAAATTAAAGATCTTTGTAAGTGGTTCTAAGATTTCATCGAGGACTTGTGCCAGCAGTTTCAGGTCAAGGGAGTCACCACTGTATCCTTGTTTGCCGATGGCCTTTTGAATGTATTTTCTAGCTACTTGTGGTGGGACCTCCTTAAAAAAAAACTTTGGGGTTGTACGTTCTAGTTTGGGGGTAACTTGGGAGGAGCTGGAAGGGAGGTCGTCGAAAAAATTTGGTGGAAGGACACTGTCCAGGTTTGTAAATGCATTCTTAAAAGTGCTGGTGATGATACCTAGGTCGAGTGTAGGAGTGCCATAAAGGTTGAGCATAGTGGGTGGTGCTTTAGGATCCTTGCCTGTGAATTCTTTCATGTTGTTCCAGAATTTGTTTCCCTGGCCCCAAGAGTTGGTCAGAGCCACTTTGTAATAGCTGCATTTAGCATTCCGTATTCTTCGAGTGCAATCATTTCTGGCTTCTTTGTATAATTGTATGTTTACTTGCATCGGAGTTGCACGAGCACAATGCCAGAAGTGGTCTCTGTGCTTGAGCAGAGTTAAAAGGTCAGTAGTAACCCAGGGGTTGGTCTGTCCTTTGACCTTCATCTTTTTCACTGGTGCATAGATGTCACAGGCTTCGTTGAAATGTTTGTTAAATAGGTCCAGAGCTTTGTTGGTGTCATTGAGGGAGTCAAGCACTGCCCAGTTCAGCCTGGTTAGATGGGATTTTAACAGCTGTAGGTGCCCTTGTTTGATAACCCTGGCATAGATAAGCTTGGGAGGGGGCTTGTGGTATTTGTTTGACCAGGAGCAGATGACAGACGAGTGGTCACTTATTGTATCCGGGAGTACAGAAACATTGGAGATGTGTTCAGGACAGTTAGATAGAATCCAGTCTAGAAGCGTAAGGGAGCCTGTCCTATAGTTACACCTAGTGAGGGCATTGACCAGTTGAGTGAAGTGATGCGCCACGGCTGCATCCTTATAGGTAGCGGCCTCAGCGGAGAGCCAGTTAATGTTAAAATCACCCATGATTATGGTTTCAGAATTATGTTGCTGGACCCTTAGATATTCCATGATGCTATGGAAGCCAGCAGCCTGGTCTCTTGGGGGTAGGTAAACTGAGATGAGAGTGAATTCCTTGTTATGTGCACCTAGGAGGATTTTGATTGTGAGGACCTGAGAGGAGTTGCTCAGGCTAGAGGATGGGATGATGTGACCCATAAGGGTATCCTTAAGATAGATGATGCAGCTCCCGCCCCGTTTAGCAATCCTGTCTATATAATAAATACATAAAACATTAATATATAAACATAGGAACCTAGACTTTGATGGCAGATAAGGACCGCTTGGCCCACTTAGTCTGCCCATTTCCCTACCTATTGGATAGGCTGCAGATCCTAGTTAACCAACAGCCTACTTCCTCCTACCCCCCACTAGAATTGCCTTATGTCTGTCCCATGCATTCTTGAATTCCCCCACTGTTTTTGACCCCACGATCTCCTCAAGAAGGCCATTCCTTGCGTCCACCACCATCTCCATGAAAAAATACTTCCTCACATTGCCGCTGAGCCATCTCCCCCTCTATCTTCAAATTGTGCCCCCTCGTTCTTGAACATCTCTGTTTCTGTAAGATGCTACCCTCCTGGACTTTGTTGATTCCACTGAGGTACTTAAAAGTTTCTATCATGTTCCCCCTCTCCCTCCTTTCCTTGAGGGTATACATATTAAACTCTTTTAGTCTCTCTTCATATGGCTTCTGGTGCAGACCCTGCACCATTTTAGTTGCCCTCCTCTGGACTGCCTCCATCCTGTCTATGTCCTTGCAGAGATGGGGTCTTCAGAACTGCACACAGTACTCCAGATGGGTCTTTATGTCTAGAGACATAAATAAAACCCTTTCTCACTGAGCTACCCAGCTAGTGTGTGGTACTCTAACAGTGGCAACCCAGGTTATGGAGCGAACCCTGTGGTAGTGAACCATACCCTGACATAGGTGATCCAGGTTACAGAGCGAGACTGTGTTGGTGTGCCATACTCTGATATGGGTGACCCAGGTTAGGGAGCAAGTCCTGTGGTACTGTACCATACTCTGACATGGGTGACCCAGGTTATGGAGTGAGCCCTGTGGTACTGTGCCATACTCTGACATGGGTGACCCATGTTAGGGAGTGAGCCCTGTTGTACTGTGCCATACTGTGACGTGGGTGACCCAGGTTAGAGAGCGAGCACTCTGGTACTGTGCCGTACTCTAATATGGGTGACCCAGTTTATGGAGAGAGCCCTGTAGTATGGTGCCATACTCTGACATGGGTGACCCAGGTTAGGGAGCTAGCCATGTGGTACTGTGCCACATTCTAATATGGGTGACCTAGGTTACGGAGAGAGCCTGTGGTATGTGCCATATTCTGATATGGGTGACTCAGGTTAGGGAAAGAGTGCTGTGGCACTGTGCCATACTCTGATATGGGTGACCCAAGGTTGAGAGTGAGCCCTCTGGTACTGTGCCATACTCTAATATGGGTCACCCAGGTTACGGAGAGAGCCCTGTGGAACTGTGCCATACTCTGATATGGGAGACTCAGGTTAGGGAATGAGCCCTGTGGTACTGTGCTGCACTCTGATATGAGTGACCCAGGTTAGGAAGCAAGGTGTGAGGTAGTGTTCCATATTCTCATATGGGTAATCCAAGTTAGGGAGCGAGCTCTGTGGTAGTGTGCTCTGATATGGGTGACCCAGATTGGGAAGTGAGCCCTGTTGTATAGTGCCATACTCTGATATGGGTAACCCAGGTTTGATAGCGAGTCCTGTGGTACTGTACCATACTCTGACATGGGTGGTCCAGGTTATGGAGTGAGCTCTGTGGTACTGTGCCATACTCTGATATGGATGACCCAGGTTGTGGAGCGAGGCATGTGGTGGTGTGCCATATTTTTATATGGGTGTCCCAGATTAGGGAGCAAGGTGTGTGGTAGTGGCATGCTCTGATATGAGTGACCTAGGTTTGGGGGCAAACCCTGTGGTAGTGTTCCATATTCTGATGTGGGTGACCTAGGTTAGGGAGCGAGCACTGTGGCACTCTACCATACTCTGATATGGGTGACCCAGGTTAGGGAATGAGGTGTGTGGTAGTGGCATGCTCTGATTTGAGTGACCTAGGTTTGGGGGCGAACCCTGTGGTAGTGTTCCATATTCTGATATGGGTGACCTAGGTTAGGGAGTGAGCACTGTGACACTGTACCATACTCTGACATGGGTGGCCCAGCTTAGGGAGTGAGCCCTGTGGTGGGGCTCCATACTCAGACAGGGCTGCCCACATTCAGGAGCATGTCCTGGTGATCAGTGACTGGGCTGTAATTGTTGAGGGGGGGTGCTTCTGGATTCAGCACTTCCTGACAAGGGTGGAGCTATGTTTCATGGCCACAATGACCCCTTTAGGGTGGACCATGGAAAGTTCACCTTCTTCTGCACGAGGGACTTTTGTGCTCCAAAAAATTGACAGAGACTATGGCATGCACAAATTCAGAGGCGGGGGTGAGTGAATTGGTATAAAATAAGGCAACAAACCCTGAACCACTATCTGAAGGATGGCCGCTACTTGTGGACAGCGTGTCACAAAACGGCAGGACACCGCTGCTGTTGGAGCATGGTGGTCACCAGGTCTTGTGAGGGACAATGACTGCTTTGTGTGGAAGGGCAGAAGAAATGTGATTAAAAATCTTTTCTCCTCCTGAATCCCCCAATTTTAAAAGTAGTTACACAAGGTACTTTAGTAAACAGGACGATTTTTATTCTTGGAGGGGAGGAAGGTTAGATGCCCTCCTCATCTCATCTGTTTAAAAAAAGCTCTTCCCTAGGCATTAAGGCTTCCCTCATTGGTGGAAAGTGATGTAACTGAGATCCAGTTTGTCCATTTGACTTCACAGCCTATGAGGGGAGCTGGCATTACCAGCTGTTGAAACTGAGCCACATGCAACATTCACACCATGAACCCTGACCTTCGGAGAGGGGTCTGTCAGCAGCGTGAGGCAAGGAAGAAAATTCTATCTGATGTGAAATTAGCTATTATATTTAATCGGAGTTCCTCAGTCACAAGACCTGTGAGGATGATGCACACACTTGTCTCTTGTGAGAACAGGTGACCATGTGACTCCTTCAGGCCATGTGGATTAGACCATTATAGAAACCCATGATGTCATTGAAATTCCTGGTGACTGCTGATGGCGAGTTCTGTCTATTCCTCCCGTGGGATGGTGATACATATGTCTTACAGGGGCTGCAACAGTTGCCTCAGTGAGAAAGGGGTTGCCCTTCTGTTTGGCCAGAGCTATTTTAAACGTGTTATTCCTCCGTCATTCCTCGTGCTGCACATTTTTGTGGATCAGGCTGAGGAGGAGACACAGCGGTATTTATTTATTTAGTTTTTGTCGACTGGGTAGGTGCACTAGACAAAAACACTGCCTAGTTTCAGGCACGTCCCGGGAGATGGATGGTCGGTGCATCAGTATGCTACACCTGCAGAGGCAGTGTTCAGTACAGGCAAACCAGGCAGCCACTTAGAGTAGTGCCAGCACAGGAGGGGAGCACTAAGGTATAAAGTATTAGCAGAAATCAGCTTAAATTGCAAGCGTCACTATAAAGAGAAACTTTTTGTTGTTACCCTTATATTTTATGTTAGATCACATGGAAGTAAATTGGTCATACATAGGGCTAATACTGAGAAAAAAAGATAATTTCTTTACAATTAGGCATTCTAAGGCCTGGAATAGGCTCCCGCGAACTGTAGTGGAAGTAGATGGGTTTATTCAGTTTAAACATCTTTTAGATAGACAGTATTATACTGATGGTATTGTGGTTTGATGATGCCCGCATGGTGCAGGGGACAACATAAATGAGCAGTTTGCTCCCTTTTGTCCTGTCCTTCCTAGTATTTACATAATTTTTACTAATTTCTGAATGTGAGGTGAGGCAGAAGGAGGAAGAGGGGAGGTGTGATTGGTAAAGTCCGGCACAAGTGTTTCTGCTTGGGATGCCATTAGGTCTAAAATCAGTCCTGTACACTTGCAAGGTAGTGAGTAGGAAGGTGTAACCTAACCTGCTGTGTTCTGGGTGGACGATGTGTTGCTGCAGCAGCACGGTTACCACTCACGATGGCGAACAGTCGGTGCACAGTTGCAGTGGCAGGGCAACCTCTCACAATGCTGGTATCTCGGTGCTCCGGGGCAGCAGCACGGTTACCACTCATGATGGTGAACAGTCAGTGCACAGATGCAACGGCAGGGCAACCTCTCACAATGCTGGTATCTCGGTGCTTCGGGGCAGCAGCAGGGTTACCGGTCCCAACGGTGGAGAGTTGGTGCATCAGTACAGCAGCAGGATTACTGCTCACGATAGTAGAAAGTCGATGCATCAGTGCAGCAGCAGGGTTACTGCTCACAATGGTAGACAGTCGATGCATCAGTGCAGCAGCAGGGTTACTGCTCCTGATGGTGGATGGTCGGTGCATCAGTGCAGCAGCAGATTTACTGCTCCTGATGGTGGATGGTTGGTGCTTCAGCACAGCAGCAGGGTTACCACTTCCAATGGTGGATGGTTGGTACATCAGTGCAGCAGCAGGGTTATCGCTCCCCATGGTGGATGGTCAGTGCAGCAGTGCAGCAGCAGGGTTACTGCTCCCGATGGTGGATGGTTGGTGCATCAGTGCAGCAGCAGGGTTACCATTCCCGATGGTGGATGGTTGGTGCATCAGTGCAGCAGCAGGGTTACCAGTCCCAGTGGTGGACAGTTGGTGCATCAGTGCAGCAGCGGTGTTACTTCTCCTGATGGTGGATGGTCAGTGCATCTGTGCAGCAGCAGGTTTACTTCTCCCGATGATGGATGGTCAGTGCATCAGTGCAGCAGCAGGGTTACCAGTCCCAGTGGTGGACAGTTGGTGCATCAGTGCAGCAGCAGGGTTACTTCTCCTGATGATGGATGGTCAGTGCATCAGTGCAGCAGCAGGGTTACCATTCCCGATGGTGGATGGTTGGTGCATCAGTGCAGCAGCAGGGTTACCAGTCCCAGTGGTGGACAGTTGGTGCATCAGTGCAGCAGCAGTGTTACTTCTCCTGATGGTGGATGGTCAGTGCATCTGTGCAGCAGCAGGTTTACTTCTCCCGATGATGGATGGTCAGTGCATCAGTGCAGCAGCAGGGTTACCAGTCCCAGTGGTGGACAGTTGGTGCATCAGTGCAGCAGCAGGGTTACTTCTCCTGATGATGGATGGTCAGTGCATCAGTGCAGCAGCAGGGTTACCTCTCCTGATGGTGGATGGTCAATGGATCAGTGCAACAACAGGGTTACCACTCCTGATGATGGAAGGTCAGTGCATCAGTGCAACAGGGTTACTGCTCCTGATGGTGGACAGTCAATGCATCAGTGCTGCAGCAGGGTTACTGCTCCTGATGGTGGAAGGTCGATGCATCAGTGCAGCAACAGGGTTACCACTCCCGATGACAGATGGTCAGTGCATCAGTGCAACAGGGTTACTGCTCCCAATGGTGGACAGTCAATGCATCAGTGCTGCAGCAGGGTTACTGCTCCTGATGGTGGTCTGTCTGTGCATCAGTACAGCAGCAGGGTTACTGCTCCTGATGGTGGATGGTTGGTGCATCAGAGCAGCAGCAGGGTTACCGCTCCTGATGGTGGATAGTCAGTGCATCAGTGCAGCAGCAGAGTTACTGTTCCAGATGGTGGATGATCGATGCATCAGTGCAGCAGCAGGATCACCACTCCTGATGGTGGATGGTTGGTGCATCAGTGCAGCAGCAGGGTTACTGTTCCCAATGGTGTATGGTTGATGTATCAGTGTAGCAGCATGATTACTGCTCTCGATACTGGATGGTTGGTGCATTACTGCAGCAGCAGTGTTACCACTACCGATGGTCGGCGGTAGGTGCATCAGTGCAGCAACAGGTTACCGCTCCTGATGGTGGATGGTAGGTGCATCAGTGCAGCAGCAGGGTTACTGCTTACAATGGTGGACAGGTGGTGCATCAGTGCAGCAGCAGGGTTACTGCTTACAATGGTGGACAGGTAGTGCATCAGTACAGCAGCAGGGTTACCACTCCCAATGGTGGATGGTCGGTGTATCAGTGCAGCAGCAGAGTTAGTGCTCCAGATGGTGTACAGATGGTGCATAAGTGCTGCAGCAGGCTACCACTCCAGATGGTGGAGAGTTGGTGCATCTGTGCAGCAGCAGAGTTATCTCTCGTGATGGTGGATGGTCAGTGTATCACTACACAGCAGGGTTGTCACTGCCGATGGTGGATGGTTGGTGTATCAGTGCAGCAGCAGAGTTACTGCTCCTGATGGTGGACAGTCGGTGCATCAGTGCAGCAGCAGGTTTATTGCTCCCGATGGTGGAGATTTGGTGCATCTGTGCAGCAGGATTACTGCTTCTGATGGTGGACAGTTGGTGCATCAGTACAGTAGCAGGGTTACTGCTCCCAGTGGTGGATGGTTGATGCATCAGTGCAGCAGCAGGGTTGCCACTCCCAATGGTGAAGTGTCAGTGCATCAGTGCAGTAGCAAGGTTACTGCTCCCGATGGTGGATGGTCAATGCATCAGTGCACAGCAGGGTTACCATTCCCGATTGCGGAGAGTTGGTTTATCTGTGCAGCAGCGGTGTTACCTCTCCCCATAGTGGATGTTCGATGCATCAGTGCAGCACCAGGGTTACCACTCTCAATGGTGGACAGTCAGTGCGTCATTGCAGCAGCAGGGTTACCTCTCCCGATGGCAAATGGTCAATGGATGAGTGCAGGAGCAGGGTTACTGCTCCCGATGGTGGAAGGTCGATGCATCACTGCACAGCAGGGTTACATAGATACATAGACAGTGTCGGCAGATAAGGGCCTATGTCCCACCCAGTCTGCCCATTTGAGCTTGTAAGTTCAGTTTATGTTTTCCTAGAAGTCTGTTGCCCCTTACCCCTGACTTCCAGAATTCCTTTATGTCTATCCCATGCATTTTTAAATCTCGTGATTGTTTCAGCCTCCACCACTTCCTCTGGCAGGGTGTTCCACTTATCCACCACCGTTCTGTGAAGAAATTCTTCCTCATGTTTCCTCTGAATCATCCTCCTTCAACTTCATCCCATGCCCTCTAGTCCTGGTACATCTTTTTCGCTTAAAAATAGTGTATTCCTGCACCCTGTTCCTCCCTGTGAGATACTTGTATGTCTCTATCATATCCCCTCTCTCCCTCCTCTCCTCCAGGGAGTACATGTTCAGTTCCTTCAACCTGTCTTCTTAGGACTTGTGATGCAATCCATGCACCATCTTTGTTGTCCTCCTCTGAACCTTCTCTACCCTGTCTATGTCCTTACGTAGGTATGGTCTCCAGAACTGTACACTGTACTCCAGGTGGGGCCTCACTAGTGTCTTGTATAGTGGAATTATGACCTCCCTTTTCCTGCTGGTGATGCCCCTGCCTATACATCCCAGCATCCTATTTGCTTTACCTGCTGCCTTGTCACACTGTTTCCCTACCTTGAGGTCATCAGAGATGATAACCCCAAGATCCCTTTCCTGCTTGGTGCATGCTATATCCTCACCCCCCAACTGATATATTGTGCCAGGGTTTTTGTGCCCCATATGCATTATCTTGCACTTCTTTGCATTGAATTTCAACTGCCAAACCCCTGACCACTCTTCAAGTTTCTGCAGGTCCATTCTCATTCTGTCTACACCCTCTGGTGTGTCTACTCTGTTACAGAGCTTTGTGTCATCAGCGAACAGTGAAATTCTGCCTTCTAGGTCCTGCGCAATGTCACTGATGAAGATGTTGAATAGGACCGGTCCCAGCACTGATCCCTGTGGTACCCCGGCCTTGGGTCCTGTAATCCATTGACAACCAGATGTTCCACCAATCTCTCCTTCAGTAGTGCTTCCATGATCTTCCCCACTACCGAGGTGAGGCTGACTGGTCTGTAGTTCCCTGCTTCCTCTTTGTTCCCGCTTTTGTATAAGGGGACTACATCTGCTGTCCTCCAGTCTTTGGGTACCTCCCCTGTTTCCAGTGATTGGCTAAACAGGATAGCCAGAGGTTCAGCCACCACCTCTCTTAGTTCTTTAAGGACCTTGGGGTGCACCCCATCTGGCCCCATTGCTTTATCAACTCCTTTTACTTCCAGTTCCTTCAGGACCCTTTCTCATGTAAAGGGACTTGTGTCCATTTCTGCACCATTCTCACCCCTTGTACTCCGTTCAGACCCATTACCCTCCTCTTCCTCAGTAAAGACTGAGCAGAAATACCTGTTCAATATGTCAGCTTTGCTGTTGTCATCCTCCACGTAGCCCCCATCCTCCCCCTTCAGTCTCACTATCCCTCCCTTTGTCTTTCTTTTTCCTTATGTACCTGTAAAAGGTTTTGTCCCTCTACCCACTGATTTTGCAATGTGTTCTTCTGTCTGAGCTTTGACTTCCTTACTGACCTCCTGCCTCCCTTTGCTTCTCCTGGTACTTCTCCCTATCCCTTCTGCCTGTGTCTTTTTGTATTGCCTGAATGCAATCTTTTTGGCTTTCACTTTCTTTGCTACCTCTTTGAAAACCATAATGGTCTCCTCTTCCTTTTCCTCTTGCTAACCTGCTTAATGCATAATTCTGTTGTTCTTGTAATCCCATTTTAAATACTGCCCACTGTTCCTCAACCCCTGATTCCTGTCCCATTCCCTTAATGCCTCTTTCAAGTATCTCCCCATTTTCCCAAAGTCTGCCCCCCTAAAATCCAGGATACGTGTTTTTGTGTGGTTTGGTTCTGCTCTTTCTGTGATTTCAAACCACAATGACTGGTGGTCACTGTTTCCCAGGTGCCCCCCCCACTGTTACCTCCATCACAATGTCCCTGTTTGTGAGCACAAGGTCCAGTATTGCCTTCTGCCGAGTTGGTTCCATGACCATTGCTTGAGGAAGGCACCCTAAAGGGAGTTCAGGATAAATCCATTCCCAATTGCGGAGAGTTGGTGCATCTGTGCAGTAGTGGTGTTACCTCTCCCAACAGAGGATGTTTGATGCATCAGTACAGCACCAGGGTTACCACTCTCAATGGTGGACAGTCGGTGCATCATTGCAGCAGCAGGGTTGCCACTCCCAATGGTGGAGAGTCAGTGCATCAGTGCAGTAGCAAGGTTACTGCTCCTGATGGTGGATGGTCAATGCATCATTGCAGCAGCAGGGTTCCCACTCACGATGCTGATGACCCAGATTTGGGAACATGCCCATGGTGCTCGAGGGTTGGTGGGGTTAGAGGATTGAGCTTGGAAGCTGGTGGGGGAGGAGGAGGATTGAATATGTGGTGCTGGAGGGCTGATGGGAAGGGGGATTGAGCATGGGGTGGTGGAGAGTTGGTGGGTAGGAGGATTGAACATGAGGTTCTGGAGGGCTTCTGGGGAGGAGGATTGATTGTGGGGTGCTGGATGGTTGGTGGGGTGGAGGATTGAGCATTGGGCTCTGGAGTGCTGATGGGGGGAATGGGATTGAGCATGGGGTGCTAGAGGGCTGGTGGGAGAGGGGGATTGAATGTGGGGTGGTGGAGGGTTGGTGGGGAGAAGAACTGAGCCTGGCACTAGAGGACTGGTGATGGAGGAGGATGACTGGGCATCCCAGAGGATGGTCAAAGCCTTGGAGTGGAAGGCAGTCTACTCCCTGCTGCACGAGGGCCACCGGGATTGCTCAGGGGGTGCAGGTCCTTCAGGACTGTAGTGGAAAAGGAGAAGCATGGGGTTTGGTGATAGTCAGGCCTGTTGAGTGCTGGTTCATGTGTTAGTGCTGAACATCTCGGGGTTGAGAGAAACCCACAGAGACCATTGCATGCTGTATGACATGTTCTCTGCCCAGTGTGTCAGGTTTGAGAGAAACAAAAAGAGACCATTGCATGCTGCATCACATGTGCACAGTCCAGCATTTCGAGTTTGAGAGAATCACGAGGAGAAAAATGACTCCAAGCTCAGCAGGAGGCCGCCGACATACTTGGGACCCACACAGTGGAAGGATGACGATGACATGCTCGGGACTCACACCATGGCAGACTGATGCTGACATACTTAGGACCCATGTTGTGGAAGGATGACGATGACATGCTCGGGACCCATACCATGGCAGACTGATGCTGACATACTTGGGACCCATGCCGTAGAAGGATGACGATGACATGCTCGGGACTCACACCATGGCAGACTGATGCTAACATACTTGGGACCCATTCAGTGGAAGGATGACGATGACATGCTCGGGACTCACACCATGGCAGACTGATGCTGACATACTTGGGACCCATACAGTGGAAGGATGACGATGACATGCTCGGGACTCACACCATGGCAGACTGTTGCTGACATACTTGGGACCCACACAGTGGCAGCATAACGATGACATGCTCGGGACTCACACCATGGCAGACTGATGCTGACATACTTGGGACCCATGTTGTGGAAGGATGACGATGACATGCTCGGGACCCATACCATGGCAGACTGATGCTGACATACTTGGGACCCATGCTGTGGAAGGATGACGATGACATGCTCGGGACCCATACCATGGCAGATTGATGCTGACGTACTTGGGACCCATGCCGTAGAAGGATGATGATGGCATGCTCGGGACTCACACCATGGCAGACTGATGCTGACATACTTGGGACCCATTCAGTGGAAGGATGATGATGACATGCTTGGGACTCACACCATGGCAGACTGATGCTGACATACTTGGGACCCATTCAGTGGAAGGATGACGATGACATGCTCGGGACCCATACCATGGCAGATTGATGCTGACATACTTGGGACCCATGCCGTAGAAGGATGACGATGACATGCTCGGGACTCACACCATGGCAGACTGATGCTGACATACTTGGGACCCATTCAGTGGAAGGATGACGATGACATGCTTGGGACTCACACCATGGCAGACTGATGCTGACATGCTTGGGACCCACACAGTGGAAGGATGACGATGACATGCTGGGGACTCACACCATGGCAGACTGATGCTGACATACTTGGGACCCATACAGTGGAAGGATGATGATGACATGCTGGAGACTTGCACCATGGCAGACTGATGCTGACATGCTTGGGACCCACACAGTGGAAGGATGACGATGACATGCTGGGGACTCACACCATGGCAGACTGATGCTGACATACTTGGGACCCACACAGTGGAAGGATGACGATGACATGCTGGAGACTCGCACCATGGCAGACTGATGCTGACATACTTGGGACCCACACAGTGGAAGGATGACGATGACATGCTCGGGACTCGCACCATGGCAGACTGATGCTGACATACTTGGGACCCATACAGTGGAAGGATGATGATGACATGCTGGGGACTCGTACCATGGCAGACTGATGCTGACATACTTGGGACCCACACAGTGGAAGGATGATGATGACATGCTCGGGACTCGCACCATGGCAGACTGATGCTGACATACTTGGGACCCACACAGTGGAAGGATGACGATGACATGCTCGGGACTCACCCCATGGCAGACTGATGCTGACATGCTCAGGCCCAGTGCAGTGGAAGCATGACAATGACATGCTTGGGACCCATGCCGTGGCAGACTGATGCCGACATGCTCAGGGTCCAGCACAGCACCAGGATAATGACAACATGCTCAGGCCCCATGCAGTGGCAGGATGACGATGACATGCTCTGGCTCTGTGCCGCAGCAGACTGACGCTGATATGCTGGGGTCCCATGCAGCGGCAGGATGATGATGACATGCAGAGTCCCCATGCAGTGGCAGGATGGCAATGATATGCTCAGGCTGTATGCTGTGGCAGACTGATCCTGACATGCTCAGGTCCCATGCAGCAGCAGTATGATGCTGACATGCTCAGGTCCCATGCAGCAGCAGACTGATGCTGACATGCTCAGGTCCCATGCAGCAGCAGCAGTATGATGCTGACATGCTCAGGTCCCATGCAGCAGCAGTATGATGCCGACATGCTCAGGTCCCATGCAGCAGCAGTATGATGCTGACATGCTCAGGTCCCATGCAGCAGCAGTATGATGCTGACATGCTCAGGTCCCATGAAGCAGCAGACTGATGCTGACATGCTCAGGTCCCATGCAGCAGCAGACTGATGCTGACATGCTCAGGTCCCGTGCAGCAGCAGCAGTATGATGCTGACATGCTCAGGTCCCATGCAGCGGCAGCAGCAGTATGATGCTGACATGCTCAGGTCCCATGCAGCAGCAGACTGATGCTGACATGCTCAGGTCCCATGCAGCAGCAGCAGTATGATGCTGACATGCTCAAGTCCCATGCAGCAGCAGTATGATGATGACAAGCTTGTCCCCACGCCTTGCTTTAAAGCAGCAGTATTGGTTAAACAGCAAAATATTTCATCACATGATTTCTTTTTTTAGCAAAAATGAATTTGTGACATTCTTACATTAATTCCTCAGTGTATTTTAATGTTCTCAGATATTTTTGAAACAGCTTTGTAAGTCATTTTTTTTAATTAACAGTGCACATCATTAAAGATGGCTACCATGCACAATTTCTAAAGCTCTCATTCACTGAGGTTTTCTGTTGAATGGACACACTAGACTCACACTGTGGATGTATTAGGACGGTGCTACCACATGTTTCTGAGGGTAAACAAGGCATCACCCTGCACCAAGATATCTAATGCTTTCATGGTGGGCATGGCACAAGGAGAAGTAACTTATAAAAACTTCAAAATCCTATACCTTGACTCAGGAATGAAAGAAAATGAAAAGAAAAAATGTATATTGATGATTTTGCCAGAAAAAAAATTCCTGAAATTAACTACATGGCGACTAACAAATGCTGCTTCTTTTAGTTATAGTTTTCATGAAATGTGCTGCTATGTATGTTAGCACCGCCATGGACACCACTCATATGTGTGTAATGGTATCGCCATGGACACTACTCATACGCGTGTAACAGTACTGCCATGGACACCACTCATACACTTGTATCGGTACCACCATGGACACCACTCATACACTTGTAACAGTACCGTCATGGACACCACTCATACACTTGTAACAGTACCACCATGGACACCACTCATATGCTTGTAACGGTACCACCATGGACACCACTCATACGCTTGTAACAGTACTGCCATGGACACCACTCATATGCTTGTAACGGTACCGCCATGGACACCACTCATACACTTGTAACAGTACTGCCATGGACACCACTCATACGCTTGTAACAGTACCGCCATGACACACTCATACACTTATGTGTGGTACTGCCATGGACACCACTCATCAAACATGACTTAAGTACCGCCATGGACACCACTCATGCACTTGTAATGGTACCGCCATGGACACCACTCATACGCTTGTAACAGTACCGCCATGGACACCACTCATATGCTTGTAACGGTACCGCCATGGACACCACTCATATGCTTGTAACAGTACCGCCATGGACACCACTCATATGCTTGTAACGGTACTGCCGTGGACACCACTCGTACACTTGTAACAGTACTGCCATGGACACCACTCATACACTTGTAACAGTACTGCCATGGACACCACTCATACACTTGTAACGGTACTGCCATGGACACCACTCATATGCTTGTAACAGTACTGCCATGGACACCACTCATACACTTGTAACGGTACCGCCATGGACACCACTCATACACTTGTAACAGTACCGCTATGGACACCACTCATATGCTTGTAACAGTACTGCCATGGACACCACTCATACACTTGTAACGGTACCACCATGGACACCACTCATACACTTGTAACAGTACCACCATGGACACCACTCATATGCTTGTAATGGTACTGCTATGGGCACCAGTCATACACTTGTAACAGTACTGCCATGGACACCACTCGTACACTTGTAACAGTGGTCTCAAGTGCATTCTTAAGAGTATGAGAACCACAAACTGAAGGGGAGCAGTTCTGATACCCTAAGAATGTGAGACCACTCTTACAACTGGCATGAGTAGTCTCCATGGCAGTATTAATATATAATCGAGTGAGCTCAATCAATAATATTATATATTATTTTTAAAACAAAACTGTCCCAGAACGTGCTCATTTCAAGGGCATCTGCGCATGAGATTCTCTTCACAGAATAAGAGTGTCTCATGTGCAGAGGAAAGGAGCACTCTGATTGATTGGGAGTGCTCCCTCAATCTATAATATAAAACCAAATTCCTATCCTTCATGTCTGTTAACTTGTTCAAAGTATGGTACTTTTTTATATTGGAGGCCCAGGACTTTTTTAAATTATTTATTTATTTACATATATTTTAGTCTTTGGTAACCAGGTAAGGCCCACTAGGCACAAGTGCCTGCTTTCAGGGGCGGCCTGGGAGCACTGGGTGGTTAAGTGACTTGCTCAGAGTCACACAGTATGCAAGTGGAGGTTGTGAGAATCAAACTCAGGTCTGGTCTGCTGGATGTATCAAGCTTGTTCACACCTCGTTCCTCTAACCTCAAGGCTATACTTTTCCCATTGTTTAGGGATGCAAACTGACAGAGTTTGAGAATGAATGTTCAGAAAGAATCTACTTTCTCTGCATCTGGACTGGTTTACTGACAGAAAGCCTTTAGAGGAGTCCTGTCACAAACACCTAGAGAATGACTCATGTTCCTTAAGCAGGAGGCATGGGAACAGCCCTGCAGGTAGTGTAACATTCCCTGCATTGTTTAAGACTGTGATGGGTGGGAGGGGCTCAAATGATCTCCAATCATGAATGGGCACCACACAGTGTGGTATGTGGGAACAGGTCCAAGATAGCCCTAAGGTCAAAGGGCAGGGCTCAGCTATTTTCTGAAGCCTTTGAACTCTGTGTGCAAATGACCTTTCGAAAGAGAACCTGTAGAGAAGGGAATATCACACAGTATGGTTGTCTGATCCTTGCTGTCACAACTCAGATGGAGCTGTACAGAGCACTCCCTCCCTCCCTCCCTCTGTCTCTCTCTCTCTCTCACTCACAGTTTGCCCCTTCCCTATACCTTATCTCTTCCTCTTTTTCTCCATCTGTTTTCTCTTTTCTCTTCTCTCCTCTCCTCCACCCTTCCTTTCTCCCTTACCTTTTCTCCCTCCCTCCCTTCTCACTCCTCTTCTCTTACTATTTGTCTTTCTCTCTCTCTCCCTCTTCCTCTCACTTTCCCTCCCCTCTGTCTCCCTTCCTCTCTCTTTCTCCCTCCCCATCTCTCACTTTCCATCTCCCTAATCTCAAGTGCCTGCAAGATGTCTACTGTTTTATGCCAATCAGCCTTAAGAAGGAAAAGAAAATTACAATGAATAAAAAGAAAAGATTAGAAAAGTGATCAGCAACAGTAAACAAAGTGAATTTAAAGGAATTCTACATAGCGAGCAAAAAACAGAGTAGTGGGTTTACTGAGAGTAGAAGGAGTAATAATTAAAGAGGAGACGGCTGGAGGCAGAACTGGTAATGAGGAACTCCTGCTCGGTTTATGGCAGATGGGGTATGATTGAGGATGGGGTTAAAAGAGTCAAAACAGGCATGGAGAGTTAATCAGGAAAAAGTTCAAGAGCAAGGAGGTGCTCAAGATGTTTTTTGGTATTATTTATTTAATAAAAATTGGTAATTGGGAAAGGCACACTGAGTTAAGGCTCGTTGCCAGGTGCAACGTGAGGGGTATAGGACAGAATAACAATGTATACAGTGATAATGTTGCAGGCAATATATACAGTAAAACTGAGCTGGCAGTAAGTATGACCAATAACAAGATATACAGCTGAGCCTGACAGTCTTTACCTGAGGGTCCCAAAAGGCGTAGCTGAAGAGTTAGCAGAACCCATTTATTTATTTATTCAAGACTAGGATTACACAATACCTTTGAGCCAAGGCTCTTTTACAAAGGCTCCACGTCAGAAATAGTACAGTATACAGTATGAGACAGTAAATGATCATTAACATTTGACGAACATGCGAATGCTGCAACAAGGAGTACAAGAGGGGCAGTGAGGTGGGGAACTTGGGACAGAGGTAAGAATGTGTGAGGGTGGAGGGGAGGAAGAACATAGAGTTTCAGTGGCAGGGGTGGAGAAAGTGGGTAGGACGAGCGAGGAGGGAGGCGGGGGGGGGGGGTGGCATGCAGCCCGAGGGCCTTGTTATGGACAGACAGGTGTAAGTGTCAGGATAGGGAGCAGCTTTTTTAGGGACCTAATTTACATAGTTTCAGTAGGAAGTGCTGGGACCGGAGAGAGGCTACAGTGATACTGTTTTTTATGAGTGGGGGATGGCAAACTACAGGTTGTGGAACCCCTCAAAAAGGAGACAATAGAGGAGGAGCTGAATGAACTGGTGCACAGAGGTGAATCACAGCTGAGCAAACCGAGGTGAAGAAATGAATCACAGCACTGTTTCACTAGAGGAAGATTCTGCTTAACTAACTAGTTAACATTTTTACAAGCCAGTTCTTAAATAGTTGGGATGTGGGTATACCAGCGGATGCTATTTTCTCAGATTTCAGCAGCTTGTTTGGAAAGGTGTGACATGCAGACCTGATTAACAAGCTTTACAGCATAGGGATCAGCAAGACGTTAGTGAACTGGGTGAGATCCGGCCAACTGGAAGGAAGCAGAGGGTGAGAATCAGTGAGTTTGAATCCGAAGAGGGTGATGTGTGAGAGCCACGGGGACTGGTGCCTGCCCTGCTCCACTGTGGTTTATCATTTATATCAAGGAGTGGAATCAAGAAGTGGAACATTGCATTACTAGATTTGCAGATGACAATAAACTAGGAGGTGTGGCAGGCAGTGGTGAAGGCACTACAAGTGTCCAGAGGGACTTAAATAAAATAGAATGGGTAAACAAGTGGGACATCAAGTTTTATGAGGGTAAATGCATTTGGGGAATAAAAACAGAAGGTTAAGCTACTATTTAACTATGGCCAAATTTAGGAGGATTGATGAAGAGAGGGGCAACACCACTCAAAATGTGGGGTTACTGACCCTAAAAATGTGGGGGCAACACCCCTCAAATGTTGAGACAATGCCCCTAAAATGTGGGGACACCACCCATCAAAGTGTAAGGACAACATCCCCTCAAATGTTGGGACAACGCCCCTAAACATGTGGGGACAGCACCCATCAAAGTGTAAGGACAACATCCCCTCAAATGTTGGGACGACTCCCCTAAAAATGTGGGGACACCCCCCCATCAAAGTGTAAGGAGAACATGCCCTCAATGTGGGAACAAGATCCCTCAAAACATGATGCTAACACTCTTCAAAATGTGGGGACACCAGCCCTGAAAATGTAGCAACACTACCCCATAAAATGTGAGGATGACTTACCCTGAATGTTTGAATAACACCCCTGAAAATGTGGGAAAACACCCCTCAAAATGTGGGGGCACCACCTGTAAAATGTGGGAACAATACCCCTCAAAATGTGGGGAATCACACCTCAAATGTGGGTACAACACCTCTCAAAATGTGGTGAAAATGTCTCAAAACATAGGGAAAAAAGTGAAACATAAACCCAGGACACAGCAAGTTTGGAATTATCAAGCTCAGCAGACAATAGGAGGCAATATCTCATTTTCTTGAGGGTCCTTTGGCACATATCCTATAATTCTTTTCTTAATAACAGTTTCAGTTTGGTGAATTGGACATCCTACATTCAGTCAGTTAAAACTAATTTCAAGTATAGACTACACTTAGAACTTGAGAGCAGCACTGTTAATGTGGTTAGTACAAGATCAAAAGGAACCTCCATGGGGCTGTGCAGAAGTTACAAGACTATATACATGCATGTACTGCTCTCTGCATCAGTGTTGGCTGGGGCAGGTACCTTCATGTGCTAGAGGGCTGTATGTATATATGAAACTGGGCAGGTACCTTCATGTGCTAGAGGGTGTATGTATATATGAAACTGGGCAGGTACCTTCATGTGCTAGAGGGTGTATGTATATATGAAAGTGGGCAGGTACCTTCATGTGCTAGAGGGCTGTATGTATATATGAAAGTGGGCAGGTACCTTCATGTGCTAGAGGGCTGTATGTATATATGGAACTGGGCAGGTACCTTCATGTGCTAGAGGGTGTATGTGTATATGGAACTGGGCAGGTACCTTCATGTGCTAGAGGGTGTATGTGTATATGGAACTGGGCAGGTACCTTCATGTGCTAGAGGGTGTATGTGTATATGGAACTGGGCAGGTACCTTCATGTGCTAGAGGGCTGTATGTATATATGAAACTGGGCAGGTACCTTCATGTGCTGGAGGGCTGTATGTATATATGAAAGTGGGCAGGTACCTTCATGTGCTGGAGGGCTGTATGTATATATGAAGCTGGGCAGGTACCTTCATGTGCTGGAGGGCTGTATGTATATATGAAACTGGGCAGGTACCTTCATGTGCTAGAGGGTGTATGTATATATGAAACTGGGCAGGTACCTTCATGTGCTAGAGGGCTGTATGTATATATGAAACTGGGCAGGTACCTTCATGTGCTAGAGGGCTGTATGTATATATGAAACTGGGCAGGTACCTTCATGTGCTGGAGGGCTGTATGTATATATGAAAGTGGGCAGGTACCTTCATGTGCTGGAGGGCTGTATGTATATATGAAAGTGGGCAGGTACCTTCATGTGCTGGAGGGCTGTATGTATATATGAAGCTGGGCAGGTACCTTCATGTGCTGGAGGGCTGTATGTATATATGAAACTGGGCAGGTACCTTCATGTGCTAGAGGGCTGTATGTATATATGAAACTGGGCAGGTACCTTCATGTGCTAGAGGGCTGTATGTGTATATGGAACTGGGCAGGTACCTTCATGTGCTAGAGGGCTGTATGTGTATATGAAACTGGGCAGGTACCTTCATGTGCTAGAGGGCTGTATGTATATATGGAACTGGGCAGGTACCTTTGAATGCCCTCAAGCCTGGGAAGGTCGAATGATGACTGAGGAATGCAACGAGTTGCTTACTGATGCGATGAGTCTTCAATTGTGTTCAGTCAATGAATGTGGAATAAAGGGGGATGAATAATCACAAAATAGGCCAGTTGTTTACAAAAGTCTGGATTGCAGCAGCAGGAATGAGCAACAAGATTACTAACTAACTAACTAACTAACTAACTAACTAATGCATTATGTTCTCACTTTTTCCCCTGTGTTTTGAGAGACATTTTCCCCACATTTTGAGAGGTGAGTGATGTCCTATCCGCACTGAACACAACAACATCATCAAGATGAGATGAGCAATATCCTGAATGTGGTTTCAACAGCTGGTCCATATACTGCTGAAAAGTTGCGGGCAGTTATTGTTCTCAGGGGAAAAGCCTCTGGATATTTTGTAGCATAATCGCAGAGAAGAAGTATAAACCTATTCCTCTTCTTACTTTTTTCTAAGGGGCGCACTATGCCCCTTGCTATTTTCTCAAATGGTTGTGATACTAATGGGCGGGATATGATGGGGACCCTCCCCTTCGTTTTTGTCTGGCTTATTTGTTGCCATTCAGTACAGCCCTTACAATAGTCTACAAAATCATCCTGTAACCTAGGCCAGTAAAAATGCTGTAGTAACCTAGCAGTTGTTCTTTCTCGCCCAGCATGTCCAGCACTTTGTAAATCAGGCCCAAGGAAAAATAGATCTTGCCTGTATTTTTCTGGGACTATCAGCTGCTCTACCTGCGCCTGGGTGTTAGGATGGGTGCACGCTCTATATAATATACCAGATGTCGATATTATAGCAGGGGCCCCAGGAGCGACTGTTTTCCCTAGCTGTAAAAACAAAGGGTGAAGAGAAGGATCCACCTTTTGATCGCAAGCAATAACAGGCATTTGTACTGCAGGCACAGAGTCATTAGTCCCTTTAATGTTATGTTTTTTTCCCATTCCCTCTGCAACCTCCTTTTTTTCTGTCTTTGTTTTCTTTGGTTCCCCAATAGTCCCAAATACATCATCCTTAAAAGGAAAAAGGGTTTCCATCTGTTCTTCTTTCTTCTTCTGGGCTTTGGTGGTTACAGCTGCTAATGGATTGTTGCAAAACAGAACCAAAGATGGTCTTGTCCTATAGTAAGGAGAACAGGCAATGTAGGTACCACCTCCACATTCAAAGTATTCTTGTGTCCATTAATACCCAATTCCACTTCAACAGTAGGATATTGATGAATGTCCCCATGAATGCAGACAACTGCTGTTGACATGGTCACCTTGGAAACGGGAGGGATTAAGTTAGCACGAATTAAGCTCTGTCTGCTACCAGAAATCCACCAATCCTTCTATGGTCTTCCCATTGAGTTGTACTTTGATAATAAAATTACCCAAGTTCATGGAGGCCAGATATGCAGGGTCTTTTTTCTTTTTGGACAATACGGGGCAATATGTCCTAAACCATGGCAGCAATGGCATTCTATATTCGGGTCTGTTCTTTTAACAGCATAATCCCTTCCATCCCCTCTCTGTTTGTTTGTCCCAGACCCAGTGAAAGGAATGGTTGGAGGTCTTACCAATTTGGTGCTGGATGCACCGGTTGTTGAAGTCATGGAGGGAGCAGGAAGAAAGTTATCTGTCCTTCAGTAACCTTTTCTCAGAGGACGGTGGGCAGAGAGAAAATCTTCTGAGAGTGTTATGGCAGTTGCAGCATTTTCTGAATTGTGTTCCTGAATCCACAATTGAATCTCAGCTGCATGATACCAATAAATTGTTCTAATATCAATTGTTCCAAAATGTCTTCTATGCTTTTTCCCTCAGGCTGAAACCACTTGATACTAGGTCATTTAAGCAGGTGAAAGTTTCTCTGGGTGGAATGTGGGATTGGTGTTTCAGTGTCCTGAATTGCTGTCTATATGTCTTGGTGTTTATATTGTATCTCTTTAGAATCTCCTTTTAAACAGCAGCATAATCATTTGAGGTTTGATTGCCCAAACTGGTATAAGCCAATTGTGCATTTCCAGTCAGATATGGGGCTAACCAGACCACCCACTGTTGCTGGGACCACCCACATGCCTGGGCCACTCTCTCAAATGTAGTTAGATAAGATTTGATATCGTCAGAAGGTGTCATTTTTGTAAGTTTTATGTGTCTGGGGTTGGTCTTAGCTGCCTCCTGCCCAGCCCCGGTAATCTGAAGAGCATGCATTGTATTCACCCACCTTTGATCTTGTCATCTTCTGTCTTGTTCCCGTTCTTGTAGATCTAGGTTCCTTTGTCTCTCCATCTCAAGTTGTCATACCACAAGCCATTTCAAAAGTTCCGGTATATCCTCGGATGGAGCCTCCTCTTGGTCTTCGCTTGTACTTATACTGGTGTGTTCTGGTTTTGCTTCCATGTTAATAACAACTGGAGGACAGTCCCATTTCTCTTTGGGCCTAGTAACTGGACCCAAACCAGGAAGCAGAGTTTCCCTGGTCTTAGCCACCCGAGTTCTGGTTGAGACCCCTGGAGTAGCTGCTAACCTGTCCAACTTATGGGCCATGTACCAGCTGATGTCTGTGATGACCTAGATACTAGGCATAGGTGTGCAATCCCCCAGTATCTTTGAACCTCCACACTACCCCACTCCTGGTATCAAATGTTGTGGGTGAGGTAGCACAGATCGCACAAACAACAGTTCTTTAGGTACAACACAACAAACTGATATGTTTTGATTTATTTAAAAAAAAAAATACGGAACAGCAGTTACAAAGCAATAACTTTTTCATAACAGAAATAAAAAGTAACACAAAACTGCACAGCTTAGGGAATAAGGGTAGCTAATTCCCTAACATTGGTCTATGCCTAGTCTCCTTTCGAAGATCTACTCTGGGAGGTGCAAACAGGTTCACTCCCAAACCACATCTGATCTCTTAGTCCTAAAGACTTCTCCCCTTAACTGGAAACTCCACCTTCTGTACATTCTCTTTAATCAAAAACATTTTATATATATCATACTTCACATACAAAATCCTAATTTCATACAGATACCATCAAATAGTCAACATTAATCTTGCATGTAACACATGAACTCATGTCTTTTTAAAGTATTCCCAGTTTGAACAGAAAAAGGGCTACATTATACCTAAACTCTGCCCCCTTTTTGGATGATGGACATCTATCTTCCATATAAAACAAGCAGGGATGGTACCGTTGATTCCCCGTGGGAGCTTACACCCTGCTAAGAAGACTATCCTGACTGGCATAGGGAGTCAGGCTGCAAGCAACAGCAGGTTCTCCCTCTGTGCAGGTAATAAAAAGAACACCAAAGAACTTAAAACATTTTATTCACTTCTTGTCTGTTTAAATAGGAGGAGAATAACAAAATAAAAAGGCTCCAAGAAATTAATGCAGTTGGCCACTCCCGGTCCATTTTTAGGACCACATTGCCTTGCCGACAACACAGAAGAGGACTCTGACTATTATGTATATCACAAAAAAGAAAAGAAAAAGCACTGTTTAAGTGGTTCATTTGGTTAAGCCACAGTGCACAGCAACATGCGAAGCGGGAGGGTTTTTTCCCGAATTTACACACTGCCCTCTCGCCTCTTAAATTATAAATATAAATTGCTACAGCACTAACAACTATGCAAAGCCGTTCTCTGCAGTGTATATTTTCTTTAAACAGGACAGAGTATTGGCATGACTCACCCCTTGCGAACATGCGAGAGGGAACAGGATGCCAAACTACTCGGGGCATTACAGGGTCTATACAGTGTTGTGGTTTGCGTTTTCTTGTATTTTGCGCAAACAGCACCGCAATGCTCACTAAAACAGGACAACCTGTAAATCATTTAAACCGGTTACCAAATACTGTATTATTTGGAGTTACACTTTTCTTGCTACTACAGTTGTCAGATAATTCTTTATTCGGCTCCCAGAATCCTTAATTACTCGAGTTAATGTGGTCACAAGGGTCTGGGGATAGAAACGGAAAATGAGTGCGAGAAAACAAAAGACGTACAGTAGGAGGCCAATCTACTGTACTAGAGGTCCAGAAATACAAAACCAAGGTCGAACAGAGATAAACAAGTGAAAAGAGAGTGCTGGTTGTGCAACAGACTTAAGGGGGGGGGGTTCAGACCGAAGTGGACTCACACCAGCCGGGGTGTGTGTGTCTGACTATCACAGGGAGATGCGGCCTGGGAGCTTTCACCTAGAATGACAGAAAGCAGATCACCAAAAGTCCAATACAGAAAGGAACTAATTCTCTGGAGACCCAGCAGAGACCAGTTTGGAGTCACGGGATATCACTGAATTTACATAGAAACATAGACTTTGAGGCAGATAAGGAACACTTGGCCCACCCAGTCCGCCCATTTCCCTACCTATTGGATAAGCTGCAGATTCTAGTTAACCAACAGCCTACTTCTTGCAACCCCTCCACTACAGTTGCCTCATGTCTGTCCCATGCATGTTTGAATTCCCCCACTGTTTTAGACCCAACAACCTCCCAAGGAAGGCCATTCCATGCATCCACCACTCTTTCTGTGAAAAAAAAATGTCCTCACATTATCCCGGAGCCATCACCCCTCTATCTTTAAATTGTGCCCCCTTGTTCTTACACATCTCTTTTTCTGAAAGATGCTACCCTCCTGGACTTTGTTGATTCCCTTCAGGTACTTGAAAGCTTCTATCATGTCCCGCCTGTCCCTCCTTTCATCAAGGGTATACATATTAAGCTCTCTCAGTCTCTCTTCACATGGTTTCTGATGCAGACCCTGCACCATTTTAGTTGCCCTCCTCTGGACTGCTTCCATCCTATCTATGTCCTTGCGTAAATGGGGTGTCCAAAACTGCACACAGTATTCCATATGGGGTCTCACCAACTGTCTGTACAGAGGGATAACCACTTCCCTTTTTCTACTTGTGATGCCCCTTCCTATGCATCCCAGTATCCCCCAGGCTCTCCTTACTGACTTCTCCCATTGCTTACCCACCTTTAGGTCATCTGATATGAATACCCCCAAGTCCCTTTCCATTTCTGTTGTTGTTAGTACCTCCCCTGCTATTGTGTACTCTTCTCCTGGGTTTTTGTTTCCCAGGTGCATTACTTTGCACTTCTTTGCATTGAATCTAAGTTGCCATATGTCTGATCATTCCTCCAACCTTACCAAGTTCCTTCTCATCCTTTCTACCCCCCTTGTGTATCAACTCTGTTACAGATCTTTGAGTCATCTGCAAAGAGACATACCTTTCCCTCAAGACCCTCTGCAATGTCACCTATAAAGATGTTAAAGAGGTCTGGACCCAGTACTGAGCCCTGAGGTACTCCACTAGTAACCCCCCTTTCTTCAGAATGTGTTCCATTCACTATTACCTTCTGTGTCCTGTTGTGCAGCCAGTTTGCTACCCAGGCTACCTCCCTGGAACCCACTCCCAGGCTGGCTAACTTGATTATTAGTCTTTTGTGTGGGACTGTGTCAAATGCCTTGCTAAAGTCTAGGTAGGCCATATCCACAGCCCCTCCCATGTCTATTACTTTGGTCACCCAGTCAAAAAAGTCAATTAGATTCATCTGACATGACCTTCCTGCTGCAAATCCATGCTGCTTTGGGTCCTGTGCTCCGTTGGCCTCTAGGTACTCAACAATTCTTTCCTTCAAAAGTGATTCCATCATTTTCCCTACCACTGAAGTCAAACTAACAGGTCTGTAGTTTCCTGCTTTTGCCTTGCTCCCACTTTTGTGAAGGGGAATCCCATCTGCCCTCCTCCAGTCCTCAGGTACCACCCCATCCTCCCATGATTTGTAAAAAGTGTGGTCAATGGTGTCACTAGGACCTCCCTTAGTTCTTTTAGGATTCTGGGGTGAATCCCATCAGGCTCCATTGCTTTGTCCACCTTGAGTTTTAGGAGTTCTTTCAGGACTCTTTCTTCTGTAAATGGACTGGCGTCAACCCCACTACCCAGAGTGCTTCTATTGTTTGGTTTAGGTAACTCCTCCTCTTCTTCTTTTGTGAATACTGCAAAAGTATTCATTCAGTATCTCTGCCTTTTCACTGTCTCCTTCTGCCCATCTCCCCTCTTCTTTATTAATCTTCACTATCCCTCCCTTAACCTTTCTATGCTCCCTAATGTACCTATAAAAGGTTTCATCCCCCTTCTTAACTGAGTTGGCTATCTTTTCCTCGGTTTGGGCCTTTGCTTTTCTGACTGCCTTCCCCACTTCTTTATGCTTTAATTGATACAGTTCCCTGTCGTGCTCCTTCTGTGATTCCTTATACTTTTTGAATGCAACCTTTTTTTCCTTAACCTTCCCTGACACCTCTTTTGAGAACCATAGTGGTTTTTCACTCTGCTTTTTTTTCTTTATTTGTTTCACACAAAGACTTGTTGCATCTATGATGGCAGTTTTGATTTTTCTCCATTGTTCTTCCACCCCTCCTTTCTGGCCATTTGTTAATGCATTCCTCAGGTATCTACCCATTATGCCAAAGTCAGCCCTTCTAAAGTCCAGTATCCTTGTCTTTGTATGGCTTGTCTCCATGGTTGTGCTTATTGTGAAGCACACTGTGCAGTGGTCACTTGTTCCCAGATGTTTACTGACTTCTAAATTTGTGATCCTCTCCCCATTTAAGAGTACCAGGTCTAGTACTGCTCCCTCCCGAGTGGGTTCCAACACTAGCTGTCTAAGGCCTGCCCCCTGCAGGGCATCAAGAATGACCCTGCTCTTGGATGTGACTGCAGTACATGTCATCCAGTTAACATCTGGCATATTCAGGTCCCCCATCAACAGTATCTCCCCTTTTTCAGCCATTTTGAGAATGTCCTCTGTCATTTTCTTGTCCATTCCCTCCCCTTGAGATGGGGGTCTGTATACAACCCCTGCGGATTGTGATGCCATTCCCTGTCTCCAAGGTGACCCAGAGTGCCTCTTGTCCTCCCCCTTTACTTTTTAGTTCTGTAGCTTTGATCCCTTCCCTTATGTATAGAGCTACTCCACCTCCTCTTTTACCCTCCCTGTCCCTTCTGTAGACTGTGTACCCCGGCATGTTGACATCCCAGTCATGGTTCTCCATGTACCATGTTTCTGTGACTGCCACAATATCCAATTGTTCATCTTCCATCAGGGCTGCTAGCTCAGGAAGCTTATTTCCCAGACTACGGGCATTGGTACTCATTGCCCTTCATTTAATGTTGGCTTTATCCTTTCACCCCATCCCTGCTCTTATTGCGCTTGTCTATTTTTCCATTTACCCCTGTCCTGCCCTCTGTTGAGCTCTGTACCTCAGTGTTCATCTTACTACCTGCCAAGTTTTGTGGGGGGAGGAGGCTTGAAATTTCCTGCCTCTTATCAGCACCTCCCCGCCTTGGCTAGTTTAAAAGCTTGCCAAGGAAGCATTTAAACCTGTCACTTAGGAGCTTGGTTCCCTTGGTGGAAAGATGCAGACCATTGTGCCAGTATAGACCTTCATCTCTCCAGGTGTATCCCCAGTCCCCAATGACGCCAAAGCCCTGTGCTCTGCACCAGTTTTACAACCATTCATTAAACTGCATGGTGTGCAGTACCCTAGCCTCACCCCTGCCATAGACTGGCATTACCTCTGAGAAGGTAACCGTGCTTGCTACCTGTCTGAGGCCCCTCCCCATTTGCACAAATTCATTCTGCACTGCACTGATTCCATGCCTAGCTAGGTCATTTGTCCCAAGGTGGACAATGATGTCTAGTTCCCTCTCCTGTGATGCTGCTTCTGCAATCCTGAGGATTCACTTCTTGTCCCTCCAAGCCATGGCACCAGGCAGGCACCTTACTTCCCTCTCCTCTCCCTTCCCCAGTTCTACCTCCCTAACAATTGAGTTCTCTATCAGAAGCTGTTTCCTTCCCCTGTGGTGTCCCTTGCCACCCTTTTGTGGGTCTCCTTTGTGGATGTCCTCAGCATTCTTCTTGGTTTCCACTGAGGGTGCCATCATAGAGGAACCTTGCTCTGCCAGCCTGGCATATGATTTGTGTAGAGGTACAACTAGGGGGCTTCGCCTCTGTTCCACCACCCACACCCTCCCAGAACCCACTGTGGTCTAACTGCTCTTCATACTTGGCAACCTCTGAGGCAGTGGTTGTGGCAGTGATGCTCTTTGGATGGGGAGGCCTCCTTAGTCCTTGCCAGATCAGCCTGGAGGTGGGCAACCTCCTCCCTCAGATCTGACAGTTGCCTACAAATAGGACAGCAACACAGTTTCCAGAATGTCTCCTGGAAAACTGCTGCCCTGCAGCCAGTGCATTGCACCACTCCCCACATGTCCCTCTCCCTTATAATATACAATATGTAATATATATATATTTTTTTCCTTTGCGTAGTGTGTTCTTACCCTTTATGCACTGTGCTGGGTTATTAAGAATATGACAGTTCTGTCCCAAGACCTGTTGAGAAAATGATGTCAGAACCTTGGCTATAAAGGAAATGCCATGCCTGGGGGGTGGGGTGTGGGGAAGGGTGGGTGGGTAGTTCACAACCACAGGTGACTTTTAGAAACAATCAAATACACCACTGTTCCACCACCCTGGTGAGTACTGTCCTTTATAGTAATTCAGCTAATCTCCAGTAACTTATTTAAAAATAGTTTAACTATCATAAAATCCTAAGCACCAGTAAATTTAAAAATAGTTATTGTCCCAAAATCCTAGTAGTCAATCCAGCTACCCCCAAGGGACAACCAAAATGCAGTATTCAAACCCTTGTGAAGTTACTTCCAAGATAAGCAGAGTTTGGAAGCTCCTTATTCAACTCCTCAGCCACCTATAATTTATTTAAAAATAGTTTAACTGTCAGAAAATCCTAGTAGGCAATCCAGCTACCTCCAAGGGTCTACTCAAATGCAGTATTTAAATCCTTCTGAAGTTACTCGCAAGATAAACAGAGTTTGCAAGCCCCTTCTTGGTTAAACACTAAATAAATATGTAAATAAAAAGCAATTACCAAGGGTAGTTAGTTTCACCTTCCACAGAATTGAGCAAAAGTGCAAGTTGTTGCAGATATCAATTGCAATATAGAATTTCCCACATTGCTCACAGCTGAATAAAGAAGTAGTCTCCTTCCAGGTCAAGAAGATGTGTTTTGTGAGCCACCTACATGCACAACTATACATAATGAGGCCCATAATGATACCCTTTTTAGTTGCCCTATAACCATCTGTGCATGTCCCACACTGGGTGGGCTAAAAATACACTGCTCTGAGCACCAGCTCCGCATCCGTTACAAAATCTCAGTATCTACCAGATTAGTGTCAAAAGCATTAGGATTCTTCTTGTCCCCTCACTCTGTATAACTACTCAACCAAGGACTTACAATGGCATCCCACTCAGCTACCCCACTGGAAGGGATATGGGATTTGTGCTGGAAGGGAGAGGGAGCAGGGGAGGTAACTGGTGACAGTGAAGCCAGCGAGAAAAGGAGACCTTTCAGTGATAACAGATGCAACCAAGAATGGTAAACCAAGTTGCTGGGAAAGAAATACATTTGATTTTATATAGTCCCTTTTATACACCCTGCATCCTAAAGTGCTTTACAATCTATGAAAAGGTGGCAGCAACCATTAACAGTACACAGAAGGGTTAGCTACGCCCACTAATACACTGCCTTTCAGGGTTTCTGAGCCTCAGCAGCTTGACAGGAGCTGCAGTATTTTATCTTTTGACAAATAATGACGCGTTATGCTGATGCACTACGCTAGGGGTGCATTAGTGTTTGCGCCAAACCCTTTATTTAAAAGCTTGTAACTCAGCTGTGTTAGGACCTTGGATTTTAAAGATTGGTATGCACATTCTATGTTCCAGAGGCTATAGGCAGGCCAATTCTCAAAACAATCAGCCCACTAGTGTTTATGTTACAGGTTGCACAACTTATCTAAAATCCACCCGCCCACCTTAAGGCTTCTTTTTGCACTTGGATAATGAAAAAAAATAAACTGACTGATGTCAAACCTGAAACGTTCAGTTCCATTCAGTATTGACACAGAGTAGTGCCTTTCATTTGTTTGGCAAAAAAAAGTTGACTTTTAAAAGTTTTAAGTTTATGAAAACTGCTGCACACACACACACACACACACACACACACACACACTAGCTAAATAACACAACTTTTTTTCATTCATGACTGACTTTTCAAGTCAATCACAAATAAACCCACAGCCCCATACAATCTTGTTTACTGCCTGCATGCCAATGAAAAACAGCCCAGAACATGATGCTTTTGTTTTTCATTCATGATTGACTTGTAACGAGCTAAAATCACTGAGCAAAACTGCCTTCAGCAGTGCAGGTACATGTATGGTACTCATATAAGAGGGGGTGGGCAAGGCCTCTCTGCAGTAGTACAGGTACTAACCTGATTCACACAGAAGGGGGGCTACACCTGCCTCAACTGTGGAGGTACTAGCCTGATACACAGGAGGGGGGCTAACCCCATCTTCAGCAGTGCATGTAATAGCCTGGTACTCACACAAGAGGGGTGGGCTATGCCTTCCTTGAGCAGTGCAGGTACTAGCCTGGTACTCACACAAGAGGGGGGCTACATCTGCCTTCAGCATTAGCCTGGTACTCACACAGAAAGAGGGTGACACCTGCAGAGAAGTGCGGAGGGGGGGGCTACACCTGCCTTCAGCATGGCAGGTATTAGCCTGGTACTCACACAGAAAGGGGGTAACACTTTGAGAGAAGTGTGTGGGGGGCTACACCTGCCTTCAGTAGTGCTGGTAATAACCTGGTGCTAAAACAGGAAAGGGATAAGCCTGCCTTCAGCAGTGCAGGTACTAGCCTGGTACTCACACGGGGGGGGCTACACCTGCTTTCAGCAGTGCAGGGGAGAGGGCTATGCCTGCCTTCAGCAGTGCAGGTACCAGCCTGATACACAGGAGGAGGAGGAGTTACACCTGCCTTCAGCAGTACAGGTACTAGCCTGGTACTCACATGGGGAGGCTACACCTGCCTTCAGCAGGGCAGGTGCTAGCTTGGTACTCACATGGGGGGATACACCTGCCTTCAGCAGTGCAGGTACTAGCCTGCTACTCACACAGGAATGGGCTATGTCTGCCTTCAGCAGTACAGATTACTAGCTTGGTACTCACACAAGGGGGGGCTACACCTGCCTTCAGCAGTGCTAGTACTAGTCTGGTACTCACACAGGTAGGGGGCTACACCTGCCTTCATCAGTGTTAGTACTAGCCTGGTACTCTCACAGGAGTGGGACTACACCTGCCTTCAGCAGTGTTGGTACTAGCCTGGTACTCACAAGGGGGGACTACACCTGACTTCAGCAGTACTAATACTAGCCTGGTACTCACACAGAATTGGGGGCTATGTCTGCCTTCAGCAGTGCAGGTAGTAGACTGATACTCACATGTGGGGAGGGGGGCTACACCTGCCTTCAGCAGTGCTAATACAAGCTTGGTACTCACACGGGAGGAAGGGCTATGTCTGCCTTCAGCAGTGCACATACTAGCCTGGTATTCACAGGGGAGGGGAGGGCTACGTCTGTCTTCAGCAGTGCAGGTGCTAACATGGTAATTACACGGAGGGGCTATGTCTGCCTTCAGCAGTGCAGGTACTAGCTTGGCACTCACATGAAGGGGCTATGTCTGTCTTCAGCAGTGCAGGTACTAGGCTGGTACTCACATGCAGGGTGGGCTACATCTGCCTTCAGCAGTGCTAGTACTAGCTTGGTACTCACATAGGAGGGGGACTATGTCTGCCTTCAGCAATGCATATACTAGCCCGGTACTCACAGGGGTGGGGGGACTACACCAGCCTTCAGCAGTGCAGGTACTAGCGTGGTACTCACAGGAGGGGGGGCTATGTCTGCCTTCAGCAGTGCAGGCACTAGCGTGGTACTCACACGGGGGGCTATATTTGCCTTCAGCAGTGCTAATACTAGCTTGGTACTCACACAGGAGGGGGGCTATGTCTGCCTTCAGCAATGCACATACTAGCCTGATACTCACAGAGGAGGGGGGACTATGTCTGCCTTCAGCAGTGCAAGTATTAGCGTGGTACTCACAGGAGGGGGAGCTATGCCTGCCTTCAGCAGTGCAGGTACTAACATGTTACTCAAACGGGGGGCTATGTCTGCCTTCAGCAGTGCAGGTACTAGCGTGGTACTCACAGGAGGGGGAGCTATGCCTGCCTTCAGCAGTGCAGGTACTAACATGGTACCCACATGGGGGGCTATGTCTGCCTTCAGCAGTGCAGGTACTAACGTGGTACTCACAGGAGAGGGGGGCAATGTCTGCCTTCAGCAGTGCAGGTACTAGCGTGGTACTCACAGGAGGGGGAGCTATGCCTGCCTTCAGCAGTGCAGATACTAGCTTGGTACTCACAAGGAGTGGCTATGTCTGCCTTCAGCAGTGCAGGTACTAGACTGATACTCACACGTGCGGGGGGCTACACCTGCCTTCAGCAGTGCTAGTACTAGCTTGGTACTTACACAGGAGGGGGGCTATGTCTGTCTTTAGCAGTGCACATACTAGCCTGGTACTCACAGGGAAGGGGGACTTCACCTGCCTTCAGCAGTGCAGGTACTAGTGTGGTAGTCACAGAAGGGAGAGCTATGCCTGCCTTCAGCAGTGCAGGTACTAGCGTGGTACTCACAGGAGAGGGGGAGGGCTATGTCTGCCTTCAGCAGTGCAGGTACTAGACTGATACTCACAGGAGGGGGGCTATATCTGCCTTCAGCAGTGCAGGTACTAGCTTGGTACTCACACGGGGGGGTATGTCTGCCTTCAGCAGTGCAGGTACTAGCGTGGTACTCACAGGAGGGGGGCTATGCCTACCTTCAGCAGTGCATGTGCTAGCGTTACACTTACAGGAGAGGGAGTTAAGCCTGCCTTCAGCAGTGCAGGTACTATCCTGGTACTCACATGGTGGGGGCGGCTATGTCTGCTTTCAGCATTGCAGATACTAGCATGGCACTTACAGGATGGGGGCTATGTCTGCATTCAGCAGTGTGAGTACTAGCATGGTATTCACATGGGGGGCTATATCTGCCTTCAGCAGTGCAGGTACTAGCATAGTACTCACATGGGGGGGCTATGTCTGGCTTCAGCAGTGCAGGTACTAGCCTGGTACTCACGGGGGGGAGCTATGCTGTCCCTCAACAGTGCAGGTACTAGCCTGGTACTCACATGGGGGGGGCTATGTCTGCCTTCAGCAGTGTAGGTACTAGCTTGGTACTCACAAGGGGTGGCTATGTCTGCCTTCAGCAGTGCAGGTACTAGACTGATACTCACACGCGTGGGGGGGCTACATCTGTCTTCAGCAGTGCTAGTACTAGCTTGGTACTCACACAAGATGGGAGGCTATGTCTGCCTTCAGCAGTGCACATACTAGCCTGGTACTCACAGGAAGGGGGAACTACAAATGCCTTCAGCAGTGCAGGTACTAATGTGGTACTCACAGAAGGGGGGGCTATGCCTGCCTTCAGCAGTGCAGGTATTAGTGTGGTACTCACAGGAGAGGGGTCTATGTCTGCCTGCAGCAGTGCAGGCACTAGCTTGGTACTCGCATGGGGGGTATGCCTGCCTTCAGCAGTGCAGGTACTAGACTGATACAGGAGGGGGAGCTATGTCTGCCTTCAGCAGTACAAGTACTAGCATGGTATTCACATGGGCGGGGCTATGTCTGCCTTCAGCAGTGCAGGTACTAGCATGGTACTCACAGGCGGGGGGGGCTATGCCTGCCTTCAGCAGTGCATGTGCTATCGTTATACTTACAGGAGAGGGAGTTAAGCCTGCCTTCAGCAGTGCAGGTACTATCCTGGTACTCACATGGTGGGGGGGGCTATGTCTGCTTTCAGCAGTGCAGGTACTGGTGTGGTACTCACAGGAGAGGGAGTTATGCCTGCCTTCAGCAGTGCAGGTACTAGCCTGGTACTCACAGGAGGGGGGCTTTGTCTGCCTTCAGCAGTGCGGGTACTAGCGTGGTACTCACATGGGGGGGCTATGTCTGCCTTCAGCAGTGCAGATACTAGTGTGGTACTCACAGGAGAGGGGGGGCTATGCCTGCCTTCAGCAGTGCATGTGCTAGCGTGGTACTCACAGGAGAGGGAGTTAAGCCTGCCTTCAGCAGTGCAGGTACTATTCTGGTACTCACATGGTGGGGGGGGCTATGTCTGCTTTCAGCAGTGCAGGTACTGGTGTGGTACTCACAGGAGAGGGAGTTATGCCTTCCTTCAGTAGTGCAGGTTCTAGCCTGGTACTCACAGGAGGGGGGCTATGTCTGCCTTTAGCAGTACGAGTACTAGCATGGTATTCACACAGGGGGGCTATGTCTGCCTTCAGTAGTGCAGGTACTAGCGTGGTACTCACAGGTGGGGGGGCTATGCCTGCCTTCAGCAGTGCATGTGCTAGCGTTATACTTACAGGAGAGGGAGTTAAGCCTGACTTCAGCAGTGCAGGTACTATCCTGGTACTCACATGGTGGGGGGGTATGTCTGCTTTCAGCAGTGCAGGTACTGGTGTGGTACTCACAGGAGAGGGAGTTATGCCTGTCTTCAGCAGTGCAGGTACTAGTGCGGTACTCACAGGAGAGGGGGGGCTATGTCTGCCTTCAGCAGTGCATGTGCTAGCGTGGTACTCACAGGAGAGGGAGTTAAGCCTGCCTTCAGCAGTGCAGGTACTATTCTGGTACTAACATGGGGGGGCGCTATGTCTGCTTTCAGCATTGCAGGTACTGGTGTGGTACTCAGAGGGGAGAGAACTATGTCTGCTTTCAGCAGTGTAGGTACTAGTGTGGTATTCAGAGGGGAGGGAGTTATGCCTGCCTTTAGCAGTGCAGGTACTAGCCTGGTGCTCACAGGAGGGGGGCTATGTTTGCCTTCAGCAGTGCAGGCACTAGCTTGGTACTCAGAAGGGGGGGCTATGTCTGCCTTCAGCAGTGCCAGTACTAGCATGGTACTCACCCAGGGAGGCTATGTATGCCTTCAGCAGTGCAGGTACTAGAGTGGTACTCACAGGAGAGGGGGTGGCTATACCTACCATCAGCTGTGCAGGTGCTAGCATGGTACTCACAAGAGAGGGAGTTAAGCCTGCCTTCAGCAGTGCAGGTACTATCCTGGTACTCACATGGTGGGGTATGTCTGCTTTCAGCAGTGTAGGTACTAGTGCAGGTACTATTCTGGTACTAACATGGGGGGGCGCTATGTCTCCTTTCAGCATTGCAGGTACTGGTGTGGTACTCAGAGAAGAGGGAGTTATGCCTACCTTCAGCAGTGCAGGTACTAGCCTGGTACTCACACAGGAGGGAGGCTTCACCTTCCTTCAGCAGTTTTGGTACTAACCTGGTTGTTACACAGGAGGGGGTGGTATGCCTGCCTTTAGCAGTGCAGGTACTTGTTTGTTGCTCATGCAGGAGGGGAGCTACACCTGCTTTCAGCAGTTCTGGTACTAGCCTGGTTGTTACACGGGAGGGGGTGGTATGCCTGCCTTCATTCCTCTATTTAAATTTTCTTATTTTCCCATTTTGCTCCTTTCCCTAGCTGTTCCATGCCCTGATGAGCTGGGTCACCATGACAGCAAACTTGCTCTAAGCCAGGAGGGTTGTGTAGGTGAGCAGCTGGTGGGAGGGATGAATGCCAGGCCTGTGCTCTCTCTGTCCGAGAACCAAGTGCCTCACTTCCACAATGCGCCCTCGCCCTAGCCTGCCCCAGCATGGGACTTTAAAGTTATCACATGACCAGGGTCAGGGCAGTTTCTACCTTTGCCACCACACCCAACCATAGGCACACTGCTCCCCACTCCCTGCCACAGAGCTGCACCCCCCTGACTAACTGTTTAAAAGAAGGATTCTCCATGACTAAACAGAGGGCTACAGTCTGTAGTACAAACAAGTGGCTCCTCAAATTTGATAAAGAGATCCGGAACAGAATGTGCTGTGACAGGCCCACTGAGGGATGCAGAGCTCACTTCTCATGACGAAGCTCTGTTCTATGCCCTGGCAGCACAAAGAGAAAAGTGATTTGTTTTGTAGCACAGGAGTACTTTCTCACACACAGACGACTCCCTCATGACAAAGCCATGAGTCAGAGTGAGCAAGCTTTGCCTTGGCTGTCTCCAGATTTCTGTGGCTTTACAGGAATGCAGTTAGAAAAGATAAAGCCAAAATCTTGGTGAGTTTTCTTGTTTGACTGTAAGAAGGGAGCGTTGCCCGTAGAACACATGGGAGATGACCCCTTCTGATGTTAGCACATGTGACTCCTTGCTTTGCCAGTTAAGAGTAGGTTACGGAGAATTACACAACTGGCTTTGTTTATAGTTTGCTAGGGTTACTTTAATGCTGATGAACATACAAACATGAACTCTTGTGATGAATGACGCCAATCGAATGCCCCTCCATCACCAGCTCAGAAGGTGCGGCATGGAGATTCTCTAGTTGGTCACAGTATGAAATTAGCATCAGGACTGTGTTCTAGGGATGTGAGTTTAATTTCCATTGAGGTCACATTATTTCTTTCTCATTAAAAGCTGTGATACACAAACAAATATTGTAGATAGAAAAGTGCCATGTGACCCAACAAAAAAGGGGAATGTTGAGGAACAGACACATTGGAGACTAAAGCCTTCTGTTTATCCACAGGAAGAAGTGCAGTGTGGTCACGTACAGTGTGAGCAGGTACAGGTTGGGGCAGGTACAGTGTGGGGCAGGTACAGGGTGGTCAGGTACAGTGTGGGCAGGTATAGTGTGGGACAGATATAATGTGGTCAAGTACAGTGCGGGCAGGTACAGTGTGGTCAGGTACAGTGGGGGCAGGTACAGTGTGGTCAAGTACAGTGTGGGCAGGTAGAGTGTGGTCAGGTACAGTGGGGGCAGGTACAGTGTAGGAAGGTACAGTGGGGGCAGGTACAGCGTGGTCAGGTACGGCGTGGTCAGGTACAGTGTGGTCAGGTATGGTGTGGGCAGGTACAGTTGGGGCAGATACAGTGTGGTCAGATACAGTGTGGGACAGATATAGTGTTGGGCAGGAATAGTGTTGGGCAGGTATAGCGTGGTCAGATATATTGTTGGACAGGTACAGTGTGGTCACGTTCAGTGTGAGCAGGTACAGGGTGGTCAGGTACAGTGTGGGCAGGTACAGTGTGGGGCAGGTACAGTGTGGGCAGGTACAGTGTGGGAAGGTACAGTGGGGGCAGGTACAGTGTGGTCACGTTCAGTGTGAGCAGGTACAGTGTGGGACAGATATAATGTGGTCAAGTACAGTGCAGGCAGGTACAGTGTGGTCAGGTACAGTGGGGGCAGGTACAGTGTGGTCAAGTACAGTGGGGGCAGGTACAGTGTGGTCACGTTCAGTGTGAGCAGGTACAGTGTGGGACAGATATAATGTGGTGAAGTACAGTGCGGGCAGGTACAGTGCGGGCAGGTACAGGGTGGTCAGGTACAGTGTGGTCAAGTACAGTGTGGGACAGATATAATGTGGTCAAGTACAGTGCGGGCAGGTACAGTGCGGGCAGGTACAGGGTGGTCAGGTACAGTGTGGTCAAGTACAGTGTGGGACAGATATAATGTGGTCAAGTACAGTGTGGGCAGGTAGAGTGTGGTCACGTTCAGTGTGAGCAGGTACAGGGTGGTCAGGTATGGTGTGGGCAGGTACAGTTGGGGCAGATACAGTGTGGTCAGGTACAGTGTGGGACAGATATAGTGTTGGGCAGGAATAGTGTTGGGCAGGTATAGCGTGGTCAGATATATTGTTGGAGAGGTACAGCGTGGTCAGGTATGGTGTGGGCAGGTACAGTGTGGTCAGGTATAGTGTGGGACAGATATATTGTTGGATAGGTACAGTGTGGTCAGGTACAGTGTGGTCAGGTACAGCGTGGTCAGGTATAGTGTGGGCAGGTACAGTTGGGGCAGATACAGTGTGGTCAGGTACAGTGTGGGACAGATATATTGTTGGACAGGTACAGTGTGGTCAGGTACAGCATGATCAGGTACAGCATGGGCAGGTACATTGTGGGCAGGTACAGGGTGGTCAGGTACGGTGTGGTCAGGTACAGCGTGGGCAGGTACATTGTGGGCAGGTACCATGCAGGTTTCCTTATACTTTAACTGATTTACTGGTGGAGCAAAATTAAAGTAATAGGACTACTTTTTAAGGCCATATCCACTCTGCAGGCTGGAGTCAGTACAACGTGAAAAGTTAAACACATAAGATTTTCTGAAGTGTACACAAAATTTAGGAATGCTGCCAAAAATAAACATTCATAACAGGAATTCAGCTGCTCCATGTCTTGGGGATGACTATCTCAATTACACATAACATTCTGTAATAAAAATAAACTTACTGTGTACCCTAGGCCTTGACCAGTGGTTCCAGCTGTTGGTGCTATGTGGGAGGCAGGCTGTGATCTGGACTCTCCCACCCTGGGTTGGAAGGGTCTAGAGCACAAAGCAATGGCATTGTACACTGACCACAGAGGGAGAAAGCTGCCTCACCACCAAAAAGGTTCCTCCTGTGGTGGAGAAAGTGGTGATATTCATTCTGTGTGCGACCACGTGACATCAGTTACCATCACCCCCACCTACAGCAGGCCAGAAACCAGGGAGGTGGACGTGCTTAAAGTGTGGAAAAACACCGGACTTCAACAGGAGGATGGAGCATACCATCCCACCCACCCATCTCAGGGGCCCTGAATGCCAGGCACACCTCCTCACAATTTTTGCTATCTTAGGAGACACCATCAGTATCCAGTAATTTCATGCCAACCATCTGGGCCCTGCTGTCTAGGGGCAAGCCACAGATCAGCAATGGATCACAGAGGGGCTGTGGACCAGAGCTGTGCATGATAAGTAGCAACAGGAGATGAGTGAGCATAAGGAACACACCATGTAGTCATGGAGGCAGAAGAATGAAGAATAAACTGCAAATGGAAATTAATTGAAGAAAGCAAAGTGCATAACAAAAGGAACAAGGCATTCATTCTGAGATGGAAAGGGTCTCTGTGCACATCCATACCTTTGTGATGACAATATTGTCTGCCACCGTCTGGAAGATGATAGCTCAGGGAAAGCAGGGGCTCTGAATATGTTTCCCCTTCATGTGGGATGTGAGGGCTTTTCCCTTTCATTACTGCTAGCAGGGCGGGGCAGGATGGTGTAGGGTCAGCCTCCCTCAGTACTTGACAGGAAAAGTGGGAAACACTTTCATTTAGAGACCCCATACAAACTGAAACATTTGGAATGCTATAAACTCCTGAGGATTTCAGTGGAAGGGAAATGAGAAGATGAGACCAAGAAAGGCATTTTAATGAGAACACTGAATCACTAGCAGTGCTGAGGTTAACCCATAAATCTCAGCGGGAAGGGAGAAGCATTTATATGTTTTTCTTTTCTAGTGCTGGAATTTCTTTTTTTGAGTGTTAGGATCTGTAGAGGCTTATTGGGTGGAGGGTTCTGCATATACAGAGACCCCCCACATAATGGCTATATAACAATGTTTTTGGAACTTTTGAAGCTCACTTGAAAGCTCAGAGGCCCTCATATATAAACTGAGCCCAATTTACAAGTAAATGTTAGTGCTATATGAGATACTGAGGCTAACTTTAGAGCTATGGTACCCTGTCTATAGATTGAGCCCCCCCCCCATATCCATCATTAGTAAATTGCAGTTTTTATGAGTTCCCAGGGCTTGCTTCAGAGCTATGGAGATCCTGCCAATAAACCGAGCTGCTCCCTCCATCATAAGTAAATGGAAATGTTATATGAGTTACTGCGGCTTACTTCAGAGCTATGAGGACCCTGTCTATAAACAGACACCCCTCCATTATAAGTAAATGGCAGTGTTATATGAGTTACTGTGGTCTACTTCAGAGCTATGGAGACCCTGTCAATAAACTAAGCTCCCCCCTTACAAGTTAATATAAGTGTTGTATGAGTTATTGTGGCTCACTTCAGAGCTATGAGACCCCCATCTATACACTGAGAGTTAGTAAATATCAGTGATAGTGTTGTGAGTTACTGGGGCTCTATCGGGACCTGTCTATAAACGGATCCCCGATTATAAGTAAATGCCAGTGCCTTATGAGTTCCTGGGGCTCCTTTAGAACTGCAGAGACCCTGTCTATAAACTGAACCACCATTGTAAGTAAATGGTAGTATTACATAAGTTACTAAGATTCCTTTCAGAGCTATGGGGTCCCTGTCTATAAACTAAGCTCCTTCACATTATAAGCAAATGTAAGTGTCATATTGAGTTACTGGGTCTCACTTCAGAGCTTTGGGGGTTCTGTCTATAAACTGATCCCCCCTTATAAGTAAATGACAGTGCTGTATGTGTTACCGGGGCTCACTCCTGAGCTAAGGAAACCCAGTCTATAAACAAACCCCCCTCCCATTATAAGTAAAGGTCACAATTGTATAAGCTACCAGCGCTCACTTCAGTTAAGGGGTCCCTATTTATAAACAGCCCTCTCCCATTTTGAGAACATGACAATTTTGTATGATCTACAGGGGCTCACTTCAGCTAGGGGGGCCCAGGCCCTGTGCAGCCCCCCCACCATAGGTTACAGGCAGAGAGAACCAGCTCCATCATTCCACTCATCATCCCCCTTACACGGTACCTCAGCAATCCGCTGAAACTGCTTTTTCAGCCAGACTGCACCTGTTCTGATTGGCATGTTATTGTGTGTTAACCATCTCAGTTCTCAACTTGCACAAGAATGTATACATCTCATTGTTACTTTGCATGTTATTCCTGCTGTCTCTTTGTATCATTACCATACTGATCAATTTGTTTGTACTTTTTTAGTCATTTTATTTATGTAACCCTCCTACAAATTGTGGTTCACTCTAATGTCTTCCTGAGCTCCTTAATGCCCACTGTCAGGCTGGTATCCTGTCTTAAGTAGTTCTGTGTCTTTGCGTGAGGGTGCCCTATTGAGCCTCCGCGCCTGTCCCTTTAAGAGAATAGCTAATCTCTGTTTAGAAAATTGGTCTGTGCTGGGTCCGAGTGATTTGGGGCTTGTGACCTGCCAGACGGTGTTCTGTTTTACTCCATTCTGCAGTCACTACTTGCAGAGAGGGAGCCTATATAGGAGCTGTGCTTATTTGCTGTTTATCTGCTGTTATATTAGAAATAGGGATGTTTGTCTAACCTGCTCTGATTGCAGCTCGTTCATTTGGATGGAAGCCACCATGTTAGGTCTGGGACTTCCAGTAACTGGACCAATTAGACTCCAGGGGCCTAACATGGACCCTGCCCCAGGGGTCTTGTGGGAAGAAAAACTGTGATTTGTATAGTTTTACTGTTGGTGCCTAAATGGATTTGGAGGAGGAGCTCTTACTGTGACTGATAGCTCCTTCAGACAACCAAGTCTTTGGATTATGAAGGGAAATACCAAGTGTGCCACGAGACAGTGGATCAGTTAGAGTTGGAGGTTGAAGTGTGAACAGCTCGAGCCTTCGAGCAGCTGCTCCCAGAAGGAGCGAAGGGGGAATCAGCAGGAAGAGGCTCAATTTGCCTTCCTGCCACCTTCTCCTACATTGAACTGCCTGATTGTAGAAGTCGAACTTGTCCAATTCCAGCCTGGAACTGTGGCAGAAGAGAAGAAGTTTGTTAGTGCAACTTGCGATTTGGACTGAAGACTTGCTCCTGAAGCGGTTGACCCAGCTTGTAAGTGTGAGCTATACTCGGATCGAAAGGTTTGTGCAGTAAAGCTGTTGATTTGCAACTGGACTGAAACCGAACTGTTTTCCAAAGTAGTCATTGATTTAAATGTGCTGAATGTGTCTTGTGGGTCGAGATTTGGTTCCCCACAAAAGAACTTGTTACGCCAGCTAGAGGCTTCACCAGCGGAAGAGCAAGAACTTTGCCAGATTGCTCATTTTGCCTGGGCCCTGCCATTTCGGCCTAGGCTGCCACCCCATCATTAGAAACTGTCACGGCGAGAGACCAGCTCGAGGATCCAGTCCCTGCACAGCAACAACACACAGGTTGTGGCCACCTGGAGGAAAGGCCATGAAGACGAGGTGTGTCGTTTTGGCCCTGTTTCCCCCAAGCTTCCCTGTCATCACCACAAGGTCTCCATATCGCCTGCTGTACTGCAGATTCCTGGTAGTGTGAGTACAAATCAGGGTAGCTCCCTGCAGCGAAAGCTTAAATCATTGTGGTACTATCTAATTGTCTTCATTTATTGGGTTTTACAAAGGACTGAGCCAACCAGCTCAGATTACAAATAATTGGGTTGTATTGCATGTTTAACTGCCATTTCTTCCCACCAAGGGCCCCAACATCAGCTGCAATGCTGGTCACCCCTGGGCAACGCTCCAGGCTAGCCTGCTTAACATTCTGGGTACCCAGTGTTGTTGAACTGTATATTTTGAACTTGAAGTGCATGCCAGAAAAGCCTGATTTAAATCAGAATACAAATGCTTTGACTAGATTCACACCCCTTCCTTGTTCACACCCCCTTAATAAACCTGCTTGTCTTTTTCACATTTAGCCTGGCTAGTGCGCATAGTATTAGTTGGGGTACTGCATTCACAGCATGCAATTGTACTGCTAACCTTTCTTTACATGGGGTCTCCAGGGAAATTACTGATGATCCATCCCTGGTGGTAAGTGAGAAGAGTGTGAGCACATTATTACTGCTTCCTAGTGCTTGTGAATTTACCACTGTGTTTTATATATATATATATATATATTAGGCCACTAGGAGGGTTGGTGGGTGGTTATAGCTTCCCAGAGGGCTATACCAGAGCAGATGAGCAACCCCAATACAATTTCTCTGGGTGGAGGCACCTTATTAGAGAAAACAGACCCCTCAACCTGTGTACAGCCATACAGGCAGGGGTAGTAGCCCTTAGAATAGCACTGCCTAGGGGTGACATTTATTCTACAGGGGTGCTGTTTACCCCTGTTACCCTTCTCATGGGTTGCACCTGGAAACAAGCCTAGGCTCAGTGTGCCTTTCCTGGTTATCAATTTTCAAATAAATAAAATAAAAAGAAATACATAGACAGCCATTACTTTCCACTAGCCTTGAATGCACTGAGTTTGTCAGTTTCTGACACCCCTCCCTGACCCAAAAATGTATTTATGCATCACAGAAGGGAACTGCAGTTGTCCATCTCAGACTGTCTCCCTCTTCAGTCCATCTCAGTCTCTTGTTCTCTGTTGTCCATCTCAGTTTCTTTCCCTCTGTTACCCATCTCAGACTCTTTCTCCCCATGTTGTCCATCTCAGACTCTCTCCCTCTGTTGTCCATCTCAGATTTGCTCTCTCCCTCTGTTGTCCATCTCAGACTCTCTCCTCCCCATTGTCCATCTCAGACTCTCTCCTCCCCATTGTCCATCTCAGACTCACTTTCTCCCTCTGTCCATCTCAGACTCTCTCTCTCCCCATGTTGTCCATCTCAGACTCTCTCCTTCCCGTTGTCCATCTCAGACTCTCTCCTCCCTCTGTTGTCCATCTCAGACTCTCTCTCTCCCCCATGTTGTCCATCTCAGACTCTCTCTCCTTCTGTTATCTATCTCAGACTGTCTCCTCCCTCTGTTGTCCATCTCAGACTTTCTTCTCCCCTGTTGTCCATCTCAGACCCACTCTCTCCTTCTGTTGTCCATCTCAGACTCTCTCCTCCCCGTTGTCCATTTGAGACTCTCTCCTCCCCTCGTTGTCCATGTCAGACTCTCTCTCCCTCTGCTGCCCATCTCAGACTTGCTCCTCCCCATTGTCCATCTCAGACTCTCTCCTCCCCCATTGTCCATCTCAGACTCTCTCTCTCCCTCTATTATCTATCTCAGACTCTCTCTCCCTCTGCTGTCCAGCTCAGTGTCTCTCCCTTTGTTACCCATCACAGATTGTCTCTCCCTTTGTTGTCCATCTCAGTCTCTCTCTCTCTCTCTGTCCCTCTGTTGTCCATCTCAGACTCACTCCTCCCCCGTTGTCCATCTCAGACTCTCTCTCCCTCCCTCTGTTATCCATCTCAGATGCTCTTCTCCCTCTGTTGTTCATCTCAGACTCTCTCCTCCCCATTGTCCATCTCAGACTCACTCTCTCCCTCTGTTGTCCATCTCAGACTCTCTCCTCCCCCATTGTCCATCTCAGACTCTCTCCTCCCCATTGTCCATCTCAGACTTGCTCTCTCCCTCTGTTGTCCATCTCAGACTCTCTCCTCCCCCCATTGTCCATCTCAGACTCACTCTCTCCCCCATTGTCCATCTCAGACTTGCTCTCTCCCTCTGTTGTCCATCTCAGACTCTCTCCTCCCCCCATTGTCCATCTCAGACTCACTCTCTCCCCCATTGTCCATCTCAGACTTGCTCTCTCCCTCTGTTGTCCATCTCAGACTCTCTCCCTTTGTTCCACTGAGTCTCCTTCTCTTATTCCCCATCTGTCTCTTTGTCTACTTTCTCTTTTCCGATTACTTTTCTGTTCCTCAGTGTTAAACTCTGTTTCTATCTCATTAGCTGCCTCTCTCTTATGAGTCTCATTTCCCCTTCTATCTTTATTTTTTCTCTCACTCTCTTTCACTCACTGTTGGTCTCTGTTTCTCTCTTTCTCTCTCCCCCGTCTCAGTCTCGTCTCATCCGTGAAAATACTTTTATAAATGGTTCAATAAAGTAATTTTGAAAGTTAAATAGTCAGACTTTTCCATCTGTATCCCCATGGTGGGGGCTTACCTTTAACATCTGTGGAGCCTTCCTTGCTGCCTGTCAGCACTGTGATTCCCCAGTCTCTTCGGATTAGCACTGGGACCAGAGCAGGAGCAGAGGGAGTGCTGATCCATTGGCACTCAGTGCCACGGATGTATGCAGCTTGGCTGCTGCGCTGTGGCTCGAGAGGGCAATCTTGTGCTTCAGACTAGGGAATCCCCTAACTAGTGCTCCACTGGCATCAACAGTCGCCTGACTGGACCACAACATCAGCACAGCTACACTGCGACAATCTGGGGCCCCAAATATTTAAGGGCTGGGGCCCTTTATATATGAACTTTGGGGCTAGTGGCCTTAAAACTTCATAGGCAGCAGCCATCTTTTTGCCCCTCACCCCAGGACCCATGACAATGGGGTAAGGGGTCAGCATAATATCCAATCAGTCTCCAAAGCCTGTGGAGGGAGCCACCAAGGGCTCATGGGACACTGGAGGGCTCATCAGTTTTGCTTATGACTTTTGACTGATATGACTTCCAGTACCGGCAAGGCAGCCCTCCCCTGTGACTGGGAACTGAGACTGACCAGAGGGAGGGCTATATTCCCCATTGAGCAACAGAGGTTATATCAGAAGTTTGTCAGTTTGAGAAAGGGGTGACAATGTCCCTGTCTGTGCTTTATTTATTTTGTATGGGGACCTTGTTGTATTTACTTTTTTTGAGTTGGACTTTACTCCCATTTCCCCTTTTTCCCAAGATGCATCTGGAAACAGACGGCAACCAGCTCAGTATGTCTTTCCTGGCAACATTGTAACATAAATAAACTGTTGTTGGGCCTGCAAGAATTCACCACCTGGATTCTTATACTTGTCGTGGAGCTCCCTAGGACTGTGGCAGTGATAATGGTACCATTGGTGTGTGCATATTGTCTAGCGGTAGTGTGTTGACGGATGGGCTGTGTCTAGAAGTGGCATCTGCTGCATATTACATCACATAACCATTTTGTTCCCCAGAACTTTAACCTGACTTACCCCTAAACAATCTCTTATCATGTGTTTGAAATGTCTGACTCATGGGCATATACAGGGTTGTGGTCAATGGGGTTAAATCAGAAGAGAGGGGAATTATGAGCAGAGTTTCACAGGGATCATTCCTGAGTCCAGTCCTCTTTAACATGTTCATCAGTGACATTGGCGAGGGAATGCAGGGCAGGCTGCGCGCCCTTCGCAGATGACACGAAGCTCTGTGGAAGGGTGGATAGTGACGAGGGAATAAGGGAAATGCAGAGAGGCCTACAAAAACTAGAAGGGTGGTCAAGGGTTTGGCAGCTGAAATTCAATGCCAAAAAATGCAAGGTAATGCACCTAGGGAACAAGAACTCCAGGAAGGAGTACTGGGTGGAGGAGTCCTATGACAGACCAGCAGCCACTCGCCCAACTTACAATAGCCCAGTACCATTTGCCGACAATCACTTGCCTGACAACAGAAAATTGCACATGGTGGAGGTGATTATATTTAAGTATTGGGGGGGTGCAGGGGTGCGGGGGGGCAAGTCCCCTGAAACATAAAATCACCCTCGCAGTGGGCAAATTTCTGTTGTTGGGCAAGGCTGTTGGCCAAACGGTGTCAGGCTATTGCAAGTAGAGTGAGTGACTGTTGCTCTTTCACTGCAGATCCATGGATGGCAGGGATGAAACTTAGTTCTACAGCTGAAGAACAAGACCTTGAAGTTATCATCAGCAACTCCCTAAAACAACTGAGTCAGTGCAACAAGGCACATAGCAAGGTGAGTAGGATGCTGGGAGGGAGGGATATTGATAACAAAAAGGGACAGGTAATTCTTCCCCTCAACAGATCCCGAGTGAGGCCTCGCCTGGAGTACTTCACCCAGTTCTGGAGTCCTCACCTCAGGAAGGCTAGGGATAGGCTGGAGACAGTGCAGTGCAGAGTAACAGAAATTATTCAGGGCCAGCAGGGCAGGTCCTATGAGGAGAACCTCAAGGCACTGAATATGTACTCACTGGAGACCAGATGGGAGAGGGGAAATGTGACAAAGACTTTCAAGTTTCTAAAAGGAATTAAGAAGATGAACTGTTTAACTTGAATGCTAACTCTCAGTCACATGGACATGAGTGAAAACGAACAGGTGGGAGGTTCAGGAGGGACGTGAGGAAGTACTATTTTACAGAAAGGGTAGTGGAGCCATGGAACAATTTGCTAGCCAAGGTGGTGGGTGCAAAAACCATTAGTGGTTTCAAGCATTGCTAGGACAGAGTGAAGGGCATAGTGGTTGCTCAGGGTAACAGACTCAGGGAGGAGAATGGGGGGGTGATTAAGAGGGCTGGGACCCTGAAGGAACACTAGGTCCCAGGACTTAATAGGGAACTTGGGCAGACTGGATGGAGCACTGGTCTTTTTCTGCCATCATTGTCTATGTTTCTATGTTATTGGTAGGGTGAGCAGATTATTGTAAAGTACCAGCCATTGATTTGGGAGTAAACTGTTGCTTGCATTGTGTTGGATGCAGGGCAACTGCACTGGTGGGGACCATTGTGGGACGGTATTGCCCCCCCGGGGGCAGTAGTAGCATGTTACCTTGCCCATATAGTCTTTCCCTGGGTAGAAGCACTGTGCAAATGATATCTGAACTTTCAAGGAGAACTACAGTCAGCACTTACAAAACAATATGCTGTGTAGAATGTTTGGATTTGTAGTGCTAGTGTGTAGTCCTAGTGTGTTCTTTTCTTTATTTGCTGTTAGGAGTTTTTTCTAAATTTGCTTACTTGTTTCATGGCCTATGGGGATCCCCATGTCTGTGTGTTTTATTGTGTTTCCTTTGCCTCCTGACCCACTTGTTAAGGTGCGGTTGAGATGCATACTGCTAAATGTAAAGTCTGTAAGGTTGAGATGAGCTGTGTACTTATAAAAGTACAGAATTTTAAGGTGTGGTCGAGGTGCACACTGCTAAATGTAAAGTCTGTAAGGTTGAGATGAGCTGTGTACTTGTAAAAGTACAGAATTTTAAGGTGCGGTCGAGGTGCACACTGCTAAATGTAAAGTCTGTAAGGTTGAGATGAGCTGTGTACTTGTAAAAGTACAGAATTTTAAGGTGCGGTCGAGGTGCACACTGCTAAATGTAAAGTCTGTAAGGCTGAGATGAGCTGTGTACTTGTAAAAGCACAGAATTTTAAGGCGTCGAGGTGCACACTGCTAAATGAAAAGTCTGTAAGGCTGAGATGAGCTGTGTACTTGTAAAAGTACAGAATTTTAAAATGCAGTCGAGTACACTGCTAAATGTAAAGTCTGTAAGACTGAGATGAGCTGTGTACTTGTAAAAGTACAGAATTTTAAGGTGCGGTCGAGGTGCACACTGCTAAACGTAAAGTCTGTAAGGTTGAAATAAGGTGATGTAATAGAACCATGCTTGAGGGCCTGTCCCCATGCTGTTTCCCCTATCACAGCACAGACTCCAGGAGAGTTCTGGAGGAAGGAGGGGCCCCAGATTCTGGTGCTTTTCTCTGTCCCGTGGGCGGTCGAGTTCCCTGAGTGGCAGCCCTAGGCACCAATTGGTGCAGACAGTGAGTATGGTCTAAGAAGAGGACTGTGCTGGAAGCAGGCAGATCTGATGGAGATTATAGTCAATGATGAATTATGTAATTTCCACTGAGCAATGGGGGGGAGCAACCATATGGGCATTGGCCTTCTGTTGCCCAATGGCCGAAGTACATATTATCCGAAGTATATATTATCCGAAGTACATATTATCCGAAGTATATATAATGGCCGAAGTATATATAATGGCCGAAGTATATATTATCTGAAGTATATATTATCCGAAGTATATATAATGGCGGAAGTATATATTAGATCTTGGTTAGGAGAGATCTGTTGTGCCAAAAGTGGCTGTAAGCTGGATGATCCCAGGCCCAAAGGAGAGATGGCAAACTGCAGGGGGCGCTGCTGAGTTATGGAGTGGAAGGCAGCGGCTGCTCTGTGCAAACCAGCACATGTATGATGCTAAAGATCCAGCATGGAGCAGAAGACTGAAGGCTGCTGAGTTGCTGAGTCATATCTCATAGCAGGGAGTACAGCAAGGTGTTGGGCTGCCATCAGCCTAAGGGTTTGGAAGCTGAGACATGTGTGTCAGTCTTAGGGCCACACAAGTCTAGAGCCAAAGAGAAGAAGTGGAGTGAGTCCATACAGGGAGCCTGTTGGTATTGTAGATGTTCTGGGAGAAGACCAGTGGTCTGCTGTCTGGAAGAGCCATCTGAACTTTGAGGACACTGCAACGTAGCCCTGACATTGAGAAGGATTCTTTTGTTCATCGTGTTATGCAAGTTGGCCATTGGGCTGGATCCAGCATGTGTTTTTTTCTGCCATTTTATAATCTGCATGGCCTGTTGAGGGGGAAAATAAATAGAGCACAATTGCTTTAACAAAATGCAGCAATGCCAACCATCCCACTGCAACATCTATGGGTCTACAACAGATCAACACCTCTGGTACTCAAGAACTGGGTTGGGTTGTGTAAATCCTGGTACAAGGTGGAAAGGGGTAGAGCTGACCTGTCTGGAAGAGCACCTAAGAGGGCAATCTTTAATGCTGTCTGTTGTGCCGTTTTGCCTTTCAGGCTCTCCTTACCCTCCACGTTACTAAAACTGTGTTTTAACATTAAATTTGGACTGGTTATTGATTCCCAGTGTGGTAGAACAAATTGTGGTTTCTGTTACGGAGCCCATTAACAGCCAACGGCTTTATGGCTCAGTCGATTGGAGTTTCCCAAGTACTCACCCCAAACGTAGTTATACCAGACCACACCAGTTTACCAAAGTTTTGGCAGAGCCATGTGCATGGCACGGGCATGCCCTGCCGTGGAATCTGTCACAGGACATGGTGTGTACACCTCAGTTCTGTCACGGGACTTGGTGTGTACACCTCAGTTCTGTCACGGGACATGGTGTGTACACCTCAGTTCTGTCACAGGACATGGTGTGTACACCTTACATAAGGCATACACCCCAGTTCTGTCACAGGACATGGTGTGTACACCTCAGATAAGGCATTCACCTTGGTTCTGTCACAGGACATGGTGCATACATCTCAGATAAGGAATACACCTCAGTTCTGTGACAGGACATGGTGTGTACACCTCAGAAAAGAAGTACACCTCAGTTCTGTAACAGTACATGGTGTGTACACCTCAGTTCTGTCACAGGACATGGTGTGTATATCAGATAAAGCGTACACCTCAGTTCTGTCATGGGACATGGTGTGTACACCTTAGGTAAGGCATACACCTCAGTTCTGTCACAGGACATGGTGTGTACACCTCAGATAAGGCATACACCTCAGTTCTGTCACATTACATGGTGTGTACACATCAGTTCTGTCACAGGATATGGTGTGTACACCTCAGATAAGGTGTACACCTCAGTTCTGTCACGGGACATGATGTGTACACCTCAGATAAGGAGTACACCTCAGTTCTGTCACAGGACATGATGTGTACACCTCAGATAAGGAGTACACCTCAGTTCAATGTTTGTGGAATAGCAATGGGGTATATAGTGCCTGTGTAACTTGTAGTACTTTTTGTGACATAACTCTATTCCCACTCTTGAGTAGTAGGTAGGTAATAATTTGTAGGGAATAGGAGTCACAGGAACAAGGGTGAGAAGAGCACTGGAGAAGGAGGAGGAGGGGATGGAGGTGGATGAAAAACACTCCCTAACCAAGGGAGGTGCAGCTAGCAGAAGGCTTAAGTAGAGGTTGTGGGAGGAGCTATTCCCCACACTGAACCACGGGCAAGCCCTCCCATTCAATGTTTGTGGAATAGCAATGGGGTATACAGTACTTGTGTAACTTGTAGTATTTTTTTGTCACTTAACTCTATTCCCACTCTTGAGTAGCAGGTATGTAGGTAATAATTTGTAGGGAACAGATGGCCCAAAAAGATACCTCCTCCACCTCACAGAGAGTATGACCCCCTGGCACTCAGGAGATGAAAAACTCTCAGGTGGGGGAACCTCTGAGGACCCATGGCTGGTGGTCTGCTCATCCTCTGGGCATGCTAAAAGGAGAAGGACCTAGGTTCTAGTAACCATGGGCAATTTAGAGAAGGTGATCTTCATGGAGAAATGACGGTCCATCCTTGAGCCATGGACGATACCGATTTGAATGATGATCCTGAGGTTGAAAAGTTGATCTTTCTGTAGGAGTGGTGGAATCCTAAATATGAAGCAGATCCAGTTGGAGAAGAGCGAATGAAGTCCAGATTTTTGAGGTGATGAGGGATGCTTGTCCTTAGGGGGTTGCATGGACGTACTGAGCAGAGAGCATGAATTGATCAATAATTACTAGGCAATGGAGGGTGGACATGCTATGATATGAGAAGTCATGGGTGAATGACTGAACTTGAGGAAGATTTGACTTTCAATTCAATTTAATTTAATTCACTTTATTTATGAGTAAAATCACTGGGCCAAGGTCCCTTTTCAGGATCGACCCAGAGCTTCACACACAAAGAAGCGTAGATGTTATACAAATACAAAACATTATACAAAATACATTAATGACAACAATACAGTACATAAAATTGTGAAAAATAGTACCTAAAAACAGTAACACACTGCAGAAAATTGCAGGTAATGGAACAAAGTTTGTTTAACATTTTCTTGACTGGAAATAATAGTACAATCCAAGGGCAATGAATTCCAGAGAATCGAACATTGTGAGGAAAAAGCTGTTTCAGCCATACAAGTAACAGATTTTGGAATGAATAACCGTTGCATATTAGATGATCGTAGCAACCTAGTATCGTTCCTTATATTTATTAAACTATACAATAGAGATTTACAACCCTGCCCTAATATATTATAAATCAAACAACCCAGGTTATAAGAATACACCAATTTTGGAGGGAGCCAACAGAGAGCATTGTATAAAACAATGATGTGTTTTAAATGGTTTTGCCAAAACAAATCTACAGATGGAATTAACAGTTTTATTAACTAAATCCAGATCCCTTGGTAACAACTTAGTAAACAAAAAAGAATTGTAGTGTAGAGTTGACAATAATACACTTTTAGATGTCATCTCTCTTGCCTCCCTGACTAAACAATCTTTAATTCAATATAAGGCACCTATTTTTTGATTTATAGACTTTACTACTTTCCTAATATGAACTGAATAAGTCAGACAAGGATCCAGTGTAATTCCTAAGTATTTGGTTTCTGTTACTTGTTATATAATATTACCTGCTAAATCACTAATTATTAAGGGTTCTGCATTATGTAATTTGGGTAGAGAGCCAAATAAAATACATACCCCTTTTTTAGTATGTAATAACAGAGAATGAGTCAATAGCCACCTATTCAAAGCAGAAAAATCAGGATTTAAAGAGACATTTATGTCACTTAATTTAGTAGAACTAGAGAACAAAATTATATCATCGGCATACAGCAATGTTCTAGAGTTGCTTAAGAACTTGACAATGGGGTCTATAAACACAAAGAACAACAGGGGTCCCAATATGAACTCCTGTGGTACCCCGTGCCGAAGCTCACCCAATGTCCACTCCACTCCCCCAAATTGTACCCTTACAGGTTGGGCAGTTAGAGAGGTATAACACCAATCAGAAGAAACCTCTGAAAGCCCAAGGTTCCTCAGTCTCAGGAGCAGCATGGCATGATTAACTAAACTGAAGGCTTTTGATAAATCAATAAATACTGCACCAGTCAAAAGCCCAGCTTCCATAGATCTTAAAGTATGATTTGTAAAATGTGTCAGTGCTGTACCAGTGCTATGAAGCTTCCAAAAGCCATGCTGCTCCAGAGAGCGAAGACCCCTGGCTTCAAGATATTCAACCAATTGGCAATTAACCAATTTTTTAAGTTTCTTACTTAATGGGGAGAGAATGGATATAAGTCAATAATTATCTATATTTTTGAGATTGACCAGATTTAAATATTGGTTTAAAAACAGTCTGCTTCCAGACCTCAGACACAAACCCAGTAGCAAGGGACAAGTTAAAGATTAATGTCAAAGGTTCATATATAAAATTAGAAACAAGTTTAAGGAACAGTGGTTCCAGCCCAATCTGATCCTGTACTTTTGTTATTAGACATCTGTCTTAACATCTTCTGTACCTGTTGTGGCTGAATCATTCTAAAGCAAAAGTCACTATTTAAATCAGGCCTTTCAGTTACTAAATCATTAGGCAAACAAGAAAGAGCAATACCAGTTAAATAACTAGATAAATCAATACATTTTTTAAGAAAATGATCACAATTTTCTTTTGGGTTAGTTATATCAACACCATTTAAATTGATGGAACTAATACTTCTATTTGTCATTGGCTCTGATTTTTTTTTATTGTTCTCCAAAATGCTTTTGAGCCTCCTAATGAATATATCTGTTGCCTTTGATAGAAATCTGATTTCTCTTTATGCACAAGCATCTTACACTTGTTTCTCAGGGCATGATAACAATTAAAAGCCTCTATACTGTTAGTAGCTTTGTGTTTTTTTGCATTGTTTATCTCTCTCCCTCATTAATGCAAATACATTAGGTGTAATCCATTTACTATTTTTACCCTTAACCCTTCTCTTTATTAGGGGAAAGTGTATATCTTGAATATCCAGAAGTGTAGTAAGAAAAAAATCAACAGCTGCATTTGGGTCAGGGATTACATCCAAAAATGTCCAATCTATCATTTGCAAATTTAAATCCAAACTATCATAATCAATATTATTATAATTTCTATAACTAATTACTTTATGTGGTGTTTTCACTTTGATGTACCTTCAAACACGATATACTGACATATGATCACTAATACTGTCAGGGTAAATCCCACACTCAATTATCCTATCAACTGTCTTAGTTAAGATCCAATCAATTAAGGTATGTTGATTACTACGATAATTCTTTCTAGTAAAATCCCAAACCAATTGGGATAATCCTACACTAGAAAATAATAATTCTAAATCGTCATAAGCAGCACCCTTCCAATTCAAATTAAAATCTCCCATTACCACAACATATTTAGATGAAACGAATTGCTGAAAATAATCTAAAAACTCAATTAGTCTCTTAGTACCAGCCTTAGGAGGATTATACACAGTAAAAAAAAACAAGTTAATACAAATGGCCGATCATAGTTCTAAATAAAGCTATTCGCAAGAAGTAGTTTATTGAAAACAAACAATCACACTCACAGCTTCAAGCTTGTCTGTAACAAAAACCATAATCCCCACTCCCTTCTTACTGCCTTTCCTATCATTCCTAAATTCATTATAGCCCTCAATTGTACACATTCCATCAGTAATATTAGGTTTCAACCAAGTCTCAGTAATACTCAGTATATCTGGCCTGTGGATCCCAATCCAGGCCTCCACTTCAGGTTTTTTTACTTATAAAGCTCCTAACATTAATATGAGCACAAGTTGTAATTACCATCAGTAGTATCTGGTCCAGGATTTGGTTCCACATCCCTTAATAAAAACAGTAGAATTTTAATAATCAAGGGAAACACTGGTCGATTAAATTTCTTAATAAAATAAGCACTACCCATATCAAAAACATCTTGTCTAGCTAAACAACCCAGGACAATAAAACTACTTTCATTCTGAGAATTAGACTCAGCCAGAATATTAGAAAACTTAAAACAATCAGTTAATACAGTTTCAGAAAATTTAGTTTCAGGCGCTAAAAATGTTCCTGCATCAAATCACATCAATCCAGGATAATCAACAATACCACATACATTTTTTCAGAGCAGTGTTAACCACATCAAACATATAAAATTGTTAAAAAAAACAAACACTGCCTGCAAGTAAAGGCACATGTGCAACCTCAGTAAACTCGGTGCACCCCTTTTTGTCGACACCCCGATGGCGAAACAGGAAAAAAAGACCATTACAGCGACATTTGTGGTAATGGTCTTTTTCTGTGTTTCACCTTCCCCCAGTGTTCCGCCTCCTTCCCGGACCAACTCTGACCTGAAGTCAGAATCCTAAAGTCCAGGGGGGGTGTGGGGGGCACAGCCTCCCACAGAAAACACCCGTTTAACAGGTGGCACAATACCTGCATTGATATTATGCTGTCGCTGTGGGGGTGGTTGGCATTGTCGCTGATGAGAAAACTTGGTGCTTCACAGTAAACTAATATAATAAAATATATAAATTTTGTAAAAGAGAACCCACCCTTAAATTTGTAATTGGTTAAATTATATGTGGTGAGGAAATATTTATATGTAAAAATAAGCAACTCACCACAAAACCAACATACAAGTCTACAGGCCCTCTGTCCATAATTTCAACTAGGAGTGGCCCTCACGTCACTGACGCTCATGCTGTAGCAAGCGGCACAAGCTTTTAACCTTGTTCTGCCCTGCCTGTGAAGTGATGACAGCAGCTCCCCAGTGTTTTACACAGCAAACAAGCCCCACTTTTTCAGTCAAACTGCAGATGAATAAAACAGCACATAAAATGCATTTTGTGAGGTACTGAGATGATCTTCTTGCCTATTAGCTGGCACAGATCTTACATATAGCATGCAGGGGAGACAAATGCAGGTGTTGCACTGTAGCAAGCAGCATGAGATTTTATCCTTGTTCTTCCCAACCTGTAAAGTGATGTCAGCAGCTCCCTTCAAGGTATGGTCTGGAGGCAAGGAATTGGTAGTGAGTGAGGGGTCACTAAGAATGCTTCCATGAAGTGGAAAATGAGTAGAGGAGAGTCTTTGAGTGCCTTGGAGATGATGGTCCTTCCTCAATCCATGTGCAATGTAGATTGACTGATGATCCTGAGGATGGAAAGTAGGTCTTTTTTGCAGGAACAGTAGAATCCTAAGTGTGGAGCAGATCCAGTTGAGGAAGGACTAATGGAGTCCAGATTTCCAAGGGGATTAAAGATGTATGTCCAAAGGATTGCAGTGGCATAATGAGCCAGGAGAGTATGATTTGATCAATGTGCTGCCAGACAGAGAACAATCAGAACTGCAATGATTTGTGCAGTCATAGGTGAAAGATCTGACCTGTGTAAGGTTTGACTGTCAAGGTAAAGTCTGGAGGCAAAGAATGTAGCAGTGAGCAATGAGTAGCTAAGCAGGCAGCCATACAATAGAAATGAGTGGACAAGAGTCTGTGCGTGCCTGATAGAAGAATTGCCTTGAGTGATTAGTTTACAAATACAGGAAGATTTGCAGCTACAGTCCTGATGGCAATCGACTATGTATAGAGATTGATTAGAAGTTGGTTTACAGAATGTATGACATATTTGGGCATGATGTCATAACTATACTTGTATATGCTTGGCTGGTACACTGACTGAAGTAGATACAGGTATTTCTGCACTGTGATTGTCTGTGAGATGTGCTGTAGTGGCTTATGGTTGGTTAGATTTACAGGTAATCCGATGCCTAAGTCCTTGAGAGAAGCTTGTAGGCAGATAAGTTGAAGAGTCTATAGGCTTAACAGTTGCGGATTTCTGGATGAAAATAGGAAGAGCCTGTTCTCGGTGATAGTCTTCACTGGAGAGATAAATGTAGATAGTTCATGAAATAGAGGCTGAAGGGTCTGCTGGAAGGGTGCTTAACTTGACTGAAGGTACTGGATGAAGAAGTGTGGGTGATGTATGAGGAATGGTGATGTCCAGGGGCCAAAAATGATGGTTGGGATGGCGTGGCCTTCATAAGCAGTTAGGCAGCAAATATCCAAGAATGGATAATCTGAAAACAGTTGGGAAGTTCTTAGAACAAGCAAGTCTGTTGAGGAAGTAGGAGTCTGATAACATGGCCAGCAATTTTGATGATGGTAGAAAGCTGCGGACTGAAAGTAGGTAATGTCCAGGGTGCCATGATGTATCATTTGAGTCTCGGGATCCAGAGAAGTGATAATGGAGAGTAAGTTGGAGCATAACAGAAGTAGTTACATCCTTACTGTGCGAGAGGATAGCCTGAGAGGCATGATATACGGGAAAGTCCATGAAGACTGAATGGGCAAAATTCGTTTAAGAGTATCCAATGGAAAGAGACATGTACATTTCTAGTGTTCATACAAATAAGAGTCCAGAATGATCGAGGGGAGCTGATTGGATAGTATGGAAAATGGTAAATTAAGTAAGAGTTTCTGAGGCATGTTGCCAAGGAATGCATGCTAGAAGTAGATTCCTCAAGCAAAAGGAACAGTAATCCATTGAGTAGTGGATGGGAGCTGTAAGGATGGCCAGAGTAGGAGTATGCTATGAATAACTGTGGGTAGAAGTTGCCTGAGTAGGAATATTGGCCAGGAATATGGTAGGATGCCCAAACGAGCCACAGCACACTGAACGAAGCCCCGCGCTATCACGGCAGAGATGGAAAGCAGCAATCTGGAGATAGAAGGAAAGTCTGGAGTAAATCCCAATGGACTGAAGTACTGATCCAGGATGGTGTTGAGGTGAATGAAGCCGGATGGCATACTGTGCTGGAAGGAACAGGATCATGTTGGCTCCTTGGCAGATGATGGCAGAATACAGGAAGGCTGTAGCAGTTCCTAGTCAATGAGCTATGGAGGGCCGAGGAGTGAAGCAAAGTTCTAGGAGCAACAAGGTAGAGGTGCAGTGGTCCCACATCAACTAGCGAAAGAATGGAAGGTGCTGGAATGCAAAAGAAGAAAGGCACAACATCAGAATCAGGAAATAAATTCAGACAACAACTGGACGAGTGACCTGCAGCAAGGAAGTCCCAGAGGCAGTGGGACAGGATCAAAATAGATACCTGACCAGCTGGCAAGATCCTGGGGATGAGAGAAAGTTGGCCAAGGGGCTAGAGTATGATGGTCCAGGAATGAGCGGATGGCGAATGGTGGGGAAGGCTGTCAGTCAGTTGGAGAATGGGGTTCTAAGACTGGAGGGAAGTTGTAATGAGACAGGGTACAGACATTGCATAAGGTGAAATTGGCAGGTGCAGATGCAGGCTCCTAGCTGCAGTAGGTGGGGTGAGATGATGGGCATGACACTCCAGAGCATGGGTAAGGGTGCAGGCATGGTAGAGAAGTGCTCAAGTCCAGGAGGGAATGGCAAATGACAGCACAGTGGAGAGTAGGTAGGATCGAAACAGTTGAAAGTAAAAATGAACATCCAGGCACCATAAACGGAGAAAATACCAGCCATCGATGACCCACTGCAGAGGTAGGAGGTTGGAGGCAAACAAAGAATGTAGGTCCTCTTCAAACTGGAAGCGGCAACCAGGCAAGAAACATATGATAGGGTTGGCAACCCAGTGGATACAGGAAAAGGCTACAACTCCGTGATGTCAATGAGATGACATGCAGTTGAGGTCATTAGGCAAGACAAGAGCGGAAGGCTGATGGAGGTTGGTGGTCCAGTTCTGGATGGGAAGAGGCAACAGGAATCAGATAGAAGAAGCAGAAAGTGGACATGGTGATGCAAGCTCAGGCTGGGGACCAGGAAGGCAGTGCAGTGAGGCAGGAGGGAAGGCTGCAGGCAAGGGGATATGGAAACTACTAGCAGGAGGAGTTCCAGTTCCAGAAGGGATATGGCATCTATAGGAGATGGAATGAATGCACATGCAACCAGCTGTGACGGTCGAGGCAAGGGAGCATGAATCGAGGCTGCAGGCTAAGTATGAGGCAGAAGGCAAGTCAAACAATGACATGTTCTTGAAGCAGTGGCTGGACAGCAGACTGAGATTCTATGAGGTTGCATCTGCAGGATGGAGGTCAAGCACTCACTGGTGATAGCAGAGAAGGTATGAACTTGTCTTGGAGTAGCTGAGACATAGGTAGGAAGAGGAGGGTGCATGGTGAAGAAGTTCCATTCCCTAAGGGAAGCAGCAACTGGTACATGGCAGAGAAGTGTGGTGAGACTCAGTAGCTTGTAGACATGACTCCCAACCCTGGTAGCTGGGATGAGCTAACCTTCGCTCAATGCTGCCAAGCAGAGATAGGGACAGAGTATGTCAGCTGGTAGGCAGCAGGAGGTAATGACTGTAACAGAATCCCATCTCCGGTAGATAGGGGAAGTCTACCTTCACTCAGCACCTCAAAAGGTGCGAGTTAGAGACGGAGTCTGGAATACTGCTGGTATGAGCCGGCCAAAGCACAATGCTGCAGCAAAGAGAGAGGAGATGTAGAATGGAAGCAGGTATAGGATGATGGAGGAGAAGATAGCAGTTGAAATCCTAGGTAGAGTGACTGAGTAGTAAGATGACGTACGTATATTGTGATTGGGATGGTACACACAGAAAGCAGTAGTAGATGAGTAAAGCATACGTGAACGAACAATGGAAAAGAATAAACACAATACTGAACGATAGTACGTGACCATAGCTGTGGATGTAGCCTCACTTATCCGATGGTAGCCGAAATTGTTGCTATAGCTGTGTAGCGTTCTTGTAGGGAGTATTGCTCAGAAACGTAATATACCTCAAAAGGAAAAGGTAGGCCTAAATGCCCCCCCCCACTGTGCACATACCCTGAACAAGAGGAAGGAGCTCGGTCATAGGTGAGATAGAACTCAAGTACTGGGAGCTTTAGGGATGAAGGAGCTCATCAGAGTAATGGAAATTGGTAGCTGACAATTCAGCAGGAGAAACATGGACAAGGAGATATGCAAGTGTCGACCGTGAGAAAGAGCTAGTGAACCAAATTATCGCTAGAGTGTAGACAAAAACAACATGGTAGAGTACTTATGGGTGAGGTGGCAACGGATGCTGCTGGAGGGTCCTTTCGATTCCATGTAGTAAGAGGTAATGAAGAAGGCAGTGAGGCTTGAGTAACCGGAGGAATGGAAATGGGAGAAGGAGCGATGGATGTAGTGGGGCCTTAGCAGGCAGGAATGCAGATTGCAAAGGAACAGGAGGCTGAACACTGCACTGGAGCAGGGCAGTAAGTACAGGGGTGTGCTGAAGAGCTGAACGTGCAGTTCCACAAAATGGGAGGTAGTCTCTGTTAGAGATAACTACAGTGAGCAAAGTAAGTAATGGGAGTCACAGGGGCATAACCCGGGAGCTATGCTGTCCAACGTGGTTAGGAGTGAGCCATAGGTTGGTAGCATGGCTGGAGATCGAAGCTGATTGATGACACTAAGATAGGAACTGTTGTACTGAAATGCAGAAGGGTTGAATGGTGGTGGAGATCCATGCAGCAGGCAAGGGACAAACTGGCGTATGGGAAAGGAAGGGCTCAGATGGAAACCGAGTCGGAAGGGACGAGAAGCAGGGATGCCCTTAGCATTTAGTGGGTAAAAAGAAAAATGCCCAAAAAGGAACAAACAATGCAAGGAACGGGAAACCCCACAACATGAGGAGGGAGCAGAAAGGAGCGGGGAGGAGCAAAAGCGGCCAGGAAGACAAAACACCAAGCACAAATGGAGACACAGGAGTGGACACAGGGAAGGAGGAGGGTGAGGGGGGGACAGGAGGATAGCAAAGAGAGAGATGAACTGCAGCAGGAGCACAGGGAAGCACAGCCACACAGGGAGCCTAGAAGAACACTCCCTAAGCAAGGGAGGTGGAGGGCTTAAGTAGAGGTTGTGGGAGGAGCTGTTCCCCACATTGAACCACGAGTAAGCCCTCCCATTCTGTCACAAGACATGGTGTGTACACCTCAGATAAGGAGTACACCTCAGTTATGTCACAGGACATGTTATGTACACCTCAGCTAAGGCATACAGCTCAGTTCTGTCACAGGATATGGTGTGTACACCTCAGATAAGGTATACACCTCAGTTCTGTCACAGTACATGGTGTGTACACCTCAGTTCTGTCACAGTACATGGTGTGTACACCTCAGATAAGGCATACACCTCAGTTCTGTCACAGGACATGATGTGTACACCTCAGATAAGGCATACACCTCAGTTCTGTCACAGGAAACGGTGTGTATACCTCAGATAAGGTGTACACCTCAGTTCTGTCAGAGTACATGGTGTGTACACCTCAATTCTGTCACAGAACATGGTGTGTACACTTCAGATCAGGTGTACACCTAAGTTCTGTCACAGTACATGGTGTGTACACCTCAGATAAGGTGTATACCTCAGTTCTGTTACAGTACATGGTGTGTGCACCTCAGTTCTGTTAGAATACATGGTGTGTACACCTCAGATAAGGTGTACACCTCAGTTCCATCAGAGTACATGGTGTGTATACCTCAGTTCTGTCACAGGACATTGTGTGTACACCTCAGATGAAGTGTACACCTCAGTTCTGTCAAAGTACATAGTGTGCACATCTCAGATAAGGTGTACACACCTAAGTTCTGTCAGAGTACATGGTGTGTACACCTCAGATAAGGCATACACCTAAGTTCCATCACAGGACATGGTGTGTACACCTCAGATAAGAAGTACTCCTCAGTTCTGTCATAGTACCATTTGTACTGGTGCCTGCACACTACTGGATTCCTCTAGTCCTCTACATGTTCTTTATAGCTGTACTGAGAGTGAGAAAACAAACTTGTCCTCCTTCACTGGGGGAGGTGCAAGTCCCATTTGGATCTGTTGTCCCCTCAGCCTCCTATGTGATAGTGCTCCCTAGTTTGAATATTTGACAGATATTTCACCTTCTTAGGGTTCAAGCTTCTTGGAATTTGATCAGTTCATAGACTAAGTACAGTCTGTTCTCCATTACGGGAATGTCAAGGCTAGGAGACAGACAAAAGGAGGGGAAGATGTCCTGGTGTGCTGGGGCTGGATAAAACAGTCAGTTTCTGTAGTTCTTCTCAACCAGTCCATTAATAGTCACAGAGAGTTAAATTTGTGGAATCAATAATCTACTTGATATTTTATGCAACTATTTTTGAAACTGAGGCTCCCGAGGGTCATTATTGATCGTGGTCTCAGAGTAAATAGAAGTATCTATTTCTGAAGTCCTGGATAGAACATCAGGCTATTGTTGTTGGATAAGAATAGCATTTAAGGGATGGAGATATCAGCCAAACAGACAGGAAGCAGTGGTGGAGCCAGGCTCAGGAAATGAAGGGGCTACTCAGTCAGTCAGACGCTCAAAGATGGCAGCAAGCGAGCACCAGTCCAAAAGTGTGATATGGTGTGCAGCATAATCAGTTCTTGGGCGGTTTTATTTTTTGTCATTTATTTATTTCAACTGATTTATGAGGAAAAGCACACTGAACAAGTAGCAACTCATTCCCAGATGCTTCCTGGGGAAGTGGGGATGGGGAACAGTGCAATGCAGTAATCATGTCAATACAATAAAGATATTTGGCATATAACACTCCAAACTGCAGCAGAGCAGTAAAATACAGTGATTAATGACAGTCAGTGGAGAACAATGCAAACAGAAATGCAGAACAAGGCACAACGCATCACAGTTATGGCAACAGAGGATACATAACTGTAAGCAACACGATTAACAGGATAATCAGAGATTTTAATAGTTTAACTTTGTTTCATTTATTGGTAATGTTTTGCCAGACAGGCACACAGAGCTGTGACAGCTTGTTTCCAGGTGTGTTCTGAAGTAAGTTTGTGTGAGTATGTGTGTGTGTGTATACATAATTCTGTTTTATTGACCAAGTGAATGTTGCCCAGGACTCTGGGGAAACTCACCCCCATGAAAGCGTCATGGAGTCTATAAAGGGGGGATAGACACCACCAAAGACCCAGTCCCAATGTGCACTTCATGTCCAAAAACAATTTGGTTTACTTATTGTTAGCTGTAGTATAGCAGACTGCATCAGACTAATGTCGCTTAGTTCTAGGCTGACATCATCTGTTACTGCAAATCCCAGAATCCCCTGCAGCTGACATCAGAGCAGTTGGCAGCGGTGGGAGAATCAGAAGCCTGCAGTGCATGTTAGAGTTTACATAAGCTCTGATCATTCGTTTGCTGGTCCCGCTGTTGTCCCTGGGCTATGTACAGTCATAGAGGACTGTAGTTATCCCCTGGAGAAATGCAGACCACAAAACATCTTCTCAGACATTATACAAGCTCTAACATGCACTGCTAACTACAACTCTCCCACTGCTGCCTGCTGCTCTCACGTCAGCTGCACACAGAAGTAGTGCTGTGATTTGCGTGTCATGGAAGGAAAGGAGCCCAGACCCAACACCGGTACCCCCTCCTGCCCACCACAACTGCACAGCAGCCAATGGCAGGTGCCCAACTCCCCACCTGTACCCCCCCACCTGCCCACCCCAATTGTGTAGCTCCAGTGGCAGGTGCCCAGACTTCCAATGGCACCCAGTCTGAGCTGACCATCCCAACTGAATAACAGCTGATGGCAGGTGACCAACATACCACCGGTACCACCCCCGCCCACCTCAGCTGTACAGCAGCCAATGGCAGGAGCCCCAAATTACCACTGGTACCCCCTCCTACCAACACCAACATATAGCAGCCAATGGCAGGTGCCCAACCCCCACTGGTACCGCCTTCTGTCCATCCCAACTATGTAGCATCTGATGGCAGGTGCCAAACCCCACCACTGGTACCCCTCCCACCTGTCCACATCAACTGTATAGTAGTCGATGGCAGGTGCCCAACCCCCAATGCCCCCGCACCCACCCCAACTGTATAGCAATCGATGGCAGCTGCCTGATCTCAATCCTGGAACTCTTCCCAACTGCCCACCCCAACTGTATAGCAGCTGATGGCTGGTGTCCAACCTCACCACCAGTAACCCCTTCCACCTGCTCACCCCAACTGTACAGCAGCTGATGGCAGGAGCCCAACTCACACCAGTAGCTCTCCCACCTGCCCACCCCAGTTGTACAGCAGTCAATCACAGGTGCCCAACCCCACCAGTATCCTCTCCTGCCCACCCCAACTGTACAGCAGCCAATGGCTGGTGCTCAACCCCCCACCAGTACCCCTCCCACTTGCCCACCCCAGCTGTAGAGCAGTCGACGGCAGGAGCCCAACAAACACCGGTACCTCTCCCACCTGCTCACCCAACTGTATTGCAGCTGATCACAGGTGCCCAACCCCACCGGTATCCCCTCCTGCCCACCTCAACTGTATAACAGCTGATGGCTGGTGCTCAACCACACCACAAGTACCCCCTCCCACTTGCCCACCCTGACTGTATATCAGCTGATGGCAGGTGCCCAACCCACTCCCCACTGGCACCCCCTCCCACCTGCTCACCCCAACTATACAGCAGCCAATGTCAGGTGCCCAACCATCTACTGATACCTCTCCCACCTGCCCACCTGAACTGTATAGCAGCCGATGCCAGAAGTGCAACCCCACTACTAGTACCCCCTTCCATTTGCCCACCCCAGCTGTACAGCAGCCAATGGCAGTTGCCAAACCCCACCACTGGATCCCTCCCAGCTGTATAGCAGCCAATGGCAGGTGTCCAACCCTCCACCAGTACTCCCTCCTACCTGCCTACCACAACTGTATAGCTCTTGATGGCAGGTGCCTAATCCCACCACCAGTACCCCCTCCCACCTGCCTACCCCAACTGTATAGCTCTTGATGTCAGGTGCCTAATCCCACCACTAGTACCCCCTCCCACCTGCCTACCCCAACTGTATAGCAGCTGATGGCTGGTGTCCAACCTCACCATTGGTACCCCTCCCACCTGCTGCCCCAGCTGTATAGTAGCTGATGGCTGGTGTCCAACCTCACCACCAGTAACCCCTTCCACCTACTCACCCCAACTGTACAACAGCTGATGGCAGGAGCCCAACTCACACCAGTACCTCTCCCACCTGCCCACCCCAGTTGTACAGCAGTCAATCACAGGTGCCCAACCCCACCAGTATCCTCTCCTGCCCACCCCAACTGTACAGCAGCCAATGGCTGGTGCTCAACCCCCCCACCAGTACCCCTCCCACTTGCCCACCCCAGCTGTAGAGCAGTCGACGGCAGGAGCCCAACCCACACCGGTACCTCTCCCACCTGCCCACCCAACTGTATTGCAGTTGATCACAGGTGCCCAACCCCACCGGTATCCCCTCCTGCCCACCTCAACTGTATAACAGCTGATGGCTGGTGCCCAACCACACCACAAGTACCCCCTCCCACTTGCCCACCCTGACTGTATATCAGCTGATGGCAGGTGCCCAACCCACTCCCCACTGGCACCCCCTCCCACCTGCTCACCCCAACTGTACAGCTGCCAATGTCAGGTGCCCAACCATCTACTGATACCTCTCCCACCTGCCCACCTGAACTGTATAGCAGCTGATGCCAGAAGCGCAACCCCACTACTAGTACCCCCTTCCATTTGCCCACCCCAGCTGTACAGCAGCCAATGGCAGTTGCCAAACCCCACCACTGGATCCCTCCCAGCTGTATAGCAGCCAATGGCAGGTGTCCAACCCTCCACCAGTACCCCCTCCTACCTGCCTACCCCAACTGTATAGCTCTTGATGGCAGGTGCCTAATCCCACCACCAGTACCCCCTCCCACCTGCCTACCCCAACTGTATAGCTCTTGATGTCAGGTGCCTAATCCCACCACTAGTACACCCTCCCACCTGCCTACCCCAACTGTATAGCTCTTGATGGCAGGTGCCTAATCCCTCCACCAGTGCCCCCTCCCACCTGCCTACCCCAACTGTATAGCTCTTGATGGCAGGTACCTAATCCCATCACCAGTACCCCTTCACACCTGCCCACCCCAATGGTATAGCAGCCAATGGCAAGAGCCCAGCCCACAGTGGTACCCCTCCTACCCATCCCAACATATAGCAGCCAATGGCAGGTGTTCAATACCACCATTGGTCCCTCACCAGGCCAACCCAACTGTATAGCAGCTGATGGCAGGTGCCCAACCCTCCACTGGTACCTCTTCCCACCTGTCCACTCCTACTATAAAGCAGTTGATGGCAGAAGTACAGCCCACACACTGGTACCCCCTCCTGCCCACCCCAACTGTATAGCAGCTGAAGGCAGGTGTCTAATTCCACTACCAGTCCCCCTCCCACCTGACCACCCCAACTGTATAGCAGCCAATGGCAGAAGCCCAAGCTCCCCACCAATACCCCTCCTGTCCACCTCAGCTGTATAGCAGCCAATAGCAGGTGCCACACACCCTGGTATTCCCCTCCCATCTGCCCTCCTCAACTGTAAAGCAGTCAACTGCTGGTGTACAGCCTCCTCCCACTAGTATCTGCATCCCACCTGACTGCTCACAGCAACTGTAAGGAATTAGTGGCAGTCACTCAATGTCACCAGGGTACCCCCATCTGGCCCAACTACCTGTTTTTGCTGTGATGGGTGCCCAGTCCCACCAGTGCTACTGGTCTCTCATTCCATGTCTGGGATTCTATCATTGCTATATCACAAGCAGCCTCACTTCTCAGGTGACAGCCTTATAAAACTGTTTTCCCTTTTTCTGGGAATTCATTTGATGGAATGTGATCTACAATTGTTCAGCTTTTTACAGCCAGCAAACATCTCAGTTTGTAACAATCAATAATGCTTAAATGGTGCCAAAAATAGCTGCCGGCTGCTGACTCCACTTCCTTCTGAGTGACTGATTCCATTCGTACAGCATTACAAACCCTGAAAACACTGCACATCCTGTGTGGGCACTAGCTGCCAACCACTCTTTCATTATTTCTGTTTCAATAAAGAACAAAAAGCAAGTTTCACCCAACATAGTTGGAAGGTTGTGCAGCTACATTATAGATACCCAGATTCTGATGGCCAATAAAAAATATGGGTCCAACATTCAAATCGCTAGCACAGGGCTAACAGGCTTGGCACCACACTTATGGAATATGGCATGGCCAATGGCCTGTTAGTGTGGCCACTGCTATATTCAAATGTACACTTAGCTTATTGATAATTGGTTAGCATGATGACACTAAACACACCACTGTGCACATACAAATGAGGTTGAACTTGTTATGTATGGGGTGCAGTGGTTTACTGAAAGCATAGGCAGTGAAAGGATTGGAAAAGTGGTAGTGCTAAGGATGTAAGGGGGGTAAAGTCCCCCCACTGAGTCAGTTCACCAACACCCTTAGTCTTTTGTCGATGAAATTTGTAATATCCAGAGTAACTTCCCCTCACTGACTGACTACATCTCCCTGTGCCTAGTGCCTTGAACCCCCCCCCCACCGAAAGACCTGGCCCTTCATTTTCATTTCTAAAGTTTGACCACTGGGCCTTAACTCAGCAAGCCATAAGCCTAGCACACCCCCATCAACACTACTTAGGCCTTCACTTTCCGGAATTCTGCTGACAACCTGCAGGCCACAAAAGTAGTGACTATTAAGTAACCTTGTTTAGTGCACATGCTGCATTTTAAAGGCACAGTCCTCCCTGGTGTTGAGTCACACCTGGAAATGAGCCTCGGCTCAGTGTGACTTTCCCAGTTACCAGCTTTTAAATAAATAAAAAATATTTATATGCTACCATGATTGCAAAAACTAAGGGCTGGGCCCTACCACTTACGAAAGTGGTAGAGCCAGGGCCATACTGGCCCCCCCATTCCCGCACCTATGATAAAGGGTTTTGACCAAAATACTAAAAGGCTGCCTTGGCAGTGCTATTTATCACTTCCAAAACTCTACTTTTAATGGCACGGGGTCATAATGTCACGGACGAAACCGTGCACCACTAAATGTTGCGTCAAAACAGCGACTTGTCGAAATAAGGTCAGTGAAAACACCAACCACACAACAAACACGCTCACCCTATTAACAGCAATGGGACTTTATCCTTTTTTGTGGGGGGCTCTTCCCCACACCCCCCGACATGGGGGGCTCCATCCCCCAAATGCCACGGACTTAAATAACCAACTCTGGGGGGGGTGGACTTTGGGGATGGGGTTTAAGTCTGAAGGGGGGAATTTTTTTTAAAATAAGTTGCAACACCAGGAGACCTGGGAGGAACCAAACTGCAGTCCCAGGTCTCCTTTGCTGCTGGGTGCTGATGCCTTAGCCACTGTACTATGGGAGCAACTCAGCCAGACCCAGCAGCATGGCATTCTTCATCCTTCCATCTACTTCCTGGTCAGCAACAGGGGTAGTGGTAATTCCCTACCACTGTTATACCCCATCACTGCAAATGTTTCCGCGCTTCGCACAGCACAGTTTTTGTAGTGCTCTTTCTGTTGCACTATATTGACCCAGTACTCTTTTCCCTTTTCTTTTAACAATGCACAGTGGTGCATGACCCCCCCACCACGCTAGCACTGCTGCCTGTAAAACAAAAAAAGATTCCCCCTCCCTCACCTGATCCCTGTTGTAATAAAGAAAATTATCCCCAGTGCTAATGGTACTCTTTCGCTCACCTGATCCCCACTACAATAAAGAAATATGCCCTGGTGTGGTTAGCACCTCCAAAGGTAAACTGACCAGCAAATGTGAAGGTACCTGCCATAACTGTAATGACGTTTGACCTGTCATCTGTCTTGAACTGTGAGACCTCCCTGCTGGGACATGGAGAGTAATCCCTTAGCACTACAGCACATTTGCATAATCTCAGATTGCCTGTGGTGTTGGGTGTTTGCTGCTAATGATTATGAGGTGGCAACAAGGACCATGCATGGAATAGAAAACCCTCCCATCCCACGTGATCTCACTCAGGTCCAGCCTTGGCCATCTGCAGAGAATTCTGAGAAAGCTGCTTGCAAGCTTAGTGTTTGTTGTTGAACAGGTCTAGCACTTTCTGAGCCCTAAGTCTATTATACTTGATCGGATTGATCCCAGACACGTGATTTCACTCACGGTGCCATGTTATTGCTCCAGGTCACAGTTACAATGGCCTTGGCTTGCAGCTCTGATCTGGGTTTTGGATCTGAACACAAGGAATGCATCCATCAGTCTATGCCATCTCTCCTGCTCTCTCCCTCTCATTCTCTTTCTTGTTCCATAAAGGGTCACAACAGTTACATAAAGGAGCTTGGATAATGGGAAACAGCCTACCTAATGAAGTTATGGAATCTAGCACTATTCAGGATTTTAAACCAAGATAGGACAAATTCCTGAGGAAGAGTCATACTGAGAGAATAATATATATATATATATATATATATATATATATATAGAGGCAAAAAAACTCTGTTTAATGCATCAGTTAGGGTTGTTCCACAGTGACAAAAGTGAGGAAATTCAGTGTTAGAATTGAATGCCCCCCTTGGACCCCTCCAGCTCACCCACCCAATGGCATCGGGGTGCACATTGGGGTCATCTGCCCTAATTCTCACCCCATCACATGTGTAAAGAAGGTGCGGTATAGGAGAATGGGGTGAGAGTTAGGTCCGACGACCCCAACGCACACCCCAATGCCATTTAGGGGGTGGGCTGGAGGGGTCCAAGGGGGGCATTCAACCCTAACACCAAATTTCCTTGCTTTTGTCGCTGTGGAACAACCTTAACTGATGCATTTATACAAGCAGTGACCATTTATATGTACAGTGCTGGACTACTTCCCAAAGCCACAGCCTAAAAAAAAAAACAGCTTCACTCACAGTCTGCACTCTAACCTCAGATACCAACTTCTGAGCAACAGCATAGCCAACCAGCCCCTCTCCAACTTTTAGCAAATCACAGTTAATCACCCAAAGTGCTCCAAAACATATTTTTGTATTTCTTTTTTTTAAATCCCCTCACATATCAACACTGCCTCTGCAGCCTCTCTATATCCACATATTCTCGAAACTACCTCCCATTCGCATGCTGCAGCTGCCGACCCTCGGGTCCCAATTGCTCCATTTAAACTACTTTTCTCCCTAGTTTCACTCATCTGTACCACAGTCCATCATTTTCTGTCTCCTTTAGCAAAGAAAAAAGCACCACTGAATCAGCATTTAAAATCGTACAGTACCTCAGTACTTTGTGCTCAGAAACGGTCACGAAAATGATAAAACCATGCCGGAGAACCACGTGACTGCTCCTATGTCCAGCTCGAGTAACAAACAAAATAAAATAAATATTTCTGCCTCCAACTCAGTCAGGGAAAAAACAAACAAACAAAAAACGAATCAACTCAAACTCTGTACGGTCAGCCCCGACTCTCAAGCAATTACCTACCGCCTCCTCGCTAAGCGAAAAACCACTGCCATTTTTAAAATAATGATCAGCCCACTTGCATACAAAATCAGACCAATAAAATGCCACGCTGCAAATGTAGTCACACTCAATCACTGCTTACGGCACAACGATAAAAGGCACAGCACAAATAATCCCATATATTTTATGAAAAAAAAACACTCAAAAAGTTAAACAAACTAAATACTGCTAACGCATACCCATACCTCTCTTGCATAAATGGAATATGGAATGGGAAACTCATTAAATAAATGATTTATGTGCACTTTAGCAGTTTGACCTCGTACACCACACTCGTGGCTTACGCCACTCGTGAGGTTACCAGAGGTCAAACTGCTGTTGTGCAGATAAATCATTTATTTAACTCATACCCATTGCATATCCTTTATATATATAGTCATTGCAAAAAACTCCATTAATGCATCAGTTAGTGTTGTTTCCACAACAACAAAAGTGTGGAAATACGATGTTAGGGTTACCAGACTCTGAACTCCCAACCACCCCATCCTCCACAGACCAGCAGATGCGAGGTGTGCAGGGGTCGTGTGTCCCAACTCTCACTCCATTCCATATGTAAACAAGTTGACATGCTACAGTAAAGGAGAATGGGGTGAAAGTTAGCCACATGACCCAATGGCACACCTCGGCATCTGTTGGTCTGTGGAGGATGTGGGGTTGGTTGGGGGGGTTAGGGTCTGGTAACCCTAACATCGCATTTCCACACGTTTGTCAGTGTGGAGACAACCCTAACTGATGCATTGATGGAGTTTTTTGCAATGAATTTCCTTCTTTTGGAGAAAGTGTAATATAAATAGTAATGGTATGACAGTGGAGCGCAATTCCTCAGGCCCACGCCCCACCAAGCCGCCCATTTCTGCGTAATGATATGAGTTTGTGGAAGTGCGGGCCCTCCAGGCCCTGCACTCCCACTTACACATAAGCACAGAGCCATACAACAGCCCTATAGGGCAAGGAAGCCTTGTAACTTTAATTTCCCATATCTGGGAACCGTTGCAGCTAGTAAAAAAATTGAAGTGTGGTTGTAATCATGAGAGTGACTAGTTCCTGCAACATGAAGTCAACCGAATCCATATTGCGCATTGTGTCTGAGATAGGGGCAGCAAAAAGCACTGTGAATATGAAGTCTGTGGGCATAATAGTGGTCCCCGGACATGAAAATGAGCAATTGGAACAGTAAACCGCAATATCTCAGGAACCGTACAAGGCAGGAAAAAAAATTCAAATTTCATGGGTTTCAGGACCTTTCAACCTAGTTCTGAGCTTAGTCTGACTACAGGGAGGACTAAGAATTTTTGTGATGAAAAGTCCGTATCTCGAACCATTTTTGAGGTACGAGCCCTGAAAAGCATCACGGACTCTGCAATGTTATACTATGGGAAAATTGCTGAACTTCAGAATGCTGTAACTTTGGGCCCATGTAATGTTTTCATATCAAACCACCAAAAGGCACATCTGTGAGATGAGGGCTTGCTACCCTGTAAATTTCAGCCCAAGGGACCCAACCGTTTAGTTACAGGAGGGTGACAAAGATTTGCAGTAAATTTGATCATTCTTTCACAAATTACTTTTGCAAATCATGAAAGTTTTGCAAAATAAATCACAAAACTTTTGCATTTGCGAAAGTATTTTGAGAAAGTATTTGTTGGAAAAAGTTTAAAAATGCATTTCTGAGGGGTTTAACCCCCAAAGAAAGATATGGCAAGCATCCTCAGGACCCCAGTAGGTAAACACAACAATCAGGGCCAGATATTCAAAACTGTGCTCTGGGGCTAAAGTAGCACTGCCCAGCAGGCAAACATAGCCTGGAGCAAAAAGCAAGCTATATTCAAAAGGAATAGCCTGGAGCAAAACCTGCTGAATATAGCAAGCAAAGGAAGTCGGGCAAACAGGGCCAGGAGTGCAGGGCAAAAATAACCCGGGATAAGATAGCACTGAATATAGCAACAGGGAAGTGCACATTGCCACTGCAGCCCATTAGACACTGAAGAAAGCTAGTGTTGCAGGTGGAGAGCATTGTGTGTGATTGCACAGAGATGTCTCACATCCACTGCAAACAACAATGTAAGCCACACACTGCAGAACTGTGCTATGCTGACGTGAGCTTTGCCCATGCTAACCTGAGTACACTATGCTGATGTGAGGTTTGCCCATGCTAACCTGAGTACACAGTGATAACGAATTAGCCCAGTGCAAGCTGAATAGCCCGGGGCAAATGGGAGCTATATTCAAAGCTCCCATGCAAATGAGCCTACTTAGGTAATCTGTGGGCAAACAGGGACATTTGCATCTCATTATCTACTGCTTAGCAATCAGTACCATGCAGTTTGCCCGGTGCTACTGCATGGAGCACACAGTGCCACCTATTGGTCGGAATGGTAGTACAGGCTGGATGCAGCAGGCCAAGGCATGCCCACAGCGTCCCCTGTTGGTTGGCAGGGAAGTACAGGCTGGAAGCAGCAGGAACTGTGCGCTGGCAGGCACAAACAGAGCAGACATCCTGCCCATGCAGCACTGCAAGCTGTACAACACAAGGTATGAATATAGGGAGAGAGACACGGAGAGAGTGATACCTATGTGTCACATAGCTAGATATACAACTGATATACACACACACACATATGCATATACTGTATATATCTATCTAGATATAGATAGATATATATAGATATATACGGGTATATATATATATATATATATATATATTTAGAGAGAGGGAGAGAGAGGGGGAGATAGTCACACACATGTCCACTGGCCATATGTGCCCTTGTAGATGTCACCCCCAACAACATAGGCACCCTACGGCAGGTGTTGGTGGAACACAGTGGGGGGACCCATGAATGCATGGGACAAGCATAAGGTACACTTGGTGGGGGTGGATGGACATATGCTGTAGACTACTAGGGTGTGCAGCATATCCATACAGTAGGGACCTGGGCAGACTGGCTGGGCCAGGCTGTCCGCCCTGTCGCCATGATCCCACCCTGCTGCCATGTGTGCTCAGTTGAACACCTTGGAGAGTGATGCCCCAGCATGCTTGATTCGATCCCCATAATATCCATTCGTGGCTGATGGGTGGATGTGCGAGGGCGGCGCTGCTGGGGGGGGCCGCTAGACTACCAGGGATATATGTGATATTACGGAGATCGGGGTCGGGAAACATGCTGTGGGGGCTGCTAGACTACCAGGGATATATGTGATATTACAGGGATCGGGGTCGGGAAACGTACTGGGAGGGGGCCACTAGACTACCAGGGATATATTTGATATTATGGGGATCGGAGTTGGGAAACATGCTGGGGCATCACTTAACTACCAGGGTAATCTCTCAATTCTACGGGGCATGGGAAATGTGCTGGGGGCTTAGACTACCAGGGTAGTTATAAACGCCTACGAGGAACGGGAGTCAGGAAATGTGCTGGGGGGGTGGGGGGCACCACTAGACTACCAAGGTAATGACGTTTGCTATGGGGAACGGGGGTCGGGATAGGTGCTGGGAGGGTACCTCCGCTATTAGCACTGCCTTAAGAGCAGCTTTTCTTCTGCAGTAACTAGCACCGCACTACAGGTCACGCTAATGCCTGTAGCGTGGCGCTCTGCTTTTGAATATGCTGGTGTGCTGGCATTCAGGGACCCTCCCCTCTGTCCCACCCCCTGCTTTCATTTTAGTTTAGCATCAGCGCTAATACCTAGCGCCGGCACTAAAGGTGCATTTCAATGTTGCAGTCGGGCGCAAGGTCGGCATTAGTCCAGGGCAACGGCTTTGCGCACAGCGCTGAGGTCTGAATATCTGGCCCTCAGCGTCTACCTAGAGGGTCCCAATTTTAAATGCCGGCATTTTTCTGTGTCACTAACTGAAAACAAGATGGCTGACTCATGAAAGTAAAAGGGCCATTTGCAACAGTAAAAACCGCCTCTCACAAACGTTTTGTGATTTTTGTTAACTTTTCCGATTGACTGTAATGGGAAATTTGTTTTTTGAATAACTTTTGAATGGTTTAATATTCTTTCACCAAATCTTTGAAAGGCACATCAGTGACCAAGGCTGCATCTTCCTGGAAGTGTTTGGGCTGTGGGTGTGAGCAAAGAAACGTGCAAAAAGTCTGTTTTTTGCATTCTTTTTAGTGTTCTGTAGCTCCTCAACTGTACATCTGAGCATAACACAACTTGCCAGACCCAAGGATCCATAGAGCCAGACCGCACATGCAAAATATCAGGCAGATCTATTGTACAGTGGCAAAGTTATTACGGTGCAAAATATGAGGTTTTGCATTAAAGTGGCTACTCAACCCTAACTATAGTGGCACTACCATGCCACTATATAATATATATATATATATATATATATATTTTTAACTTAGATTTTATTAGAGATTTGAGCTTCAGACATCATAATACATTAGCATTTATTGCTGTATTCCCAACTACATTCATAAATAAATGTACTATGTAAACTGATAAGTTGCAACTTACACAGGACTAATACTCTGCTATGCAATTAATTCCATTTAAGTTCCCTGTGTGAGATCCAAATACCTTTCATGATATTACTACTAGACCCTGTTCAAGTAGTGAGGGATATTTTGGGGGTCTCAAGAATTAACTGACATAAGAGTACCACTTCTGTCATCTAGTCAGTGCTGGTTGCATACCTGCCCTCCATCACCTGGATTTCATTTCCAGGTGAGTCCATTTTCCCCTGCCAGAGGTGACTGGTGACAACCAGTGCCTGGGGACATTTTCAGTGCTGCCACTATCAGCATACTGTACAGGTATTTGTTTGGGGGACTGCAGGCTTCCTGTGGGAGTAGCCCCAGTAGCAGGTTTCTACATCAAACTGGGATGGGATGGGAGTGCCCAGTATACTTTTTTATTTTTATTCTTCTTTTTGCACTTTGTCACAGAACCTGCCCCTTTGCCCTGACACCCCATCCAATCCCTTCTCTAGCACTTAACTCGCACCTCCCAGTGCTACAATGCACCTCCTGCCCTGACACCCAGTCCCATCCCTTCTACAGCCTTACTTCCCACCTCCCAGTGCTACACTGCAGTTTCTCCTCTGACACCCTGTCCCAGCCCATCACTTCTCTGACACTTACTTCCCACCTCCCAGTGCTACAGTGCAGTTCTTGCCCTGACACCCCATCCCATCATTTCTCTGGCACTTTCCTCCCACCTCCCAGTGCTACAGTACACCTTCTGCCCTAACAGCCTATCCCATTCCTTCTCTGGCACTGACTTCACACCTCCCAGTGCTACAGTGCACCTCTTCCCTGACACCCCATCCCTTCTCTGGCACTGACTTTCTACCTCCCAGTGCTACACTGCAGTTTCTGCCCTGATACCTTGCCCCATCCCTTCTCTGTCACTGACTTCCTACCTCCCAGTGCTACACTGCAGTTCCTACTCTGATATTCTATCCCATCCCTTCTCTAGCATTTGCCTCCCACCTCCCAGTGCTACACTGCAGCTTCTGCCCTCACACCCCATCCCATCCCTTTAAGGGCTATTGGTAGCTTCTGGCAGAGCCAGTGTCAGTATAGAAAGTCAGCCAGCAATGGGACACAGTAGAGCAATGTGACCAAATCCGTGTACATTACCAGCTCTACTCTGCCCTCATGCACCTATGTCCACTGTGCAGTGGGGGCTGATGGCTCGCTGATGAACCATTGGGCTTCTTGTGGTTGTCATTTGGCAGAAGCACTGTGTTTCACTAAAAGCTGGTCTAAATGTTGAATTCAAATCCTGGTCAAGAGTGGCCCTGGGATTCTATGAAATGAAAAGATACTGGGAGGAATCCAGTTTAAAAAGGAGCAGCACACAACATGGGGAAAACTTCTGGACAAAATGACTCACTCATCAAATGTATGTATTTTAATAAAATAACTTGCAGTACTTAATATCACATAGAGCACCCATCATTGTTTCATGGTGGAACGTGTTGCTTCATCAGTGTGGTTGTCTACTGAGAACAGATCCAGAAGCAAATGATTTGATACCTTTTATTGGACCAACATAGATGTTACACAAAAAAGAACAAAGTGCTCTAGCTTTTGGACCAACCAAATCCCTCTTCAGAAGCTTTAATAAAAGGTATCAAATAATTTGCTTCTGGATCTATTCTTACAAGGACCAATACGGCAACTACACTATTTGTTTGTTGTCTACTGATTGCACCCGAAGGACAGGAACCAATCTCCTTCACACAGTCTGGATATATGTGAAACTTTCACTGCTCCCAGTGACAGTGTAAGTGCAGATGTAGTGCAGGACACACAGGCAGCAGCTAACAAAGTCTAGCCACCCAGCTTCTATTGTAAGAGCTTTGTCAGGGTTCAGGGTATAGAGCTTATGAGTGAAGCGTCAGGTTCTATGGGATAACCTGCTACTTTAGTGGCCTATGTTACACCTGCACTGGCATGCTGAACACTAAACTTTTTTGTATATGCAGAGTGCATGCAGGAGTTGGATTCTTGCCCTTCGAGTACACTCACTTTTTGTGGTTGTGTATCAAACTGCTCTCTTTCTGGGGATTTTGGCCATCCCTGTGAGTGCATCAGTTCCTCTTTTTTCATGGTGTCTATGTGTGATGTTGTGGTTAGCTACTGATACTGGGACTGCCGTTGCTTCTTATCAAGAGTTGTGTTTTTTTTCCTTTTTCTTTTTCATTGCAAACCTGAAGTTCATTTTTGTTTCTTTCATACTCCTGCAGGCAAAAACAAAGCAGGAGATTCTCAGATTGCAGTGTTGCCAACTTAATATTAAATGAGCATTCTTGTTTGAAGTCAGGTTTGGGTGAGCTGTAGGAACCAATCAAATGTCAGAGATGGTGTTGGAGTCACATGAAAGCGCATTGCCAGTGACCAGGTTTCAGAAGCAGACTTGGGGAGCTAGGATTGAGTGCAGTCAGGGCTGGTGAGAGCTGATGAGTGCAGGGCAAGCCTTCTTGTGGAGGGTGGTGGCTGAGACGTGGCAGCACTGCAGTCCTTTCCAAGTTTCTAGTGGTCCAGGGGGCCTGCTCCCTCATGAGGGGTGATGCTTGACTGAAGCATGCACTGTGATGTCCAAGGCTGACAGAGGCTATATTTGACATCAGTGAGAGGAAAGGGAGAAAATGGGTTACAATCCATGCACCATTTTGATGACAGATGGCAGCTGGCTTGCATCCTGCAATGTTAATTCCCCCTCCCATCACAGATGTTGAGGTGGTCGCCCTAAGGACTGGGCAGATGGGAAAGATAAAAATCTTGAAAAAAAAATCTCTCAGATTCTTGGTTTGCAGTGGTCATTGTTTTACTCATTTCAGAATAAAGCCAAAGGAACCTTATCACTGCAGAAGGGAGATGTGAGATGCAAGATGTGACTAGTTTAGGACTGGCAGTATAGCCTAGAGGTTACAGTAACGAGCTGTGAACGAGCTCGGTACATCCTGCAGACCAGACCTTGGTTTGATTCTCACAACCACCACTTGCATACTGTGTGACTCTGAGCAAGTCAATTACCTGCCCAGTGCTCCCAGGTCACCCCTGAAAACAGGCACTTGTGCCTAGTGGGCCTTAACCCCGGTTACCAAAGACTAAAATAAAAAATAGATATCCCAGAGGAGAAGCACTTGGAGGAGTATGGCTATGGAAATGGTAACATTTGTGTTAAACAAATTGGACAAAGGTGCAGTGAGAATTCACTAGAGTTTAAGCATTCAGGTGTCGGTGTGAATGGGGAGGGAGGTCAGCTCACAGAGGACTGCAGTTTTGTATTAGGGATCACATATTATAAAAGAATAAGTGTTACAGAAGTTACTTTAAAACAATAGCAAAGTTACAGTTACTGATTGCCCTCCAATATTTGTAATATGTTACAGTTATTAGTTAACCTCGTATAATTATGTTACAGTTACTAGTTAAACTCATATAATTATGTTACAGTTAGTAGTTACTCTCAGTTTGCAGCACATTACAGTTACAAGTGATACATCTTACTTTTTGTGTTACATTATGCAACTTTTCATTATGTGTCTTTTGCCGATTTTGATGAGTTGTACTCATGAAAACAAATTCTGGGAGAGTGATGTTGGAACAGCAGATATTCGAAGCCCCAGATTTTCTGCACTTTTACTTGGTAAATGCATACAAGAATACGGCCAAGGAAGGACTGCAAAAATCCCAATTAATAGTACCTAAAAATGTATATTACAGTTACTTGTTACTTGTAGGAAGCAGAAATATAGAAACGGACAATGATGGCAGACAAAGACCAAAGGTCCATCCAATCCGCCTGAATTCCCTATTTAGCCCTGGGGTCTACTGTTCCTCTAGGGCCCTAGGCCTGCCCACCCCACCCCCGTCCATTCTTCTCCCTGATTCTGACGCTCTGATCAACCACCATATGCTTCATTCTGCCCAGCCATGCTTAAAACCATTAATAGTTTTTGCATCCACCACCTTGACTAGCAGCCTATTCCATGGCACCACCACCCTTTCTGTAAAATAGTATTTCCTCACATCCCTTCTGTTAGCTTCCACTCATGACCATGTGACTGCAAGCTGGTATTCAATTTAAATCGTTCCCTACAGTTCACCCTGTTTTGTTAATTCCTTTTAGGAATTTAAAGGTCTTTATCACATCTCCCCTCTGCCTTCTGGGCTCCAGTGAGTACATGGTTCAATGCCTTGAGGCGCTTCTCACAGGACCTGCCCTGCTAGCCCAGAATCATTTTTGTTACCCTGCATGGCACCGACTCAAGCCTATCCCTGTCCTTACTGAAGTGAGGACCCCAGAACTGAGTACAGTACTCTAGGTGTGGCCTCAACAGGGAGCAATACAGTGAGTATTGCCTCCCTTTTTCTGCTATCAGTACCCCTCCCGATACAGCCAAGCATCCTATTTGCCTTGCTATCAGCCTTGTTGCACTGTGTTGATTGCTTTAGGGAGTCGCTGATGATAGCTCCAAGGTCTCGTTTCTCAGCCGTGGTACTGAGTCTCAAACACCTCCTATCCAATACTCTGTCCTGAGGTTCTTGTTCCCTAGTTGCATCATCTTGTACTTTTTGGTGTTGAATTTCAACTACCAAACTCTTGACCACCCTTCCAGCTTCTGCAAATCTCTCAGCATTCCCTTTATTCCCTCGTCACTATCCACCATCCCGTAGAGCTAAGTGTCATCTGTGAAGAGACACAGCCTGCCCAAGATTACCTTACCAGTGTTGCTAATGAACATGTTAAAGAGGAATGGACCCAGGGCAGATCCCAGTGGACCCTTGCTTATGACCTCCCTTTCTTCTGATTTAATCTGGATGACCACTACCTTCTGCTGCCTCCCCTTTAGCCAGTTACCTATCCAGTTTACTGTGACCTTAGCTGCACCCAGATCTTCCATCTGTACCAGCAAGTGTCTTTAGGGCACACAGTCAAAGCCTTGCTGAAGCTGAAGTAGAACAAATCCACGGTGTGGTCCCTATGCAATTCCCTCATCACCCAGTCAAAGAAAACTAATAGGTTAGTCTGACAAGACCTCCCCATCTCAAATCTGTGCTGCTTACTATTCTGGAAACTGTTGCTCTCCATGTAGTCCATGAGATCCTGTTTGACCAGTGACTCTATCAGTTTTCCTACAAAAGGGGTAAGACTGACAGGTCTGTAGTTCCCTGATCTTTCATTGTTCCCCCTTCCCTTATGGAGTGAAACTATGTCTAACACCATCCAATCCTTTGGAACCTCTCGATAATATAATTCTGACTATGGGTGATGGGCCCGCCAGTTTGTTACAGAGTTTCTATGTGACAGATAGTGCATTGGGTGATGGGCCCACCAGTTTGTTACAGAGTTTCTGTGTGACAGATGGTGCACTGAGACCCTCAGCATGCTTTGGCAAGCTGGCGATGACCAAATTATTGCATCAGCTGCACCCATCTTGATCCTCGATCCTGTCATTGAAATGCTAAAGCTTTCATCGGATGCTTACAATTTGGGATCCATCCTGTTCAGCTTGTCCTCGAGGGAACTGATGCACACTTCTGCATCAGACACCCATCTCATTAGTTCTGTGAGCATTGGTATAATAGTCTGAAATTCACCTGTAAGGTGTAGCACTGCATTCTTAATAGTACTGAGCTCTCAAAAAAAGTATCCCATGATGTCTGACTCTGGTCAAGAGTCAGGTGGAGAAGCCGGGGTATTGGAGAGCTTGTGGCACTTCGTGGCTTGGGCCCGCTCAAAGGATTGGGCTGGTGCAGCAATTAAGTCCTCAGATTGTAGAGAAATATCCATTCTGGCTCCATATACAGGCACCACTGGTGTCAGTTTGGCAAAGTGTTCTTAGTTTGTGTTATTAGAAGAGCTGATGCAGTCAGACTGCATTATAATAAGTTAGATTTAGTTCATATCTAGAGATACTGACAAGAGAACTGCCATTCAGACCAGATGCATCAAGTGACTCCCCCACTATGCCCTCCCTTGATTTAGCCCACTGTTCCTTCACCCCACTCATGTCATACTCCCTACTAGTTCATCTCTGAGGCATCCTTGTGTGGTTTGCTTGTACTACCATCCTTACGTTGATCCACACTGTACGGTGATCACTGGTCTACAGGTGACTTCCCACCTTGACTTCTATAATATTGTCTCTGTTAGTGAGCATCAAATCCAGTATTGCCCCATTACGAGTGGACTTCCTGAATAGTTGCCTGAGAAATGTCCCCTGCAGGGAGTCCCAGATGTCCCTACGTCTAGATGATGCTCTGGCTGGGAGGCTCCTATCTACATCTGGCAGATCAAAGTCCCCCACCAGCAGCACCTTCCCTTTTTCTGCTATTGTGCTAATGGCTTCCACTAGTGCCTTATCTAAATTCTCGCCCAGGCTTGAAGTCTGTAGATCATGCCAGTGCAAATAGTGTCTCTGTTTCCCATCTTCAGGGTGACCCACAGTGCCTCCAACCCCTCCATTCCCCCCAGATTCCCTTTGTCTCTGTCGCTTTGATACCCTACCTTACATACAGTACCACCCACCCACCTACCTACCTACCTACCTTCCTTCCTTCCTTCCTTCCTTCCTTCCTTCCTTCCTTCCTTCCTTCCTTCCTTCCTTCCTTCCCACCCTCTCTTTTCTGAACTGAGTATAGCCTGGCATGGTCCTGTCCCAATCATGACTCAGTAATGACCATGATATCCAGGTCTGCCTTCACCATGATGGCCTCAAGGTTCAGAAGTTTATTTCCTAGACTTCTAGCATTTGTACACATGGCCTTCCACATTTTGTTACCTCTCTGCCTACTACTCCCCTTGTTTCCTTTTTGCCTTACTTCCTTTTCCCCTCTCTCTCTTTACAGCTTGTGTTTCCATCCCCTTTCATTTCAACCATACTGCTTTTTTTTATTTTGCACCCTGGGGGATTTACTTCCCCTCAAATCCTCCCTTCTTTCTGCTTCAATATGTGGTGGAATCAGATTATGCCTCCCTGATTTCTTCAGCCATCTTCACTCAGCTAGTTTAAATGTTCATTAAAGAAACATTTAAGCCATCCACTAAGAACTGCAGTTCCCCTCCAGACGGACGCAGGCCATCACCCCTGTGTAGGCCCTTATCCCTCCAGGTTGGTCCCCAGTCCCCAATGTAGTCAAACTCCTCCTCTCTATACCATTCCTTCAACCATACATTGAAGCTACTGATACAGAGATCCCAGTCCCCCTCCTCCCATAGACAGGCAGCATCTCAACAAAAGCCACTGAGCATGCTACCTGCCTAAGACCCCTCTCCAGCTCCCTAAAATTCCCCTGTACACTCCCAGCCCTGTCTCTAGCCAGGTCATATGTCCCCAGGTGGACAATGACATCCAGCTCCCCCTCCTGCCCCACAGCCCTCGCAATCCTTAGGATTCATTTTCCATCCTTCCAAAACAAGGTACCAGGTAGGCACCTCCTCTCTCTCTCTCTCTCTCTCTCTCTCTCTCTCTCTCTCTCTCTCTCTCTTTCTCTCTCTTCCTCCCTTTCTGTTTCCAAATCCACCCACCTGATGATTGAGTCCCCCACCAGAAGTTGCTTCCTGGTCTTCTGGGGTCCTCTCCCTTCCACTTTGGTACCCCCTGTAATGAGAATCCACACTTCCTCTCTGACCACAACCACTGGCAGTCCGGTCCTGCAAGACCAGCAAATGAGTTTTGTAGTGGCACCGGGTGATGAATGTGCCCCTTGACCCACCAACCCAATCTTCCCAGAGCCCACCACAGTCCAGCAGCCCACCTCCTTGGCCTCCTCTGGGGTAACAGTGCTAGACTCAGTAGCCCATGGGTAGGGGAAGAGGTCCTCAGAACTCATAATCCTAGCCAACTTGTCCTGGAATCTAGCAACCTCCTCCTTCAGCCCAGAAAGTGCAGGATCCAGTATAACCAAGCCATAAATATGAACTATTTACAGTAAATAGTAACACGGAAACAGTTACTTCTGAACATGGACTGGAAGTTATTGTAGAACCAGTGAAATGTTAGAACAAACAAACTGCTGCATGCTACACTATCGAATGATACTACTGCTATAGCCAGGACCAAGAATAACACAGAAACGGTGCATACAAATGGCAGGGAAAGTGCTGGTGCTGTTTTTTATTTTTGTGCAAAAATAGAAGCAGACAGACACTGGGTTTACAAAAACTCAGAAAAATCTGCAATAAATAACTAAGTTAATTACAAGCTTGGCCTAGAGATTGCACACACAGTTCATTAGATAATGTCTCACTTAAGCTGCTCCCTGTCTGAATGGAAGATCAGAGGACGAGTCAGAAGTCCTAGCATTTTAGTCTGTTGATCTCAAAACCACTGGCAGATGCTACAAAGATATCAGCTTCCTAAACAATGATCAGATTTTCTTGGGAAAGAGAAAGTATCTCGTGGGAGGAAAACTTCCTGTAAATATTTTGAACAATAAGGAGGTCTGTTTGATGATGTGAGATGAAACTGGGTGTCTCTTCACTTTCTGCTTTTACTCCAAAGACCAGGGTTCCTCTCTATCAGTAGTTTCTGGGTGCCCCCTAGAGATGGGGTTCCACAATATGCATGCAGGCAGTAGCATTTGCTTACAAAACACATGCAGGGACAAGTTAATATATACAAAATGCAGTATGGACTAGTCAATATATACAAACTGCATCACAGACTAGTCAATATATACAAAATGCAGCATGGCCTAGTCAATATATACAAAATGCAGCACAGACTAGTCAATATATACAAAATGCAGCATGGTCTAGTCAATATATACAAAATACATCACAGACTAGTCAATATATACAAACTGCATCACGGACTAGTCAATATATATAAAATGCAACATGGCCTAGTCAATATATACAAAATGCAGCACGGACTAGTCAATATATATAAAATGCAGCACAGTCTACTCAATATATACAAAATGCAGCATGGACTAGTCCATATATACAAAATGCAGCACGGACTAGTTAATATATACAAAATGCAACACAAACTAATCACTACATACAAAATGCAGCACAGACTAGTCAATACATACAAAATGCAACGCGGACTAGTCAATATATACAAAATGCAGCACTGACTAGTCAATATATACAAAATGCATGCAGGGACAAGTCAATATATACAAAATGCAGCACAGACTAGTCCATATATACAAAATGCAGCATGGACTAGTCAATATATACAAAATACAACACAGACTAGTCAATATATACAAAATACAGCACAGACTAGTCAATATATACAAAATGCAACATGGACTAGTCAATATATACAAAATGCAACATGGCCTAGTCAATATATACAAAATGCAGCACGGACAAGTCCATATATACAGAATGCAGCACGGACTAGTCAATATATACAAAATGCAACATGGACTAATCAATACATACAAAATGCAGCACGGACTAGTCAATACATACAAAATGCAACACGGACTAGTCAATATATACAAACCGCAGCACGGACTAGTCAATATATACAAAATGCATGCAGGGACAAGTCAATATATACAAAATGCAGCATAGACTAGTCCATATATACAAAATGCAGCACAGACTAGTCAATATATACAAAATGCAACACGGACTAGTCAATATATACAAAATACAGCACAGACTAGTCAATATATATAAAATGCAACACGGACTAGTCAATATATACAAAATGCAACATGGTCTAGTCAATATATACAAAATGCAGCACAGACTAGTCAATATATACAAAATACAGCATGGACTAGTCAATATATACAAATGCAGCACGGACTAGTCAATATATACAAAGTGCAGCATGGACTAGTCAATATATACAAATGCAGCATGAACTAGTGAATATATATAAAATGCAGCATGGACTAGTGTATATTTACAAAATGCAGCACAGACTAGTCAATATATAAAAAACGCATGCAGAGGCAAGTTAATATATACAAAATGCAGCATGGACTAGTCAATATATGCAAAATGCAGCATGGACTAGTCTATACAAAATGCAGCACAGACTAGTCAATATATACAAAATGCAGCATGGTCTAGTCAATATATACAACATGCATGCAGGGACAAGTTAATATATACAAAATGCAGCATGAACTAGTCAATATATACAAAAAGCAGCACAGACTAGTCAGTATATACAAAATGCAGCACGGACTAGTCAATATATACAAATGCAACATGGACTAGTCAATATATACAAAATGCATGCAGGGACAAGTTAATATATACAAAATGCAGCATGAACTAGTCAATATATACAAAATGCAGCACAGACTAGTCAATATATACAAAATGCAACACGGAGTAGTCAATATATACAAAATGCAGCACAGACTAGTCAATATATACAAATGCAGCATGGACTAGTGAATATATACAAAATGCAGCATGGACTAGTGAATACATACAAAATGCAGCACAGACTAGTCAATATATACAAAATGCAGCACAGACTAGTCAATATATACAAAATGCATCATGGAGTAGTCAGTTATATAGGCATGGCAGTGCCAAAATGTTACAGTTGAACTAGGACTAGGGCCAAAATTAGGGATGGGGCAGTTTATATCCTGGCGGTCTTAGCCCCTAGGACTGTGAAATTTGGTGTGCAAAGTCTCAGTCTCAGAGGCTTGTTTTGTGTCAAGTCTGGAGAAAATTGGGTCAGTGGTTTAAAAGTTATTAATTTGTGAAATTACATTAAAAAAATCTCAAATTAAGACTTATTTTTAATTTGTTTACAAACTGTCAAAAACCAACAATGACTTAAATTAGGAAATGTGCAGGTTTGTTAGAGCTTGGCATAGAATAGAGCATTTTTGTGGTTTTAGAAAAGGAAGAAGAAGATGAAGAATTAGAATTTATATATCACATTTCATACATATTGTATCCCAAAGCACTTTACAAGCAGTGAGTGACTGATAGTGAAGTGAGTGTAAATTTGTACTGGCAACATATTGCTTCATTTATAAGTTAAAAGGTTTAAATGTTTTAAAATCTTGCAAATGTGTGAATCACTTAAAAAAACAGCTGAAAATTGCACTGCTTTTTTCTGAGTTACAATTGGACACAAAAACTTAACTCTCAAGGTTGACAGTTTGGTTTGTCACAAGGCAGGCTAATGAGATGTCTCAGCTAACATTAAAAAAAGTAATTACAGTCAGTATTTTAATTAGAAAAACAATATTTAGGGTATCTTTTTGAAATGTTGTGCAAGGCATAGAGGTCCCTGTGTGAAACAAGTTAGGACTCGACTGTCTCAAAAAGTATGGACATTCATGAGTCTGCTCCTTCAAGCTACAGGTCGGGGCTGCGCCCTATAGGTCTACTCTTTCTAGCTACAGGTCTGGGGCTGTGCTCCATGAGTCTGCTCCTTCAAGTTACAGGTCAGGGGCTGTGCCCCAAGGGTCTGCTCTTTCAACCTACAGGACAGTAGCCATGCTCCAAGAGTCTGCTTCTTCAAGCTACAGGTCCAAGTATGTACCCCCAAGTGGCTGTTCCTTCAAGCTACAGGTCCAGGGCTGTGCCCCATGGGTCTACTCTTTCAAGCTACAGGTCCAGGGCTGTGCCCCATGGGTCTGCTTTTTCAAGCTACAAGTCTGAGGCCCTGTACAGAGAATGTTCTGATTTCCTGCTTTGCACAAAGAAAGTTATGACTGCTTGCACACTTTGTCAGGACCCATGAGGCCCTGCACAAAGAGAGTTATGACTGATCTTTGTGCTTCATGCTGGGCCCACAGAGCCATGCAAAAAGAAAGTTATAAGTAATCCTGTGGGCACTACGTGAAGCAGAAGACAGTGAGACATGGCTCTGAATCTGTAGTCTGAAGTAATAAACCTGTGGAGCACAGATCCAAACCTGTACTGTGAAGCAGCAGACCGGTGGGCACAGCACCAAACCTGTAATCTGAAGCAACAGACCTGAGGGGCACAGATCTGAACCTGTAGTCTGAAGTAACAGACCTGTGGAACAGCTCTGAACTTGTAGGCTGAAGCAACAGATTGGTCGGGCACAGATCAGAACCTGCAGTGCGAGGCAACAGATCTGATGGCACATCACCAAACCTGTAGTCTGAAGAAACAGACCTGTGGAGCACAGCTCCGAACCTGCAGTATGAAGCAACAGACCTGGGGGCACAGCTCTGAACCTGTAGTCTGAAGCAACCCACCTGTGGGGCACAGCTCTGAACTTACAGTCTGAAGCAACACACCTGGGGGCACAGCTCTGAACCTGTAGTCTGAAGCAACACGCCTGTGGGGCCACATAGCTCTGAACCTGTATTATAAAACAACAAACCTGGGGGCAAAGGTCTGAACCTGTAGTCTGAAGCAACAGACCTCTGGGGCACAGATCCAAACCTATGGTCTGAAGCAACAGATCTGTGGGGCACAGCTCTGAACCTGTAGTATGAAGCAACAGATCGGTGGGGCACAGCTTTGAACCTGTAGTCTGAAGTGATAGATCTGGGGGCACAGCTCCAAACCTGTAGTCTGAAGCAACTGACCTGGGGGCACAGCTTCAAACCTGTAGTATGAAGACACAAACTTGGGGGCACAGCTCCAAAACTACAGTGTGAGGCAACAGACCTGGGCACACAGTTCTGAACCTGTAGTCTGAAGAAACAGACCTGTGGGGCAGATCTCTAAACCTGTAGTCTGAAGCAACAGTTCAGTTGGGCACAGCTTTGAACCTGTAGTCTGAAGGGACAGATCTGTGCGTCACAGCTCTGAACCTGAAATCTGAAGCGACAGACCTGTGGGGCATGGCCCTGGACCTTTTTCCTGGCCTTGTGCCATAAGGGTAGGACCTACTGGAAAGGCTGGGCATTTAGGTTAAAAAACCCTAACACTACATTTCCCTCCTTTTGTGGTTTTGGAACCCTAATATATGTACTAATGCCATTTTTTTGCAATGAACCTTTAGTAAAAAAGCTTTCAGCTTAGTGTGCTATACCTGGTTAAACAACTAAATAAAAAAAAAAAAAGAATACACTTGGATGGAGTTGCTGAATTTTTACAATATATGCATGCAGGCACTAGCCAGTGTTCAGAATACATACCACGTTGTAGCAACTGGTGTCGGACAACAGGTACTTGATCCCATTTTTGCCCCATATGGTGCAGAGGCTGACATCAGAAATGGGTTACCTGACTAGTGCCCTCTTCCTTCCCTTATAATATCAATTTAATAAGAAAGGTAATGTTTAAAAGGAAGTCAGAAGTGTACATACCACTGGGAAAAGAACAATTTACCAGTCTGTTTATTAGTTTTCATTTCATCCAAAATCCTCAATTCAGTGTGACTGGTGACAAAATACACAGCATGAGGGTATGCACTGTTATCTGCTGTGGAGAAATCCCAGCAGTACAGTAATCCGGAATCTGATCCTACTGAGAAGGTCAGCTTCTTCCAGCCCTTTGCGTGCCTTGAGCCAGCCCTACCTCATATGGCTCCAACTTGGAAATGTCGTTAGATTAGGTAGCAGCTGCTGTATTACGTTCATGTGTGGTGTGCACAACCTGCTAATCTCTCTGACATCCTGCCCTTATCTGCCACCACGCTACACTACAATGTCAGCCCTTTCTTTAGTTAGCCAGGAGGTACTGATCCATCATGCAGTGAACTCCACCTGTTTACTTAATGTCCACTATTAGCATTGCTGTCGGTGAAACCCTCACCTACATGCGTAACACCTCCACCCTTTCTTTTTCAGTGAGAGGGATTAACGTCCTTCTCCACCTCTAAAGCAAATATCAGACTTTCTCTGGTGTATGCAAGTTCAGAAAACTCCTGCCCTCTTCTTTGCCTGTTCCCTGCTGATACCTTTATTACTGCTTTCCTTATTGCTGTAACTACTATTGATAAATACTTCTCTGGAAAATATCCCGTGTGCCCACACCCACCTCATCTGCATACTATTTGTACAGAGGCACAGCTTGACTTGCAGCTGTCATGTAGGAATGTGTACCTGCTGTCTCCCGGGACCATCATGCAAATGAGATGCTGACTCTCTTGAGGCCATCCTAGCGGAGTAAGACAGATTTCCAGGCACTGCTGCTCACTTCCGGGCCTCCTTCTCTCTGAAGGAACTCTATTTCTATGGTGAAATTTGCTCTCATTGCAATAACTGCTGGGCCTCCTTTACCCAAAATGGTTTGTTGTGCTGATTTAATACGACCACATCCCTTCATTTCTCGAGGACCTCTGCTGCTTCCCACTCTGTAGTGCTTTCAAAGCTTGCCTCCTTACAGAGAAGGTCATAGTCTGGTCTTCTTTACCATACCTCCTTATACTGTCTTATTCATCCATTCCCTGCCCCTTCCTCACTAGTCCCGCCTCCTTTCTCGTCTCCCAAGCCACATTATCTGGTACAAAAGGAGAGACTTCAACCCGTATGCCCCTCACTGTCCTCTAGAACAGATCCCTTCCCCAATCTTTGATCCACAGAAATTTCTTGTTCATTATAAATGTTATTGGAAGTAATCAAAAATAATGAATAATAAATGTCAGTGCAGTTAAAAAATAACAAACTGTCCATAGAAAGGTTCCCAAATACAGAATTATGGTTTCTATGTAATTAAAATTTAACATAAACTATGAAACATGTTCACAGCAAAAATCTAACAGTAAAATCATCATTGCCTGATATACACAAGTGACTGTTTATGCTGCTTAAAACACCGTGACATGCATGAAATGGTGAGCAGTCATCAGACTGCCATATCATACAGGCAACACGCTCCGTCCAGCATGTGTTGCCTGTAAGAATATTAGACTGTGGTAGTGCAATCAGGCCCCTGGCACAAATTTATGCTGTAATCCTTAACCATATTCCAGGCAAGTTTGGCAATTCTGGGAGACTCTGACTGAGAGGTTCCATGAACCCATACAGGACCACACCTTCCCTGTGACTGGATGCATGAATTTGATGGATCATTCCAGGGGAGAAGATGCCCAAAGAGGCCTGCACTCATCCTCCCTGGCCCAATTGGCCTGCATGTTCCATCAAACATTACTCACGCAAGGACTGCAACCTGACCATATCTGCCCAGGGTCATACACGGAACACAGTCTGTCCATCCAGTCACTAATGTCTGCTCAGACTCCTAATCAACTCTGTGCAGAAACACGAACCCCACAAGATGTTGTTATGATGTCAAACCTAAGGTTCTACTGTATACATCTCCCACCAATGCCCTAGGGACCTGTTTAATCTTTTGTTCCCAGGCATCTTCCAGATCAGCACCGAAAATATTGTGTGCTATGTCTGACAGATGGACTCCACATAGTAGTGGTTCATCCTTTACACCCGGAGATAAGGCAGAATGGCACACCTCCCAGTTTAATGCTCTCTGAGACTTCTCACTTGCCATGCAATCGTAAGCTTCCTGCCAAAACAGCCTTCGTATAATCCTTGACCACACAGTAACAATGTTAAGTAAGTGTTGCATTAGTCACACAAGCCCCTTGTTTATCAAGCTGGCCCAATGATGTGGAGGGCATCTCACCTCCTGCCACTCTGGTGACCCAGGGTCAGGAATGAATGCAGGTCACTCATGGGCTGGCTGGTGGGAACAGGACTGAGCATCCCTAGGACAGCGCTCCTCCTTTGGGGAGGGAGGTGAATGTGTTCCGCTGTTCATCCACCACCTGGAGGTTTCTGAGTGGCAGCACAATGAAACCATACAGGGGGAGGGATCTCACATGCAGGGCACTGGGGGCATCTCCACAAAGGCAGAGCTTGCACCCTGTGCCCATTGCATGTGAGCCCTGACCAAAGGATGAAGGTCTGATCCTTTGCAGGCCCTGCACTGGGAACCGGGTGCCTCCCCCAGTCCTGTGGCAGAGGATAACAGAGGGACGGTAAGCCATGGAGAAGCTGGGTGATGGGGCTGGAGGGACAGGTCAGAAGGGGGTGACCGAGGCAACAAAGGCAGCAAAAACTGTAAATCAATTAAAACAAAAGACCCCTCTTTTATCTTCACAAGTAGTTTAGGCATTGTGTGTCTGGTTATATTGTTTCCTTCAAATGTACCACAAGACTTGTGGGAGAAGAGCTGGACAGGAATGCAGCAAAAAGAGGCTGTTTTCCCCCTTTGACTGGACCTTAAATAGGCCCTGAGCCCTTCCCCTTGTGCCCCCTTTGACTGGACCCTAAATAGGCCCTGAGTCCTTACCCTTGTGTCCCCTTTGACCGGACCCTAAATAGGCCCTGAGCCCTTCCCCTTGTGTCCCCTTTGACCGGACCCTAAATAGGCCCTGAGCCCTTCCCCTTGTGCCCCCTTTAACCGGACCCTAAATAGGCCCTGAGCCCTTCCCTTGTGCCCCTTTAACTGACTCCAACAGGCCCTGAGCCCTTCCCCTTGTGCCCCTTTAACTGGACCCCAAATAGGCCCTGAGCCCTTGTGTCCTTTAACCGGACCCCAAATAGACCCTGAGCCCTTCCCTTGTGCCCCCTTTAACCGGACCCTAAATAGGCCCTGAGCCCTTCCCCTTGTGCCCCCTTTGACTGGACCCTAAATAGGCCCTGAGCCCTTCCCCTTGTGCCCCCTTTGACTGGAACCTAAATAGGCCCTGAGCCCTTCCCCTTGTGTCCCCTTTGACCGGACCCTAAATAGGCCCTGAGCCCTTCCCCTTGTGTCCCCTTTGACCGGACCCTAAATAGGCCCTGAGCCCTTCCCCTTGTGTCCCCTTTGACTGGACCCTAAATAGGTCCTGAGCCCTTCCCCTTGTGCTCAGCTTGATGAGAGGCTCACTGTGACTGGACCCACCCCAGCCTCAATTTATAAACGTAGCAGTGTGCCAGCAGAAGTAGGGCTGACGGTTTATCCTGCCAGCCCTGTCTGGCTCTGAAGAGCAAATATTAAATAATGCACGTGATTCACACATGTGTGCAAGAATCAGTCACGTACTATGGAAGTGGACCAGATGGTATAAATGCAGAACAGAAAGATACATGTCCAAAAGGCATACAGGCAGAATACCTCAACATAATTACATGTTTCAATATTTTGAGTAATGCCATAATAACATACAATATTTTTTTTCCATAATAGATTTGTATTTTAACTTAATCAACATACACTTATAAAACTTCACAATGCATAGTACTATTATATACACACCAAACATATCAATTATTGTTTTAAAGACGATACAAAGCATTCCAAAAATTAACAATTATAACTTAAATCAGTAGAAGCAGTTTTTCTTACTAGCATTCTGACCTATTGGTACCAACATAGTAATCAGTACAATATTTTGTGCCACAGCAACATACAATATTTTGTGCCACAGCAACATACAATATTTTGTGCCACAAAGACATACAATATTGTGTGCCACAATAACATACAATATTTTGTATCACAATAACATACAGTATTATGTCACAATAACATACAATATTTTGTGCTGCAATGACATACAATATTTAGTGCCACAATAACATACAATATTTTGTGAAGCAGTGACACGTAATATTTTGTGTCACAATAACATACAATATTATGTCACAATAACATACAATATTTTGTGCCACAATAACATACAATATGTTGTGTCACAATAACATGCAATATTTTGTCACAATAGCATACAATATTTTATGTGTCAGTATAACAAGAAATATTATTTTTTGTGTCACAATAACATTAAATGTTAGGATATTTTGTGTGATGCCACAGTAACAGGAAACTATATTTTGTGCAACATCACAGTAACATGGAATGTTGAATATTTTTATGTTCAAACAGTATGGCATTTTGGATATGATAATTTGTGTGCCGCCACAGTAATATATAGCATGTGTGGGGTGTTACTGCTGCAATCTCCCATTCTCATCAGCATGTTCTGTACTTTCTGTGACCCTGAGTATAGACACCTGACTTCTCGTTTTTTGGTTTTTAGCCTGAATTCCTTTCTAAACCAATGCTTTCTCAGTGGCAATTCAGTACATGAGATTAGAACCTGTGGACTGTAGTTGGAATTATGAAGGTGCTGCAAAGCAAATGTGTGTGGCAAACTCCAGTGTGCACCAGTAAAATGGGAATGCATGTGTATAGTGTGACACTGTGATACTAGTTGCATTGTGACTTGTTGTCTCAACAATAATCATATCTGCTGTCCCCCCCCCACCCAGGCAGTAGGTAAAGTAGCCAAAGTAGACACTGAGGGACAGACAGACATTTAAAACTCCAGGAATTAAGAGACAACAGCTCAAAAGCATTTTTTTCCGTATAGGATGCATGGCCACTTGATGTGTTGCAGTGCTGGTGATCTCTCTAACCTTTTGTAACTGAAATTAAGGACACAAACATTCAAAATGAGGGACACAGAGGGACACTGAACCTCATAATGAAGTTACATCCTCAGACTTAGAGATACAAGCTCAAACCACTGCAGTAACCATTGTGTTGTCTTGTACGAAGTTTATTTTTGATTTTGCATCTTAGAATATTATACATTTCTGCTTTAAAGTTTGAATTTACAGTACATTCTCTGGGTGGGCAGCATCTTTCCTATGAGGGACAGACATCTATTTTGAGGGCTAAAATGAAGAATGTCCCCATAACTGGGGACAGTTGGGAGGTATGGTGTGGGCCCAGGACTTTGGCAATCAGGTGGCAGGCTGGGAAGAACATTGCCCTTGGCCCATGTCTCAGCCTGGGAGAGTCTGCAGTGCCTTCCGCAGCTGCAATGACCTGAGATGATGGGCCAGAGAGGGCCACACTGCACATGTGTGCATACCTCACATCAGTTCTACTATGTGTGTGCTGCCAGGGGAGGAGAGAGGGTTAATGGTGAAAAGGGAAAAACCATGACGTTGTTTCACTGATGACTGAGGAGGTTGCCAGAGGAAGGACCTGAGGACCAAGAAGATGGTGCTAGAGTATAAAAAGTTTTATAAAGAAATATGGGATCGATGGCAATGTTTGAGCTCCAGGCTAGTCTCATATTTTCAAATGGAGTCCAAGAAAGGGCTTTTGATTAGTGGTTAAAGCTATTTACTAGGGAGAAGCAGCATTCTTGCGATCTGTGACCACAGAGGAATGCAGAGACCACAAAGGAATGCAGTTACTGACTAGAAACATGCTTAATTTCTTTTTCTGTTCAGTCCTTAATGCCCTGCAAAATACACAGTTATGACTTGCTGTGAGTGCATGGAATAGCATTAGGGATTCCCTCCTGTGTTAGAGTGAATTCCCAGTGACTTTTGCGAGTTGGACATTTTCTCTACAGGCAGTGCCTATAAGTGACTAGTACCTGCAGTGCTACTGCCTATCAGAGTGGCCATGGATGGGTTGCATAGCAGTGCATATATGCATGTGTAATAACTGTAATACTACATGGCTGAGTACGGAAGGCTGGTACGCACAGAGACCACGTTAAACATTTACGTGCCCATGCTTGTGTTAAGCAGCAGGGGATCCTCTAGGCACCAACCCAAGCTACCTATTGAATGCTCAATGTCTGGCTCTGTTTCACCCCCCCCCCCGTGCCCACACCAAGCTCCATGCTCATGGACAGGGGTGGCAGGAGGCAGGAGGCAGAAAACACTGCTTCCTGTGGAGTGCCATCGGGAGGCACAACTGCATTTGTCAGCAAATACAAAATGGTGAGTGTGCCAGCCTGGCTGTGTATCAGGCAATGCTGGAAGAATGCAAATGCCAGCTTGGCTGTGTATCAGGCAATGCTGGAAGAATGCAAATGCCAGCCTGGCTGTGTATCAGGCAATGCTGGAAGAATGCAAATGCCAGCCTGGCTGTGTATCAGGCAATGCTGGAAGAATGCAAATGCCAGCTTGGCTGTGTATCAGGCAATGCTGGAAGAATGCAAATGCCAGCCTGGCTGTGTGTCAGGCAATGCTGGAAGAATGCAAATGCCAGCCTGGCTGTGTGTCAGGCAATGCTGGAAGAATGCAAATGCCAGCCTGGCTGTGTATCAGGCAATGCTGGAAGAATGCAAATGCCAGTCTGGCTATGTGTCAGGCAATGCTGGAAGAATGCAAATGCCAGCTTGGCTGTGTGTCAGGCAATGTCAAAATTGTGCATATGCCAGCCTGACTGTGTAGCAGGCAGTGCCAGAATGGTGCATATTGCAATCTGGCTGCATATTAAGCAATACCAGAATGGTGTGTATGGCAAACCAGTTGTGTTTCAGGCAATACCAAGATGGTGTGTATTGTAGCCTGGCTTGGTTATGTACCAGGCAATACCAGAATGGTGTATACTGCAACCTGGCTGTATACCAGACAATACCAGAATGGTGTATATTGCAGCCCAGCTGTGTATCAGGCAGTACCAGAACGGTGTATATTATAGCCCAGATGTGAATCAGGCAGTACCAGAATGGTGTGTTTATAGCCCAGCTGTGTATCAGGCAGTACCAGAATGGTGTGTATTATAGCCCAGCTGTGTATCAGGCAGTACCAGAACGGTGTATATTATAGCCCAGCTGTGTATCAGGCAGTACCAGAACGGTGTATATTGCAGCCCAGCTGTGTATCAGGCAGTACCAGAACGGTGTATATTGCAGCCCAGCTGTGTATCAGGCAGTACCAGAACGGTGTATATTGCAGCCCAGCTGTGTATCAGGCAGTACCAGAACGGTGTGTATTGCAGCCCAGCTGTGTATCAGGCAGTACCAGAACGGTGTGTATTGCAGCCCAGCTGTGTATCAGGCAGTACCAGAACGGTGTATATTGCAGCCCAGCTGTGTATCAGGCAGTACCAGAACGGTGTGTATTGCAGCCCAGCTGTGTATCAGGCAGTACCCGAACGGTGTGTATTGCAGCCCAGCTGTGTATCAGGCAGTACCCGAACGGTGTGTATTATAGCCCAGCTGTGAATCAGGCAGTACCAGAACGGTGTGTATTATAGCCCAGCTGTGAATCAGGCAGTACCAGAACGGTGTGTATTATAGCCCAGATGTGTATCAGGCAGTACCAGAACGGTGTGTATTATAGCCCAGATGTGAATCAGGCAGTACCAGAACGGTGTGTATTATAGCCCGGTTGTGTATCAGGCAGTACCAGAACGGTGTGTATTATAGCCCAGTTGTGAATCAGGCAGTACCAGAACGGTGTGTATTATAGCCCAGTTGTGAATCAGGCAGTACCAGAACGGTGTGTATTATAGCCCAGATGTGAATCAGGCAGTACCAGAACGGTGTGTATTATAGCCCAGATGTGAATCAGGCAGTACTAGAATGGTGTATATTATAGCCCAGATGTGAATCAGGCAGTACCAGAACAGTGTATATTATAGCCCAGATGTGAATCAGGCAGTACCAGAATGGTGTGTATTATAGCCCAGCTGTGTATCAGGCAGTACCAGTGTAACCCCCCACCAGCCACTTGTTTCGCTAGTAAGCACACCTCCCACACTGTTTCTGTCTAGGGGAAAAAGAGAGGGGTAGGAGAGCAAAGCATGACACAGTATTTACAAGACAACAAAATGACCATTACTAAACCCAGGTCCTGAGGAGAGAAACTTTGCTAAGGACTATGCTAGGTTTACACTTCTGGAGGGGTACCCAGTAAATCCACACAGGAAGCATTAACTAGATTGTCCATACCAGGCTGGGATTCTAGAGTGTGGCTTTATTCCAGATAGTTGGTACCCAAAAGCAAAGATGGATCCCCAAGAGTTTACACTTCGTGGCACAAGGCAAATGCAGAACATCTGTAGAAAACAGAAACCCGAACTTCCCATATAGCATAGGATTTGGAACTCTTTTCAGCGGCACTGTCTGAGCTGAAAACACACATCTTCTAGTGGCAATGCCCATAACGGAGCACACAATTTCTTCTTCTAGTGGCACTGGCCACGACTTAGAACATTTTTATTTATTTATTTATTTATTTAGCTTTTGTTAACTGGGTAAGTGCACTATCCATTAAATGACTATTTTCAGGCACGACCTGGGAGAGTACAGACATGCAGAAACTAACAGGATAACAAATTATAAGTGCTTTACATACAATGAGTTAAAGAGGATACAATATATCAGAGACATACAGAGTAGACCATTCGTAAGTTCATAGGTGCCTACCTATGCAATGAATAGAGAGGGCCTTGGACAATAAATTATCAGGTGACATATCATATGAACAGAACAAGGTACACAAAAACCAAAACAGGTAATACAAAAGGAAGAAATAACCATTGAGAGCAGGGGGTGTCATTAAGGAAAAGGTCGATAAGTGAGGAAGAGGGGAGCAAGCCATGAAATTAGATTATATCAGTGTATGTAAGTGTAAGGGAGATGCCTGCAGTGCACGATTGTATATGGGCAGGGAAAGGGAGCCGGGACAGGCTGAGGCAGTAAGAGGGTTATATAGAGGTGAGGAAATACTATTATATGGCCAGAGACATCAGTCATTAGGTAGGGTGAACGCAGGAACATATTCCTATATGGCTTAGGCTTTAAGGTAGGCAATGTGGCAACTGGCCACGATGGAGCACAGTGGTGCTCGAGACTATGGCAACCAACACCAGGGGGTAAACTTTATCTTCAAGCATTGGCCAAATGGCCGAATAAACAGGCACCCTTACAGAACCCGAAGTTTGGAACTGGTCACTCTAGATGGGGGATTGCCCACCTCTTGTTTCCATGTCCATACCTAGCCATTCTTTCAGAGTTACACCTCAACAGCAAGCCAACAGTAGAACTATGCATCTTGGAATGTTTGGCACACTTAGCATTAGAAAACAATACACAGGAGTGTAAGGATAAAGTTCTGTACAACGTGTTAAGTCACAGCAGGGACTCCACTTCTTGTCAGCCAACTTTAGGAAAAACATTTTGAGAACAATCTCAAACAGAACTGGGTGCATAGGTCCCTTTGTCAGAGTAACACCCCAAAGAAAACAAGGCAGGTACATTTCTCCTGGGAATGCCCAAAGTCAGATTTACTCATGGCTGTACACAAAAGGCAGCTACAGTGTCCTGGATCAAGTCAGGGGATTGCCCATCTGATCCTTTTTGCAGTCCTCCTCATCCCACTGGGGATGAGAACATCAGGAACTCCTGCTAGATGGTTTCCACCACTTCTACAAGGCAGGCAAATGGTTCTCAGACTAGGGTGAGAAAAAGTAAGTTCTCCTCAGACTCCACACTGCAGCATTTCACTCCTCCAACTGCTCACACTGACAGACTACTGCAGACTCCTCAAAATTCTAAAACTCCCCACTCACAGCTAACTATTGTGGCTTATGTTGCTGCAAGAGTTCTAAATGACATCACCTCTATGCTCTCAGCTGAGACCAAGTAAAGAGAGAGAGAGCAGGTGAACATCCATTTAACTAGATATTCACTAGCTGCCTTCCCTACCTAGCTACCTACCTACTGACACTGATGGGATTCTAGTAACCCCAGGGAACGGGGGGGTGACACCAGAATGGTGTGTATTATAGCCCAGATGTGTATCAGGCAGTACAGTGGAAGAATGATAGTTTTTACCTACACTTATTTATTTATTTATTTGGTTTCTGTTTTCCCCTCTCTGGTCTGCTCCATCTGCCAAATACTCAGTCTGCCACCCCAACTTTCTCTGGGACTTACTGCCAGCCATCTTCTGCTTGGGCTTGCTCCCCCTTGGGGGTCAGCAGGGTTCCCCAGCCCTGCCATGGCTGTGGATCCAGTTTAGGCCAGTGAGCCTAATACTGCCGCCGCTGAAACTCCTGTGCCCTCCAAGTGCTGTGTAGGTTGGATGCACCCCCACCAAAAGTACTATGTCCCCCAAAAATGTACCTTTCAGCAAGTTTCCTTTTCTTCAGTATGTGACCCCAAAAGGAGTGAGCACAAACTGTGGCAGCTTTTGTTGCGAGCGTCTTCATGTGAGAATTAGCAAGCATGCAAAGTGACCAGCCAGCTGGTCTGTCAGGAAGTTTTGTCAGAGAGCGAGCGTGAACTTCTACCAGATCACTGGTCAAATTGTGAAATAAATACTGGAACTGGTGGGGAAATGTAAAAACCTGCCAGACTAATGGTGAAATTAAATAAAACGGAAAATGGAAAAATAACTACACTGTCAGGAAACGGGAAACCGAGGTGGCAGCAGGGGCAGGATTTACTAATGCGAACCAGCATCACTATTAGCAGCAATGGTGGTGGTGGGGGGGGGGAGTCGTCATTTCATTGTTGTGTTGGCCAGGATGCCATATCAATCGAATTGATTGACATTTTTGTGTGAATGTGTGATGTAGGCAACTGAAAACTAAATGCTGTTACTTACCTAGTATGAACATAACACATTTATTTTTCATTTGGATCAGAGTCCTGTGAAAATAATGTATTTATTTAAAAAGTGAGATCCTACCTATGTTGTATACATATTTTTATTGGGCAAATTCTGTGATATGCTTCTGGAGATAACTCTGCCAAACTAGAGAAGGGGAGAGGTTACCTGGGGTGTCTAAGGGGGTTTCTGTGTCCGAGATGCTTTGTACTATGTGAGCAGGCACTTAGCCTTGTACTGTGTGAGCAGTCACCTGGCCTTGTACTGTGTGAGCAGGCACTTAGCCTTGTACTGTGTGAGCAGGCACCTGGCCTTGTACTGTGTGAGCAGTCACCTGGCCTTGTACAGTGTGAGCAGGCACTTAGCCTTGTATTGTGTGAGCAGGCACTTAGCCTTGTACTGTGTGAGCAGGCACCTGGCCTTGTACTGTGTGAGCAGGCACTTAGCCTTGTACTGTGTGAGCAGGCACCTGGCCTTGTACTGTGTGAGCAGTCACCTGGCCTTGTACTGTGTGAGCAGACACTTAGCCTTGTACTGTGTGAGCAGTCACTTAGCCTTGTACTGTGTGAGCAGGCACTTAGCCTTGTACTGTGTGAGCAGGCACCTGGCCTTGTACTGTGTGAGCAGGCACTTAGCCTTGTACTGTGTGAGCAGGCACTTAGCCTTGTACTGTGTGAGCAGGCACCTGGCCTTGTACTGTGTGAGTAGGCACCTGGCCTTGTACTGTGTGAGCAGTCACCTGGCCTTGTACTGTGTGAGCAGGCACTTAGCCTTGTACTGTGTGAGCAGGCACCTGGCCTTGTACTGTGTGAGTAGGCACCTGGCCTTGTACTGTGTGAGCATCCACTTGGCCTTGTACTGTGTGAGCATCCACTTGGCCTTGTACTGTGTGAGCAGCCACCTGGTCTTATACTGTGTGAACAGGCATCTGGTCTTATACTGTGTGAGCAGGCACCTGGCCTTATACTGTGTGAGCAGGCACCTGGCCTTGTACTGTGTGAGCAGCCACCTGGCCTTGTACTGTGTGAGCAGGCACCTGGCCTTGTACTGTGTGAGCAGCCACCTGGCCTTGTACTGTGTGAGCAGCCACCTGGCCTTATACTGTGTGAATAGGCACCTGGCATTGTACTGTGTGAGCAACACCTGACCTTGTACTGTGTGACCAGGCACTTGTGGGGGGACTCAAAGGAAACAGCTGCAGGAGAGATGTAATGAGGTTGGTGACAGTACGATAAACTAAGTGAACCATGCTCCACCTGTAACACCATCTAGGGCTTGCATGAGTGTGTTGAGAGTGTGTGTGACAAACTGGTGGTGATTACGCACTCCATTCTGAAGGGTAACTCTTGGTTGTCATTTGGGAAGCATTGTGTGTGTGCGTAGAAAATCTAGGTGTTTACTGGACACATGGAGAAATTTATTGCCAATAAAAATTATCTGTCCAGCCACAGAACAAGACATAGGAAAGGGTACGTTAGTGTTTATTCCCCACAGGTCTACATGATTACAAGTGCTCCAATGTGCTTTACTAGAACTTGTTTCTGTACTTACATTGGAAGTTTATTTACACTTTTGCAAAAGTTCGTTCCCTTGGCTCACAGAGGGGACACAATCTCATCTCACACCTACATTTGTTTGGGAACCTTCTGAACTGTAACAGGTTGAAGTTCTATATTTCTCTGAAAGGATTCTGAATACACTCCCTTTTCATTCAGCATGTGACATTTTAGACAGCATCTGTATATTACTTGTTTACTCCCAACTGTTGTAACACTGGATAATATATTTTTGAAATTCATACAGCACAGTTTCAGCACAGTTTCTGATGTCTCACAAGAGTGAATGGCTGTGTTACTTTTTTTGGTACAAAATCAATAAAATTCAAGTTTGAAAAAAAACTACAGACAAGTATGAATACTACTTTAAATACGAATGCGACTGTTACTGAGAGGTGAGAGGTCATTCCTGAACAAGGGTGTCTCACTGCAGCGCGGCCTGGTCTCAGATGAGCTTGCTGTGAATGGTCTGAGATCTGGTACCATGGAAGGAAACTTGGGGCTGTTTGTATCACAAATGTCTGAAAAAGGAATAGATATATGATACCCTCTCTTCTTACCCTTCCTCTAAGTACAAGTAAGGCAATGTTAACCTGAGCACTTAGCTGCTGTAGAATGATTTTAGGAATGATCGGAAAAACTCAGGAGGCATTTTTTCAACATGAGTAAGTTCTTAGAAGGTGAAACTTTGCATAACACAAGCAGAATGCTAACAGACCTGCCCTGAAAGGACCTTGTGGGGAGCTGTTTATAGAAAATGTTTGAAGGATTCCAGCAGCCTTAGAGAATGGCGAAGCATTTTTATGAATGTTTAATCTTTTTGCACCTGACAGGAGTTACCATAACCCTTTCCCAGTGACTTTAGCAGGACACATTCTATGCTGTTGGATAGTGTTTGGTTGCCATGGAGATTAAGGTTTGCAATTTTTGTTGCTGGCGATGTTAGGATTCCTAGAATACACAGGGCAGATTGTCTGACCTTGAGGAATTCAGAGCCAGATCAGTTGGTTTGCCTGTTGTAGGGAGCCCTGTCTGCATAGGCTTTGTAGGTTTAGACTTTGTCCAGCTTCCCTCGGTAGTTCAGGAACACAGAGCCAGGTGATTAGCTCAACACTCAGGGCCCAGACCTGAATTAACATTTTTTTATTTATTGAATTTTGTTGACCCGGTAAGCCCACTGGGGCCTAGAAGTCCCTTTTTCAGGGGTGACCGGGGGGAGGGGGGATACAGATGGTAAGCAACTGAAACTGAACCAGATTAAGCTGTTGGAGGTATTTATAGTGAATGGGAGAAATTTGGCCAGGACACCGGAGAAATTCCCCTACTCTTTTTTGATAAGTGCCATGGGATCTTTAGCATCCACCTGAACTACCACCAATCCAGGCAGATGGGACCTCGGTTTAATGTCTCATCTGAAAGACGGCACCTCAGAAGTGCAGCACCCCCCTCATGCTGCACTACAGTGTCAGTATTGGGATATTAACCCAAGTGCCAGGTGTGGGAACTGAACCCACAGCCCTCTAATCTCTCGGCCTCAGAGGCGAGTGTGCTACCTACTGAGCCACTGACACTCCTTCCTTTCTCTCACCAGATTATCAGATCATCAGTTCATTCTTATGCTAGAGCTGAGCCACATCTGGGGAAATTCTCACTGGAGGTTAGGGTTTCAGTTGAGCCCACAATGTTCAAAGGTGCCTTCAGGGCTGGAAGGGTAAATGCACAGCATTCCTTCTAGGGCCCCTGTATGGGGGAGCATTCCCTCTATGGCCCCTGTACAGGTAGCATTCTCTCTACTAACCCTGTATGGGGAGCATTGCCTCTATGGCCCCTGTAGTCATTTACTGAGGAGTGATGAAAAATAAAATAAAAGAGGAAACATTATGCCCCTGTGAAGGGAAACAGGAATAGAGCTGCATGGGAACCAGAGCCAAGTTTCTGTGCTCTGAAAGAGAGTGGCAGGAGGTTAATTAATATCATAATTTGGTACAGTGATCTGCTAATGTCCAATATATACTACTTAACAATACAAGAAAACCTGTCAGGATTTGGCTGCCCTCTGGAATAAAAAGTGACTTTGTTCTAAGTTCAGCACCTTGTGGGGTCACTGTGTACTACTTGCCCTTCTTCTCACATCACATAAAGTATCAACCAGAAGCATTACTCATACCCCACGTTTACAGTGCAACCTGTTTACAGGTCACCTTCCAGCTTACACTGCTATTGATCCAGTTTAAACCAGTGCAACCACAGTTTATTTTCACTGCCTTCTAGTTCTTTCTATTTACCCTCCTCTGCCTTACCCCAGTTCAGCCCTAGTTTGCTAACTTCCCATTGCATTACACAAGTGTTATTACAATTAATGTAACTATCACCCAGTTCATACAACTTCTACTTCAGTTTAAAAGCAAGTCACCATGACAACTAAATTATTTCAACAAACTCAACATTTCCAATGAATTGCTTTTCTGACCATGCGTAAACAGCATGGCTCAATTATTATTTATATCAGCAGAAACTATTTTATAATGTGACAAGTTTAACTGTTAGTCCCTTTGGGGCCTCAAATAGTTAACTGCCTTGTAGAACATATATTTCCACTCCTCAGCTAAAAAAAGTTCTCATTTGCAATGCTTTACAACTCTTACAGTGGAAAACAGTGCATTCTGACTTGAAAATTAGTTATGTAAATTGATTTTGGTCTCAGATCATCCTGGCCCTTTCTTTAAAGGTTCAGCAACTTCATAAACTTTGTGTTGATGAAGAGCTCGTGAACTTTGTTCATAAATTTGAATTGCAGGACAGCTGGGGAACATTAGTGAATGCCCTTGAACCATTCATGAATGTTCACAAACATTCATGATTCGTGAAATGAAAAGGGACAATTATTTAACCCGGAAAGGAACACCAAGCTGGAGCAGGTTTCCAGGTGCAACCTTGGAGCACAAGGAAGTTACATGACTTGCTCATCATCACACAGTATGAAAGTGGGGGCTGATGTGATTCAAATCTAGGTCTGTAGCTCCGCCCTCTTGGTCACAATGCTATACTGCTTCTGATGAACTTTATTTCTCCTGGAAATAATGCTTTCTGCCTGTCCTGAGTTCCCCAGCCTGTTGTGTGGGACTCAAAAGAGGCCAACTGTGACTTGATAAGTACGTCATTGATGCAGGTGAACATGGAGTACAGCAGTAATGCAGGAGAATACTGCATATAGCAGCAATACAGGAGAACATGGAGTACAGCAGTAAGGCAAGAGAACATGGAGTACAGCAGTAAGGCAAGAGAACATGGAGTACAGCAGTAATGCAGGAGAATACTGCATATAGCAGCAATACAGGAGAACATGGAGTATAGCAGTAAGACAAGAGAACATGAGGTAAAGCAGTAAGGCAAGAGAACATGGAGTACAGCAGTAAGGCAGGAGAACATGGAGTGCAGCATTAAGGCAGGAGAGCATGGAGCACAACAGTAATGCAGGAGAATACTACATACAGCAGTAATACAGGAGAACATGGAGTACAGCAGTAAGGCAAGAGAACATGGAGTACAGCAGTAATACAGGAGAACATGGAGTACAGCAGTAAGGCAAGAGAACATGGAGTACAGCAGTAAGACAGGAGAACATGGAGCACAGCAGTAAGGCAGGAGAATGTGAAATACAGCAGCAATGCAGGAGAACATGGAGTACAGCAGTAATGCAGGAGAACATGAAGTACAACAGTAATGCAGAAGAACATGGAGTACAACAGTGGTGCAGGAGAATGTAGAGTACAGCAGTAGCAGGAGAATGTGGAGTTCAGTAGTAATGCAGGAGAACGTAGAGTACAGCAGTAATGCAGAAGAACACGGAGTATAACAGTAATGCAGAAGAACATGGAGTACAGTAGTAAGGCAGGAGAAAGTGGAGTACAGTAGTAATGTAGGAGAATGTGGAATATAGCAATAATGCAGGAGAATGTGGAGTACAACAGTAATGTAGGAGAATACTGTGTGCAGCAGTAAGGCAGGAGAACATGAAGTACAACAGTAATGCAACAGAACATGGAGTACAGCAGTAAGGCAGGAGACTGTGGAGTACAGTAGTAATGCAGGAGAACATGGAATATAGTAGTAAGGCAGGAGAACATAGAATACAGCAGTAATGCAGGAAAACATGGAGTACAGCAGTAATGCAGGAGAACATGGAGTACAGTAGTAATACAGGAGAACATGGAGTACAGCAGTAAGGCAGGAGAATGTGGAATACAGCAATAATGCAGGAGAGCGTGGAGTACAGTAGTAATGCAGGAGAACATGGAGTATAGTAGTAATGCAAGATAACATGGAGTACAGCAGCAAGGCAGGAGAATGTGGAGTACAGTAGTAATACAGGAGAATATGGAGTACAGTAGTAATGCAGGAGAACATGGAATATAGCAGTAAGGCAGAAGAACATAGAATACAGCAGTAATGTAGGAGAACATGGAGTACAGTAGTAATGCAGGAGAACATGGAGTACAGCAGTAAGGCAGGAGAATGTGGAATACAGCAATAATGCAGGAGAGAGTGGAGTACAGTAGTAATGCAGGAGAACATGGAGTACAGTAGTAATGCAAGATAACATGGAGTACAGCAGCAAGGCAGGAGAACGTAGAGTACAGCAGTAATGCAGGAGAACATGGAGCACAGCAATAATGCAGGAGAACATGAAGTACAGCAGTAAGGTAGGAGAACATGGAGAACAGCAATACTGCAGGAGAATACTGAGTGCAGCAGTAATGCAGGTGAACAGGAAGTATAGTAGTAATACAGGACAACGTGGATTACAACAGTAATCTAGGAGAAGACTAAGTACAGCACTAATGCAAGTGAACATGAAGTATAGCGGTAATGCAGGAGGACATGAAGTGCAGCCATGATGCAGGAGAACATGGGAGTACAGCAATGATGCAGGTGAATATGGAGTACAACAGTAATGCAAGAGAACATGGAGTATAGCAGTAAGGCAGGAGAACATGGAATACAGCTGTAATGCATGAGAACATAGAGTACAACAAGACAGGAGAACACTGGGTACAGCAATAATGCAGGAGAATACTGAGTACAGCAGTAATGCAGGTGAATGGGAAGTACATACAGCAGTAATGCAGGAGAACATGGAGTATGAACACATGAACATACAAATGTGCCAGTAGATAAAGGACTTATGGTCTATGTAGTCTGTTCAAATATGCAGTTCCCACTGCATTTACTGAGGGAACTGCCTCCCTCCCCATATCCCCCTTGACCCCTGTCAAATACCCCTCCCCCTCTCCCCCAACCTGCAACTTTCCCCCTCATCCTGTTCCAACCTCTCTTGAAGCTGTCCACTGTTTTTAGATCTACCACCTCCTCTGGCAACCCAAAGACGTGTTGCAAAGTTTTACTTCACCAGCAAAGTTCTGGTGAAGTTGTGAAATTTGCCTTCACGAATAACTTTGCGAGTTGCCCACTTTGCCACTTTGCATTGAGTTCTCCTTAGGAAATGGCACTTTTTGACGTGAAGTTAGGTGAAGTTAAGGAGAAGTTACAACTTCACCTAAATTTTGCCTGAAAAAGTGCCACTTTGTCTGCCAAAAACTTCAACAAGTCGGCACTTCTCACTTTGTGAATTATTTTGGGGAGTGAAGTTTGCCAACTTCAAACTCATTCCACCTACTTACCACCTTCTTGGAGAAAAAGTGCCTCCTCATCCCCCTTCAGAACTTTCCTCTCATCAGCTTTAGGCTGTTACCTGTGGTGGTCTTGTTTCCACTAAGGCTGAAGAGGCCCTCAGTACTCACCCTATTTACACCTTTAAGGTCCTTGAAGGGCTCAGTCATGTTCCCCTCTCCCTTCTGTCCTCAAGAAAGTACATGTTGAGTCCCCCGAGCCTCTTCTCGTAGGGGTTGCCTGGCTGGCCCTGGATCATCTTGATGGCTCTTCTCTAGACTGTTTCAAGCAAGTTGATATCCTTCGTAAGCTATGGCATCAACACTGCCCACTGTCTTCTAGGTGTGGTCTCACTAGAGACCTGTACAGTGGCAAATTGCATCAGCCTTCCTACTGATGATTCCCCTGGCTATGCAGCCCAGCATCCAATATGCTTTGGCCACAGCCTTCCTGCACTGTGTTGTGTGCTTCCAGTCACTCTTGATAATTACACCCAGGTCCTTTTCCTCCTCCGACCTGGTTAACTGGACACTCCCTAACCAATATTTGGTCCCTGGGTTTTTTGTCCCCAAGTGCATAAGTTTACACTTTTTAGCATTGAAACCCAGTTGCAAAATACCAGACCACTTCTCTAGCCTAACCAGGTTTTCCCTGAGTTCCTGTCTCCCCTCTTCCATGTCCACCCTCCTACAGAACTTTATTGTACGTGAACAGGCATATCTTACCCCTGATCCCTTCCGTGATGTCACTTATGAATATATTAAACAACACTGCACCAAGTACAGAACCCTATAGGACCCCACTGGTCACAGGCCTAGCTTCTGAGAAGCCCCCCCCCACTACTAGCTTTTGCCTTTTGTCCTGTAGCCAACCTGTGACCCACCCAACCAGCTTAGTCCCCCACCAGATCTTCTTGTTTCCTGACCAGTCACTTGTGAGGTACAGAGTCAAAGACTTTGCTGAAGTCCAGAAACAGGATATCGACACTTGGACCTTTTCCACTATCCTGGCGACCCAGCTGAAGAAGTCAATTAGGTTCATCTGGCAGGACCTCCTCAACACAAACCCATGCTGCCTCAGATTCTAGAGTGCATTATCCTCCTCTAAGCTCACCAGTCTCTCCTTTAGAATGGTCTCCATCAGTTTGCCCACTATTGAGGTCAGGCTGACCAGCTTGTAGTTCCCTTGTTCATCCTTTGGCCCACTTTTGTGGAGAGGCACCAAATGTGTCATTCTCCAATCCTGGGGCACTATTCCTGACTCCAGAGAGGTGTTAGAAAGTCTGCCAGGGAAGCCACCAGAACTTCTGCCAGTTCCTTTAGGACCCTTGGGTGCACGCCATCTGACCCGAGGGATTTATCCACCTTTAAGGCCCTTAGGCCCTTAAGTATCCTATCAGCTTGAATAACACTGTCCATAACTTCCCCCTTCCCTGTTCCCACCCCTCTCTTCCCCTGTGGCACTGGTCCATCCATCCCTCTCTCTAGTGAAGACTGAACAGAAGTACTTGTTAAGAACCTCCGGACCCTCATTTTTCAATCTGACTATTTCATCCCTGCTGTTTCTTTTCTCCCTTATATACTGGAAAAAGGCCTTCTCCCTTATTTTTACCACCTATGCTAGCTACACTTCTTTTTTATGTTGATTGTGCACATGCGTAAGAAACATATTGCGGCAGCTTTCTCCAGAAGCAGGTAGTGGAGGCACGGCACTGTTGTGGCCAATGCCCCCACAGCCTTTAAAGGCTTGACCCGCTTCCCCCAATGCTGTGGCACGCTGCTGCTGACACTAGTTCAGCCAGCGTGCCACCAACTTGTAAAAATTTAGCCGCTGCAATCAGGGGCTGCCTTGTCATTGCAGCATCATCCCTGCAATGAGGAAGTGACCCCTCATTGCAGGGCTGTTCCTGACTGGGAGCCCAGTCCCCATCAGCATGTCTCTCCCCCCCAATTTGTTGTGTGCTGAGGGGGATGCCCAATACCCCTCAGCTTATGTCCCCCCTGGCTTCTGTGTTTGCTGACAGGGGTGCCCAATCTCCGTTGGCATACCCCCCTCATTTCCTGTGTGCTGAGGGGGGTGCCCAATCATAGCTTATGTTCACCCCCCCCACTTCTGTTTTACGATGGGGGTGCCCAATCCCGTCGGTACCCCATTTCTTGTGTGCTGATGGGGTTGCCCAATCCTTGTCGACATGACGGGGCCTCTTTTGTTGTGTGCCTATGGGGTGCCCAACCCCCAGTTTGCCGCAGCTGCCTCTCCGAAAAAGTAAAATAGCATGCCGGGGCCCACCCCAGCGTGCCACATGCTCTGAAAAAAAAAAAAATGGTCCCATAATGTTTTTCTCCCTGTAAAAAGGTCCCTGCCATCTCCTGCCCCCCTCCCCAACCCTTTCGCCCACTGTGCACCCTGCCTCCTCACACCTCTCTCACCCTTTACTTACCGCTGGACCTTGGCGTGATGATCTTTGGTGGAGCGGGAACACGTCTGCACTCTTCAATGCCGACCGTGAACTGAAGAAATGCCGGTAAGCTGAATAATGGAATAAATAGGGTGTTTTCAACTTTGAGACACAGCTCAGGCATTTTTTGGAATTTTGGCACCAAAATTTTCAACATGGTGTTTCTGGGACCCCTCCTCATGAATTCTGGCACTGTCATAGCATCAATCAGTCCCGGAAGGTGATTTCACAGTCACTGCACGGAATCACCTTTTGGGACCAGTTAATGAAATGACAGTGCCAGTGTTCATGAGGTGGGCTCTCAAAAAGCCTATGTTGCAAATTTGGTGGGAAAAATCCAGAAAATGACTGTTTCTGTAGTCGTTAGCAGTTGCTATACAAATTAAATGAAGATTCGGCCGATTGCAATATTTTCATACCAGACTTTCAACATTGGCATTTTCCATGCCTTCTTGTGAACAGTACAGCTGTCATTTTTCACATCCTGTCCAAAATGTGTTTAGCACTTCCGGCGCAGAATAAGCGTGGTCACTGTGGGAAATCAGTGTTTGGGACAGATTACAAAAATGACAGTGACATTGTTCATGAGCAGAGGTCCTAAAATGCCTATGTTGAAGAATTTGTTGCTATACTCCATAAAGTGACTGTGTTACGAGTGTGCGGTGCGCAGTTTGCATGCACACTCGTAGGTTCGCGAATTTATTATATTTTCACTCCAGATTTTCAACATTGCCATTATTCTGCACCTCCTTATGAATAGTATAGCTGTCATTTTTCACATCCTGGATGAAATGTGTTTCGCATTTCCGGCGCAGAATTGCGCGGTCGCTGCGGGACATCTGTGTTCGGGACATATTATGAAAATGACAGTGGCATTGTTCATTAGCAGAGGCCCTAAAATGGCTATGTCAAAAATTTGGTGATGAAAGTCCATAAAATGAGAGTGCTACGACCGTGCATTGCGCAGTTTCCAAGCACACTTGTACCTTCGCAACTTTGCAATATTTTCACTCCAGATTTTCAACATTGCCATTTTTACACACCTCCTTATGAACAGTGCAGCTGTCATTTTTCATATCCTGGCTGAAATGTGTTTTCGCTGTTCTGGCGTACAATAACGCGGTCACTGTGGGAAATCAGTGTGCAGGACACATTAAGAAAATCACACTGACACTGTTCATGAGCAGAGGTCCTAAAATGCCTATGTTGAAAATTTTGTGATGAAACTCCAATTATACTCCATAAAATGACTGTGTTACGAGCATGCATTGTGCAGTTTCCACGCACCCTTGTAACTTCGCAAATTAGTAATATTTTCATGCCACATTTTCAACAGTGGCATTTTTCCCCACCTCCTTGTGAAAAGTACAGCTGTCATTTTTCACATCCTGGTGGAAATTTGTTTTCACGCTTCCAGAACAGAATACTGCAGTCACTATCGGAAATCATTGTTTGGGACAATTTAGGATTGAGCGAGTGAGAAGGGGGAGTGACAGAGCTCAACTGAACTCTGTCGGGACTGCTGCGGATTTCTTTGTGGGCAGGAAAAGGTGACAATGCAGGCAGGAGCCCAGTACAAAAGGGCAGCCTGCAGCAGCGGGAGACACAGAATGAGCGAGTGAGTAAGGGGGAGTGAGTGAGGTCAACAGAGCTCTGTTGGGACTGCTGCGTATTTCTTTGTGGGCAGAAAAAGACAGCAATGCATGCAGGGTCCCAGTACAAAAGCATAGCCTGCAGCGGCGGGAGAAACAGAACGAGCGACTGAGAGAGAGGGGGAGCGAGTGAGCTCAATGGAGCTCTATCATGACTGCTGCAGATTTCTTTGAGGGCAGAAAAGGGCAGCAATGCAGGCAGGAGCCCCTTACAAAAGGGTAGGCTGCAGCGCCGGAAGAAATGGAATGAGCGAGTGAGAGAGGGGGAGTGAGTAAGGTCAATGGAGCTCTGTCTGGATTGCTGCAGATTTCTTTGTGGCCAGAAAAAGGTGCCAACAGAGGCAGGAGCCCAATACAAAAGGGCAGCCTGCAGCGCCAGGACAAACAGAATGAGTGGCTAAGACAGGGGGAGTGAGCTATTCAATGGAGCTCTGTTGGGACAGTTACGGATTTCTTTGTGGGCAGGAAAAGGTGCCAATGAGGGCAGGAGCCCAGTACAAAAGGGCAGCCTGCAGTGCTGGGAGAAACACAATGAGCGAGTGAGAGAGGGGGAGTGAGCGAGCTCAACACAGCTGTGTTGGGACTGCTGCAGATTTCCTTGTGGACAGGAAAAGGCAGCAATACATGCAGGTGCCCAGTACAAAAGGCCAGCCTGCAGCAGTGGGAGAAACAGAACGAGCGACTGAGAGAGGGGGAGTGAGCGAGCTCAACAGAGCTCTATTGTGACTGCTGCAGACTTTTTTGTGTGCAGAAGAAGGCAGCAACACAGGCAGGAGCCCAGCACAAAAGGGCAGCCTGGAGCGGCAGCAGAAACGGGATGAGTGAGTGAGAGATGGGGAGTGAGCGAGCTCAAAGGAGCTTTGTTGGGACTGTTGAAGATTTTTTTGTGGGCAGAAAAAGGCACCAACAGAGGCAGGAGCCCAGTACAAAAGGGCAGCTTGCAGCGCCAGGAGAAACAGAATGAGCGAGTGAGATGGGGGAGTGAGCGACCTCAATGGAGCGGTGTCAGGACTGCTGCAGATATCTTTGTGGGCAGAAAAAGCCGCAAATGCAAGCAGGAACCCAGTACAAAAGGGCAGCCTGCAATTGCGGAAGACACAGAATGAGTGAGTGGGGGGGGTGAGTGAGCTCACTGGAGCTCTGTTGGGACTGCTGTGGATTTCTTTGTGGGCAGAAAAAGATGCTAACGCAGGGAGGAGCCCAGTACAAAAGGGCTGCATGCAGCACCGGGAGAAACACAACGAGTGAGTAAGAGAGACGGAATGAGCGAGCTCAACAGAGCTGTGTCAGGACTGCTGCAGATTTCTTTGTGGGCAGAAAAAGGCACCAACACAGGCAGGAGCCCCATACAAAGGGCAGCCTGCAGCATCAGGACAAACAGAATGAGAGCGTAAGACAGTGGGAGTGAGTGACCTCAATGGAGCTATGTCAGGACAGCTGCAGATTTCTTTGTGGGCAGAAAAAGGTGCCAACACAGGCAGGAGCCCAGTACAAAAGAGCAGCCTGCAGCACTGGGAGAAACATAACGAGTGAGTAAGAGAGGCGGAGTGAGCGAGCTCAACGGAGCTGTGTCAGGACTGCTACAGATTTCTTTGTGGGCAGAAAAAGGCAGCAATGCATGCAGGGGCCCAGTACAAAAGGCCAGCCTGCAGCGGCGGGAGAAACAGAACGAGCGACTGAGAGAGAGGGAGTGAGCGAGCTCAAAGGAGCTCTGTCGGGACTGTTGCAGATTTCTTTGTGGGCAGAAAAAGTAACCAACAGAGGCAGGAGCCCAGTACAAAAGGGCAACCTGCAGCGCCAGGAGAAACAGAATGAGTGAGTGAGACAGGGGGACTGAGTGACCTCAACGGAGCTCTATCATGACTGCTGTGGAATTCTTTGTGGGAAGAAAAAGACAGCAATGCAGGCAGGAGCCCAGTACAAAAGGCCAGCCTGCAGCATCAGCAGAAACAGAATGAGCGAGTGAGAGAGAGGGAGTGAGCAAGCTCAACGGAGGTCTAGCGTGACTGCTGCAGATTTCTTTGTGGGCAGGAAAAGGCAGCTATGCAGGCAGGAGCCCAGTGCAAAAGACCAGCCTGCAGTGCCAGCAGAAATGGATGAGTGAATGACAGAGGGGGAGTGAGCGACCTCAACGGAGCTGTGTTAGTACTGCTGCAGATCTCTTTGTGGGCAGAAAAAGCCACCAACACAGGCAGGAACCCAGTACAAAAGGGCAGCCTGCAGCAGCGGGAGACACAGAACGAGTGAGTGAGGGATGTGGAGTGAGTGAGCTCACTGGAGCTCTGTTGGGACTGCTGCGGATTTCTTTGTGGGCAGAAAAAGGCAGTAATGCACATAGGGGACCAGTACAAAAGTACAGCCTACAGCGGCGGGAGAAACAAAATGAATGAGTGAGAGAGGTGGAGCGAGTGAGCGAGCTCAACGGAGCTCTGTCAGGACTGCTGCAGATTTCTTTGTGGCCAGAAAAAGGTGCCAACAGAGGCAGGAGCCCAGTACAAAAGGGCAGCCTGCAGTGCCAGGAGAAACAGAATGAGTGCGTGAGACGGGGGACTGAGCAACCTCAACAGTGCTCTGTCGGCACAGCTGCAGATATCTTTGTGGGTAGAAAAAGGTGCCAATGCAGGCAGGAACCCAGTAGAAAAGGGCAGCCTGCAGCAGAAGGAGACATAGAACGAGTGAGTGAGGGAGGGGGACTGAGTGAGCATGCTCAACGGAGCTCTGTCGGGACTGCTGCAGATTTCTTTGTGGCCAGAAAAAGGTGCCAACAGAGGCAGGAGCCCAGTACAAAAGGGCAGCCTGCAGTGCCAGGAGAAACAGAATGAGTGCGTGAGAGAGGGGGAGTGAGCAACCTCAAAGGACCTCTGTCGGGACAGCAGCAGATTTCTTTGTGGGCAGAAAAAGCCCCTAGTGCAGGCAGGAGACCAGTACAAAAGGGCAGGCTGCAGCAGAGGGAGACACAGAATGAGTGAGTGAGGGACGGGGAGTGAGTGAGCTCAAGGGAGGTCTGTTGGAACTGCTGCGGATTTCTTTATGGGTACAAAGAGGCAGCAATGCATGCAGGGCCCAGTACAAAATGACAGCCTGCAACGGCGGGAGAAACAGAATGAGAGAGTGAGGGAGGGGGAGTGAGCGAGCTCAATGGAGCTCCATTGTGACTGCTGCAGATTTCTTTGTGGGTAGAAGAAGGCGGCAATGCAGGCAGGAGCCCAGTACAAAAGGCCAGCCTGCAGCGCCAGCAGAAATGGAATGAGCGAGTGAGAGAGGGGGAGTGAGCGAGCTCAACGGAGCTGTGTCAGGACTGCTGCAGATTTCTTTGTAGGCAGAAAAGGAAGCAATGCATGTAGGGGCCCACTACAAAAGGACAGCCTGCAGCAGCGGGAGAAACAGAACAACCGAGTGAGAGAAGGGGAGTGAACGAGTGCAGCTGAGCTCTAGTGTGACTGCTGCAGATTTCTTTGTGGGCAGAAGAAGATGGCAAGGCTGGCAGGAGCCCCGTACAGAAGGGCAGCCTGCAGCTCTGGCAGAAACGGAACAAGCAAGTGAGAGAGGGTGAGTGAGTGAGCTCAACAGAGCTCTGTCGGGCTGCTGCAGATTTCTTTGTGGCCAGAAAAAGATGCCAACAGAGGCAGAAGCCCAGTACAAAAGGACAGCCTGCAGCACCAGGACAAACAGAACGAGCGAGTGAGGGAGGGGAGTGAGCAACCTCAACGGAGCTCTGTCGGGACAGCTGTGGATTTCTTTCTGGTCAGAAAAAGTTGTAAATGCAGGCAGGAGCCCAGTACAAAAGGGCAGCCTGCAACACTGGCAGAAATGGAACAGGCGAGTGAGAGAGGGGGAGCGAGCAAGCTCAACGGACCTCTGTCAGGACTGCTGCAGATTTCTTTGTGGGCAGAAAAAGGCACCAACAGAGGCAGGAGCCCCATACAAAGGGCAGCCTGCAGCACCAGGAGAAACAGTATGAGCGAGTGAGACAAGGGGAGTGAGTGACCTCAATGGAGCTGTATCGTGACTGCTGCAGATTGCTTTGTGGGCAGAAAAAGGCAGCAATGCAGGCAGGAGCCCAGTACAAAAGGCCAGCCTGCAGCGCCGGGAGAAACAAAATGAGTGAGTGAGAGAGGGGGAATGAGCGAGCTCAATGGAGTTGTGTTAGGACTGCTGCAGATTTCTTTGTGGACAGAAAAGGGTGCCAATGCAGGCAGGAGCCCAATACAAAACAGCAGCCTGCAGCACTGGGAGAAACAGAATGAGCAAGTGACAGAGGGCCACTGAGCGAACTCAACGGACCAACGCAATCAACATTCGGCATTGACAAATGCTTGTTTAGCCTCTGCCACCCTAACCACTCTGTTCACCTCTCTTGGCTTAGCAGAGTAATCCACCCTATAATCTTCCTTCCGAGTGTACTTCTGAAATGCTGCCCTCTTGTCACCTACAGCTTTTGCCACCTCCTTTCCAAACCAGCTGGGCTTTTTGGCTTTAACTTTTCTACTTTTGATATTGGCACACTCTTTTGTGCCCTCCTTTATTACTACCAGTTTCTGTTCTACATCCATTTCCCTTCTGAGCCCAGCAAAGTGGCCTACAAGAATTTCTGCCATCCAATCAAAGTCAGCCCTCTTAAAGTACAAAATGCTTGCCTTGGTTCTGACCATCCCTCTGTCCATGTCCAGGTGGAACCACACTACATGGTGGTCACTACCTGCAAGTGGTCCTGCCACGTTTACTTCCTGAACATGCCTACAGTTGGACAGCACTAGGTCTACTACAACTCTCTCCCTAGGTGGTTCCAAGACAACCTGAGCCAGGGAACCATCTTGCATGCTAGTACAGGAGGTAGCTGGGATTTCCAATCCACCCAGGTAGTTTGAAATGCCCCATTATTACTGCCTTCCCCTTACTGGCCATTTTGGTGATTTGAGACCCTAGTATTCTGTCCAACTCCTATTCCTCAGCAGGTGGCTTGTAGCCACCCCATCCTTAGTTTCTACTGCCTAGTGGATTGAACCTGTACCCATAGTGCTTCAGTCTTACCCTCCACTGCTTTATGTAATGCAGGACAATACTGAGTATACTAAGTACAGCAGTGATGCAGGAGAACATGGAGAACAGCAGTGATGCAGGAGAACAAGGAATACAGCAGTGGTGTAGGAGAACATGGAGTACAGCAGAGACGAAGGAGAAAATGGAGTGCAGCCATGAGGCAAGAAAATATGGAGTACAGCAGAGATGCAGGTTAACATGGAGTACAGCAGAGGTGCAGGAGAACATGGAGTACAGCAGTGATGCAGAACATGGAGTACAGCAGTGATTCAGGAGCACATAGAGTACAGCAGTAATTCAGGAAAACATGGAGTACAGCAGCGATGCAGAACATGGAGTAAAGCAGTGATGCAGGAGCACATAGAGTACAGCAGTAATTCAGGAGAACATGGAGTACAGCAGAGATGCAGAAGAACATGAAATACAGCAGTGATGCAGAACATGGAGTACAGCAGAGATGTAGGAGAACATGGAGTACAGCAGTGATGCATTCTTGCCTTTCTGGGTCGGACCCGAAAAAGGGCTTTTAGTCCAGTGTCCTTATCCGGTTAACAAATGATTAAATAAAAATAAGTAAAATGCAGGATAACATGGAGTACAGCAGTAATGTAGGAGAACATGGAGTACAGCAGTAATTCAGGAGAACATGGAATACAGCAGTGGTGCAGGAGAACACTGAGTACAGCAGTGATGTAGGAGAACATGGAGTACAGCAATAATTCAGGAGAACATGGTGTATAGCAGTGATACCAGAGGATACAGTGATGCTCCGTGTCTCAGTACCGATCAGTGTATAGTACTCATTGTCAGCATTCAGTGTGGTAAATGGCTCAAGGTAGCACTAGGGCACAGCTGATCACTGACAGCTCCAGGGCACAACTGATTGCTGACAGCTCTAGGGCACAAGAGTTCACTGACAGCTCTAGGGAACAACTGATCATTGACAGCTCCAGAGCACAACTGATCACTGACAGCTCCAGGGCACAACAGTTCACTGACAGCTCTACGGCACAACAGATCACTGACAACTCCAGAGCACAACTGATCACTGACAGCTCCAGGGCACAACAGTTCACTGACAGCTTTAGGGCACAACAGATCACTGACAGCTCTAGGACACAACTGATTGCTGACAGCTCTAGGGCATAACTGATCGCTGACAGCTCTAGGGCACAACTGATCACTGACAGCTCTAGGGCATAACTGATTGCTGACAGCTATAGGGCACAGCTGATCATTGATAGCTCTAGGGCACAACAGATCACTGACAGCTCTAGGGCACAACTGATCACTGACAGCTCTAGGGCACAACAGTTCACTGACAGCTCTAGGGCACAACTGATCACTGACAGCTCTAGGGCATAACTGATCACTGACAGCTCTAGCTTTAAGTCTAGGGACACATGACAACTGACATTCTGACATGTAATTCTAGGGGTAAGTTATCCCCTTCCCCCAAGTGCTGGCATATATACAGTACATCTATATCTACGCATACAGATATGTATATGGGCAACTAATTATACTGGCTTGTACAGTTGTTTGTAGAACTCAGGCTTATGGTGCCACAGTTGTTTTATGTACATCAGTGTCCTGTACCTTCACTGGGCACTCCCTCCAGTTTTTTTTCCTGTCACTGGTAAGAGGACAAGCTTGTTCTAACATCACAGGAATGCGGTACTCAACTCCTGCAGGTGCAGTGACAGTAAAGTAGTGTGCCAGTACTAGAGCCCATTAGCTGCTTGCGTTGCTGCTGCTGGGTAGTCTGACAGGTTTCTTTATCTACACCCACAGCTTTAGTAATCTACAGTGAGCTGTGGAGTTGAGAAGGGGTGAAGTGCATTTTTCTTTGAATCACAGTGTTGTAGGCATAATGGCAATGTATGACAGTAGTCAATTTTGATTCTCCTTTGTTTCTCTCAATGGCTTCCCACATTTGTGATGTCATTACGGAGCAATGAATAACAGCAGAAACCTGGCACCATGCCAAACGGAAATGAAATGGAACACTTAGAGATGAACACTAAGGCACAAGGGCTTTGCAGGAGGGAATCCAGGCAGGGATCTGAGAGCCACCAGCCCTTTCACATATCCCAGGCAGGGAGTGGGGAGTCATCAGCCCATTCACATATCCCAGCCAGGGAGCTGGGAGTCACCAGTCAATTCAGATATTCCAGGCAAGGAGCTAAGAGTCACCAGCCTATTCACATATCCCAGGCAAGGAGCTTGGAGTCACCAGTCCATTCACATATCCCAGGCAGGGAGCTGAAAGTCACCAGCCCATTCACATATCCCAGGCAGGGAGCTGGGAGCCACCAGTCCATTCACATATCCCAGGCAGGGAGCTAAGAGTCATCAGCCCATTCACATATCCCAGGCAGGGAGCTGGGAGCCACCAGCCCATTCACATATCCCAGGCAGGGAGCTGGGAGCCACCAGCCCATTCACATATCCCAGGCAGGGAGCTGGGAGCCACCAGCCCATTCACATATCCCAGGCAGGGAGCTGGGAGCCACCAGCCCATTCACATATCCCAGGCAGGAGCTGGGAGCCACCAGCCCATTCACAAATCCCAGGCAGGGAGCTGGGAGCCACCAGCCCATTCACAAATCCCAGGCAGGGCTGGGAGCCACCAGCCCATTCACATATCCCAGGCAGGGAGCTGAGCCACCAGCCCATTCACAAATCCCAGGCAGGAGCTGGGAGCCACCAGCCCATTCACATATCCCAGGCAGGGAGCTGGGAGCCACCAGCCCATTCACAAATCCCAGGCAGGGAGCTGGGAGCCACCAGCCCATTCACAAATCCCAGGCAGGGAGCTGGGAGCCACCAGCCCATTCACAAATCCCAGGCAGGGAGCTGGGAGCCACCAGCCCATTCACAAATCCCAGGCAGGGAGCTGGGAGCCACCAGCCCATTCACAAATCCCAGGCAGGGAGCTGGGAGCCACCAGCCCATTCACAAATCCCAGGCAGGAGCTGGGAGCCACCAGCCCATTCACATATCCCAGGCAGGGAGCTGGGAGCCACCAGCCCATTCACATATCCCAGGCAGGGAGCTGGGAGCCACCAGCCCATTCACATATCCCAGGCAGGGAGCTGGGAGCCACCAGCCCATTCACATATCCCAGGCAGGGAGCTGGGAGCCACCAGCCCATTCACATATCCCAGGCAGGGAGCTGGGAGCCACCAGCCCATTCACATATCCCAGGCAAGGAACTGGGAGCCACCAGCCCATTCACATATCCCAGGCAGGGAGCTGGGAGCCACCAGCCCATTCACATATCCCAGGCAAGGAACTGAGAGCCACCAGCCCATTCACATATCCCAGGCAGGGAGCTGGGAGCCACCAGCCCATTCACATATCCCAGGCAAGGAACTGGGAATCACCAGCCCATTCACATATCCCAGGCAGGGCGCTGGGAGCCACCAGCCCATTCACATATCCCAGGCAGAGAGCTGGGAGTCACCAGCCCATTCACATATCCCAGGCAGGGCGCTGAGATTCACCAGCCCATTCACATATCCCAGGCAGAGAGCTGGGAGTCACCAGCCCATTCACATGTCCCAGGCAGGGAGCTGAGAGTCACCAGCCCATTCACATATCCCAGGCAGAGAGCTGGGACCCACCAGCCCATTCACATATCCCAGGCAGGGAGCTGAGAGTCACCAGCCCATTCACATATCCCAGGCAGGGACCTGGGACCCACCAGCCCATTCACATATCCCAGGCAGGGAGCTGAGAGTCACCAGCCCATTCACATATCCCAGGCAGGGAGCTGGGAGTCACCAGCCCATTCACATATCCCAGGCAGGGAGCTGGGAGCCACCAGCCCATTCACATATCCCAGGCAGGGAGCTGGGAGCCACCAGCCCATTCACATATCCCAGGCAGGGAGCTGGGAGCCACCAGCCCATTCACATATCCCAGGCAGGGAGCTGGGAGCCACCAGCCCATTCACATATCCCAGGCAGGGAGCTGGGAGCCACCAGCCCATTCACATATCCCAGGCAGGGAGCTGGGAGCCACCAGCCCATTCACATATCCCAGGCAGGGAGCTGGGAGCCACCAGCCCATTCACATATCCCAGGCAAGGAACTGAGAGCCACCAGCCCATTCACATATCCCAGGCAGGGAGCTGGGAGCCACCAGCCCATTCACATATCCCAGGCAAGGAGCTGGGAATCACCAGCCCATTCACATATCCCAGGCAGGGCACTGAGATTCACCAGCCCATTCACATATCACAGGCAGAGAGCTGGAAGTCACCAGCCCATTCACATGTCCCAGGCAGGGAGCTGAGATTCACCAGCCTATTCACATATCCCAGGCAGGGACCTGGGACCCACCAGCTCATTCACATATCCCAGGCAGGGAGCTGAGAGTCACCAGCCCATTCACATATCCCAGGCAGGGACCTGGGAGTCACCAGCCCATTCACATATCCCAGGCAGGGATCTGGGAGTCACCATCCCATCCACATATCCCAGGCAAGGGGCTGAAAGTCACCAGCCCATTTGCATATCCCAGACAGGGCACTGAGAGTAACCAGCCCATTCACATATCCCAGGCAGGGAGCCGGGAGTCACCAGCCCATTCGCATATCCCAAGCAGGGAGCTGAGAGTCACCAGCCCATTCACATATCCCAGGCAGGGAGCTTGGAGTCACCAGCCCATTCACATATCCCAGGCAGGGATCTGGGAGTCACCATCCCATTCACATATCCCAGGCAAGGAGCTGGGAGTCACCAGCCCATTCCCATATCCCAGACAGGCCACTGAAAGTCTCCAGCACATTCACATATTCCATACAGGGATCTGGGAATCACCAGCCCATTCACATATCCCAGGCAGGACGCTGAGAGTCACCAGCCCATTCACATATCCCAGGCAGGGATCTGGGAGTCACCATCCCATCCACATATCCCAGGCAAGGAGCTGGGAGTCACCAGCCCATTCCTATATCCCAGACAGGCCACTGAAAGTCGCCAGCACGCTCACATATTCCATACAGGGATCTGGGAATCACCAGCCCATTCACATATCCCAGGCAGGGCACTGAGATTCACCAGCCCATTCACATATCACAGGCAGAGAGCTGGGAGTCACCTGCCCATTCACATGTCCCAGGCAGGGACCTGGGAGCCACCAGCTCATTCACATATCCCAGGCAGGGAGCTGGGAGTCACCAGCCCATTCACATATCCCAGGCAAGGAGCTGGGAATCACCAGCCCATTCACATATCCCAGGCAAGGAACTGGGAGCCACCAGCCCATTCACATATCCCAGGCAGGGAGCTGGGAGTCACCAGCCCATTCACATATCCCAGGCAAGGAGCTGGGAGCCACCAGCCCATTCACATATCCCAGGCAGGAAGCTGGGAGTCACCAGCCCATTCGCATATCCCAAGCAGGGAGCTGAGAGTCACCAGCCCATTCACATATCCCAGGCAGGGAGCTGGGAGTCACGAGCCCATTCACATATCCCAGGCAGGGATCTGGGAGTCACCATCCCATTCACATATCCCAGGCAAGGAGCTGGGAGTCACCAGCCCATTCCCATATCCCAGACAGGCCACTGAAAGTCGCCAGCACGTTCAGATATTCCATACAGGGATCTGGGAATCACCAGCCCATTCACATATCCCAGGCAGGGATCTGTGAGTCCGTACTGCATTTACATAACCGAGGGGCACTGAGAGTCAGCAGTGCAATCAGATTCTCAGGCTGGGATCCGAGAGTCACCAGTACATTTATAATCCCAGGCAGGAAACCGGGAGTCACCAGCCCAGTCACATATCCCAGGCAGGGACCTGGGAGCCACCAGCTCATTCACATATCCCAGGCGGGGTGCTGGGAGTCACCAGCCCATTCACTTATCCCAGGCAGGGATCAGGGAGTCACCATCCCATCCACATATCCCAGGAAAGGAGCTGAGAGTCACCAGCCCATTCACATATCCCAGGCAGGGAGCTGAGAGTCACCAGCCCATTCACTTATCCCAGGCAGGGATCAGGGAGTCACCATGCCATCCAGATATCCCAGGCAAGGAGCTGAGAGTCACCAGCCCATTCACATATCCCAGGCAGGGAGCTGGGAGTCACCAGCCCATTCACATATCCCAGGCAGGGACCTGGGACCCACCAGTTCATTCACATATCCCAGGCAAGGAGCTGGGAGTCACCCGGCCATTTACATATCCCAGGCAGGGACCTGGGAGCCACCAGCTGATTCACATATCCCAGGCAGGGACCTGGGAGTCACCAGCCCATTCACATATCCCAGGCAGGGAGCTGGGAGTCACCAGCCCATTCGCATATCCCAAGCAGGGAGCTGAGAGTCACCAGCCCATTCACATATCCCAGGCAGGGAGCTTGGAGTCACCAGCCCATTCACATATCCCAGGCAGGGATCTAGGAGTCACCATTCCATTCACATATCCCAGGCAAGGAGCTGGGAGTCACCAGCCCATTCCCATATCCCAGACAGGCCACTGAATGTCGCCAGCATGTTCACATATTCCATACAGGGATCTGGGAATCACCAGCCCATTCACATATCCCAGGCAGGGCGCTGAGAGTCACCAGCCCATTCACATATCCCAGGCAGGGATCTGGGAGTCACCATCACATTCACATATCCCAGGCAAGGAGCTGGGAGTCACCAGCCCATTCCTATATCCCAGACAGGCCACTGAAAGTTGCCAGCACGTTCACATATTCCATACAGGGATCTGGGAATCACCAGCCCTTTCACATATCCCAGGCAGGGCACTGAGATTCACCAGCCCATTCACATATCACAGGCAGAGAGCTGGGAGTCACCTGCCCATTCACATGTCCCAGGCAGGGAGCTGAGATTCACCAACCCATTCACATATCCCAGGCAGGGACCTGGGACCCACCAGCTAATTCACATATCCCAGGCAAGGAGCTGGGAGTCACCAGCCCATTCACATATCCCAGGCAGGGACCTGGGAGCCACCAGCTCATTCACATATCCCAGGCAGGGACCCGGGAGTCACCAGCCCATTCACATATCCCAGGCAGGGATCTGTTAGTCACCATCCCATCCACATATCCCAGGCAAGGGGCTGAAAGTCACCAGCCCATTTGCATATCCCAGACAGGGCACTGAGAGTCACCAGCCCATTCACATATCCCAGGCAGGGAGCTGGGAGTCACCAGCCCATTCGCATATCCCAAGCAGGGAGCTGAGAGTCACCAGCCCATTCCCATATCCCAGACAGGCCACTGAAAGTCGCCAGCACGTTCAGATATTCCATACAGGGATCTGGGAATCACCAGCCCATTCACATATCCCAGGCAGGGATCTGTGAGTCCGTACCGCATTTACATAACCGAGGGGCACTGAGAGTCAGCAGTGCAATCAGATTCTCAGGCTGGGATCTGAGAGTCACCAGCCCATTCACATATCCCAGGCAGGGACCTGGGAGCCACCAGCTCATTCACATATCCAGGCAGGGCGCTGGGAGTCACCAGCCCATTCACTTATCCCAGGCAGGGATCAGGGAGTCACCATCCCACTTGCATATCCCAGGCAAGGAGCTGGGAGTCACCCGCCCATTCATATATCCCAGACATGGCACTGAGAATCACCAGCCCATTCCTATATCCCAGACAGGCCACTGAAAGTCACCAGCACGTTCACATATTCCATACAGGGATCTGGGAATCACCAGCCCATTCACATATCCCAGGCAGGGATCTGTGAGTCCATACCGCATTCACATATCTGAGGCAGGGCACTGAGAATCAGCAGTGCAATCAGATTCTCAGGCTGGGATCCGCGAGTCACCAGTGCATTCACATATCCCAAGCAGGGATCTGGGAATTTGCACCACACTCACATATCCCAGGAATGGAGCTGAGAGTCACCAGCACATTCACATATCCCAGAGAGGGCACTGAGAGTCACCAGTGCATTCACAATCCCAGGCAAGGATCTGAGAGTCACCAGTGCATTCACATATCCCAGGCAGGGATCTGAGAGTCATGAGTACATTCACAGTCCCAGGCAGGGTACTGAGAGTCACCAGTGCATTCACATTGTCACATTCAGCATGTCTGGTGATGGTTCCTGGAGAGGTCTGGACAAGGGGGGATGGCAGAAAATGTTTGGCGTTGGGTCTTGGAGGGGCCACCAGCAGTTAGGGCAGTCATCTTTGGTAGGATTGTGGGGTATACCGACTGTGGAGCAGCCATGGTCCCAAACTGGGCTTGGAGGGGAGGAGGTTGCCCAGTCTATAGGCAGTTATTACAACTCACAGGAGAGATTGAATGGGTATAAAGGCAGCTGGAGGGGTTGGGGGGGGCCGAACATATCGGGGGTGGGGTGGGGGGACAGGTGGCTAATGATAATGTAAGACCTGGACTCGGTTCATTGGATAAGGGGGAAAAAGATAAGGACAGCAGCCCTGAGGCAAGAAGGGGGATTCTACCTGGGAGGAGATCAGGCGGGGAAGACATCAAAACATAGGGGGATGGTGGGGGACATGAGAGTAGGCGGAGGTAGGAGGCCACCCAGACAGAGAGCTCTCAGGAAAGAGGAACAGATGAAGGGGGCTGGCTTTCTGAGCTATGACAGCTTTGAGCCACTGCGTAAGCTGAGTGCAGAAGGAGGGGTAACGGGGAAAGGGGAGGCAGAGGAGGTTGAAAAAAGGAGTACATAGGACAACGGAGGGTGGTGGAGGCAGGACAGTCAGAAAAGCAAGAAAAAAAGGGATGAGGGCGAGGCTGTTATCAAAAAGGGAAAAGAGAGAAAAGTACAGAGGGAAGGTACGGGGCTGGGAACTTGACCAGTGTGAAAAAAGGGAAAACTGAGACCAGTGAGCGTCATCCTCTGGGAGTGGATGACCCTATCAGAGTAGGGCAAAAGGGTTCGAGAGGCCTGCAGGATGGCCTTGAGGGGAGTAAGGTGATGGGGGAGAAGGCAGGTGGGGGGACATTAGGAGTGCTGTCTTGGGGAACGGGTGGTAGGTACCAAAAGGGAGGGGAGGCAGAGTGGTAGGCTTGGCTGGGATGGGGCTAGTTGGAGGTGCCAGAGAAACCGGAAAAATCAAGGCATGACAGGAAGAAGAGTAGGGCTACGGGTGGTTGTCTCATAGACAAACCGGAGGGTGGGTGGGGGGGTTGGATGAGGGGAAGGGGAGAAGATCGAGGCTCAGGCGGAGCCCACAAGGAGACAGGCATAAGACCAAGAGGGACACTAAGGTACTCCTTCTGGGGGACTCCATGATCAGGGGTATCCAGTGGGAGGATCAGGAGTGGCATAACGGAGCCCAGTTAAGGTAGTAAGTATTTCTGGTATGACTGTGCATAGGGCAAAATTCCTGGTGTAGGAGCTGGCATGGGACTGTGGGGATCACCTGACTTCTTGGTACACCTGGGAACCAATGATATTGAAGGAAACAGTGAGTTAGAAGTTCAGGCAAGGTTCCGGGAACTGGCTAGGGTTTGCCAGGAAAATGGCTGCACAGTCTCCTTCTCGGAAATCCTGTCCGTACCTAGGGCAATGGTGGAAAAGCAGCAGAAGATCAGGGAAGTAAATGACTGGCTCAGACAGTGGGGTGAAGCACAGGGGATCGCAGTGTTAGGGGACTGGCAGGGAATATGGGAGGACAAGGGGCTGTACGCTAGGGATAGGCTGCACCTTAACCTGGTAGGGAAGGAGGTACTCAAGCAGGAAACGGAGGCATTTATTCAGGCTAGATGGGGTCTAAACTTGTGAAGGGGGGAGGGGAGGGCTGTGGGGCTGATCCTACCATGACTATTGGGAGTAGGCTCAGACAACGACCCCAGAAAGGTGGGGGTAAATGGGACCTTTGGGGAGGCTTGTAGGCAGCCAGAGTGTAAGCTCTGGGAAGGATATGGGAAAGGGGGGTTGGGAAAGAGATTGGAGCTTGGTACTTGTTAATACCCGGAGCCTGGGAAATAAAATGCCTGAGTTCCAGGCCATGCTGGTGGGGGGGAGGTGGATGTGGCAGCGGTCACTGAAACCTGGGCCACCCCTGGCCACAAATGGGATCGTAATCTGAGTGGGTTCACTGTACTTAGGAAGGATAGAACAGAGGGCAAGGGGGAGGGGTAGCCTTGTTTATCAGGGATTACATTTAAATTATTAGGATAGAGGAGGCAGAGGGCAAGGTGGAAGCCTTATGGGTCACCTTGTGAACTCCAGGGGGAAGGAAGATCAAGATAGGAGCGGTTTGTAGGCCACCTGGACTCACTGAGGAACTAGAGGATGGTTTGCTGGCTAACATTAAGAGGCAGTGTGGCCAGGAAGGGGAAGGAGTGGTGTTATGGGGGGCCTCAATATTCCGGCCACTGATTGAGATAATATGATGTCCATGGCAGCGAGGGAGCAGAGACTGCTGGATGGCTTCCTGGACACATTCCTAAATCAGCAGCTGATTGACCCAACGAGGGAGGGCTGTAACTGGCAGACAGGGACCTGGCACGAGACCTAGTCATGGAGGATCCCCAGGCTGGGAATGACCATGACATGATCTGGTTTCAGCTTGAACTGGGGAGGGATCATACTAGGACAGAGAAGTTTGATTTTAGGGGTCAGACTTTAGGTACATGGGGGAAATTCTCCAAGGGCATCTGGGGGAGTTAGAACCAGGTATGGATGTAGAAGGTCATGGGGGATCATAAACAGCGGGCTATGGGAGGCTACCACGGCCTGTGCAAAAGGGAGGCACAAAGGTGGGAGGTCTCAAAAATCATGATGGTGGAACAAGGAGGTCCAGGAGGCAGTGAGGGAAAAGAAGGTGGCCTACAGTAGATACAAAGGATGGCAAAGGGAGAGGGAGCCCTATCACTGGCAGCCAGGCAGGTCAACCGAGTAGTGAGGGGGGCAAAGGTTAGAAAGGAACAGAGGCTTGCGCAGGGGATTCAGGAGGGGAGAAAGGGTTTTATAGGTATATTGGTGAGAGGAGGGAAGTCAAGGGCCAGCTCACTAGGCTATGGATGGGGGGGTGGATGGAAGGGGCTGGGGAGAAGTTGGAGGTACTCAATGAGTACTTTGCCTCGGTATTCTCTAGGGAGGGGGGCTGGGTATATGCCATATATGAGGCTGCAGGGAACAGACGGGGCAGCAGACCTGCCTATTAGAGTACCTGCTGGCAAAAGGGGCATTGGGAGAGAAGGTCTGGGGGCAGGGAGACAGAATGGATCTGCCAATGAGGGGGAAATAACAGATGCCGATATCACTATCAGCCGTGTGTCGGAAGCCCTCAAGTCCCTAAAGAAGGACAAATCCCAGGGCCCTGACGCTGTCCACCCCAGAGTACTGTGGGAGTTGGCTGATGTCTTGGCTGCACCACTGGTGGAGCTGTTTAACTTGTCCCTGCAGATGGGGAGTGTGCCCAGGGACGGGAGGCAGGCACATGTTGTGCCCATCCATACAGGGAGTTCAAGGGAAAAACCGGGGAACTATAGACCCATCAGTTTGACGTCAGTGGTGGGAAAACTAATGGAGAGTATACTTAGGGATAGGCTGGGGGGGCTTCTTAAGTGTGAAGGGATACATAGATGACCAGCAACACGGGTTTATACCAGGTAGGTCATGTCAGACTAACCTTGTGGAGTTATGCCGGTGGGTGACATCAGTATTCGACCAGTGGAGACTGGTAGATGCACTGTTCTTGGACTTCAGCAAGGCCTTTGATTCAGTCCCACACAGGATTGTTGGAGAAGCTGACGAAAATGGGGGTGGAACCACTAATGGTTAGGTGGATTGGAAACTGGCTGACCAAGTGCACCCAGAGGGTAGTGGTGGGGGGGGGCCTCATCTTCAAGGGAAGTCATTAGTGGAGTCCCACAGCGGTCAGTTCTGGGGCTGCTCCTGTGTAATGCCTACATCTCTGATATCAGGGTGGGTATCTGCTGCAAAATGAGTCTCTCTGCGGATGACTCTAAACTGGGGATGAGGTGGATGGACAGGAAGGGAAGGCAGCCCTGCAAAAGGATCTGGACACTCTGGAGAGATGGTCACACACCTGGGGTTTGCAATTTAATTCCTCCAAGTGCAAGGTGCTACGCCTAGGGAGAGGGAACCCTGAATATATGTACATCCTGGGAGGGGAGGAGCTGCAGGCTTCGGCAGGGGAAAAAGAATTGGGAGTCCTGGTTGATGTCAACATGAATAGCTCAGAGCAGTGCAGGAGGGCTGTGGTCAGGGCAAATAGCTGCTGGGATGCATCACCAGGGAGATTACCTCGAGAAGCAGGGGGGTGATCTTGCTACTTAACACCAGCCTGGTCAGACCACACCTGGAGTACTGTGTGCAGTTCTGGAGGTCGCACCTTAGCAGAGACATCCTGCTTCTGGAGAGGGTTCAGAGGAGGGCAACTAGAATGATCTGGGGACTGGGGAACATGATGCACGAGGAGCGTCTGGAGGAGCTCAACCTGTTCTCGCTGGAGGAGAGGAGGGATGAGGGGATATGACTGAGGTCTTCAAATACCTCAAGGGAGTTAATAAGGTAAACCTAGATGGGATCCTTCAGCTGAAGGAGGGAGGAGTCCCAGAGGGCACAGTTGGAAGACTTAGGGTGGAAGGCTGAGGAGGGAAAGGAAGAGAAAGTACTTCACTGAGAGAGTGGTGGAACCATAGAATGCACTGCCTGAGGAGCTTGTACAGGTAGCTACTGTGGACGAGTTCAAGAGAGAATGGGACAGGTATATGCAAGGTATGAAGAGGGGGATGGCCTACCCGGGAGGGGTACTAGGAGAGGGGGATGGGACAGGCAGGAAGGGAGCAAGGTGGAAGGCTACAGTAACCAATCAGGGTGCTGAAGCTCAAGCAGATACGATAGACCATGAGGCCTACTCTGCTGGCGTTTTAGTATATTAGTATATCCCAGGAAGGGAGCTGGAAGTCACCAGTGCGTTCACATGTAACTACCAGGTGGCGCTATCCCAAGGGCTACTACCCCTGCCTGCTTGACTACTGACAGGTTGAGGGGCCTAGGTTCTATGGCGGGTGCCTCCACCCAGAGGTCAGGGTTTGTAATGGTTGGTCTAATTTGGTCACAGCCTTCTGGGACACTGAGACCCCCTTCTAATCCATCTAATGGCCCACATGATGCACGGCAGTTACAGTACCAATACCCCACATGTACACACTGTTCATTCATAAGGTACCACTTACCCTCGAGACTGATTCGCAGGTTCGACTCTGAGGACCCCTTGAAAAATAAGGTTAAGCAGCATACACAAACCAGTACAGTGCTTGGCATGAAGGTACTAACACTTCAGACAGTTTAAAGTTTAACAACAACAACAAATCTGACTTATTTAGGGAAAAGTAACATGGAAGGGGGAAATCAGGTTAATTAGTGGCATTAAATTGCAGTATTGTGCACACATACAGGGTCTGAAAAGTCACACTCCGGGTACCCAGGTTGGGGGGGAGGCTAGCCAGGTCTGTTGTCCGGGGTTGGCTGGCAGGTGCGGATGGATAGGGCCCTGTAGAAGAAAATATATGCACAACACCCAATTGTAATCCGGAGCCTGATGGCTCAGTCCATGAAGCAAAGAAACAACAAGAATTAGATGACACACTTGTGATTGAAAACAGGCTGCAGGGGAATACCCTGATTTGTACTCACAATATCCAAGCTGAGAACCGGATGGTGGATGTTCTTCTGGATTGTCAGAAACAGCAGGGCATGGAGACAAGGTCCTTGTGACTGGACCCCACTGCAGTTTACAGCAAACGGATTTAGTTTGAGACAAGCTGGGGTTTGCTTCCAGCTTCAACACACAGCACACAGCACAGGGGATTGGAAATAGTGATTCCCCACAAGCACTACGCACATTCATATGTAAAAGGAAAGTGCTATACCAGGCAGGCTGCTCCTCGATCCCGATCGCAATTACTGCAAGATACCCGGGAGCACACACAGCAGCTTCAGTTCCTGACAGACCGAGCACGATTCAGCAATTTCTCCAGTCTTCTACAGGGTGATCCTGGTTTCCACACTTCTATTGCTTCTTTCTCCTCACAACTCGGATTCAGTCCAAACTGGCACTCACAAAGGCTGCAGACCGAAACTCAGGGCCTCACACGTGCTTCCTGTGCTAAACTATGCACCACAGAAGCACACAGCTCCTTCTCTCTTCACTGCCACAACTGATCTGATCTTTCCAGTCACAGAGCAGGGCATTTCCTTTAGCTCCACGCTATTCTGTTGGCTGATTCAGCTGTCACTCACAATAAGACTCCCTCTGTTGGTAGAAAAAGGTGCCAAGGTCAAAACTACATTTTCCAGAGTCACTGCCCATACAATCCCCTTGTGGCTTGCTCAAATTAAGAGTCCAAGTTCTGATTCACCCACAGGCTCCATTTTAGGGCTCCCTTAATCCAACTGGCCCAGCACAGCAGTTTAGGTATAAAATGGAGAGGTAACACACACAGAGTCCCAGCTGGAATAAAGGCAGGTTAGACAAACTACAATTTTGCTAATACTTTAAATAATTACAGGCAAACAGTTACAGCTTTCAGATGGGCTCCCTTTGCACCTTCAGCGACCGAAAAATGGAGCAGTTACTCCGTAGCTCGGGCGGGATTCGAGCATTAAATACACAGTCCCCCCATACAAACTAATTAAGTCTGCAAGCAGACAGCTCTTAAAGAGACAGTACGTGGAGGCTCAAATAGCACTCACTTGCAATCACAGTTAAGCAGCTCAGATGACGAACACCGCCCAGACTTGGAGCATTCAGGCAAGCTCCTGGAAGACTTTTGGGAACCCCCATTTATGGGGGGGGGGTTACACATATATCCCAGACAGGGCGCTGAGAGTCACCAGTACATTCACATATCCCAGGCAGGGCACTGAGATTCACCAGCCCATTCATATATACCAGACAGGGCACTGAGATTCACCAGTCCATTCACGTATCCCAGACTGGGTGCTGGAAGTCACCAGTGCATTCACATGTTCCAGGCAGGGCACTGAGAGTCACCAGTACATTCACATGTTCCAGGCAGGACGCTGAGCGTCACCAGTGCATTCACATATCCCAGACAGGGCACTGAGATTCACCAGCCCATTCACATATCCCAGACAGGGCGCTGAGCATCACCAGTATATTCACATATCCCAGACAGGGCGCTGAGAGTCATCAGTACATTCACATATCCCAGACAGGGTGCTGAGCATCACCAGTATATTCACATATCCCAGACAGGGCGCTGAGAGTCACCAGTACATTCACATATCCCAGACAGGGCGCTGAGCATCACCAGTATATTCACATATCCCAGGCAGGGCACTGAGAGTCACCAGTACATTTACATATCCCAGGCAGGGAGCTGGGATTCACCTGCCCATTCACATATCCCAGACAGGGCGCTGAGAGTCACCAGTACATTCACATATCCCAGACAGGGCGCTGAGCATCACCAGTATATTCACATATCCCAGACAGGGTGCTGAGAGTCACCAGTACATTCACATATCCCAGGCAGGGCGCTGAGAGTCACCAGTGCATTCACATATCTCAGGAAGGGCGCTGAGAGTCACCAGTATATTCACATATCCTAGGCAGGGAGCTGAGAGTCACTAGTGCATTCACATATCCCAGGCAGGGCGCTGAGAGTCACCAGTACATTCACATATCCCAGGCAGGGCGCTGAGCATCACCGGTATATTCACATATCCCAGGCAGGGCGCTGAGAGTCACCAGTACATTCACATATCTCAGGCAGGGTGCTGAGAGTCACCAGTGCATTCACATATCCCAGACAGGGTGCTGAGAGTCACCAGCCCATTCACATATCCCAGGCAGGGTGCTGAGAGTCACCAGCCCATTCACATATCCCAGGCAGGGAGCTGGGAGTCACCAGCCCATTCACATATCCCAGGCAAGGAGCTGGGAGTCATCAGCCCATTCACATATCCCAGGCAGGGCGCTGGGAGTCACCAGCCCATTCACATATCCCAGGCAAGGAGCTGGGAGTCACCAGCCCATTCACAAAGCCCAGGCAAAGAGCTGGGAGTCATCAGCCCATTCACATATCCCAGGCAGGGAGCTGGGATTCACCATCCCATTCACATATCCCAGGCAAGGAGCTGGGAATCACCAGCCCATTCACATATCCCAGGCAGGGAGCTGGGAGTCACCAGCCCATTCACATATCCCAGGCAGTGAGCTGGGAGTCACCAGCCCATTCACATATCCCAGGCAGGGAGCTGGGAGTCACCAGCCCATTCACATATCCCAGGCAGAGAGCTAGGAGTCACCAGTCCATTCACATATCCCAGGCAGGGAGCTGGGAGTCACCAGCCCATTCATAATCCCAGGCAGGGAGCTGGGAGTCATCAGCCCATTCACATATCCCAGGCAGGGAGCTGGGAGTCACCAGCCCATTCACATATCCCAGGCAGGGAGCTGGGAGTCACCAGTCCATTCACATATCCCAGGCAGGGAGCTGGGAGCCACCAGCCCATTCACATATCCCAGGCAGGGCACTGACCATCACCAGTGCATTCAGATTCCCCAGGCAGGGCACTGAGAGTCACCAGTGCATTCAGATTCCCCAGGCAGGGTACTGAGAGTCACCAGTACATTCACATATCCCAGGCAGGGCGCTGAGAGTCACCAGTGCATTCACATATCCCAGGCAGGGCACTGAGAGTCACCAGCCCATTATATCCCAGACAGGGCGCTGAGCATCACCAGTATATTCACATATCCCAGACAGGGCGCTGAGAGTCATCAGTACATTCACATATCCCAGACAGGGCACTGAGCATCACCAGTATATTCACATATCCCAGGCAGGGCGCTGAGAGTCACCAGTGCATTCACATATCCCAGGCAGGGCACTGAGAGTCACCAGTACATTTACATATCCCAGGCAGGGAGCTGGGATTCACCTGCCCGTTCACATATCCCAGACAGGGCGCTGAGAGTCACCAGTACATTCACATATCCCAGACAGGGCGCTGAGCATCACCAGTATATTCACATATCCCAGACAGGGTGCTGAGAGTCACCAGTACATTCACATATCCCAGGCAGGGCGCTGAGAGTCACCAGTGCATTCACATATCTCAGGAAGGGCGCTGAGAGTCACCAGTATATTCACATATCCCAGGCAGGGCACTGAGAGTCACCAGTACATTTACATATCCCAGGCAGGGAGCTGGGATTCACCTGCCCATTCACATATCCCAGACAGGGCGCTGAGCGTCACCAGTATATTCACATATCCCAGACAGGGTGCTGAGCATCACCAGTATATTCACATATCCCAGGCAGGGCGCTGAGAGTCACCAGTACATTCACATATCCCAGGCAGGGCACTGAGAGTCACCAGTACATTTACATATCCCAGGCAGGGAGCTGGGATTCACCTGCCCATTCACATATCCCAGACAGGGCGCTGAGAGTCACCAGTACATTCACATATCCCAGACAGGGCGCTGAGCATCACCAGTATATTCACATATCCCAGACAGGGTGCTGAGAGTCACCAGTACATTCACATATCCCAGGCAGGGCGCTGAGAGTCACCAGTGCATTCACATATCTCAGGAAGGGCGCTGAGAGTCACCAGTATATTCACATATCCCAGGCAGGGAGCTGAGAGTCACTAGTGCATTCACATATCCCAGGCAGGGCGCTGAGAGTCACCAGTACATTCACATATCCCAGGCAGGGCTGAGCATCACCGGTATATTCACATATCCCAGGCAGGCGCTGAGAGTCACCAGTACATTCACATATCTCAGGCAGGGTGCTGAGAGTCACCAGTGCATTCACATATCCCAGACAGGGTGCTGAGAGTCACCAGCCCATTCACATATCCCAGGCAGGGCGCTGAGAGTCACCAGCCCATTCACATATCCCAGGCAGGAAGCTGGGAGTCACCAGCCCATTCACATATCCCAGGCAAGGAGCTGGGAGTCATCAGCCCATTCACATATCCCAGGCAGGGCGCTGGGAGTCACCAGCCCATTCACATATCCCAGGCAAGGAGCTGGGAGTCACCAGCCCATTCACAAAGCCCAGGCAAAGAGCTGGGAGTCATCAGCCCATTCACATATCCCAGGCAGGGAGCTGGGATTCACCATCCCATTCACATATCCCAGGCAAGGAGCTGGGAATCACCAGCCCATTCACATATCCCAGGCAGGGAGCTGGGAGTCACCAGCCCATTCACATATCCCAGGCAGTGAGCTGGGAGTCACCAGCCCATTCACATATCCCAGGCAGGGGCTGGAGTCACCAGCCCATTCACATATCCCAGGCAGAGAGCTAGGAGTCACCAGTCCATTCACATATCCCAGGCAGGGAGCTGGGAGTCACCAGCCCATTCATAATCCCAGGCAGGGAGCTGGGAGTCATCAGCCCATTCACATATCCCAGGCAGGAGCTGGGAGTCACCAGCCCATTCACATATCCCAGGCAGGGGAGCTGGGAGTCACCAGTCCATTCACATATCCCAGGCAGGGAGCTGGGAGCCACCAGCCCATTCACATATCCCAGGCAGGGCACTGACCATCACCAGTGCATTCAGATTCCCCAGGCAGGGCACTGAGAGTCACCAGTGCATTCAGATTCCCCAGGCAGGGTACTGAGAGTCACCAGTACATTCACATGTTCCAGGCAGGACGCTGAGCGTCACCAGTGCATTCACATATCCCAGACAGGGCACTGAGATTCACCAGCCCATTCACATATCCCAGACAGGGCGCTGAGCATCACCAGTATATTCACATATCCCAGACAGGGCGCTGAGAGTCATCAGTACATTCACATATCCCAGACAGGGCACTGAGCATCACCAGTATATTCACATATCCCAGGCAGGGCGCTGAGAGTCACCAGTGCATTCACATATCCCAGGCAGGGCACTGAGAGTCACCAGTACATTTACATATCCCAGGCAGGGAGCTGGGATTCACCTGCCCGTTCACATATCCCAGACAGGGCGCTGAGAGTCACCAGTACATTCACATATCCCAGACAGGGCGCTGAGCATCACCAGTATATTCACATATCCCAGACAGGGTGCTGAGAGTCACCAGTACATTCACATATCCCAGGCAGGGCGCTGAGAGTCACCAGTGCATTCACATATCTCAGGAAGGGCGCTGAGAGTCACCAGTATATTCACATATCCCAGGCAGGGCACTGAGAGTCACCAGTACATTTACATATCCCAGGCAGGGAGCTGGGATTCACCTGCCCATTCACATATCCCAGACAGGGGCTGAGCGTCACCAGTATATTCACATATCCCAGACAGGGTGCTGAGCATCACCAGTATATTCACATATCCCAGGCAGGGCGCTGAGAGTCACCAGTACATTCACATATCCCAGGCAGGGCACTGAGAGTCACCAGTACATTTACATATCCCAGGCAGGGAGCTGGGATTCACCTGCCCATTCACATATCCCAGACAGGGCGCTGAGAGTCACCAGTACATTCACATATCCCAGACAGGGCGCTGAGCATCACCAGTATATTCACATATCCCAGACAGGGTGCTGAGAGTCACCAGTACATTCACATATCCCAGGCAGGGCGCTGAGAGTCACCAGTGCATTCACATATCTCAGGAAGGGGCTGAGTCACCAGTATATTCACATATCCCAGGCAGGGGCTGAGAGTCACTAGTGCATTCACATATCCCAGGCAGGCGCTGAGAGTCACCAGTACATTCACATATCCCAGGCAGGGCGCTGAGCATCACCGGTATATTCACATATCCCAGGCAGGGCGCTGAGAGTCACCAGTACATTCACATATCTCAGGCAGGGTGCTGAGAGTCACCAGTGCATTCACATATCCCAGACAGGGTGCTGAGAGTCACCAGCCCATTCACATATCCCAGGCAGGGCTGAGAGTCACCAGCCCATTCACATATCCCAGGCAGGAAGCTGGGAGTCACCAGCCCATTCACATATCCCAGGCAAGGAGCTGGGAGTCACCAGCCCATTCACAAAGCCCAGGTAAAGAGCTGGGAGTCATCAGCCCATTCACATATCCCAGGCAGGGAGCTGGGATTCACCATCCCATTCACATATGCCAGGCAAGGAGCTGGGAATCACCAGCCCATTCACATATCCCAGGCAGGGAGCTGGGAGTCACCAGCCCATTCACATATCCCAGGCAGTGAGCTGGGAGTCACCAGCCCATTCACATATCCCAGGCAGGGAGCTGGGAGTCACCAGTCCATTCACATATCCCAGGCAGGGAGCTGGGAGCCACCAGCCCATTCACATATCCCAGGCAGGGCACTGACCATCACCAGTGCATTCAGATTCCCCAGGCAGGGCACTGAGAGTCACCAGTGCATTCAGATTCCCCAGGCAGTGAACTGAGAGTTCACTGTAATATGCCACTTCCTGTTATTTACATAAAGGCACGGTGAGGCACAACCCCTTTGGTTGGTCTAACTCTAAACATCATAACCATGGTCTTTTCAGCATTTATGGTAAGTTCAACTTCTTCAAAAACAATCACAGCAGCAATTAAAACCAAGCAAATTGACAGCAGATTCATCACTTCATTTTCCCTCTTCAGCAAGTATAAAGCATCATGTGTCTACATGAAGTACTCTGAGACCTCATCCAGTCCCAGGGCGAACATCCTGCAAGGCAAAACAAGCTGTATTTGTCACAGTCTCTCCCAACAGACATTGCCTAAAGCACTGAACATTCCGTTCAGAATCTGCTACAGAGAAAGGCAAACACAAACACACCGAACAGACCAAACCAAATTTGATCAGAGGGCAGATCAAGCCAAAAATTAATTAAACAAACAGCTTGCATAAATAATGTTTTACAGATACGTTTTCCACAGAATCTCTGGAGACCTTTCAACTTGCACCCACCACTCACCCCATGCTAGCTGACGCTGTACTGCAAAATGCACTAATCGTTGGGGGGGGGGGGTGGCTGCAGAGGTATCATTTTGCCATCTACCTGACAAACCTGTTATTTCTTCCTGTAACTGGCCTGCCCCCCTGTCCCTCATGGAGGGGCTGCTATCTATAGTGTCCCCATGTGTGAGCATGGTGTTTGCACTGCCCACCCCTCGAGTGGTGAGGCTGAGCTCAGCATCTACTCCCCATTGATATCAGGGACAGTCACATGGGGGCCCAGCCTCACCGCCCACCCAGGAGGAGGAGGAGGATATCCTCTGGGAAATTTATCAAGGGCAGTCACATAGGGGCCCAGCCTCACCGCCCACCCAGGAGGATATCCTCTGGGTAATTTATCGGGGGCAGTCACATGAGGGCCCAGCCTCACCGCCCACCCAGGAGGATATCCTCTGGGTAATTTATCAGGGGCAGTCACATGGGGGCCCAGCCTCACCGCCCACCCTAGGATATCCTATGGGAAATTTATCAGGAGCAGTCACATGGGGGCTCAGCCTCACCGCCCACCCTAGGATATCCTCTGGGAAATTTATCAGGGGCAGTCACATGGGGGCCCAGCCTCACCACACGCCCAGGAGGATATCCTCTAGGTAATTTATCAGGGGCAGTCACATGGGAGCCCAGCCTCACCACCCACCCTAGGATATCCTATGGGAAATTTATCAGGGGCAGTCACATGGGGGCCCAGCCTTACCACCCACCCTAGGATATCCTCTGGGAAATTTATCAGAGGCAGGTACATGGGGGCCCATCCTCACCTTCCACCCAGGAGGATATACTTTGGGAAATTCCCAACCTGCTGTAGGCCCCTTGCATTAGTTCCTGACTCTGGATTCGAACCTAGGTCTCCACTACATGGTATGCAGTCGTGCTGCCACTGACACATGGACAGCGAATAAGACAACTTTTAAAATAGCCTTAACATTGGATAGGGTTAGAGGACAGGGACTAAAACAAGGCAGAGAATTCTCTCCCACTGCAGAGCTGCATCCACAAAAGCACAGTCATGACAAAATCTAGGTCTGCATTTAAGCAGTGTGTTAGAAACACTTCCTTGGAAAACCTGAGGGGGCACCAAATGGCATAGACAAATAGGACCATAAGAGGCTAGGGATCTCAGCCCATTAAAGGATTTGAAGGTTAACAGTCGGCGGTGGATCCAGAGGTGGGCTGCAGGGGTTAGACCCTTTTATTAATCCTCATTTGTGCTAACTACTGTTGGATTATAGCAAATTCAAGGTGTACCCCTGGCAAAACCTTGAAGTCAGTCTGTTCTCTGACAGCCAGCCAGTGCAGAAGGAATGATATAGTTATGTAGCCCCCTCTCTATGTCTAGGGGCATGCAGATGGAATCACTGGGGAAGGAAGCGTTCAAACAATAACTTGCAGTTACTTGACCTTCCTGGATTGGGATGACCTCCCAGACCCACGGAAACTCTCGGAGTGGTGCAGGGCTGCAAAGAAAGGGGGTTAGAAACACAACAGACCCCAAACAATAACAGAAGGTCCACTCAGGGGGTAAACTCTAAAACTGGATACATTTAATGTCCAATCCCATGAGCACATAAATTCCAGGTAACTATGCATGCTTCCACATAAATGAAATTTCTGCAAAGTCCGTTTGCGATCCACATTCCCACTGGGGAGGTACATATGGGTCTCTAAACACCTGTTCCTCATACAGTCACCAGTGTAGTAGTCCAGAATAAATGTAGGGGCTGCAAACAACCCAGAGGGGTACAACTCTGACATTCCCATAATGACACCACGCTGCGATGCAGCTTTATTCTCCCAAAACAGGCTTACCTCGAGCTGCTGTGGTACTTGTGACTGATGCCCACAGGGGTAGACTCTAACCTGACTGCGAATTCCTAAAATGTCCAGTTTTAGCCCACAGGGAGGGCTCCTGGAAGGGCATAATTTACTTCATCTGTGTTGCAGATACTTCCATCCTGGCAGATGCAATGACACAGCAAGGGACACTGGGCTCTATAGAGCTGCCCGAGGACTCCAACCTTCCTTCCATCCCCTAGATCTGGTACCCTTCACCAACTGCCTACCAATAGAGGAGCTACAGTATTGTGAGGCTGAGTTGTTGCGTTTCTGGCCCCATGTGGGCTTACAACAGCTTACCACGAGCCCTTGGATCTACAAAATGCTCCACCAATTATACTGCACAGACCTGAAGGACTGAAGCCCACGAGGATTGCCCAGCAATTTAGAGTTAACATAGGGAAACAGCCCCCCAGGGTCCCAGTTGCCACCGGTACTGTCTCCCAGCCTCTCCCAAGCACTGACATCCATGGGCAGAGGGTCCAAGTACCAAATCTCTCTTGCAGGGCCAAGACTATTCCTGCCCTGCATGACTGTAGGGAGGGGAGGGTACAGAGAGGTACCTACAACAATTATTTCATTTGGCAAAAATACAGTTTACCTTCAGACTTGACAGTTGGGTCTTCCACTCTTTTTTCATCTTTTCTTTTTTTAACTCTGTTTATCAAACTGTCGCCAGCTCCCGAGGCATCTCTCAAGTAGACCCGCTTGACCTTAGCCTCCACTGCCCACCTGAACCCCTTCCCCATCTGAGGAATCAGGTGTTGGGTCCCCCCCCCTCTCTTACTGACCCCATACAGGAGGAGGTGGGGACCACGGGGAGTCAAGTCAGGGTCAGGGCTGGCTTTGGACATGTGGGCTTTGGCCACTGGAGTTCACCATTACTTCCCCGGGAGCTGATTTTTTTCTGCTTCCTTGTTGCCCCCCCAGATGCAGAACATGCAATGCCGTCCAGCGCATGATGTGCACGCTCCCACCCACGCCTGCAGGATGGCCGCCCGACTTTGCCCCTTGTAAGGTCCTCTGACTGCAGTGCACCCAGTCTCCCGTGGGTGCGACGAGTGTCGCGGGACATGGACCCCCTCCCTCCCAGGAGAGGAGAGCAGTCCATCGGACGCTCAATCCTCTCCTTCCCAGCCAACTCCTGGCTCCCCAGGCTTGTTCCCGAACCCGGGTCAGTGGCATAGCGTGAGGTAATGTGGATGCCTCAACCCTCAGTGCCCCTGGGCCGACTTCTTTTTTCATCTTTCTGAAGCAAATTTCTCTCTCAGCCTTATGTTTCTCTTTGCCAAGAGAGTTACCCCCACTGAGGCTCTTTGGCAGTGGCAGGCGCCATGATTCACACACTCCGGAATCAGGAACACTTGAAGGGCTCCCTAACACCATGTATGAGGATGACAGCTTCCTTCGAACTAATGCAACTGCTGATGCTCTCCAGCTATAGCCAATTGGCTTCTCCCCTTTATGGCTCTGGAACAGCAAGCTCGCCCAGCATGCTCAAGAACGCAGAGGTTAATTTTTTCAGGCTTTGTAGCCCTACATGGGGAGCCAGGGCCCTTTACTGGGGATACAGCTATATGTTCTGAAATCTGCATGGGCGTTAGAATTCTGACATTTGAGCAGACAACAAAACTCTGTTTTCCAAGTAGACATCAGAACTCTAAAATCTTGGGGGCACTGATGAGTCATCTTCGGTGAAGAATGGACTTTCCAGCCTTTTAATTCTTCAAAATATAGCTTTAAAGTTTAACCTCCTTACACTTAATGCTTTCATTTTCCTGCAGTGAGTCGGAGTACGGAGATTCCAGATTCACGATGGTCAGCAAAGGAACAAGGGGGAGGGAGATCCACATCAATGCCACCGCATCAACAGCAGCAGAGCCACAAGGCTGCAGGCAAGGCTGGAGACAGCAAGCTGGATCTGAACGAGAAAGAACATCCCTGGAAATATCTGGAGGAGTTTATCTGAGTGATGGACTCCAAAACTGAAAGAAACCTTCAGTGGCTAGAAGCAGATGATTCACAGATCAAAGAAGTGGTTATGGCAACAGGGGTCTCTGACAAGAGGACATCAGTGTAGAGTTGCTCGAGTAGTGCTTTTGTAGATCCAACTATCCTCCATTGGATAGTGCTGATATCTGACCCAGGATCTGCCCAATGGATCCAGCAGTCAGATCCACCGGATCCAACCTCAGATAGTCTGATCTGGTGGTTGGATCCATCGGATCCAGGTTGGATCCACAGATCCCTTGGATACTTACAATGGATCCTAGGAGGTTAGATTCTTGGTCAGATGTCTATGCCATACGAGGCTATCTGATATCCAACCAAGCAACACTACATCAATGTCCATTGAGCAGTTATGAGGCTCACTCATGAAAACTGGTAAAAATGTGGCAGACTGGAGGTGCCCGAAAAACAAAATGAGGGCTCTAAATACAAGGTTATCAGGGGCACAATATGGAATGGAGGGCCAGGATATATTAAACATTTTTCAGAAATGGATTTTTGAGAACCTACAGCTCCCAGAGAATTTTGTGTTCTTGGTGATCTCAAAAATGGATAGAATAAACTCTCCCTTGATGGCTCTCTCAGAAAACCAATCACAAACCGTGGTGTTACTGACTTCGGGGTCTGAGATAAGAGACATGCTTCTGTCAGTAGCCTGGTCATCATACCCTCTTGATTTGGAGGGAAGTGACTTTAAATTTTACTCTGACCTCTTTTTACAAACAAGAATGCAGAGTGTGCAGTTTGATTCAGAAAGACAATGTCTCTGGGCCCTTGTGATAGTCAGCTTGCTCCTTCTTGGTGTCCACCTGTAAATTGTTTATTAGGGCAAAATTTAACAATTCAACAATGCTAAGGATGTGGGCAGGTGAGTTAAAAAAGTAAAAAGAATGTCTTGGTCGAGAGAGGACCAAGCAGAGTCAGGAGAAGGCAGAGCACGCTGCACACAATGCCATGGCCAAGGTAATTAGTATAGTCTGTGATATGCCCACATGACGTTAAAATAAAAATCAGAATCATTGCACTGTTCTTGCTCTTACTGAGTAGGTGGTACCACAAGAACTCTGGGACAGTGTTGGGCGAAGGACGTTACTGTGCAGCAGTATGCTTCGTGCGACGTTTTCGAGAAAGAAGTGTTGCACCCAGTTGCAGTTTCGCATCAGATGGCATGAGGCACTGTTTTACTGACGTTCAGACAATAAATCCCAGATGTAGCTGCTCTTCCTTTCTTGTTAGATGTCAGGCAGACCAGGTCTCATTAATGTTCAGTCACATCTCTGTGCTCTTCGTATAAAAATATGGGGTTAGCTGATGTACCTTATGGGTTTCCCACTTGATTTTGATAGTTTTCCCTTGCAAATTGGTTTGGTAATATGCACTTTGAAATGTTTCACTTATTGGAAGAGGTTCGTTGGGCACTATGGTGGAGATTACTTCTCTCATTTTGGTGAACTAGTTCAACAGCAGTTGTGAGACCTGTATTCTTTAATACCTGGCTGTTCTACCTAGTCTGTTTACTATCAATGCCATGAGGATGATTTGCAGTTGCTTTTATATTGACTTGGTTGTCACGCTAGCTGCTCACTTACAAGATTAAATGGCTACAGTGTTTAACAAACATTTGTCAATGCCGAATGTTTGCTTGCTGATATTAGCACTGGAAATGCAGGAGTTAGACAGATGCAGAGTTGTATTGAACTTCACGCCCTCCCCACCTCCACCCAGCGGAGATGGAAAGGCATTGGAATATGCGTTTGGGCTGTCTCCCTTAACGTTCCTGCCATTTCACCTCACCCTATCCTGCAGACACTGACAAGTGTTGAGGTGTGCCTTGGGGTGTTCGGCTTTACAGTCACCCCACTCCATAAGGAAATACGCTGAAATGGGTGCAGTATAGAATGGGGTGAACTCAGGGGCTGAAGAGTCCAAGGCACAGCTCGATGCCTGTCAGTGGGTGGTGGGTGGGGGTGGGATGGCATGAGCATTACAGTCAGCAATCCAATGGCACACCCCTGATGCCTGTCAGTCTGTACAGGGTGGGACATTATGGTTAGAAACAGTAACGTCCCGGGCATTTGTTGGTATTTGCAGTACAAATTTTCAACATGGCCATTTTGTGGCCCCCATCTCATGAAAGCATTTGGGACCTCTTCTCATGAACAGTGGTACTGTGATTTTGTCAATGTGTTCCAAAATGTGAGTTTCCACAGCGACCGTGCTATTGTGCGCCAAATGTATGAAAACAGAGATCGGGCAGGATGTGAAGAATGACAGCTGTACCATCCATAGGGAGGTGTGAAGAGATGGCAATGTTGAAAATCTGTAGTGAAAATATAAAAAATGCTCAAACTTCCGAGCGTGCATGGAAACTGCGCAACACATGCGCGTAATGTAGCCATTTAGTGGAATTATTTCACCAAATTTTCAACATAGGCATTTTGTGACCTCTGCTCATGAACACTGTCACTATGATTTTCTTAATCTGTCCTGAACATTGATTTCCCACAGCAACCGTGGTATTCTGGCCAGATGTGTAAACACATATTTCGGGCAGGATGTGAAAAATGACAGCTATACTGTTCATAAGGAGATCTGAAAAAAATGGCAATGTTAAAAATCTGGAGTGAAAATACTACAAATTTGTGAAGTTATGAGGGTGCGTGGAAACTGCACAATGCATGCTTGTAACACAGTCATTTATGGACATCTGTTACCAAATTTTCAACATAGGCATTTTAGGACCTCTGTTCATGAACAGAGTCACTGTGATTTTACATACGAACATATGAACATACGAATCTGCCAGCAGAACACACCGATCAGTCTATGTAAGTCTGCCCGAGTGTGCAGCTAGCACCCTAGATTGCAGCTGCCCCAGCCTCCTCCCCCTCAGTTCTTCCCCCACTTGTCCCAGCCCCTCCCCCCTGACTCTTTCTCTTGCTTTATCCCACTCCTCCATAAAGCTATTGACTTCTATGTGTTACCTCTCCCTCTGGCAGTGCATTCCAACTAGACACCAGCCTCTCAGAGAAGTAGTGCCTCCTCATTTCCCTCTTGAAACATCCCCTTCCAACCTTAGTCCATGTCCCCTCGTCTCTCTTCCACTTCTCAGTTTAAACACCCCCTCGGTGCTAGGTTTATTTACACCCTCAGGTATTTAAACACTTCAGTCATATCCCCATATCCCTCCTCTCCTCCACTGTGTACATGTTCAGCTTCTTCAGCCTAACTTCATATTCCTTTCCTTCCATCCCCTTTAGCATTTTTGTTGCCTTCCTTTGCACCCCTCCAGTAACTTTATATCTCTTCTCAGGTATGGCCTCCAGTACTGCACACAGTACTCTAGGTGTGGTGTGACCAATGATCTGTAGAGAGGTAGGATCACATCCCTGTGTCTGGATGAGAACCCATTTGTGATGCACACCAGCATCCTGTTTGCCTTCGCCGCTGCTTTCCTGCACTGGGCCGAGTTGTTCATGCTGCCAATTACCAACACCCCTAGGTCCTTCTCCTCCTCTGTGATCCCCAACCAATAGTCCCTCTTCTGATTCTTAGCCCTGAAGTGCATCACCTTACACTTCTTTGCATTGAATCCTAGCTGTCACTTGACTGACCATGTCTCTAGTTTGGTTGGGTCCCCCTGCATTTTTTCCCATCCGTCCTGTTCGTCCACCACCACACCCAGTTTGGTATAATGTGCGAACAGACTAACCCTGCTCCCCACTCTGTGTGCTATATCAGAGGTAAAGAGCCCAAATAGCACTGAGCCCAGCACTGATCCCTGCTGCACCCCCACTTGTCACTGCTCTGGGTGCCAAGAGCTCCCCCACCACCACCACCCTCTGCACCCTCCTCTGTAACCAGTTCTCTATCCATTTAGTTAGACCACCTTCCACCCGTACTCCTCCTTCTCCTTACTCTTCTCCTTCTTGGCCTGTGTCCCTCCTCCCGGTAGTCCGCACCCTTTCTCCTCCTTATTCTTACCGGGTGGTGGTGCCTTCTGTATTACACTCAGACCACTCTGCCCACCCCTTCCCAGGGTTACTACGCCTTTGCCTTTACCTATATCTAGGGAGGTGAGCTCATTAGGCTCCCTGTCCGGACCTTTCTCCCAACCTGTCTTTTGCCCCCCCCACTAGTTTAAATCCACCTTAGTAGAGATACATAGCCCTCTAATCCTGCCTTTAATACTCCTCCCCCTTCCTGTTCAAGTGTAGCCTATCCCCTGCATACAAATCACTATTCCCCCAGGCCCTACCCCAGTTAGTCACTAACACATAATTTTTGGTGTGGCACCAATCTTTCAGCCATTCGCTGAACTCCTCAATCCTCCCCTTCCTCCCCATGCTTGCACATGGTACCAGGAGTACCTCCAAGAATGCCACCGACTCCCCCAACCCTTCACACTCCCTGCCCGCCCAACTACTCAAACCTCCCCCTCACTACTTCCACAGTCTTCCCTGCCAAGTCGTTTGTACCCACATGCAACAGTAAATGAGGTTTCTCCCTTCCCCTCGCTGCACACTTGAGCAGTGCCTGTCCTGCCCCTCCTGCAGTCAACCTGGGGATAGCTTCAACCCAAATACAGCTGTGCCTTTCCCCCTTTCTGCCCATCTCACCCCTTTCAGTATAGAATCCCTCAGGATGAGTACCCCTCCGTCCCTTACCCCTTTTCCCTTCTAATGCCTCTTCCACTGCCCCAGTATTCATTCTTCCCTGCCCCTTACCCCCACCAGCTGCACCCTCTGTGACTTCTGTATCTGTACCTTCTACTTCCTCCTTACCCCCTTTCTCTGCCTCATTCCTCCCATCCCCCTTGAACCCCTTCCCAGCCTGACTACTTCCTACTGTGATTCCCATGTTGACCTCCCCTGCTGATTTCCAACCCCTCTCCTCTCCTGTCCCTGCTGTTGTCGATTTAGAGCCCCCATTCCCTTCTATCCTGATACTGATGCCCCTCCCATCCTTCCCCCTTCCCGTAGCCTTCTCTCCTCCAGTCACCACCCCCCTTCCTTCCTTACTCACCCCCCTTCTACCCTTTCGTCCTCGCTATCTCTACTCCTACCTGTTGCCATCCCCTCTCATGCCCCACTTGTCCTCCCCTAAGTAAGTTCCTGCTCCCCTCTCTCTCTCCCATGGCAGAGGCTTGAATCTATTCCTAGTCGATACCCCTCCTACATCTCTTCCCCTATTGGTTCCCCCCCTCCTACTTGTTCCCATCCGTGTCACCCCATGTCCTACCCCTGGTCCCTCCCTACCCGCAGCCATCTGCTCTCTCCCCTGGTACTGCTTGTGGTCTCTTCCTCCTTCATCAGGAGGCTTCCCCCCTTGCCTTGGCACCCCCTCCCTTCTCCTCTCTTTTCTGCTAGTGCCTCTGATACTGTGGTCAGTTTTCGTCTCTAGTTGTTCTTCCTCTATCCCCCTTGCCATCCCCTATTCCCCCCCAGCCAGGATGCCTACCATACTCATCCGCCCTGCCACTTAGACTCCTCCTCCCTAACCTCCACAGTTCCTCCCTCAAACTAGCCAGTCATCTGCAGACCATACATCCCCCCATCCTCCAAGCCCAGTCCAAGATCATGGCGGACCCACACCCTGTACACCCCACCAGCCTTCCAAAGATGCCCCCCCTATTGACATGTGGTACCTACCCCAATTTGGCCCCCATCTCCTGTTACAGGCTCTTACTCCCAGGTTCTGTACCCTACTACAACTGTTACGCCCCTATTTACTCAAATTCCTGTCCCTCCCCACACTAGCCCCCCCTTGCTGACTGGGTTAATTCAGTCTCAAATCTCATCCATTAGATACTGTATTACTGTAGCAATCCTAAAGCCTCCTTGTCTGTTTTTCACCCCTCAGCTACCATACTTTTTGTTCTCAGCTCTCATATAGTTTCACTTAGCCCAGTTAGAAATCCTGTTGCACTCCAAGTATTACTCAGCTCAGTTAGACAAATAAACAGAACAAATAAATATGTATTATTACAGCAATCATAACAGTATAGCTCAGTTAGAGAAATAAACAGAACAACTAAATATGTATTATTACAACAATCATAACAGTATAGCTCAGTACTTAGCTCAGTTAGAGAAAGAAACAGAACAACTAAATCTGTATTATTACAGCAATCCTAAAAGTATCCAATCATTGCTTTGTCTCCACTCCAGAGACCCTGCTGTAATATAGGACCACAGAGGACCCTGGGTGGAGGGTGGAGACTCTAAAGTCCTGGCAGAGCTCCATTGAGCTCGCCTCACCCCCCTCTCACTCGCTCATTCTATTTCTCCGCGCTGCAGGCTGCCCTTTTGTACTGGGCTCCTGCCTGCATTGACACCTTTTCTGCCCACAAAGAAATCTGCAGCAGTCCCGACAGAGCTCGCTGAGCTTGCTCACCCCACCTCACCGCTGTTTTGTTTCTCCTGGCTCTGCAGGCTGTCCTTTATACTGGGCTCCTGCCTGCATTGGTACCTTTTTCTGCCCACAAAGAAATCTGCAGCAGTCCTGACAGAGCTCTGTTGAGCTCGCTTCACCCCTCTCATTAGCTGCCTGCTCTGGTTCTCCTGGTGCTGCAGGCTGCTCTTTTGTACTGGGCCCCTGCCTGCGTTGATGCCTTTTTCTGCCCACAAAGAAATCCGCAGCAGTCCCTACAGAGCTCCACTCACTGATTATGTTTCTCCAGGCGCTGCAGGCTGCCCTTTTGTACTGCGTGTGACGTAGACAGCCAGCTCTGAGTGCTTGAGTGCTGTATTAATTTTTTTTAATACATATAAAATATATGATGGGAAGGTCAGTTTGAGGAAACTACTATCTTATTGGAACTGACACATCAAGACCCCCCAGGGATAAGTTCAAAGGACAGGAGGTATTTTAAACTGCAGAGATCTGGGATGCAATTACTTTGTCAATTTGCTTTCATCCCAGGAAATAAGATTAGTCATTCATAATGCCCTCAGGGAGATCCTTTGACTTGCATAGTTGCCAGGAAGGACTTGTGGTGAGGGGTGTTGGAGAGAGGCCAGAATGGACATTGAAGAGGTTTGATGTCTGGGCCAGGCAGGATCCAGATGAATTCAGAAGGTCAAATACACATTCCCAGCAAAGCCTTGGGAGGAAATCACAGAACCTGTTTATGTGTGTGTGTGTGTGTGTGTGTGTGTGTGTGTGTGTGTGTGGCAGAACAAAAAACAGTTCTGACTAGTTACCCTGAGGAGAGGAAATTGAGTATGTCACTTATCATTTTTTTTTAAATCTTGTTGGGACATCCTGTGTGGTAAAATATAACTTTTAATACACCAAGGTGGAGTTTAATGATCTCAGAGAGGAGGCCGGCTCAGAACTCTTTTATCCAACTGAGCAAGCCTCAGACTCACGCAAGACAATATTTCTGACTGAGAGAAGAGAGACCCTCAAAGCACTGAAAGAAAGTAAGCATTAGCTTAGATCAGTCTGAATGTATAAATTGTAGGAACTGTACTTTTACCTGTTTTGTTTTAAAGCTGTATGTGCTGGGATATATATTTGTTCTGTATTAATTGTTCTGTTTTGATATTTTTAAAGTAAAGAGATATTTTTACAATAGAACTGTCTGGAGTGCCTTGACATTTCTTTTTATTTAAGTGGAGCTTTTAAAGGTTATAAGTATTCTGTGTATGGGCTTATTGTATACCAAACTGGAAAATGGATAGAGTTCTCTAAAGTCTTGCATAGAGTTCTAAGGGTTCATTTGAAAGACTTGGTTGGGTGCCCATAGGCAAAGATATCTGGCCCTCTGAAGACAGAATTTTCTGAGCCTGATAACTGGGTACGCAACAAGAGGTTATCAGTTTGAATCACTCCAGAGCTTGAGACTAAGGTGACTTGAACCCACAAAACAGACAAGAGGGTTACCTTGTTCTGTTCACTGTACACATATCATACGCTCAGAGGTTGGCACTTTGGAAGTAGAGGGCTGACCGGCTGAGCAAGTTTGTGACACTGCGCTCCTGCCTGCGTTGGCACCTTTTTCTGCCTACAAAGAAATCTGCAGTAGTCCTGACAGAGCTCAGTAGAGCTCGCTCACTCCCCATCTCTCACTCGCTTGATCTTAATCTGTCCCAAAAACTGATTTCCCAAAGTGACCATGCTATTTTGCACTGGAAGTGCAAGAACACATTTTGGCCAGGATGTGTGAAAAATGACAGCTGTACTGTTCATAAGGAGGTGTGAAAAATGGCAGTGTTGAAAATCTGGCATGAAAATATTACAAATTTGTGAAGTTACAAGGGTGCTTGGACATTGCACAATGCACACTTGTAACACAATCATTTTATGGACTTTCATCACCAAATTCTCAACATAGGCATTTTAGGACCTCTTCTGATGAACAGCGTCACTGTCATTTTCTCAATCTATCCTGAAAACTGATTTCCCATGGTGACCGTGCTATTCTGTGCCGGAAGTGCGAAAACAGATTTTGGCAAGGATGTGTAAAATGATAGCTGTACTATTCATAAGGAGGTGTGGAAAAATGGCAGTGTTGAAAATCTGGAGTGAAAATATTACAAATTCGTGAAGTTACAAGCATGTGTGCAAACTGCACACCGCACGCTTGTAAAACAGTCATTTTTTGGATTTTTTCACCAAATTTGCAACATAGGCTTTTTGAGAACCCACCTCATGAATAATGACACTGACATTTTGTTAATCGGTCCCAAAAGGTGATTTCATGCAGTGACCGCAAAATCACCTTTTGGGACCGTATAATGCCATGACAGTGACTGAATTCATGAGAAGGGGTCCCAATAACCCCATGTTGAAAATTTGGTGCCACAATTCCCAAAAAATGTCTGAGATATGCACCAAAGTTGAAAAAATCCTATTTATGCCATTATACAGCTTACCGGCATTTCTTCAGTTTGCGGTCAGCTTTGAAGAGTGCAGACGTGTTCCCAGTCCATCAAGATGGTTGCGCTGGGCTCTGGAGGTAAATATGGGGTGAGGGAGTGGGGAGGAGGGTGTGCAGAGGATAGGCATGGGCTGGGGAGGGCCACCGGACTCAACGAGGGACCGTTTTCTGTTTTACAGGTTTAGAAAAGAAAACGAAAAACATCGCAGGAAGGTTTTTTTTTCCACAGGGACATTTGGCATGCTGGGTGGGCTCCCAGCATGTCATCTGTCAACCCACTGTCAGCTAATGCACATGAAAACAGTCCATGGAGGGAAAAAACAGGCTGCAAACACAGGTGCCAAAAAACTTAAAAATATAGGCAATTTTGGAATGTGAAGGCGGTGTTTCATTTGCTTATAGTAGATGCACAAAGCACATATGAAGGTATGATATGGAGAGATAATAAGTCACACCCCTGAAACACATGGCTCTGCTACTCTACCCAACCTCGAAACTGGCATGGCATAGTACAGTACCAACTATTACACCAGGTATATAAAGAATGTACCAGTTCTAGTTAGTGTTGACCTTACTAAAGTATTATGCAGCATTTCACTTGACCTAGGATATAATAAGGGTTTTAGAAAAGGGCATACCAGGAAGTTGTCTTTCTAAACTACAGTAATAGATCCAGAAGCAAATGATTTGATACCTTTTAATGGACCAACATAGATGTAACAACAAGAACAAAGTGCTCTAGCTTTCGGACCAACCAGTCCTTCTTCAGAAGCTCATGGCAGTTGTTTAGAAAATACAATACTTATAACAGCTAGATAATGCAGAGAAAAACAGAAAAAAATCCCCATTGGTTTAAAATACTCATTTAAAAAAACCCCGAGATTTTTTTAAATGAAATATTTAAGCCAATGGGGATTTTTTCTATTTTTCTGCATTATCGTTATAATGTTAACAGCCTAAACAACTGCCAGCTCTGAAACTGAATGATCGCTGAAACACTGATGACCGGCTCTGTGATCCCGTAAATATCCAAATCATTGCTGAATCTGTACAAGACCAATACGGCAACTACTAAATCTAGATTTAAACTACAGTAAAAAATGATGCTTCAGGCAATCCAGAGACATCGGGTGTATCTGTGAAGGCATTCACTCATTTATGTATACTGTAGCTACGGTCTATGAAATTTATAAAATAACACTCTGGGCAGTATTCAGAAATAGATGTATTTAAACAAATGCAGTGCCTAACTATGAAATAAGTAATGCAGTAAACTACATCCTGGATCAGAAATGGATGGTAAAAATTAAGGGAAAATATTGCAGATCCTGCAATGAGGAAAGGCAGAGAGTGGTCCAAAAAGACTGACCCCTGTTTCTGCACAGAAGTTAATATTAAACATTTTTTTCCATAAGCCATGGTTTGCTGAGTTAAAATATGTGAGCCATAAAAGAAAATTGTAAAGTCAAAGGCATCACAGCCAATCTGTCAGAAAATCCCAAGAACTGAATTGCAGCCTTCCTAGTCTGAATAGACAATATTAGCAGTGCACTAAGTTGGCAGGACTTTGCTGTCTTGTTTCTGTACTGACAGTGCATTACAAACAGTAGTACCTATATAAGGTTTCTAAATAAGTATTTTGTTAATATTTAGCTACTTGTTTTTTTTCATTCTCTTCCTTAGTAACTGATCTAACATTGAACTCTTGTTTGAGATCTTAGTAAAAACAAAAAGTAGCATAATGTTATCAAAATAGTTATTTGAAAGCAAATGGCAACATGCGAGCGAGCTTTATTATAATTAAAGTGCCAACTTATGTATCCCCATTTACGTTTTACAACTGTTATGAAAGCTTATGGAAGTTAGAACCTAAATAAGGGCAACAATAGCAGGGAATGAGGACGGACCCGCAATGTCGGGATGAAACTGATACTTTCATGGCAGTAAAAATCCTTCCTGACAAACATAAAAATAAGCTGGGACTCCTTTGTATATTGACATCATAAAATTAAGGATTTGAATATGGCACATCCAGTGTAAAAGTATAGTAAATGTATTTCTCTGGAAATAATTACATTTGGGGGGGCAGAGTGGCTGACTGAAATAGCTGAGCAGTATTTTGCTCACATTTTAGCAATATCTGAAAGCTTAAGAGAGTCCTGATATAAATACATACTAACAGGAAAACTAAATGTTACTTGCAATTAACATGGGAGGGAGGGAGGGAGAAAAAAACACAGTTCACAAAATAGTACCATGAGTTTTACTAAGAAGGCATTTGCAAACGTGCAAGTTAGTGAACTTTATTAGAAAATGCATACTTGCAGTATACTGCACCATTTACATTTCATTATATTAACAAAGTTTCATGAGAAAGAAAACCAAAATGTTGATAATTGCAAGGGGTGGACAATGAGAGCGGATGTCATATCTTTCCAATAGAAATGTAAATTTAGTGGCATTCCCATGGAATTGTCAACTTAGTATGAGTCGCTAAACAAGACATTGCTAGCAAACTAGAAAGTTATTATGAACCTCTTCATCTTTTGGCCTCGCATGCGTGTGTGTGTGTGTGTGTGTGTGTGTGTGTGTGTGTGTGTGGTAACGGTCTCAGAATTACATACATATTTTATATTCATTGTTTTTTTTTAAGAAGTGGGGTGGTCTGCCTGCCACCCACCAACACAGTTATAAACTGCTATGAATCCTATTGCTGATGTAAAGTATACATTGTTCCAACCATGCAGGCTGGTGGTTAGAGTTGCGAGCATTGCCATAGCAACCGGTGACATCTCACGCTAAGAGTATTTAACGCTCGGCTCCAGTGAGTGGATTAGAGACATTCTGAGTGGATAGCTGCTTCTCCAGGACAGTAACAACTGCCTGGTAATTTGGGGAACTGTGTTTTAAGTCTAAAAGGAAGGGCTGTACCTGTGTGTAGAGGCGTTTTTGACCCCCGCTTCATGAGGGAAGAAAACTGGGAACAGGCACTTGTTTGGTGCTTCAGGAGAGCTGTTTAAGCACTCTTGTGTGTTGGCTGAGCTGCCTTTTTAAAGGCAGCTCATATACATTGTTCCAGCCCCACAGGGTGGTAGTTAGAGTTGTGAGCATTGCCATAACAACTGGTGATGTCTCGCACTAAGAGTATTTAATGCTCGGCTCCAGTGAGCAGAGTCGAGCATGGAGCAGTGGTGACGCAGGCTGAGGCCAGCGGCATCTGATGGCATCAGACAAGGAAGGCAAAAGAAATTGACAGGAAACTAGTTGTTTGGAATAAGTATCATAAATAAAAACAGGAATATACAAACAAGAAAAGAACAATGGATACTAATATAGTAAAATTGATAGATGGAACACTAGGATTGAGATGTTTGGAGTGTAAAATGATAAGCACGGATGTGGCAAATTAATTATTGGTATATACTTGTGGGCAATGTATTCAAATAAGAGAGTTACAATATAAGTTGGAGGAAGTGAAGCGGGATTTAATTGTATTTAGAGATAAGGCAGTGAAAAAATGATAGAAAGATTATACAGGTAGATCAGGAATGTGAAGAATTGAATGAAGGAAAATCTAAGAAAAGTGGAAGAGAAAAAGAACAGGAAGGAGATTGGAGTTTAGTGGAAAAAAAGGCAAAAAAAAAAAAGAAAGTGTGAAGAAGAGCTATGCAGTTACCAATAGACTGTTCTAATGCATTTGAACCATTGATTGCATTGGACGATGAGGGAAGAGATAAAGAAAAAGATGGGGCAGGAATTAATATGAAAAATACATTGGAGAATGACAATTTGGATATTAGAAGCATAGAGTTGGAAAATTGTAAGCAGGATGAGGAAAGGGTGGAAATAAAATATAGAGAGGAAATAGTTGCAGATGAACAAAAAGAAGATGAAAAACAAATAAGACACAACATGGAGAGTAGTGAGAAAGATGAGGGACAACAGGATGGAAATGAACAGAGTGGTTTAAAGAACAGAAATGTTGGTGTGGTCACTGGTCAGGAGGATTTGACAGGACTAAATCACCTTGATATAATAAAAGATGATAGGGAACACATGAAACAGAATGAAATGGTAAAAAATATCTATATTTTGAGTGATTCAATTTTGAAATTTACTGATAGATATACATTAAAGGATGATAAAGAGATTATTACAACAAGTTATTTCTCAGGAGCAAAAATTAGGGATGTTAAGAATATGTTAACCGATATTGTCAAAGAAAAAGATGGATCTGCAGTGCTGATATTGCACTTAGGGGTGAATAATATCAGAACCCAAGAACTGGAAGAAATACAAAAGGAATTCGAGGATATTTGGAAAGAAGCAGAAAGATGGAAATGTAAAAATCAGAGATTTTACCAGTAATATAAGAAACCAACATAAGAAATAGTAAAATTAGAAAAATCAATAATTGGCTAAGACAGTAGACACTATATAATGACATAGGTTGTATAAAACATTGGGAAGATTATATCGAAGACCCCTCCTACTATTGTAGAGATGGACTACATTTAAGCAAGAAAGGCAGTAGAAAACTGGGAATGGACATTAAGAAAATAGTGGACAAAAATGTAAACTAAAGATTAAGGGGAGAGGGGAAGGTAGTAAACTAGAATTGGACAGAAGTAAAAATAAAACATTGAGATCGGAACATAGAGTAAGAAAAATACAAAATGGAATGAACATATGGTTTCAAAATGCTAGAAGTTTGAACATAGGTAGAAAGGCAGAGTTAGAAGTTAAATTACTTACTGATTACGTAGATATGTGTATGGTGACAGAAACATGGTGGGATGCTGAAGTTCAATGGAATAGGAATATTGAAGGATATAGGTTGTAGTCTAAAGAAAGAAGGAATAAAAGGGGAGGAGTGGCAATATATATAAAAGAAGGTATAAATAGTAGTTTATATAAAGATAGTGAAAATGAAAAGTTGGAATCCTTGTGGATTCAAGTGGTTGATGGTATAGGAAAGAAGATTTTATTTGGATTATATTATAGGCCACCAAATAGTAAAAAAGAAATGGATAGAATAATAAATGAGGAAATAATACAGATAGCTCTGGAAGGAGACTTTGTTATAGCAGGAGATTTCAATTATCCAGACATTTGTTGGGGAAATCAAAAAGGAAGAAACTCAAATAGTAGGAACTTTCTGTCAACTTTACAAATGGTGGAATTAGAACAATTGATTAATAAACCTACTAGAGAAGAGGTTATATTGGACCTATTGTTAACTAATAGATCAGATCTTATTGGGGACATTAAAATAAGGGAACAGTTAGGGAGTAGTGACCATGTTATGATAACTTTCAATGTTAAACAGGAAGTAATAGGCACTAAAGGTAAAACAGTGGTAAAAAATTACAGTATATTAGGGCTAATTTTGATAAAATCAATGAGGAACTGAGAATATGGAATTGGAAAAAAGGATCTGATTAATAAATCAGTTAATCAAATGTTGGAATTATTAAAAAACAAATTACTATATTTAGAAGGACTATATGTTCCAGAAAAAAAGCGTGTATAATAAAAGAGGGAAAAAAATGTTATGGTGCACCAACAACGTGTTAAAATCTTGTAATAAAAAGAAGAAAGTATTTAAAAATATGAAGAAATTAGGAACAGAGGAGGCCATAATATGTTATAAAAAAAATGTCTAAAAATAGTTAAACAGAATATAAAAAAAGAGAGGAAAAAGATAGAGTCTAATTTGGCATACAGGAAAGATAATGGCAAAAGTTTTTTCATACGTTAACCGGCAAAGAAGAGATAAACAGGGAGTGGGGCCATTAATTATAGGTGGGAGAGATATCACTGATATAAATGAAATGGCCAATACACTGAATGATTTTTTGGGGGACTGTCTTTGAAAAATGAAATGTTGTAGAAAATATCATAATAAGGAAAAATTATCAAAATATAAAAATAGAAACTACAAAAGAAGACGAAGTGGAAAGATTGGTAAATAAAGTTAAAATACATATATCAGCAGGACCGGATTTATTGCATCCCCGATATAGTAAAGAGGTGTTACCATGGATATCAGAAATCTTGACGTATATATTTAATAGATCATACAAGACAGGGAAAATTCCAGAAGACTGGAAAAAAGCTTACATAGTACCATTGTTTAAGAAAGGCAAAAGGGCAGAAGTAACAAATTATAGGCCAGTGAGTCTAACTGCTGTACAATGAAAAATTGCTGAGAGTATATTAATAACTACAACAGAAAAAGGTCTTGAGATATTAGAATACAAGGATGAGAAGCAGCATGGATTCAAAAAGAACAGAGCGTGCAGCACTAATCATTTGTGTTTCTAAGAAAATATTAAAATGAACTTACAAGAATGTATCCATAGATATAATATTTTTGGACTTTAAAAAAGCTTTCGACAAGGTACCTCATAATAACTTGATAAAGAAAATAGTAAATATGGGATTGGATAGTCGAATTATATTATGGATTAAACATTGGCTGAGCAATAGAACACAGCTTGTAAGATTAATAGGTTAAATGTCAAAATTGGTCAAAGTGGAGAGTGGAGTCCCACAGGGATCTGTGTTGGGGACCCATTCTGTTTTCTTTATATATTAGTGACTTACATTTTGGAATTACAAATCAAATAGTGAAATTTGCTGATGACATTAAGTTAGGAGGACAAGTAGAAACATTAGAACAATAGGAAGGACTAAATGAGGATTTAAAAAAAATTGAGAGGTGGGCTGAAGAAAATGGGATGAAGTTTAACACAGAAAAATCAGTTGTAATGTATCTATATAGCCCCCCGAAAGTGATTCATGATCTTGTATCCCCACTACTTGATCGTGGGAGCGTGGAGGTATAACCTAGTGGGTGTGCATTTCACTCTACACTACAGTGAAGTAGTTGCTCAGTTGGAATTTGTTTTGGCAGTTGCTTGGACGGAGTTTGTTTTGGTCCTGCGGTAGTGGGAGAAAGCAGCATTTGCTCAGCCAGGTTTTTTTTTTTTGCTTGTTTTATTCCGTTGAAGCAAGGGCTGCAGCAGAAGAAAAATAAATATTTACAGGAGGAATTGAGGATTGTATATGGTTTTTATTTTATTTTTATTATGCAGGAGCTGAGCTATGACAGTTTTTATTATGGGGGGTGGAGACTGTGACACAAAGCACACCACAGACAGGGGACTGCAAAAAGTATGCCACGCCCTCAGCGACATTACATTTTCTAAGTCTTTAAAGTGATTTAGAGGACAGGTTACTCAGTTTAAAAAGTGCTAGTGTTCTCTTTAAAGCTAAAAAGGGTTTGCTTAGCTTTGTGGCTTTAAATGAAAGCACTGGGCGCTAAATTACATTTTTAAAGTAATTATTACACTTAAGGCAGCATTTGTATTAAAAACAATTAGCTGCGTTTAAAAAATATCTTTATAGTGACCATGTCTTTTTCTTCAGCTGGTCAGTTAATTTCTTTTTTTTTATTGCATCTCTTGTGTTATGTCACATCTTACAACAGTTAATGCGAGTATCATGTATAGGTTATACAATGTAAAAAATCCCACCACCATAAATGAAGAGTATGAGAACGAATCCTGAAAGACTGATGCATTAATTTTACATACTGTACTGAACATCAAAGGTAGTACTGATACAAACTCAGACAATGTTCTCCCTCATTAATTAATTGCAGAGACACTGCTTTAATAGGTTGAACTGAACAGTTTGTAGTCTGTATGGGGGAACCGAATCATGTTACAGCCACCGCGCTACAGACTTGCATTGATGGCGATCACTACAAATACCGTGTGGTATCTTTGCGTGAAAAAAGGTATTGAGGATTTTTTTCTCCTGATCGGCTTTGGAGGAGACGCTTTTCACTAGTGTGTGCCAGTTTGTTTTTTCATTTTAGATGGACAAATCAAAGTGTCTTTAGTGGGGGGGGTTAAAACAAAAGTAAAAGGTGTATAAAGAAACCACTGTATGCATGGCTGGCTGTTAACTGTCTGTGCAGCTCCTCTGATTTTTTTTGTCAACTCCGGTTTTGCAGGCATGGTTGGATGCTTTCTTGAACTGCCCCTGGAACTTGTTGCCTTTTGGTGCAGTACTGGACTTGGGGGGGCCGGGGTGTCAGAAAATTTGCTTCCTCAAACAGGAGTCCATAGGCCAAGTAACTGACACCAGGTCAATAATACTTTTAGCTACATCTGTAAAATTAGAAATATCCATGATTCTGAAGTCTTCAATTTATAGCCAAAGGGAAACAAAACCTCTAAACTCAGCAATAAAGTTTTAGGGTACATATATATTTAAGGCTACCGTAAGGCTACTGCTTGTTAATTTCAGGAAAAGCAATTGGTAGCACATATCAGTAATGCCACAGAGATTCCCATGCGGAAAACCATTTTCAATTAATTTAATGCGGCACATTCTGAAAGGGGGACGGGGCGGGCACTGACAGTCTGACTTGCTAGATCTGTTTATCTGTTGGGCAAGGGTTAGGAATGCTTTATATGTTACCACTAGGAAAACACATCCAATTAATTTATAAAGAATACTTCTCCTGAGGCAAGTTACTGGTGCCAATGACTGTGCTGGCAACATCTCTGTGTGTCTCCCACTGTCTTCTCTCACAGCACAGCCAGAGAGGCGAGCGGTGTGTGCTCGCTGCGATGTAGCTGTCCGGATTGAACACGCTGGGGAAAGGGCGCGTGCTTACAGCCTGTATGTAAAGTGAAGATCGTTTCAATGGCTGATTGAAGCGGACCTTTTCTCTGAAGCCAAGACCAGTGCTCTGAATCTGCCGTCATACACAGCTCGCATCTTCATTGGTGCATAGGGGACGCTCCCCACAGCCTGAGAACTGCATTGGCAAGGACAGGCACACACCTTCAGCAAGTCATATTGTCCCAAGATGTTTCTTGCACATGCATGCAAGCAAACATAAAAAGGCCAGTGTTGAAAATCTGGCATGAAAATATTACAAATTTGCCAAGTTACAAGAGTGCATGCAAACTGCGCAATGCATGCTCGTAAAACAGTCATTTTTTGGATTTTTTCACCAAATTTGTAACATAGGCTTTTTGAGAGCCCGCCTCATGAACAGTGGCACTGTTGTTTCATTAATCGGTCCCATAAGGTGATTTTCACACAGTGACCACAAAACCACCTTTCGGGACCGAATAACACCACGACAGTGACTGAATTCATGATAAGGGGTCCCAAAAAAACACCATGTTGAAAACGTAGTGCTAAAATTCCCCAAAATGCCTGAGATATGCACCAAAGTTGAAAAAAACCTATTTATGCCATTATACAGCTTACCGGCTTTCTTCAGTTTGTGGTTGGCTTTGAAGATGTGTTCCCGGTCCACCGAAGATGGTTGCTCTGGGCTCCAGAGGTAAATATGGGGTGAGGGGTGGGGAGGCGGGTGGTAGATGGTGGGTGTGGGTTGGGAGGGACCACCGGACTCAACGAGGGACCGTTCGGTTTGCAGGTTTAAAAAAGAAAACGACAAACATTGTGGAAAGGTTTTTTTTTAACAGGGACATTTGGCACACTGGGGTGGGCTCCCAGTGTGCTATCTGAGTGTTTTGGGGGGGCTGTAGCCAATGGGGGCTTGGGCACCCCAGTTGGCACATAGGAGCAGGGGCAGGAGCTGAGGGGATTGGGCACCCCCGCGGCACACAACAAATGGGGGGGCATTATGCCAATGGGGAGTGGGCTCCCTCATCAGCAAATGAACTAACACTATGCTGCATTAATTGGGGTCACTCCGCCATCACAGCCTCAGCTTCTGTTGGCAAACTGCATAGCCGAAATGACTGGCTGCTGTTGCTATGACGAGGTGCTCCCGGACAGGTGCGGCTATTTTCTTTCAAGGTGGTGGCACACTTTAAAACTAGTGTCACGGGCAGTGTCCTCCTTTATTGGTGCCCAACACACAAGCCCCAAAATGCAGTGGCAGCATTGGCCTCAACAGTGCTGCACCTCCACAACCTGCTTCTGCAGCAAGCTGCCGCAACATGTTTCTTGCGCATGCGCACAGTCAAACATAAAAATCCAATATTTGTGTATCTAGGCATTCCATATCATAATGTAAATATCCCATTTATCAGCAATGAATGTGCTTTATTGTCCTTCAACAAAACAATAAAAGTAAAAAAGAAAAATCCTTCTGACATCTGAGCAAGTTCGCTGACATCTGAGCGGGCATCACAACCCTGACATCTGAATGACTGTCAGAACTCCGGCTGCTGTGCTCTGGACCATTTAATTAGTGGAAATGAATCCCTGGAAGGCCCGCATACACTGCCTTAAAGTAATCCAACTAGGATGAGATCTTCTCGGAAATGCTTTTGGAGGACAAAAAGACTACTAACGAAGACTAACACCTCAGATTTCACTGAATATATACCACATGTCAAATTATGCTGTCAAGAGCAGTTCCATGTTCTAGATAGTTACATAATTACAGAGTAGTTGTCGGCAGAAAAAGACCTCCAGGTCCATCCAGTACGCCCTGGTTAAGCTTTAAGAAATGTCTTAATTCCTTCTGTCAGATCCTACCGGACCTGTTTCCTTACTTCCCATGTGTCCTAGTCTCACTAGACCCCTGTGTCTATCCCATGCATGCTTGAATGCCCCCACAGTTTTTGGCCCCACCACTTCCTAGTCTGTTCCAGGGTTCTACTACCCTTTCCATGAAGGAGTACTTCCTGATATTGCCTCTGAGTCTTCTTCTAACGGCATATCATACCTCTAGTCCTAGTGCTCATCCCTTTCTGCAGATAATTGGTCTCCCCCTACCTTACCGTATATATTGTCAGCCCTTCCCAGAGTCAGCATGTTAAAGTCTGTGAGCTACAGTGAGATGATACTGTAGTCAAAATGGGCAGAAAGAATCCACCAAGGGCTTCTTTGTCTTCTTTGGATTCTACCTGAGCCTCCTCCCAGTCATTTAGATCAGAAATTATTCAAATTGCTCCCAAAAAAATATTACATGATGAAAAAACAGGAATGTCCCTTGAATGGAACCCTGGACCACCCTGCCTAGCATCACATAACCCAAAATGAGTCTCACTCTGCCAGACCTGTGATTCAAACCACTACCTGATTTATAGGAAAAGTCAAAGATTTATTTTTTTCTTAATTGTTGTGTTGTGGCCCCTGATGTGAAACATCTGTGTGTCTTCATGCAGTATCAGCAATGGGGGCAGCTGACATCACCCATCAACTGTCTATGTGGGCACTGCACCCACACTAACATAGGAGGAGTTTGGACACCAGTTTGATTGCAGCCCTACTACTGGAATCTGATAACCCAGGCCTTCAAGTGTGACAGGTGACAGCCCAGTGCCCAGTCCCGCTCCTGGTCTTTCACAACTCTGTCCCTGGAGTCTCACAGCCCTTCTCCTGTAGTCTCACAGTTCTGCTCTTTGAGTCTCACAGTTCTGCTCTTTGAGTCTCACAGCCCTGCTCCTGGAGTCTCATAGATCTGCTCCTGAACTCACAACCCTGTTCCTGGAGTCTTACAGTTCTGCTCTTTGAATCTCACAGCCCTGTTCTGGAGTCTTACAGCCGTGCTCCTGGAGTCTCACAGACCTGCTCCTGAAGTCTCACAACCCTGCTCCTGGAGTCTCACAGTTCTGCTCTTTTGAGTCTAACAGCCCTGCTTCTGGAGTCTCACAGCCCTGCTTCTGAAGTCTCACAACCCTGCTCCTGGAGTCTCCTAGCCTTGCTCCTAGACTCTCACAGCCCAGCTTGTGGAGTCTCAGAGCCCAGCTCCTGGAGCCTCACACCCTTGCTCCTGGTGTCTCCCAGCCCTGTTTCTGGAGACTCCCAGCCCTGCTCCTGGAGTCTCCCAACCCTACTCCTAGAGTCTCTCAACCTTGCTCCTGGAGTCTCACAGCCCAGCTCATGCAGTCTCACAGCCCTGTCCCTAGAAACTCACAGCCCTGTCCCTGGAGTCTCACAACCCTGCTCCTGAAGACTCACAGCCCTGCTTCTGGAGTCTCAAAGCCCAGCTCCTAGAGTCTTCCAGCCTTGCTTGTGCAGTCTCACAGCCCTCCTCCTGGAGTCTCACAGCTCTGCTCCTGAAATCTTCCAGCCTTGCTTATGCAGTCTCACAGCCCTGCTCCTGAAGTATTACAGCCCTGCTCCTGGAGTCTCCCAGCCCTGCTCCTGAAGTAACATAGCCCTGCTCCTGAAATCTTCCAGCCTTGCTTGTGCAGTCTCACAGCGCTGCTCCTGAAGTCTCACAGCCCTGCTCCTGGAGTCTCCCAACCCTGCTCCTGGAGTCCCCAGCCTTGCTCATGCAGTCTCACAGACCAGTCCCTGTAGTCTCACAGCCCTGCTCCTGGAGTCTCACAGCCATACTTCTGGAGTCTCATAGCCCTGTCCCTGGAGGTTCACAGCCCTGCTCCTGGAGTGTCACAGCCCTGCTCCTGGACTGTCACTGCCCTGCTCCTGGACTGTCACCACACTGCTCCTGGAGTTTCACAGCCCTACTGCTGAAGTGTCACAGCCCTGCTCCTGGAGTCTCACACCCTGCTTCTGAAGTCTCAAAGCCCTGCTCCTGAAGTCTCACAGTCCTACATCTGGTCTCCCACAGCTTTGCTCCTGGAGTCTCAAAGTCCTGCTCCTGCAGCCTTGCAGCCTTGCTACTGGAGTCTCACAGTCCTGCTCCTGGAGTCTCCCAGCTTTGGTCCTGGAGTGTCACAGCCCTGTTCCTGGTCTCTCACATCCCTGCTGCTGCAGTGCACAGCCCTGCACCTGGGGTATCACAGCACTATCCCTGTGTCTCACAGCCCTGCTCCTGGAGTCTCCCAGCTTTACTCCTGGAGTTTCCCAGTCCAGCTCCTGAAGTCTCAAAACCCTGTTCCTGAAGTGTTGCAGCCCTGCTACTGGTCTCTCACAATCCTGCTCCTGGAGTGTCACCGCCATGCTCCTGGTCTCTCACATCCCTGCTCCTGGAGTGTCACCGCTCTGCTTCTGAAGTCTCACAGCCATGCTCCTGAAGCATCACAGCTCTGCTTCTGGAGTCTTAAAGTCCTGCTCCTGGAGTGTCACAGCCCTGCACCTGGAGTCTCACAGCCCTGCTTCTGGAGTCTCAAAATGCTGCTCCTTAAGTCTCACAGCCCCGCTCCTGGAGTCTCAAACCCTGCTCCTGAAGTCTAGTAGCCTTGCTCCAGGAGTTTCATGTCCTGCTCCTGGAGTCTCACGGCCTTGTTTCTGGAGTCTGACAACCCTGCTCCTGGAATCTTCAAGCCTTGGTTGTGCAGTCTCACGGTCCTCCTCCTGAAGTCTCCCAGCCCTGCTCTTGAAGAGTCACAGCCCTTCTCCTGGAGTCTTCCAGCCTTGTTTGTACAGTCTCACAGCCCTACTCCTGGGGTCTCATAGCCTTACTTGTGCAGTTTCACAGCCCTACTCTTGCAGTCTCAGAGCCCTACTCCTGGAGTCTCATGGCCTTGCTTGTGCAGTCTCACAGCTCTACTCTTGCAGTCTCACAGCCCTACTTCTGGAGTATCACAGCCCTGTCCCTGGAGTCTTACAGCCCTGCTCCTGCAGTTTCACCACCCAGCTCGTGGAGTATCACTGCCCTGCTCCTGGAGTCTCACAGCTCTGCTTCTGGAATCTCAAAGCCCTGCTCCTGAAATCTCACAGCCCTACATCTAGTCGCACACAGCCCTGCTCCTGGAGTCTCACAGCCCTGCTCCTGGAGTCTCAAAGCTCTCCTCCTGCAGTCTCACAGCCTTACTCCTGGAGGCTCCTAGCCCTGCTCCTGGAGTCTCCCAGCCCTGATCCTGGAGTCTTCCAGCCTTACTCCTGGAGTGTCACAGCCCTGCTCCTGGTCTCTCAAATCCCTGCTACTGCAGTGTCACAGCTCTGAACCAGGGGGTCTCACAGCCCTGTCCCTGTGTCTCACAGCCCTGATCCTGGAGTGTGACGGCCGTGCTCCTAGAGTCTCACAACCCTGCTCCTGGAGTCTCACAGCCCTGCTCCTGGAGTTTCACAGCCCTGCTACTGGAGCCTCAAAGCCCTGCACCTGGAGTCTCCCAGACTTGCTCTTGAAGTTTCCCAGTCCTGCTCCTGGAGTCTGAAAGCTCTGCTCCTGGAGTTTCAAAGCCCTGCTCCTGGAGTCTCACACCCAGCTTCTGAAGTCTCAAAGTCCTGCTCCTGAAGTCTCACAGCCCTGCATCTAGTCTCTTACAGCCCTGCTTCTGGAGTCTCACAACCCTGCTCATGGAGTCTCCCAGCTTTGCTTCTGGAGTGTCACAGCCCTGTTCCCAGTCTCTCACATCCCTGCTGCTGCAGTGTCATAGCCCTGCACCTGGGGTATCACAGCACTATCCCTGTGTCTCACAGCCCTGCTCCTGGAGTCTCCCAGCTTTACTCCTGGAGTTCCCCAGTCATGCTGCTGGAGTCTGAAAGCCCTGCTCCTGGAGTCTCAAAGCCCTGTTCCTGAAGTGTCACAGCCCTGCTTCTGGTCTCTCACATCCCTGCTCCTGGAGTGTCACAGCCCTGCTCCTGGAGTGTCACAGCCCTGCTCCTTGAGTCTCACAGCCCTGCTTCTGGAGTCTCAAAATGCTGCTCCAGGAGTCTCACAGTCCTGCTCCTGGAGTCTCATGGCCTTGTTACTGGAGTCTGACTGCCCTGCTCCTGGAATCTTCAAGTCTTGGTTGTGCAGTCTCCCAGTCCTCCTCCTGAAGTCTCCCAGCCCTGCTCCTGAAGTATCACAGCCCTGCTCCTGGAGTGTCATCGTCCTGCTCCTGAAGTGTCAACACCCTGCTCCTGGAGTCTCACAACCTAGCTCATGCAGTCTCACAGCCCTGTCCCTGGAGACTCACTGCCCTGTCCATGAAGTCTCACAGCCCTGCTCCTGGAGTGTCACAGCCCTGCTCATGGAGTGTCACAGCCCTGCTCCTGGAGTGTCACCGTCCTGCTTCTGGAGTCTCCCAACCTTGCTCCTGGAGTCTCACTACCTAGCTCATGCAGTCTCACAGCTGTGTCCCTGGAAACTCACTGCCTTGTCCCTAGAGCCTCACAGCTCTGTACCTGCAGTCTCACAGTCCTGTCCCTGGAGTGTCACAGCCCTGCTCCTGGAGTGTCACCACCCTGCTCTTGGAGTGTCACTGCCCTGCTCCTGGAGTCTCACAGCCCTATTCCTGGAGACTCACATCCCTGCTTTCTGGAGTCTCAAAGCCCGGATCCTGAAGTCTCACAGCCCTGCTCCTGGAGTCTCCCAGCCTTGCTTCTGGAGTGTCACAGCCCAGGACCTGGCCTGCACATGGAGTCTCATAGACCAGTCCCTGTGTCTCACAGCCCTGCTCTTGATGTGTCTCAGCCCTACTCCTGGAGCATCAGAACCTTGCTTCAGGAGTCTCACAGCCCTGATCCTGGAGTCTCAAAGCCCTGCACCTGGAGTCTCCCAGTCTTGCTCCTGGAGTTTTTCAGTCCTGCTCCTGGAGTCTCAAAGAACTGCTCTTGTAGTGTCACAACCCTGCTCCTGAAGTGTCACAGTCCTGCTCCAGGAGTCTCATAGCCCTGCTCCGGGAGTGTCACAGCCCTACATCTTGTCTCTCACAGCTCTACTACTGGAGACCCACAGCCCTTCTACTGGAGTATCTAAGCCAAGAGCCAGCAGTTTCGTAGCCTTACTCCTAGAGTCTCATAGCCCTGCTCATGGAGTCTCCCAGCCTTGTTCCAGGAGTCTGACAGCCCTGCTCGTGGAGTCTCACAGCCCTGCTCCTGGAGTCTCAAAGTCCTGCTCCTGCAGTCTTGCTACTGGAGTCTGACAGTCCTGCTCCTGGAGTCTCACAACCCAGCTCCTGCAATCTTCCAGCCTTGCTTGTGCAGTCTCACAGCCCTGCTCCTGAAGTATCACAGCCCTGCTCCTGGAGTGTCCCAGCCTTGTTTGTGCAGTCTCACAGCCCTGCTCCTGGAGTCTCACAGCCCTACTCCTGGGGTCCCACAGCCTTTCTTGTGTAGTCTCACAGCCCTGCTCATGGAGTCTCACAGCCCTCCGTCTGGAGTCTCACATCCCTGTTCCTGGAGTCTCCCAGCCCTGCTCCTGAAGTGTCCCAGCCCTGCTCCTGAAGTATCATAGCCCTGCTCCTGGAATCTTCCAGCCTTGCTTGTGCAGTCTCACAGTCCTGCTCCTGGAGTCTCACAGCCCTGCACCTGAAGTCTTATAGCCCTGCTCCTGGAGTCTCACATCCCTGCTCCTGGAGTCTCCCAGACCCACTCCTGGAGTCTCCCGTCCCCACTCCTGAAGTCCCTGCTCCTTGAGTCTCACAGCCCTGCTCTCGGAGTCTCACAGCTCCAGTCCGGGAGTGTCACCCTTCTGCTTCTGGAGTCTCACAGCCCTGCTCCTCGAGTCTCACAGCCCTGCTCCTCGAGTCTCCCAACCTTGCTCCTGGAGTCTCACTACCTAGCTCATGCAGTCTCACAGCCCTGTCCATGGAGACTCACTGCCTTGTCTCTGGAGTCCAACAGCCCTGTTCCTGGAGTGTCACAGCCCTGCTCCTGAAGTGTCACCACCCTGCTCCTGCAGTGTCACCCTCCTGCTTCTGGAGTCTCACAGCCCTGCTCCTGGAGTCTCCCAACCATGCTCCTGGAGTCTCACAATCTAGCTCATGCTGTCTCACAGCCCTGTCCCTGGAGACTCACTGCCTTGTCCCTGGAGTCTCACAGCCCTGTCTCTGGAGTCGCATAGCCCTGCTCCTGGAGTTGCATAGCCCTGCTCCTTGTCACCACCCTGCTCCTGGAGTGTCACCGACCTGCTTCTGGAGTCTCCCAGCCCTGCTCCTGAAGTATCATAGCCCTGTTCCTGGAATCTTCCAACCTTGCTTTTGCAGTCCCACAGCCCTGCTCCTAGAGTCTTACAGACCTGCACCTGAAGTCTCATAGCCCTGCTTGTGGAGTCTCACATCCCTGCTCCTGGAGTCTCCCAGCCCTGCTCCTGAAGTATCATAGCCCTGTTCCTGGAATCTTCCAACCTTGCTTTTGCAGTCCCACAGCCCTGCTCCTAGAGTCTTACAGCCCTGTACCTGAAGTCTCATAGCCCTGCTCCTGGAGTCTCACATCCCTGCTCCCTGAGTCTCCCAGCCCTGCTCCTGAAGTATCATAGCCCTGTTCCTGGAATCTTCCAACCTTGCTTTTGCAGTCTCACAGCCCTGCTCCTAGAGTCTTACAGCCCTGTACCTGAAGTCTCATAGCCCTGCTCCTGGAGTCTCACATCCCTGCTCCTGGAGTCTCCCAGCCCCCTCCTAGAGTCTCCCGTCCCCACTCTTGAAGGCTCTGCTCCTTGAGTCTCACAGCCCTGCTCTTGGAGTCTCCCAGCTCCACTCCTGGAGTCTCACAGTCCTGCTCCTGCAATCTTCCAGCCTTACTTGTGCAGTCTCACAGCCCTGCTGCAGGAGTCTCACAGCCTTGCTCCTGAAGTATTACAGCCCTGCTCCTGGAGTGTCTCAGCCTTGCTTGTGCAGTCTCACAGCCCTGCTCCTGGAGTCTCACAGCCCTACTCCTGGGGTCTCTTAGCCTTGCTTGTGCAGTCTCACAGCCCTACTCTTGGAGTCTCACAGCCCTACTTCTGGAATCTCACATTCCTGCTCCTGGAATCTCCCAGCCCTGCACCTGAAGTATCACAGCCCTGCTCCTGGAGTCTCCCAGCCCTGCTCCTGAAGTATCATAGCCAAGGCCACTGTTTTTCGGTTTTTAACGGAAAATCCGGTAAAATTCCAGAATTAGGACCGCCTGAAAACCGGTAAAAATGAAGATTTCATGGAATCTGGCATTTTCTATCAGATCAGTAAATCCATAAAAAGTCTGTTTTTGTTTTAATTCCTTCCTGTACTATTTTCAGTTTGCTTTATTTAATGCTCTGTATGTTAAGCCTTCTTTAATTCTGATTATTTATGCACATACTGAAAGAATGATAACAGAATCCCGGTAAAATCCAGAAATTAGAGTAACAATCACCGGTGAAATTCCGGAATCTTAAGTCTTGAAAATGGAATTTAATTGTTTTAATCACCGTAAATCAGTAGCCTTGATCATAGCCCTGCTCCTAGAATATTCCAGCCTTGCTTGTGCAGTCTCACAGCCCTGCTCCTGGAGTCTCAAAGTCCTGCTCCTGCAGTCTTGCTCCTGGAGTCTGACAGCCCTGCTCCTGGAGTCTCACAGCCCTGTTCCTGAGACTGACAGCCCTGCTCCTGGAATCTGGCAGCCTTGCTCCTGGAATCTCAAAGTCCTGCTCCTGGATTTTGACAGCCCTTCTCCAGGAGTCTCTCAGCTCTGCTCCTGCAGTCTTCCAGCCTTGCTTGTGCAGTCTCACAGCCCTGCTCCTGGAGTCTTCCAGCCCTTTTCCTGAAGTATCATAGCCCTGCTCCTGGGTTCCCACAGCCTTTCTTGTGCAGTCTCACAGCCCTACTCTTTGAGTCTCACAGCTATACTTCAAGATTCTCACATCCCTGTTCCTGGAGTCTCCCAGCCCTGCTCCTGAAGTATCCCAGTCCTTCTCCTGAAGTATCACAGCCCTGCACCTGAAGTCTCATAGCCCTGCTCCTGGAATCTCACATCCCTGCTCCTGGAGTCTCCCAGACCCAATCCTGGAGTCTCCCGTCCCCACTTCCGAAGTCCCTGCTCCTTGAGTCTCACAGCCCTGCTCTTGGAGTCTCCAGTTCCACTCCTGAAGTCTCACCGTCCTGCTTCTGGAGTCTCACAGCCCTGCTCCTGGAGTCTGACAACCTTGCTCCTGGAGTCTCAAAGTCCTGCTCCTGCTGTCTTGCTGCTGGAGTCTGACAGCCCTTCTCCTGGAGTCTCACAACCCTGCTCCTGCTATCTTCCAGCCTTGCTTATGCAGTCTCACAGCCCTGCTCTTGGAGTCTCCCAGCTCCACTCATGAAGTCTCAAAGCCCTGCTCCTGGAGTCTCACAGTCCTGCTCCTGGAGTCTCACAGCCCTGCTCCAGGAGTCTACCAGATCCACTCCTGGAGTCTCCCGTCATCATTCCTGAAGTCTCTGCTCCTTGAGTCTCACAGCCCTGCTCTTGGAGTCTTACAGCTCTGTTCCTGGAGTGTAACCCTCCTGCTTCTGGAGTCTCACAGCCCTGCTCCTGGCGTCTCCCAACCTTGCTCCTGGAGTCTCACTACCTAGCTCATGCAGTCTTACAGCCCTGTCCCTGGACACTCACTGCCTTGTCCCTGGAGTCTCACAGCCCTGTTCCTGGAGTGTCATAGCCCTGCTCCTGGAGTGTCACCTTCCTGCTTCTGCAGTCTTTCAACCCTGCTCCTGGAGTCTCACAACCTTGCTCCTGGAGTCTCACAACCTAGCTCATGCAGTCTCACAGCCCTGTCCCTGGAGACTCACTGCCTTGTCCCTGGAGTCTCACAGCCTTGCTTGTGCAGTCTCACAGCCCTGCTCCTGGAGTCTCCCAGCCCTTTTCCTGAAGTATCACAGCCCTGCTCCTGGCATGTCCCAGCCTTGTTTGTGCAGTCTCACAGCCCTGCTCCTTGAGTCTCACATCTCTACTCCTGGGGTCTCACAGCCTTTCTTGTGCAGTCTCACAGCCCTACTCTTGGAGTCTCACAGCTATACTTCAAGATTATCACATCCCTGCTCCTGAAGTATCCCAGCCCTGCTCCTGAAGTATCACAGCCCTGCTCCTGAAATCTCACAGCCCTGCACCTGAAGTCTCATAGCCCTACTCCAGGAATCTCACATCCCTGCTCCTGGAGTCTCATAGCCCTGCTCCTGAGTCGGACAGCCCTGCTTCTGGAATCTCACAGCCCTGCTCCTGCAAGCTTCCAACCTTGCTTGTGCAGTCTCCCAACCCTGCTCCAGGAGCCTTCCAACCTTGCTTGTGCAGTCTCCCAGCCCTGCTCCTGAAGTATCACAGCCCTGCTCCTGGAGTCTCAAAGTCCTGCTCCTGCAGTCTTGCTCCTGGGGTCTGACAGCCCTGCTCCTGAAGTCTCATAGTCCTACTCCAGGAATCTCACATCCCTGCTCCTGAAGTCTCCCAGACCCAATCCTGGAGTCTCCCATCCCCAATCCCTAAGTCCCTGCTCCTTGAGTCTCACAGCCCTGCTCTTGGAGTCTCCAGCTCCACTCCTGAAGTGTTACTGTCCTGCTTCTGGAGTCTCACAGCCCTGCTCCTGGAGTCTGACAGCCTTGCTCCTGGAGTCTCAAAGTCCTGTTCCTGCTGCCTTGCTTCTGGAGTCTGACAGCCCTTCTCCTGGAGTCCCACAGCCCTGCTCCTGCTATCTTCCAGCCTTGCTTATGCAGTCTCACAGCCCTGCTCTTGGAGTCTCCCAGCTCCACTCATGAAGTCTCAAAGCCCTGCTCCTGGAGTCTCACAGTCCTGCTCCTGGAGTCTCACAGCCTTGCTCCAGGAGTCTACCAGCCCTGTTCCTGAAGTATCACAGCCCTGCTCGTGGAGTGTCCCAGCCTTGTTTGTGCAGTCTCACAGCCCTGCTCCTGGAGTCTCACAGCTCTACTCCTGGGGTCTCACAGCCTTGCTTATGCAGTCTCACAGCTCTACGCTAGGAGTCTCACAGCCCTGCTCCTGAAGTATCATAGCCCTGCTCCTAGAATCCTCCAGCCTTGTTTGTGCAGTCTCACAGCCCTGCTCCTGGAGTCTCATAGCCCTGCTCCTGAGTCTGCCAGCCCTGCTCCTGGAGTCTCAAAGTCCTGCTCCTGCAGTCTTGCTCCTGGAGTCTGACAGCCCTGCTCCTGGAGTCTCACAGCCCTGCTCCTGCAAGCTTCCAACCTTGCTTGTGCAGTCTCCCAGCCCTGCTCCAGGAGTCTTCCAAACTTGCTTGTGAAGTCTCACAGCCCTGCTCCTGAAGTCTCCCAGCCCCTGCTCCTGGAGTCTCACAGCCCTGCTCCAGGAGTCTCACAGCCCTGCTCCAGGAGTCTACCAGACCCACTCCTGGAGTCTCCCGTCATCACTCCTGAAGTCCCTGCTCCTTGAGTCTCACAGCCCTGCTCTTGGAATCTCACAGCTCTGCTCCTGGAGTGTAACCCTCCTGCTTCTGGAGTCTCACAGCCCTGCTCCTGGCGTCTCCCAGCCTTGCTCCTGGAGTCTCACTACCTAGCTCATGCAGTCTTACAGCCCTGTCCCTGGACACTCACTACCTTGTCCCTTGAGTCTCACAGCCCTGTTCCTGGAGTGTCACAGCCCTGTTCCTGGAGTGTCACCTTCCTGCTTCTGCAGTCTTTCAACCCTGCTCCTGGAGTCTCACAACCTTGCTCCTGGAGTCTCACAACCTAGCTCATGCAGTCTCACAGCCCTGTCCCTGGAGACTCACTGCCTTGTCCCTGGAGTCTCACATCCTTGCTCCTGCAGTCTTCCAGCCTTGCTTGTGCAGTCTCACAGCCCTGCTCCTGGAGTCTCCCAGCCCTTTTTCTGAAGTATCACAGCCCTGCTCGTGGAGTGTCCCAGCCTTGTTTGTGCAGTCTCACAGCTCTGCTCCTTGAGTCTCACATCTCTACTCCTGGGGTCTCACAGCCTTGCTTGCATAATCTCACAGCTCTATGCTAGGAGTCTCCCAGCCCTGCTCCTGAAGTGTCATAGCCCTGCTCCTAGAATCCTCCAGCCTTGCTTGTGCAGTCTCACAGCCTTGCTCCTGGATTCTCAAAGTCCTGCTCCTGCAGTCTTGCTCCTGGAGTCTGACAGCCCTGCTCCTGAAGTCTCACAGCCCTGCTCCTGCAAGCTTCCAGCTTTGCTTGTGCAGTCTCCCAGCCCTGCTCCTGAAGTCTCCCAGCCCTGCTCCTGAAGTATCACAGCCCTGCTCCTGGAGTGTCCCGGCCTTGTTTGTGCAGTCTCACAGACCTGCTCCTGGAGTCTCACAGCTCTACTCCTGGGGTCCCACAGTCTTTCTTGTGCAGTCCCACAGCCCTGCTCCTGGAGTCTCACATCCCTGCTCCTGGAGTCTCACAGTCCTGCTCCTGGAGTCTCACAGCCCTGCTCCAGGAGTCTACCAGCCCTGTTCCTGAAGTATCACAGCCCTGCTCGTGGAGTGTCCCAGCCTTGCTTGTGCAGTCTCACAGCCCTGTTCCTGGAGTCTCACAGCTCTACTCCTGGGGTCTCACAGCCTTGCTTGCGCAGTCTCGCAGCTCTATGCTAGGAGTCTCTCAGCCCTGCTCCTGAAGTATCATAGCCCTGCTCCTAGAATCCTCCAGCCTTGTTTGTGCAGTCTCACAGCCCTGCTCCTGAGTCTGACAGCCCTGCTCCTGGAGTCTCACAGTCCTGCTCCTGGAGTCTGACAGCCTTGCTCCTGGAGTCTCACAGCCCTGCTCCTGGAGTCTCACAGCCCTGCTCGTGAGTCTGACAGCCCTGCTCCTGGAGTCTCACAGTCCTGCTCCTGAAGTGTCCCAGCCCTGCTCCTGAAGTATCGCAGCCCTGCTCCTGGAGTGTCCCAGCCTTGTTTGTGCAGTCTCACAGCCCTGGTCCTGGAGTCCCACAGCCCTGCTCTTGGAGTCTCACAGCCCTACTTCTGGAGTCTCACATCCCTGTTCCTGGAGTCTTCTAGCCCTGCTCCTAAAGTATCCCAACCCTGCTCCTAAAGTATCACAGCCCTGCTCCTGAAGTATCATAGCCCTACTCCTGCAATCTTCCAGCCTTGCTCGTGCAGTCTCACGGCCCTGCTCCTGGAGTCTCACAGCCCTGCACCTGAAGTCTTATAGCCCTGCTCCTGGAGTCTCACATCCCTGCTCCTGGAGTCTCCCAGCCCTGCTGCTTGAATCTCACAGCCCCACTCCTGGGGTGTCCCAGCCCTGCTCTTGAAGTCTCACAGCCCTGCTCCTTGGGTCTCCCATCCCTGCCCCACAGCTCTCTGAAGACTGCAGGCCTGGGCTGGGAGTTAGGATCATGAGTTTAACCCTGTTTTCTCAAATTGGGTTTTGATTTGCTGCTACTGGCTCCAGTGAACAAAGCAGCCAAAGGTTATTTAGTCAATTAATTGTAGTTGAGACTGACTGTTGCTACTAAATCAGTGAAGACTTCTCCAAGGTCAGCTCCACTGTCCCCTGTTAGAGCAGTTTGGAACTAGACCCCCAACAGATCTCACCACATAACCCCCAACCCCTGTTTGGATAAAGAACCAATCCCTCTGACAACTCACTCACCACAAAGAGAGAGAGAGAGAGTAGTCAGTAATTATACAGCTGCAGTGTTCTAGACCCACCCTGGAAACTGGAAACAATTCGAGTTTTGTTCCACGTCTCTGGAATTCAGAAGGAATTAATCAGAGCTGCATACTGAACAGATTATTGTTGTAGCCGATTGAAGATGTCCTCCCCCAACCCCACACACAGTTTTGAAACACATGTGGATATTTCCTAGTGAATATCTAGCTGGGCAATCCTCCTTCCTTTTCCAAGTTATTGTTTGGAGGCAGCGTGTTGTGGAGAATAAATCTGAGTGTGCATTTTGTGTTTGTAGACCTACTATTAGCTCTACCACATGTTGATGCCGGATATGATAAGTTTCTGTCGCTTTGCATGCTGCGTGCAGGGCACTAGAGCATCTCAGGTAACAGCGCTTATTGCCTCTGCCTGCCAGAAAGAAAGATAGTAGTGTGCTGTCTCACTGCAGTCTTTCTGTGTCCTTAGTTGACATCGCTTAAAGGCACAGTGCGCTTCCTTTACACTGGGCAAGTAAAGGTGCAGACAGAAGCAGAGTGCGTGCTGCAGTAAATGTTTATGGGGCCACCATGGCACTACTGCGATTTATAATCTGGTTATGGGGTTTGAAGCAGGACGTGAACCTAAATCTGAGAGCTGGAGTGTTACCAAGGATTCCACTCATTGAGCAATGGTAACTATAGTAACATACCTCTCAAACGTTTGTCACTGAAATGCGGGGTGTGAACACTTAAAATGTTGGACATATCATAAGCCATGGAGAGTAGTGCAGGGCACTATACAGCCTGTTGTTTTCTTTTGTGCAAAGTTTTGTGCTGACTTAGCATCAAGTATTATGAATTTCTGTGTTCAAAGTTTCAGTTTGCTGTGTGAGGGAGGACCTTCTCTGTAAGGGACAGCACCTTCTAAGGGACGGCATCTTCTCTATAAGGGACAGCACCTCTGTACAGGACAGTACCTTTTTTACAAGGAACAGTAGCCTTTCTTTTTTTTAAACTCAGCTTTATTTGGTGCAGATTGTTGTACAGTCATAATCATCATTTCATATGGGCAGGGCCCCTAGTGTTCTGCAGCACTTTGTCCTGATTTCTGCGCAGGGCTGCTAGGCTTCTGAGGCAGCATTTTATGATTTCTGTGGCATGATACATTCATTTCTGGGGCAGAATGCAGTCCTGCCATTGACTAAAACATGTTGTGATGTCATTGATGATACCCCATGCCAAGCATAGTGGAATTCAGAATAAATTACACGGGAAAGGGAGCAGAGCGCTATGGAAAAACTGTATTTGAATGAAAATTCACCAAAATCACTGAATTTTGCAGCAATATATATATATATAGGTATTCTTTGCAAAAAGTTTGTCAATCGTCGGTTAGGGTTGTTTCACACCAACAAAGTGTGGAAATTCCACATTAAAGTTACCTCCCCCACCTCCACCCCACCCCCACCTCTACACACCACCAGGCATCAGGGTGTGCGGTGGGTCTTGTACTAACTTTCATCCTGTTCAATGTATAAACAAACTGTGGTGGTGCAGCATAGGAGAAGCGAGGTGAGAGTTAGGCAAACATCCCACCGCACACCTCGAAGCCTGGTGGTGTGTGGAGGGTGTGGGTTGGTGGGGGGAGTGGTAACCCTAACGTGGAATTTCCACACTTTTGTCAGGTGGAAACAACCCTAACTGATGCATTAACGAGGTTTTTGCAAGAATTTCCTTTCTTTTTAAAAAAATGTAATGTAAGTAGTAAATGGAATGTGTTGGTGGGCGCTCCCACCAAGCTGCCCAGTTGTGCATAATGATATGTGTCTGTGGGAGTGCAGGGCCCTGTGCTCCCACTTACTCATAAGTATGCAGCCATACAGCAGCCCTATAAGGCAAGGAGCCCTTGTAACAGTAATTTGCCGATATCTTGGGAACCATAGCAGCAAGAAAAAAATTCAAGTGTGGTTGTAATTGTGGAGTGAATACTTCTCACAACACAAGTCGATCGAATCCATATCTCACATTCTTTCCAAGATATGGGCACTGAAACACAATGTGAGTGCTAAGTCTAAGAGCATAATTCTGGGCTACAGCAATGAGAATGGGCAATTGGAACAGTAAATTGCAAATATCTCAGGAACTGTACATGCTAAGAAAAAAATTCTAATTTCTGGGTTTTCATGACTTTGTAAGCTAGTTCTGTACTTAGACCCCCTTAAGGGGGGACTAAGAAATTTTCTGATGAAAATTGCATAACTCGATCCATTTTTGAGATATGGGCTATGAAAGGCACAATGGGCACCACAATGTTATCTTATGGGAACATTTCTGAAATTCAGAATGCTATAACTATGGCCCTGTTCAATGTTTTAGTACCAAACCACCAAAAGGCTGATGTGTGATACTAGGGCTTGCAGCTGTGAAAAGTTCAGGCCAATAGCCAATCCACCTTGCCACAATGAAGTGACAAAGAAAACGACCGCCACAATGTTATCCTATGGGAAAACTCGCAACTTCGGAATGCCGTAACTATGTGCCTGTTGAAGGTTTTCGAACCAAACAACTGAAAGGCACATCTGTGGCACTTGGGCCTGCCACCCTGACAATTTCAGGGGAATATTACAATTGAGCTTACCACAATCAAGTGACAAAGAAAACGACCGGCACAATGTTATCCTATGCGAAAATTCGCAACTTCGGAATGTTATAACTAGGGGCATGTTGTACATTTTCAAACCAAACCAGCAAAAGGCAAATCTGTGGCACTAGGGATTGCCACCCTGAACATTTCAGGCCAATATTACAATCCAGTTTGCCACAATCAAGTGACAAAGAAAACAGCATTTAGAAAAATGTGATCGAGCTATTTTACCGCGATAACATTTATTTTACAGCTATTGTCCTATCTCTATAATGGGGATTGTATCATGGTACAAAAAAATGAACCGCGGTTATATTTTGAAGTGATCATGGATGTTTTCGTGATTGAAAAATGTTGTCGCATTCAAAAAATGAAAAAAAAAACTAAAAAAACATATTTAGAGACCAGCTGGTGAGCAACTAATGCCATGGGGCATGTGTATTGGGCCCCGAATATGTAAACCCAATGTGTGATGTGTTGAAAAGAGCAGTATTTTTTGAATAATATCTTTTTTCTCTGTCACTAACTGAAAACAAGATGGCAGAAGCTCAACACTATTTTTGGCAAGCTCAACACAAAAAATATGATCGTGACAATTTTCGAGCTGCATATATAAATTTTCCCATAGGATTTAATGGGACAGTGAAAATGCTATAACTTTTGAACAGAACAAGATTTTTTTTGACGAAATCTTTGAAATACACCACTGCTAGCCAGGACCCATGCAGGCAATTCAATCTGAACCCAGTCAAATGCATTCTTCAGGGCAATATGGGTGGACAAAGAAAACACAATTTTGGGGATTTTTCACCTTTTGAGTGTGCTACGATTCTGCAACCGTACATCCGATCAACACAAATATGTCCAGATCCGGAGATCTATGACAAGTCTTTCTACAATCCAAATCTCAGGCAAATCGGGTTAATGGTTCAAAAGTTATTGAAGTCCAAAATTTGAGGTTTAACAGAAATTGCTACGCAACCCTAACTATAGTGACACTACTGTGCCACTGTAATATATATATATATCTCTACATCTATATATATATATATATATAAATATATATACTGTATATATGTATATATACACACATATATATATATATATATTACATAATGGGCAGGAGTGGGATATGGAAAATATTCTGACTCCTGCAGAGTGAGCTCTGTATTCTCACGAGTACTGAAGACACAAGTGAGAATGCACGGCCCATGATATTTTCCATATCCCATAATCTGCACATCATGGATGGGATCGTCAAAGCTGTTGCGCATGGTGCAAGTGAGATGCGCCAGCGCAATAATTTATCATCAAAAGCGATATTCAGCGGGTGACAATGCATAGCGCAAATTGCAGTGCGCTAATGTGCAACACCAATGAATGCATGCGCAAGTGCAGGGGCCATAGCCATGAATAAGCTGCGCAGTGCGATATTCAACAGCAAGCTGATGGCGCAAGTGCGGAGCAACAGGGACATGCGTGGAGCAAAGTTCAGCCTGTAAAAGGAAGGAGCAAGCAGGGGACGGACGCTTGCATCCAGGGGAGCAAGGGTGAGAGACGGAGAGAGAGAGACAGAGAGAGAGAGAGAGACAGAGAGAGGGTCAGTGGCCAGGCAGGACAGCAGCAGGGGTGCAGAACAGGCACAGAGGCAGGAGGTGCAATGGGCAGTGGGACAGGGAGTGAGACCCCAACCATGCCTGTGAGCGTGAGCTGCTCAGAATGTGTGTGTGTGGGACCCCAACACAGGAGTGTGCCCAGTGCAGGGGGCAGGCAGCAGCACACAGCGGGGGTAGCCCAGGGAGTCAACCGCGGGGAGGCGGGACAGGACAGGCCAGGCCATAGCCAGTGCAATATTCCAGATGGAGGCGGTTATGAGGGGTGTGAGGAGGCAGGAGGCAGAGTGGCACAGCCGTGGAAGGGCCCAGTGGCGGTATGCCCGGAACAGGTGGTACCGTACCCGCACCACCTTTGAACAGTACAGTGACACCGAGATTGTGGGCCAGTACTGCCTTTACCGGGTGATTCTGAGGCAGCTCTGTGAGCTGTGCAGTGATGAGATGAAGGCACCCACTAGCTGGAACCACGCCCTGTCGGTGGAGACCAAGGTCACGGCCGTGATGTGCCTGCTCACCATGGGTACCTTCCAGAGACCAACAGGGGACACCACACGCATAACCCAGTCGGCCGCGTCACAGCTCCTCACACAATTCCTCAATGCACTGCTGCCACATGCTGCAGAATATATCCAGTTCCCCAGCACACAGGCGGAGCGTACAGCAAACATGCAGGAGTTCCACAAGGTTGCACGTATGCCTGGCATACTAGGGGCCATTGACTGCACCCACGTAGGCATCCACACACCACCGGGGCTGGAGGGGGTGGCCTATGTCAACAGGAAGGGCTACCTCAGTGTCAACTGCCAGGTGGTGTGCGATGCCAAGGGGTGCATAATCAATGTCTGTGCCACACACCCTGGTGGAGCACACGATGCCTTCATCTGGCACCAGTCTGCACTGTGCCACAGGTTTGAGACTGGGGGCATCCCCACTGGCCACCTAGTAGGTGAGTATGCAGATGGAATGGGCAGGGTGTGGGGGGGAGATGTCATGCTGGGGTCATAGGAGGGTCTGACTGTGTAGACAGGAGGGCAGCAACACAGACCAAAATGCTAACCCATCATGTCCCCACACAGGTGACAGCAGATACCCACTCAGGCCCTGGCTGCTGACCCCATATTGGTGCCCATCGAGCCCAGTGCAGAAGAGATTCAACGAGGCACACGCCAGCACATGGAACATCATTGAGTGTGTTTTTGGACTGCTGAAGGCACGCTTCCACTGCCTGCACATGTCAGGCGGTGCCCTACAGTACAGCCCCTCAAAGGCCTGTGGCCTATTCCTGACCTGCTGTGAGATACACAACATGGTCACTGACTTTGGGATAGCTGTCGAGGTCAAAGAGGGGAACAGCAGTGGGTACGACGTGCACGGCGGGCCATGCGGTGGTGGGCAGCCCCCCCCAGGTGACGGAAACCGCGGCTGCACAGAATGGCCCAGCAGTACTGGGACACCATTGCAGAGGAGCACTACGGTGCATGCAGGTAGGTGTACATGACCACACACACGTCCCAGGGACCAGGGCACAGTCTACAGGTGACCCTGGATGGGCCCCACAACAGACATGGCTGGAGGGCAGCGTCAACGGACATGGGACAGGACTCCATGGAGGCACCCTTCACGGCACTGTGGACCCCGCCCACATTCCCCCACACACCTTCACACACACGCACGGGCACCCACACACGCACACCCTGAAGCTGCCAACTGGTGTGTGTCAGACGCTGAACACCAGTGCACAGTGGCGGCCGGTGCTGTGAAGGCATCATCATACACATGCCACAGTGGCCAGCAGCCAGGTGGGTGTGCACAAGGCGGGCGTGTTGCATGGATCATAGTCGTCATGGCCCTGTTACGCACACACCACACCACTGTGCATTCAGGGCAGTCTACTCCTGTTGGTCAATCCTTCACTTCCATGTGTGGAGACCCCAAGCCACCTATACACCCGATGTGGTGTGGGTCCCTGGCAGTGTTCCCACCGGAGGCACATAACAGGGGGTACAGTGTACCCTCCTCCAAATGTTTCAGGGGTACAAATCGTATTTTGAGGGTACGCCACACCCCTTACAGAAAATCATGGAGGTATGTATTGTTTTAAAGGGGGATACCGCACAGCCACAAACAGTGACTCAATATAAGCAGAACACCATGTTACATAAACTTCACTGTATTTGTTATCATTTAAAAAATAAATAAAATTATATGTAATTGCTATCTGCAGAGCTGTTTAATGGTTTGTTCTCTTTACAGATGAGATAGGAATAGGCAGGATATACAAATACATACACAAACTGTACATTTTGTAAATTATTCCAAATCCATTATTTCCAGTCCACATCTAATAATCAGATTGACACACTGACTGACAGAGCAACACACACAGTCACACAGTTTATTAATTTAATTCAATAAAATCACAACAACAAACAAAATAGGAATTAATTTCTTACAGCACAGCAGCTGCCAGCTGCAGAAAGCTCTAATCAAACTGACCAGGTCACGCACACAGACACACTATTGATTATAACAATAATGTGTACGAGTAATTGAGTATTTAACTGTAGTAGTATGAGTAATATTTTATTTAATTAATAGCTCATCTACTGAGGCAGAGCTAATCAACTAATACTACAGTAACAGTTACAGTAGTAGTACCACATAAATAATTATGTAATCTCATTATGCACAACAGTACACACTATTGCAAATAAATAGAGAGCTAACAGCAGAGTGCACACACCTGATGACACACAGTGAATGAGTTACATGATGGGGAAGGATCAGATGAATGAAGCCAGGATGATGCGTGCATTGCAGTCAGACACACACACTGAATCAAATCTGATTCAAGGCAGGCAGCAACATTTACTTTTACTGTACTGTGTATGTACATAGTTTGGCAGGCTGCAGCAGAATTATGACAAGTCCAGAGTAGACCAGAGCCAGACACACCAGCAAAGCAGTCAGTGAGTGTCACACACACACACACACACACACACACACACACACACACACACAATCTGTCACACACACAGCCACGTTTATTTTTTAATACTAGTCTTGACTTGGGGGACTGACTTAAGTTGGAGAAAACACATTATGACTGCAAGGCTGTTTTTTTCTCACTCCTCTTCGCGCCCCGCCTTGACTGAGACAGAGACAGAGAAAGAGCCCCTGACCCCAGTCCACACTCCTCGAGACCCTGACAGGCATTTGAAACAGAGTGACAGATGGTGGGAGTCAAAACTCGAGTCTGAGTCTCTGTTGTTACAGACTGCACTGACATTATCGTCAATTCATTTAAGCAGTAGCAGTCACCGACCGACGACTGACTCCCGCCCTGCAAATGCAAAGTAACTTTCACTTGCTTGTGCTTGAGTCCTCTCATGATGGGATGGCCTGGGTGGCAGGAGGACCTGACTTGAGAGTTGAATAGCACTAGGAATCACTTGGGACGGGAGGAGACTGGAGAGGCCTTGGCTCGGTGATCGGTCACTCAGCAAGATGCAAGAGGTGCCCTGTCATCCAGTTGACGAGGCTACAGCACATGGGTGACAGCTGTGGGTGGGTGCTGCTGTTCCTCCGAAATTGCTGAATAGGACTCTGAGATGGTCCTGTCCCAGCCTGGGGATGGGGTGGGGAGAGGCCAGGGAATAGGAGGGACTCAGGACTGGGAGGGAGGTAGCTGGAGAGAGAGAGAGAGAGAGACTCTCACTTATGGGGACTCAGCAGGCCAGGCACTGGAGCAGGCCACCACTCTCGCTCTGGCAGACAACTGACAGGAGGAGAACGGACCACTTCAGGTCCGGTGACACATGGGGAGATGAGACTGGAGACGGGAGAGAGCGAGGCCTAGGGAAGCAACAAGTTACCACAGCATGTGCAGGGTGGGGAGGGGATCACTCTCAGTAACAGGGTGGGTGGATGCCAGTGTGAAGGAGAGGACTTACTGGGCACTGGGCAGACTCAGTCAGAGTCTCCAAAAATGGGAGGGCAGAAAGCATAAAACCTACAGAAATCACTGAACCAACCCCTGCCATGACAACTCCTGCAGACTGCAACATACATCACCCACCCCGCCCGCCAGGAGAGAGTCAATTTATTTGGTGGAAACCATAGCATGGAAGACAACCACTTCAATTTCTGAAAAAAGAAATCCACAACTAATACTACCAACCTAATACAGGCATGCATGGGATGGTTCCTCATCAGGAATCTGCACTCCAGCCCGGGTCAGTCTGTCTTGTTTCTCCAGACTTGAGTGGAGCGTCGATTGGGTGGGCAGGCCAGGCTTGCAGGTCGTAGGATATGTGGTCTCCTCCAGTGCACACTTCTCCTCCTTTCTCCCAATCTCTCTCCTTACACGTGAAGCCCGCGGTACAGTTCCCAGTCCCTCCTCTATAGATGCATGCCCACATTACACCTGGTGAATGGGGATAGGGCAGATTTTCATACAAATGCAAAGTGCACCAATCGCAGTGGATTTGAAAAAAAATTATGACAGGGCACCGGACCAATCGTCCGCTGGCTGCTTGGGGGAGTCTTTCCAACAGCACAGTCTGTAGTGCCTGCAGTGCATGTAAAGATACGCACATGTCTGCATTCACAAAACTCGGGCAGGCTTCTTTACGTGCAGGTGCACCTCCTGTTCACATAGATGTATGTGAATTTTGATTTCTTTACATGTTTCATGTACATCTATGCGTGAATGGGAACACTGGTCCCTGGTGCCTGAGTCAGTATTTATGTGTTCACTTCCACTCCATTATTGGATGCATCCCACTTCTGCCAAGTGCCAATATGCTTCTCTAGAGTTAGACGCAACGTGACTGTAATTCTTTCCATTCGCTTTATCTCCCCGATTCTCTGTTGCCAAGATTCCAATGAGGGTTGCATGTCTGTCAACCATCATAATGTGATTCCTTTCATGGCCATTTTACAGAGAGTCTGCACAGCATCTTTTTTATTTATTCTATTTATTGAAATGTTTCACCAGGAGGTCACACTGAACAACAAGTTGCTCGTCTTACGGTGCGACCTGGGGGGAAGGGTTACATAGGGTTGTGAAGAATGATCAGTTGCAATAGTATGTGGGTAGTACAAACAATACAACTTTGTAAGATTGTGCAACAGTTAGAACACAAGGTATTGTACAATAAACAGTAGTGGAACACAGGGTAAATTACAATACATGTCCAAAATCATACAAAAGAACATATAAACGTACAAAACAGTAATAATGTGATAGAACCATTTATAGTGCATGAGTGTACCAGAAGCAGGCTCGAGGTAGTACGCAAATGCTGTTATAGTAAAAAGGATGGGGTAGGTTGTGCACACTGGTGACCCAGAAGGGCAGGTGGGGAAGAGAGGGGGAGAGGCAAGAACCGAATATGAGGAGATGGGGTAGCCATTTGCATCTGCTGTGGCCTAGCCCCTGTTGCAGGGATCCTTTTCCCAGGACCAAAGTTTGAAAGGTAAAAGGGATGTTAATTCCCCAGGTGTGTTCCAGGGTAGTATGGACCCTGGACCAATAAGGTAGTATCACCGGGCATTCCCAGAACATGTGACAGTGGGTCCCCACTCGTCTACATCCCCTCCAGCATAGATCTGTTCTGTCGCCTGTCCCTGTGAAATGCTTCGTAATTGTTGGGATATTGAAAAAGTATGTCAGGCATTTCCAATGACATTCTCGCCAGCCCAGTAAGGCTGATACCCTGTAGCACTCTTCCTAGTTCCTCTCCCAGTCCTTGACTGTCATTTGGGTCTGTGACTCTTCCTCCACCTCCGCTTTCCTTCAGTTTGAGGAACTCTGGGTGCCCTGTAGGCTTAGAGATGCTGCCCCCTCCTGCCTGACAACAAGGCCACCCAGTGCAGGATGTTTTCCAGCCCCGTGTCGTCTCTACTGACTTTGTGAAGCCTGTCCTTTGTAGTGAGGTAGTGCCTTACCTGCAGGACCCAAAAGAAGTCCTGCCTTGGTAACTCGTACTTTTGCTGCACTGCTACCTGCTACCACTCCTCTGCTACTCCCACTGCTACTCCTCTGCTACCCCCATTGGTACTCCTCTGGTACCCCCACTACTACTCCTCTGCTACTCACACTGGAACTCCTGCTACCGCCACTGCTACTCCTCTGCTACCCCCACTGGTAGTCCTGTGCTACCTCCACTAATTCTCCCCTGCTACCCCCCACTGCTACTCCTCTGCTACTCCCACTGCTACTCCTCTGGTACCCATACTGGTACTCCTTTGCTACCTCTACTACTTCTCCTTTGTTATCCCCACAGGTACTCCTCTACTACCCCCACTGCTACTCCTCTGCTACCCCCACTGGTACTGCTGTGCTACCCCCACTGGTACTCCTCTGGTACCCACACTAGTACTCCTTTTCTACCCGCACTGCTACTCCTCTGCTACCCATAGTGCTACTCCTCTACTACCCCCAGTAGTACTCCTCTGCTACCCCCTCTGTTACTCATCTGCTACTCACCACTGGTACTCCTCTGCTACACCCACTGCTTCTCCTGTACTATCCTCCAGTGCTACTCCTCTGCTACCCCCACTGCTACTTCTGTGCTACACCCTCTGGTACTCCTCTGCTACCCCCACACGTACTCCTCTGCTACCCCCACTGCTACTCCTGTGCTACCCCCACTGGTACTCCTGTGCTACCCCCACTGCTACTTCTCTGCTACCACCACTGCTACTGCTCTGCTACCCCCAATGCTAATCCTCTGCTACCCGTACAGCTACTCCTCTGCTATCCCCACTGCTATTCCTCTGCTACCCCCACTGCAACTTCTGTGCTACCCCCACTGCTATTCCTCCGCTACCCCAATGCTACTCCTCTGCTACCCGTACAGCTACTCCTCTGCTATCCCTACTGCTATTCCTCTGCTATCCCCACTGCTACTTCTGTGCTACCCCCACTGCTACTCCTCTGCTACCCCAATGCTACTCCTCTGCTACCCGTACAGCTACTCCTCTGCTATCTCCCCTGCTATTCCTCTGCTACCCCCACTGCTACTTCTGTGCTACCCCCTCTGGTATTCCTCTGCTACCTGTACAGCTACTCCTCTGCTACCCGTACAGCTACTCCTCTGCTACCCCCACTGCTACTCCTCTGCTACCCCCACTACTACCCTCACTGTTACTCCCTGCTACTTGCCTGTTAACCATGCTACCCTCACTGCTACCCCTGCTATCAGTGTGCTACCCTGCTACTCCCTGCTACCTCCCTGCCACTCTTCTACTACCTCACTATCTTCACTGTTATCCCACTAGATTTCTGCTGCCCCTGCTACCCCCACTGCCACTTCTCTGCTCTCCCTGGCTCCCTGCTAGTGCTACCTTTCAACAATATTCCTGCACCCCCTGCTACCTCCACTGCTACCCTTGATACCCTCCTGCTTTATTCACTGCTACCCCATGCTACCCTCCCTGGTTCTATCTGCTACAATCTTGTCACTCCATTACCCTTTTACTTCCCCTGCTACCCCTGTCACTCTTTTGCTACCTCTTGCTAACATCACTGCAACCCCCCGCTACCCTTACCTCTATCATTGCTACCCTCATTTCTACTGCCTCGGCTACACCCACTGCAGCACTCACTGCTACCCCGATGGCCCTGTGCTATCCTCACTGCTACCCTGGTACCCCCATTACCCTCACTGCTACCCTGGTACCCCCATTACCCTCACTGCTACCCTGGTAGCCCCATTACCCTCACTGTTACCCCAATGGCCCTGTGCTTTCCTCACTGCTACCCTGGTACCCCCATTACCTTCACTGCTACCCTGGTACCCCCATTACCCTCACTGCTACCCTGGTACCCCCATTACCCTCACTGCTACCCCAATGGCCCTGTGCTATCCTCACTGCTACCCTGGTACCCCCATTACCCTCACTGCTATCCTGGTACCCCCATTACCCTCACTGCTACCCCGATGGCCCTGTGCTATCCTCACTGCTACCCTGGTACCCCCATTACCCTCACTGCTACCCCGATGGCCCTGTGCTATCCTCACTGCTACCCTGATACCCCATTACCCTCACTGCTACCCCGATGGCCCTGTGCTATCCTCACTGCTACCCTGGTATCCCCAATATCCTCACTGCTACCCTGGTACCCCCATTACCCTCACTGCTACTCTGGTACCCCCATTACCCTCACTGCTACCCCAATGGCCCTATGCTATCCTCACTGCTACCCTAGTACCCCCATTACCCTCACTGCTAGCCCACCACTACCTCTGCTCACTCATTATTACCCCCTCTCCCCCGCCCCTTCACTGCTCTGCAGCCCACTGTGGTTTCCTTTAAATTTGTTATTTTTGTTTTTGACATTTAAGACCTTCTGGGTGGAGCAATGACTTCTACTGAAAGAAACTTCAGTATAAACAAGTGAGCACAAAAGTGACTCGAGTGCTCAGCTCTGCGTCTCTCAGTCTATCTTGTGAGACTTTATTGCTCTGAACAAACCTAAAGCTGTGTTCCTGCAGTTGGATAAGAATCAAACGATGAAAGCTTGTGGCCACACCAACTTGCACTCTAGATTAAGCTTCAGATTCTGCCTTGCTCTACAATATCTGCTTCATCTTCTCAGTATGCTGTTTTTGCTCTAATGTGACTTGCAAGAAAATAAATTGAAAGTCTTGAGACAGCAGAGTATTTCCTGTATCTCTGTGTCTGGCTACAGCCCAAGCTGCTCTGTACTAGAGGAGCTGGTGGGCGGAGGGCTGTTTGTGTACCCTTATAGGCGCTATTTCTTTATACTACCATAGCCAGAAACAAGGTGGTACTCTTTGCCTGCCAGATTTATTTGGCTTGCATCCCTTAGTAGCCAAACACTCAATGTGCAGGGGTCTCTCCATTTAGGTCTAAACTAAAGCCTACCTGTAGTGGGATGTCTCTTTAATTTGATTGTTTCTATGGCTTCTCCAAAGCTAGACTCACAACAACTGAATTTAACTGAACTTGGGTTCTCCCATTTAAGCTAATGTGGAAATCATGAGAGTAGGATCACCCGTAACTGATTGCATAGGATGGGCTCCATCTGTTTAGTAAGACCCCTTAATTACCTCACTGCTAAAATGCTTTGCAAATTCCATTATTGTATTATCCTGGTTAGAGTCTGATATAAACTGTTATCTGTTATGAAGCCTTTACACTTAAAATAAAATATTTTCGAAAAAGAAGAGATACATTTCCAGTTCAGGGTGTCTCACAGCTGAAACATTTCTATTCTCCACATTCTCAATTCTGGGCTTCTGAGAGCTGAGACATTTCCATTCTCCACACACCCAGTCTTAGGTCTCTCAGAGCTGAGACATTTCTATTCTCCAAATTCAATCCTGGGACTCTCAGAGCTGAGACATTTCCGGTCTCCACTCTCAACCCTGGGCCTCTCAGAGCTGGGACATTTCCAGTCTCCACATTTAATCCTGGTCCTCTCAGAGCTGGGACAGTTCCATTCTCCACACTCTCAATCCTGGGCTTCTCAGAGCTGAGACATTTCCATTCTCCACACTCAATCCTGGGCCTCTCAGAGCTGGGACATTTCCAGTCTCCACACTCAATGCTGGGTCTCTCAGAGCTGGGACATTTCCAGTCTCCACATTTAATCCTGGTCCTCTCAGAGCTGGGACAGTTCCATTCTCCACACTCTCAATCCTGGGCTTCTCAGAGCTGAGACATTTCCAGTCTCCACACTCAATTCTGGGTCTCTCAGAGCTGGGACATTTCCATTCTCCAAGCTCAATCTTGGGCCTCTCAGAATTGAGACATTTCCAGTCTCCACACTCAATCCTGGGTCTCTCAGAGCTGGGACATTTCCAGTCTCCACACTCAATCCTGGGTCTCTCAGAGTTGAGACATTTCCAGTCTCCACACTCAATCCTGGGCCTCTCAGAATTGAAACATTTCCAGTCTCCACATTCTATCCTGGGCCTCTCAGAACTGAGACATTTCCAGTCTCCACACTCAATCCTGGGCCTCACAGAGCCAGGACATTTCCAGTCTCCACACTCAATCCTGGGTCTCTCAGAGTTGAGACATTTCCAGTCTCCACACTCAATCCTGGGCCTCTCAGAATTGAGACATTTCCAGTCTCCACATTGTTAGTCTGGTACCCCTCAGCACTGAGGCATTCTGTTCTCTGCATGTGCATTGTTATGTTGTGTTGCTGCTGCTGTCCCCAGAACACCTTCATTGACGCTATGGTACATTACAAGGGCACAGATCTGGGAACAAAATAAATAAATTGATAAATAATGAAATTAAATATGGACAGATGGGCCATGTTACTGAGCACCCATAGCTCCCAGTGATGTTTTTCTTTGTAAATCAGTGACTGAATTTCCCTGCTGCACAACACTAGTAAATCAAGCATTTCTCATCAATGATGTTGTAATTTCTCCTGCATCTCCTCCAGCAAGGCAAATTTCCAGACTACATTCCCACACTTTCCCAGCATTTCTTGTATTACTGTTCCTCACTCCTCCTGCTCCAACTGACATCTTGTTACTGGAAGAAGATCAGGGGTTGTAAATATCATTGGCAGTCACAGAAGAAAGCCCCATTGCAGCACAGTTGTGTTCCATCTCTGACAGTGAGATGTCAACATGCTCGATTCCAAGAATGTGCTGCTTATAGGGAGATGCTCAGTAGTTTTGCCACAGCAGAGCACAGGGAGTGGGGAGTGTAAGCTCCTTCAAGACTCTGAGATGCAGCGCCTGTTGCATAATGTTAGAGATTACTGTTACAGCATTCCTGTCTGTTTCAGGAGGGGGCACAGGGAGGCTGCATCAGGAGATGTGAGAACTTCTCCAACACTTAAATATAAACACAAACTTGGTAAACCGGTGGGGTGGGAAGGGAGCACCTTGCGGGCCTAGGGGCGTGGAATGGCACTCCGCACTAAGTGGTACATTCCAGTTCACAATATAAAGCTGTCCTGATAGCAGTGGCGGGGCTTGTTATGAACTGAGGGGCAGCAGAGAAAATAAACTTTACCCCACCGTATTACAGGTGCTGTCTAAGGCACTGGGGGGGAGATGTCCTTACCCCACTCTGTTACAGGTGCTGTGAAATATCAGTAGGGAGGGGTGATACCCTTTACCCACTCTGTTACAGGGGCTGGGACATGTCTAAGGCAGTAAGGAGGGGTGATACCCTTTACCCCACTCTGTCACAGGTGCTGCGAAATATCAGTAGGGAGGTATGATAACCTTTACTCCACTCTGTTACAGGTGTTGCGAAATATCAGTAGGGAGGTGTGATACCCTTTACTCCACTCTGTTACAGGGGCTGCGAAATATCAGTAGGGAGGGGTGATACCCTTTACCCCACTCTGTTACAGGGGCTGCGAAATATCAGTAGGGAGGGGTGATACCCTTTACCCACTCTGTTACAGGTGCTGCAAAATATCAGTAGGGAGGGGTGATACCCTTTACCCACTCTGTTACAGGGGCTGGGACGTTTAAGGCAGTAGGGAGGGGCGATACCCTTTACCCCACTCTGCTACAGGTGTTGCGAAATATCAGTAGGGAGGGGTGATACCCTTTACCCACTCTGTTACAGGGGCTGCGAAATATCAGTAGGGAGGGGTGATACCCTTTACCCCACTCTGTTACAGGGCTGCGAAATATCAGTAGGGAGGGGTGATACCCTTTACTCCACTCTGTTACAGGGGCTGAGACATGTCTAAGGCAGTAGGGAGGGGTGATACCCTTTAACCCACTCTGTTACAGGGGCTGAGACATGTCTAAGGCAGTAAGGAGGGGTGATACCCTTTACCCCACTCTGTTACAGGGGCTGAGACATGTCTCAGGCAGAAGGGAGGGGCAATAACCTTTACTCCACTCTATTACAGGGGCTGAGAGATGTCTAAGGCAGTAGGGAGGGGCGATACCCTTTAACCCCTCTGTTACAGGGGCTGAGACATGTCTAAGGCAGTAAGGAGGGGTGATACCCTTTACCCCACTCTGTTACAGGAGCTGAGACATGTCTAAGGCAGTAAAGAGGGGCAATAATCTTTACCCCACTCTATTACAAGGGCTGAGACATGTCTAAGGCAGTAGGGAGTGGGTGATAACCTTCACCCCACTCTATTACAGGGGCTTAGAGATGCCTAAGGCAGTAAGGAGGGGTGATACCCTTTAACCCACTCTGTTACAGGGGCTGGTACATGTCTAAGGCAGTAAGGAGGGGCGATACCCTTTACCCCACTCTGTTACAGGGGCTGAGACATGTCTAAGGCAGTAGGGAGGTGTGATACCCTTTACCCCACTCTGTCACAGGGGCTGGGACATGTCTAAGGCAGTAGGGAGGGGTCATACCCTTTACCCACTCTGTTACAGGGGCTGAGACATGTCTAAGGCAGTAAGGAGGGGTGATACCCTTTACCCCACTCTGTTACAGGGGCTGAGACATGTCTAAGGCAGTAAGGAGGGGCGATGCCCTTTACTCCACTCTGTTACAGGGGCTGGGACATGTCTAAGGCAGTAGGGAGGGGTGATACCCTTTACCCCACTCTGTTACAGGGGCTGGGACATGTCTAAGGCAGTAAGGAGGGGTGATACCCTTTACTCCACTCTGTTACAGGGGCTGAGACATGTCTAAGTCAGTAGGGAAGGGCAATAACCTTTACCCCATTCTGTTACAGGGGCTGGGACATGTCTAAGGAAGTTGGGTGGGGTAATAACCTTTACTCCACTCCATTACAGGGGCTGAGACATGTCTAAGGCAGTAAGGAGTGGCGATAACCTTTACCGCACTCTGTTACAGGGGCTGAGACATGTCTAAGGCAGTAAGGAGGGGCGATACCCTTTACTCCACTCTGTTACAGGGGCTGAGACATGTCTAAGGCAGTAGAGAGGGGTGATACCCTTTACTCCACTCTGTTACAGGGGCTGAGACATGTCTAAGGCAGTAAGGAGGGGTGATACCCTTTACTCCACTCTGTTACAGGGGCTGAGACATGTCTAAGGCAGTAAAGAGGGGTGATACCCTTTACCCCACTCTGTTACAGGGGCTGAGACATGTCTAAGGCAGTAAGGGGGGTGATACCCTTTAACCCACTCTGTTACAGGGGCTGGGACATGTCTAAGGCAGTAGGGAGGGGTGATACCCTTTACCCCACTCTGTTACAGGGGCTGGGACATGTCTAAGGCAGTAAGGAGGGGCGATACCCTTTACCCCACTCTGTTACAGGGGCTGGGACATGTCTAAGGCAGTAAGGAGGGGCGATAATCTTTACCCCACTCTGTTACAGGGGCTGGGACATGTCTCAGGCAGTAAGGAGGGGCGATACCCTTTACCCCACTCTGTTACAGGGGCTGGGCCATGTCTAAGGCAGTAGGGAGGGGTGATACCCTTTACCCCACTCTGTTACAGGGGCTGGGACATGTCTAAGGCAGTAAGGAGGGGCGATAATCTTTAACCCACTCTGTTACAGGGGCTGGGACATGTCTCAGGCAGTAAGGAGGGGCGATACCCTTTACCACACTCTGTTACAGGGGCTGGGACATGTCTCAGGCAGTAAGGAGGGGCGATACCCTTTACCCCACTCTGTTACAGGGGCTGGGACATGTCTCAGGCAGAAGGGAGGCGATACCCTTTACCCCACTCTGTTACAGGGGCTGGGACATGTCTCAGACAGTAAGGCGGGGCGATACCCTTTACCCCACTCTGTTACAGGGGCTGGGACATGTCTCAGGCAGTAAGGGGGGGCGATACCCTTTACCCCACTCTGTAACAGGGGCTGGGACATGTCTAAGGCAGTAGGGAGGGGCGATACCCTTTACCCCACTCTGTTACAGGGGCTGGGACATGTCTAAGGCAGTAAGGAGGGGTGATACCCTTTACCCCACTCTGTTACAGGGGCTGGGACATGTCTAAGGCAGTAGGGAGGGGCGATACCCTTTACCCCACTCTGTTACAGGGGCCGGGACATGTCTAAGGCAGTAGGGAGGCGTGACCTTTGCCCTCTCTGTTACAGGGGCAGGACATGTCTAAGGCAGTAGGGAGGCGTACCTTACCCACTCTGTTACAGGGGCGGGACATGTCTAAGGCAGTGGGAGGCGATACCCTAACCCACTCTGTTACAGGGGCGGGACATGTCTAAGGCAGTAGGGAGGGGCGATACCCTTTACCCCACTCTGTTACAGGGGCCGGGACATGTCTAAGGCAGTAGGGAGGGGCGATACCCTTTACCCCTCTCTGTTACAGGGGCCGGGACATGTCTAAGGCAGTAGGGAGGGGCGATACCCTTTACCCCACTCTGTTACAGGGGCCGGGACATGTCTAAGGCAGTAGGGAGGGTACCCTTTACCCCACTCTGTTACAGGGGCGGGACATGTCTAAGGCAGTAGGAGGCGATACCTTTACCCACTCTGTTACAGGGGCCGGGACATGTCTAAGGCAGTAGGGAGGGGCGATACCCTACCCCACTCTGTTACAGGGGCCGGGACTTGTCTAAGGCAGTAGGGAGGGGTGATACCCTTTACCCCACTCTGTTACAGGGGCTAGGAAATGTCTAAGGCAGTAAGGAGGGGTGATACCCTTTACGCTACTCTGTTACAGGGGCTGGGACATGTCTAAGGCAGTAAGGAGGGGTGATACCCTTTATCCCACTCTGTTACAGGGGCTGGGACATGTCTAAGGCAGTAAGGAGGGGTGATACCATTTACACCACTCTGTTACAGGGGCTGGGACATGTCTCAGGCAGTAAGGAGGGGTGATACCCTTTACCCCTCTCTGTTACAGGGGCCGGGACATGTCTCAGGCAGTATGGAGGGGTGATACCCTTTACCCCACTCTGTTACAGGGGCCGGGACATGTCTCAGGCAGTATGGAGGGGTGATACCCTTTACCCCACTCTGTTACAGGGGCCGGGACATGTCTCAGGCAGTATGGAGGGGTGATACCCTTTATCCCACTCTGTTACAGGGGCTGGGACATGTCTCAGGCAGTATGGAGGGGTGATACCCTTTATCCCACTCTGTTACAGGGGCTGGGACATGTCTCAGGCAGTAGGGGGGGCGATGCCCTTTACTCCACTCTGTTACAGGGGCTGGGACATGTCTAAGGCAGTAGGGAGGGGCGATGCCCTTTACTCCACTCTGTTACAGGGGCTGGGACATGTCTAAGGCAGTAGGGAGGGGTGATACCCTTTACCCCACTCTGTTACAGGGGCTGAGACATGTCTCAGGCAGTAGGGAGGGGTGATACCCTTTACTCCACTCTGTTACAGGGGCTGGGACATGTCTCAGGCAGTAGGGGGGGGTGATGCCCTTTACCCCACTCTGTTACAGGGGCCGGGACATGTCTAAGGCAGTAGGGAGGGGTGATACCCTTTACCCCACTCTGTTACAGGGGCCGGGACATGTCTAAGGCAGTAGGGAGGGGTGATACCCTTTACCCCACTCTGTTACAGGGGCCGGGACATGTCTAAGGCAGTAGGGAGGGGTGATACCCTTTACCCCACTCTGTTACAGGGGCCGGGACATGTCTAAGGCAGTAAGGAGGGGTGATACCCTTTACGCCACTCTGTTACAGGGGCCGAGACATGTCTAAGGCAGTAAGGAGGGGTGATACCCTTTACCCCACTCTGTTACAGGGGCCGGGACATGTCTAAGGCAGTAGGGAGGGGTGATACCCTTTACCCCACTCTGTTACAGGGGCTGAGACATGTCTAATGCAGTAGGAGGGTGCCTTGCCCCACTCTGTTACAGGGGCAGGACATGTCTCAGGCAGTAGGGAGGGTACCCTTTACCCATTCTGTTACAGGGCCGGGACATGTCTAAGGCAGTAGGGAGGTGATACCTTTACCCACTCTGTTACAGGGGCCGGGACATGTCTAAGGCAGTAGGGAGGGTGATACCTTTACCCACTCTGTTACAGGGCCGGGACATGTCTTAGGCAGTATGGAGGGGTGATCTTTACCCACTCTGTTACAGGGGCTGGGACATGTCTCAGGCAGTAGGGGGGGCGATGCCCTTTACTCCACTCTGTTACAGGGGCTGGGACATGTCTAAGGCAGTAGGGAGGGGTGATACCCTTTACCCCACTCTGTTACAGGGGCTGAGACATGTCTCAGGCAGTAGGGGGGGCGATGCCCTTTACTCCACTCTGTTACAGGGGCTGAGACATGTCTCAGGCAGTAGGGAGGGGTGATACCCTTTACCCCACTCTGTTACAGGGGCTGGGACATGTCTCAGGCAGTAGGGAGGGGTGATACCCTTTACCCCACTCTGTTACAGGGGCCGGGACATGTCTAAGGCAGTAAGGAGGGGTGATACCCTTTACGCCACTCTGTTACAGGGGCCGGGACATGTCTAAGGCAGTAAGGAGGGGTGATACCCTTTACGCCACTATGTTACAGGGGCCGGGACATGTCTAAGGCAATAAGGAGGGGTGATACCCTTTACCCCACTCTGTTACAGGGGCTGGGACATGTCTAAGGCAGTAAGGAGGGGTGATACCCTTTACCCCACTCTGTTACAGGGGCTGGGACATGTCTAAGGCAGTAGGAAGGGGTGATACCCTTTACCCCACTCTGTTACAGGGGCTGGGACATGTCTAAGGCAGTAGGGAGGGGTGATACCCTTTACCCCACTCTGTTACAGGGGCTGGGACATGTCTAAGGCAATAGGGGGATAGCAATAAACTTTACCCCACAGTGTTACAGGTGCTGGGACATGTGTAATCAGGGGCGAGGGGTGATAACCTTTACCCCACTCTGTTACAGGTCTTATCCTTTTTTACATCAAAGTCCAGTGCGTTGTGGTCCCAGATTGTCTGCAGTGGCTCTCCTAGGCAGTCACTGTCCAGGTTATTTAACACTGGAGGATAGGTGCAAGCCAATTGACGGCCAACAAGTCATGGGATTCTGTTACTTTGGCCTAGTCCACAGAGTCAACACCATGGACTAAATTAAAGGGCAGGATGATCTGGGTTCCAGAATATCTTCGATTCCAAAAATGCTTTCCTACCATTCCTTTGCTGATTCCAGAAAGGACACTGTACATCAATAAGGGTAGGATAAGCTGATGTAGCGCGTGTGTGTACCATAGCTGTACTTATCACTGCCACCAAAATCTGGCCTAACAATGTCTTGTGCCCCTATACTGTTATCCTTTATGCAAGCCAGCTGATCCCATCATGTCCAACTGGCAACTGATTTCAAGTATGGGCAAGCTACACTGACCACTCCCCTATCTGACAATGTTCACCATGCACAATTGCATGCCAGTGTGTTCCGCATTAGTACTCACTGAGTCTGTGCCAGCGGCATTAGTGTTTCAGTCACATTGCCTTGTTGCATTGTTGCCAAATATATTGCAATAGGGTTCTGTATAGTACAGTATCGCATTGCCTTGTTGCAGTGTTGTCAGGTACTGTATGTTGCAATAGGGTTCTGTATAGTACAGTATCACATTGCCTTGTTGCAGTGTTGTCAGGTATATTGCGATAGGGTTCTGTATAGTACAGTATCCCATTGCCTTGTTGCAGTGTTGTCAGGTACTGTATGTTGCAATAGGGTTCTGTATAGTACAGTATCGCATTGCCTTTTGCATATTACCACTCAGATTGCAGTAGAGGTCTATGCCCTGTACTGTATCAAATTGCCTTTGCCATGTTGCCACATATATTGCGATAGGGTTCTGTGCATTGTACTATATCACGTTACCTTTGCCATATTGCCACTTACATTGATGTAGGGTTCGGTGTATAGTATTGTATCACATTGCCTTTGCCAAGTTGCCCCTTATATTGCGATAGGTTCTGTGCATAGTACTGTATCACATTACCTTTGCCATGTTGCCCATTATATTGCAATAGGTTCTGTGCATAGTACTGTATTAGACTGCCTTTGCTATGTTGCCCCTTATATTATGATAGGTTCTGTGCATAGTACTGTATCACATTGCCTTTGCCATGTTGCCCCTTATATTGCAATAGGTTCTGTGCATAGTACTGTATCAGGTTGCCTTTGCTATGTTGCCCCTTATATTATGATAGGTTCTGTGCATAGTACTGTATCACATTGCCTTTGCCATGTTGCCCCTTATATTGCAATAGGTTCTCTGCATAGTACTGTATTAGACTGCCTTTGCCATGTTGCCCCTTATATTGCAATAGGTTCTCTGCATAGTACTATATCACATTGCCTTTGCCATGTTGCCCCTTATATTGCAATAGGTTCTCTGCATAGTACTATATCACATTGTCTTTGCCATGTTGCCCCTTATATTGCAATAGGTTCTCTGCATAGTACTGTATGAGGTTGCCCCTGCCATGTTGCCCCTTATATTGCAATAGGTTCTGTGCATAGTACTGTATCACATTGCCTTTGCCATGTTGCCCCTTATATTGCGATAGGTTCTGTGCATAGTACTGTATCAGGTTGCCTTTGCAATGTTGCCCCTTATATTGCAATAGGTTCTGTGCATAGTACTGTATGAGGTTGCCCCTGCCATGTTGCCCCTTATATTGCAATAGGTTCTATGCATAGTACTGTATCACATTGCCTTTGCCGTGTTGCCCCTTATATTGTAATAGGTTCTGTGCATAGTACTGTATGACACTGCCTTTGCCATGTTGCCCCTTACATTGTGATAGGTTCTGTGCATAGTACTGTATCAGGTTGCCTTTGGAATGTTGCCCCTTATATTGCAATAGGTTCTGTGCATAGTATTGTATCACATTGCCTTTGCCATGTTGCCTCTTATATTGTAATAGGTTCTGTGCATAGTATTGTGTCACATTGCCTTTGCCATGTTGCCCCTTATATTGCAATAGGTTATGTGCATAGTACTGTATCAAACTGCCTTTGCCATGTTGTCCCTTGTATTGTGATAGGTTCTGTGCTTAGTATTGTATCACATTGCCTTTGCCATGTTGCCCCTTATATTGCAATAGGTTCTGTGCTTAGTATTGTATCACGTTGCCTTTGTCATGTTGCCCCTTATGTTGCAATCAGTGGTGTAGCCAGGCATTTCAGATTTGTACACCATCCTGCCACTGCTACCCCTCCCCACTGTTGTTCATGCCCCCACAACTCGGTCCAAGGTTCCTGGCTCCAATCATGATTCCACACCAGACCTGCTGTCTGTCTGTGCTGCCACTGACTGAACCATGAGTCCAAGACCATGGCAGAAATGTCTTCTCTCTCCCATGCAGGTAGGCAGATTCGCTCCACTTGCCAGTCCACATGAGGTCTTCATTCTTTTAGCTGTCTCTGAGTCTGTTCTCCTGTCTGCTGCTCCTCAGTTTTTCTACTGCTTCTCTCGCTCCCAGTACAATTGAACTAATAGTATGGCTTCTAACTTTGCTGGGGCATTTAAACATGCTGCCCCAGACCTGTCACACCTCCTATCAGATGACGCAGCCAATCACTATGCAGGCAGACCATGCAGGCCTAATTGAAACCTTCAGCTTCAAAGTTCGTGGTCCACTCTGCCACCCCCCAAAGCAAAACTGAAAGAGAAAAGAAAAATCCTGCAAAGCCAAACAAAGGAATTTAAATATGATGTACTAGAGAGGGCAGAGCAATGCTGGCCAGATTGTTTGCTACCCCTGATACTAAACTTGGTACGCCATGGCTTACTTGGAGTATCAGTAGCTACACCCTTGATTGCAATAGGTTCTGTGCATAGTACTGTATGAGGTTGCCTTTGCAATGTTGCCCCATATATTGCAATAGGTTCTGTCCATAGTATTGTATCAAACTGCCTTTGCCATGTTGCCCCTTATATTGCAATAGGTTCTGTGCACAGTACTGTATCAAACTGCCTCTGCCATGTTTTCCCTTCTATTGTGATAGGTTCTGTGCTTAGTATTGTATCACATTGCCTTTGCCATATTGTCACTTATATTGCAATAGGTTCTGTGCATAGTACTGTATCAATTTGCCTTTGCCATGTTGCCCCTTGTATTGTGATAGGTTCTGTGCATAGTACTGTATCAGGTTGCCTTTGCCATATTGTCACTTATATTGTGACAGGTTCTGCGTACTGTACTGTATCACAATGCCTTTACCATCTTCCTCGTGCTGCACCCTGCTTTATGCCAGTAAATGATGCTGTATACTAATTGCAGGAACATAGCTGATATTAACTTGGGCTCAGTGCTGCCGTCTGTAATGTTCAGACTTGGCTGTCACAAAGTAAGCTTCTTTTCAACGCTAGCAAGATTCATGCCATGCTTTTTGGATCATCACTCAAGCTGAGGGTGTGTATTGATAATTTAGCTATCTACTGCTTAGCTGGCTCCACCCTCCCTTACCACTGTTGACTCCTTTACGTGCCTGGGCCTTACCTTTGATCCTGCCATTTATGTATTTATTTAGTTTTTATTGACCAGGTAAGGAGGACTAGACAGTTCTGCCTATTTTCAGCTATATCCAGGGGAAGGGTATACAAATGGAAACCAACTGTCACTGAACCAGATTAAACTGTTGGTGGTATTTTTTAGTGAATGGGGGAAATTTGTCCAGGACACCAGGAAAATTCTCCTGCTCTTCCGCAGGGGTGCTGTTGAGAGTCAGCACATTTTGGAGTTTCAGATGGCTGCAGAGAGCAGCGGTGGTCGGATGGCTGCTTGTCTGCACCTCACTCTTCCTTGCGGGGACAGTGGTATGGCTGGGATGCACCCCTGTGGTGGCCAGCACAGCGCACCAGAATCACTGCAGCCGGCAATCCCAATGCACGATGCGGAAGTCATTGGGAGTTTAGTGTTGGGGAGAAGCCCTGCATTTCGGCGGAGCCTGCAGTTTCTAGCAAGATAGCGTGTGAAAGTGCTGTGGAGGTATGTGAAGACCAGGCCTCATCGCAGGGGTCTGATGCTATGCAAGCATTACTGGAACAGAAACGCCTGATTTCAGAGGAAGCAATGGAGGAGTTTAAAAAAATTCAATTACAGGCTGAAGAAGACCGGAAAAGAAAACGGCCTGTTTCGGATTCTTCTTCGGGCCTACTGGGTACTGTTCCTAAGGTGTTGAGAGGTTCAGTTAATCCTGATTTAGCGTACAAAGGAACCCCGGCCCAAGATTCTAACGCTATGGTTGTTGAGTCCTGGTCCCCACAACAAGCCCTTCGGGGGGGGGTGGGCTGGATACAAACGGAGAAGGGAGACTGGATAGCCGACCCAGTAATTCCTCTGCCTGGAGCAAACGAGGAGGGTGGGGGTAAGGCTGGAACAGGTTTTGTGGATGGTGTATCTAGTTATGGGCCTGATTGTTTTGAGATTCCCCTGCTGTTACTTTAGATGCTCCTTTAGATTTGGCCCCTCAACATGATGTTACTTCTACACAAAACCTGCAGGCTATTTCCTTGTCTTCTGAGCTTATGATATTACAGCCTGAGGTTCCTGAGGTATTTTGTAATATGAGCAACTTGGGCTCTGATTTAAATGCAGTATAGAACCAACCTGTCCTTACTGAACCTCCTGCTACGTTTGCTAGCCTTTTTAGAAAACCTGTCACTCTGGCAAAATGCAGGTGCAGTACATTTAAGATTTCTAGGTCCCATGGATGTTATGCTGGTTCATTTTTATATAGGAAAAGTTTTGATTAAACAACTGCTGGGTTTTTCACCTAGTGAGGTGTATGCTCTCATACATACCCCAGGGGATGATACATATGACATCAGCTTTCGCACTCCAGATTTGCTTAATAAATTCTGGATAAAATATGCGGTTTTGAAAACAAATCTTGCTTGCTCCCACCTTCAAGCTATCCCTCTCACTAAACAGTCATTTAAAGTAATAACTGTGCTTTTTCGAAATGAGGGAGTGAACGTAGAAGGTATCACGTATTGGTTGGAAAGGAAATGTACTATTCAGGGGAATCCTGAACCTATATTGGATGATGAGGGATTTTGGAATGGAGGGTGGAGATATAAGGTTAACTTACTACAGACGGATGAAGGATTACAACACTTACCCAGTTGTTTCTATTTGGGATGTGATAAGGGGTTTATTTTTTTACCCGGGACAACCCAGGCATTTTTATAAATGTGGGTCTCCTAGACATCTCAGTAGAATGTGTGAGGTAGTTAAATGTGCTCAATGTGGAGAATTGGGTCATGTTCTTTCTGATTGTCATCATCCTAGTAAATGTTCTGTTTGTGAAGAAGCACACTCATTTGTTGATTGCCCTTGGGCTGCTCAAAATAAATCTGGAGACTATAATATTCAAGATTTTTATATTAATACAGCAGTTAAAGCTGCATTGAGGCAGAGACCCCCCCCCAGAAATGTTCAAATACCCATTCTGGTTGCTCATGAATCTGCTTTAATTCAAAAGGCCCCTCTGACCCAGCTGGTTTCTGACATTCCTCCACCTATTCCAACGACAGTAGACCCTGTTTCCTAGGTGGTTGCCACTACGGTCTCAATGCCTCCACCCCTTCCGCCTGAGGAGGCCTTCACTCCTGTAACTTGCAGAAGACATAGCCTTAGATCTGGAACCACAAGAACGGTGGTTCTTGACCCTCCTATGACACCTACTCATAATCCCTTCCATGTACTACAGAAGGATGCAGGTACTGAGTCTGACTCAGCCTCTATACATTCCTCACAACATGATGGTACATCTGTTATGGATCAAAATTTACCACAGGCTGATTCGGTTAAAAAGAAAAAGAATAGACTGGGAATGAGGAAAGGGGCTAGGAAAAAATAGTATTATTATTGTTTTTGTTGACAGTCCAGTATGCAACTTAGAATTTGGCACGTTTTCTATTTATTTCAGAGGTTTGTAGTCTATAACATTTCAGTGGCCTCTTTGAATGTAAATAGTATTTTTTCGATAGGAAATGAGTGTTGATCCTTTCCATTTTTGGAAAAATGGACTATGATGTCGTATTTTTGCAAGATACCAGACTGCATTCTAAAATTGATATTGAATTAGCAACTACTGGCTGGAGATGGGGTGTTACTCATTGGTCAGTGGGTGAGGATCTCTGTAGTGGAGTAGGCATTGCCCTTAATAATCCCACTGCACAGGTAATACAATTAATTGATATTTTTCCTGGTCAAGTTTTGCTGTTGGATGTAGTGATTAGTGGCTTACAGTGTTGCTTTATAAATGTTTATGCACCTCAGACTAAATTTGCGTGAGTTGAGATATTTTGTTTACTTCAACCATATTTATTTACCTCTAAGTATGTATTTCTGGGAGGTGATTTTTATTGTAGTAGATATAAGACGGATAGAGGACTTTGTACTACTAAGATGTATTGTGATGCTACTTGCCTTAATGATTTATTAGTTCAAACAGGTCTTAGTGATGTTATAGCCCTTAATGGGAACCCTGCAAAAACATATTTTCAAGGTACTAAAGCTACACGCATAGATTTCTGGTTTCTTTCTGACTCTTTGAGGGCTATGGACACTAAAACTCTGTCAGTTGACTCATCTGACCATGTAATTATAGAAGCCACGGTTGCAAGCCATATACCTGTGCATCGAGGTCCAGGGTATTGGAGAATGAATTTGGCTTTATCACTTCTCCCTACAGTAGAAGAAGGCTTTCTAGCTCTATTACAGGCCAGGAAATCTGTTGTGTGTCTTTATGATACCTATCAGGAATGGTGGTTAGATACAAAAACTGACATCAAACATTTTTTTCAAACTATAGGAAGACTCCAGGGTAAATATAAAACTGACACATATTTAAATTATAGAAAGACATTTTTGGACTTGCATTTTCATGCAGCTAATGGTGATGTTTCAGTTTTTCCCATGTTACACAAAATTAGAGATCAAATGAATAAATTGCAATATGATTGTTCCAAGTCTTTGGATAATGAACGGCGGTTTGGGACTCAGGGTACTAAAGCCTTTCTGAATTTATTTCAATTTAGTGCTGCTCAAAGTCACCAGAAATACATGATGGGACTTACTGACCAGACAGGGAATTGGTGTACAGACCCCAGAGATGTTATGCATATTGTTGACTTGCATGTCCAAACCCTTTTTTGGTATCACTGAACCTTCACGTCACACACACAAAACTTGGTTGGGACGATATAATTTGCCCCAAATGTTGCATTCTGGGACATCCATGTTAGTAGCACACATTACACCACTAGAGGTCTCTGCCGCTCTTTCACAAACAAGGACAGGCGCGGCCCCGGGAAATGATGGCATCACTTATGAAATATATAAAATAATTTTTCAGCATTTAATGAAAGAATTTACTGAAGTCCTGAATGAAATACTAAAGACGAGAATATCTTGGCAGCTTGGCAGAAGACACCAGGAGAAAGGACTGCTGTGTGACTGGACTTCTCTGCTGGGACTAAAGTAGAAGAACTTTTGTACTTGGACCTTTAATTTAGGGTAAAAAAAAAACTAACATACAAAACAAAAAAAAAAAGTGTGTGTGTGTCTGTCTGGGTTAACTGAACTGAATGGGTATCTGAACAGTTATAGGTGTAAATATCAGGTGATTGAAAGGACTTAACTGCTGTGAGGTTTAAATTACTGGTAGAAAGATCTAGTAAGTGGGGGAGTGGCTTAGCTAGAAGGAAGCTACATTTAAAGACGGCCTTAGAAAGATTCTGCTAATAGCTTGGCAGAAGACACCAGGAGAAAGGACTGCTGTGTGACTGGATTTCTCTGCTGGGACTATATTGCCCTCCTTCCGGCCTTCCACCCCCCCCACCCAAAGCTAGTTCTATTTTTATAGGCACAGGATTTGACTGACAACAGGAACTTCCTGTTTGGGAGCAGGAAGTGAGTGATCATAGAGCCACCAAAGACCCACCATCCTAGAAGGGCAAGAGTAGCTCTCCGACCCCCTCTTGCTGCTGGAGGTCTGCCTCTGAGCAAGTAAGTAGTCTACTGCAAAATATAGTATATTCTAGTCTCAGAACAGGACAATCAGGAGTTTAAAGGGCACACAGGCAGAAAAGTGAGAGAGAGAGAAAAAAACAGAGGAAGAGTAAGATTGAAAACAGTTAAGGGCCAGTAATAAGACATGATTGGAGTGGTGCAGTGCAGTGGCTGTGGGCAGCAGTCTTCCGGGAGGCGTTCTGGAGGATGCGGTGTTGTCCCATCTGCAGGCACCTCTCTGGGCTGAGGAAGGAGGTTGCTCATCTCCAGGCTGAGGTTGACCAGGATTTGTGGGACCTCCTCTTCCATCCAGGGACCACCAGTGCCACTGCTGTTGCCTCAGAGGTTGCCAGAAAGAGGAGCGGTTGGACCACGTGGGCTCAGGGAGGTGAGGGTGGTGGAACAGAGCACATCCCTCAGTTGTGCCTCTCCACAATTCCTTTGCCATTCTGGAAAAGTGTGGTTCCTCTATGGAGGCACCTGCAGTGGAGACCAAGGAGGATGCTGGAACCTCCACAAAGGAGATCCACAGGAGGGTGGCAGGGGACCCTGCAGGGAAGAAACAACTCCTGGTGGGGACTCCATTGTTAGGAAGAGTAGAACTGGGGGAGGAAGGGAGAGGAGGGAAGGTGCCTGCCTGGCGCCATGGCTTGGAGGGACAGGGCGAATCCTCAGGATTGCGGAGCAGCTGCACAGGGGGGGAGCTGGATGTCATTGTCCACCTAGGGACAAATGACCTGGCTAAGAAAGGGATTAGAAAGTGCAGGAAGAGTTTGTGGAATTGGGAGGGGCCTTAGTCAAGTAGCATGCCGGTAACCTTCTGGAGGTGCTGCCCATCTATGGCATAGGAGAGCTGAGGTGTTCGCACCATGGGATTCAATCAGTGGTTGAAAAGCTGGTGTGGAGCTCAGGGATTTGGCTTCATTGGGGACTGGGGGTCCACCTGGAGTGATGCAAGCCTATACTGGCATGATGGGCTGCATCTGTCTGGGAGGGGAACCAGGATTCTAGGTGATAGGTTTAAATGCTTCATTGGCAAGCTTTTAAACTAGCCAAGGGGGGAGGCACTGGAAAGGAGCAGGGAAATCCTAGCCCCCCACAAATAATCACGGTAGCAAGTGCGCAAACACCAACATAGAGGTGTTGATAGGGGAAGGGCAGGGTAAATGGAGAAAGTGACAAAGGCAAGAAGGACAGGGATGGGGCAAAAGGAGTAAGGCCATCAGGAAATGGAGGTAATGACTACCAATGCCCGTAGTCTGAGCAACAAGCTCCTGAGCTGGTGGCCTTGATGGTAGAGGGATGCCTGGATATCGTAGCAGTCACAGAAACATGGTACACAGAGAACCATGACTGGGATGTTAACATACCAGGGTACATAACCTACAGGAGAGACAGGCAGGGAGAAGAGGGGAGGAGTAGTTCTCTATGTAAAGGAAGGGATAAAGCAACTGAACAAAAGAGTAAACAGGGAGGACAGGAGGCACTGTGGGTCACCTTGGAGACTGGAAGGGCACCACAATCCACACAGGGGTTGTGTACAGACCCCATGTCAGCGAGGAGGAATGGACAAGGATATGATAGAAGGCATTCTTAGAATGGCAGAGAAAGGAGATACTATTGATGGGAGACCTGAATATGCCAGATGTTAACTGGAGCACATTTGCTGCAGCCACATCCAAGAGCAGGGCCATTCTTGATGCCCTACAGGTGGCAGGCATTAGACAGCTAGTTTCAGAACCCACTTGTGAGGAGCAATCTTAGACCTGTACTCTCAAGCAGGGACAGTGAGAGGATCTCCAGATCTAGAAGTGGGTTGCCATCTGGGGACAAGTGACCATCAAACAGTGTGGTTCACGTTAAACTCAGCTACAGAGTCAAGCCATACAAAAGTGAAGGTACTGGACTTTAGGAGAGCTGACTTTGGCAAGATGGGAGAGTGCCTCAGAAAAGCACTAGCAAACAGGCTAGAAGGAGTGTGGAGCAACAATGGGGAATCATCAAACTGCCATCACAGAGGCAACAAGCCTCCTGTGGAAGCAAATAAACAAATCAAAATGAAAGAAAAAGCCACTATGGTTCTCAAAAGAGGTGGCTGTGAAAGTCAGGAAGAAAAAGATAGCATTCCGGAAGTATAAGGAAACACAGAAGGAGCAGGACAGAGAGCTGTACCAGTTAAGGCAGAAGGAAGCAGGGAGGGAAGTCAGAATAGCAAAGGCCCAAACTGAGGAAAAGATAGCCAACTCAGTTAAGAAGGGGGATAAAACCTTTTATAGGTACATCAGCGAGCGTAGAAAGACAAAGGGAGGGATAGTGAGGCTGAATAGAATGAACGGTGGGTGGGCAGAGGGGGACAGTGAAAAAGCAGGGATACTGAATGAATATTTCTGCTCAGTATTCACAAAAGAGGAGGGGGAAGTGCCTAATCCAATTAACAGAAGCACTCTTGATAGGGGGGTCGATCCCAGTCCTTTCACAGAAGAAAGGGTTCTGCAAGAACTCCTAAAACTGAAGGTGGACAAATGGGTCCTGATGGAATTCACCCAGAATTCTAAAAGAATTAAGGGAGGAACTAGTGAAACCACTGGCTACTCTTTTAATAAATCATGGGAGGATGGTGTGGTACCGAGGACTGGAGGAAGGTGGATGTGATTCCCTTCACAAAAGTGGGACCAAGACAGAGGCAGGAAACTACAGACCTGTCAGTCTGACCTCTGTGGTAGGGAAAGTGATGGAGTCACTTCTGAAGGAAAGAATAGTTGAGTACCTAGAGGCCAGTGGAGCACAGGACCCAAGGCAGCATGGGTTCACAGCGGGAAGGTCATGTCAGACGAATCTAATAGATTTCTTTGACTGGGTGACCAAAGTAGTAGACCAGGGAGGGGCTGTGGACATGGCCTACCTAGACTTTAGCAAGGCATTTGACACAGTCCCACACAAAAGATTAATAGTCAAATTAACCAGCCTGGGAGTGGGTCCCAGGGTGGTAGCCTGAGTAAAACATTGGCTGCACAACAGGACACAGAAGGTAATTGTAAATGGAGTCCACTCTGAAGAAAGAGGGGTTACTAGTGGGGTACCGTAGGGTTCAGTATTGGGTCCAGTCCTTTTAATGTCTTCATCAGTGACATTGCAGAGGGACTGAAGGAAAAGTATGCCTTTGCAGATGACACAAAGATCTGCAACAGGGTTGATACACAAGGAGGCGTGGAAAGGATGAAAAGGGACTTGGCAAGGTTGGAGGAATGGTCAGTATGGCAGCTAGGATTCAATGCAAAGAAGTGCAAATAATGCACCTGGGAAACAAGAACCCAGGGAAGAATACACAATGGGTGGGGAGGTAGTAACAACAACAAAAAGGAAAGGGACCTGGGGTAATCATATCAGATGACCTTAAGGTTAGCAAGCAATGTGAGAAGGCAGTAGGGAGGGCTGGGGTATACTGGGATGTATAGGAGAGGCATCAGCAGCAGAAAATGGGAAGTTGTTATCCTCTGTACAGACAGTTGGTGAGACCCCATCTGAGTACTGTGTCCAGTTCTGGAGACCCCATCTCGCAAGGACATAGACAGGATAGAGGTAGTCCAGAGGAGGGCAACTAAATGGTGCAGGGTCTGCAAGAGAAGCCGTATGAGGAGAGACTAAAGGAGCTTAATATGTATACCCTTGAGGAAAGAAGGGAGAGGGGGGACATGATAGAAACTTTTAAGTACCTCAGTGGAATCAACAAAGTCCAAGAGGGTAGCATCTTTCAGAAAAAGAGACTTGCAAGAACAAGGGGACACAATTTAAAGATAGAAGGAGGGCGGTTCAGGGGCAATGTGAGGAAGTATTATTTACAGAGAGGGTAGTGGATGCATGGAACAGCCTTCCTGAGGAGGTTGTGGGGTCTAAAACTGTGGGAGAATTCAAGAATGCATGGGACAGACATAAGACAATTCTTGTGGGGGGTAGGAAGAAATAGACTGTTGGTTAACTAGGATCTACGGCCTATCCTGTAGGTAGGGAAATGGGCAGACTAGATGGGCCAAGTGGTCCTTATCTGCCGTCAAAGTCTATGTTTCTATGTTTCTATATTGTCTGAAAGCATGAATGAGGGTCTAGTAGTTTTCATGTACAAGAAAGGGAAGAGAAGGGATTTGATAAACTGGAGACCTATAACTTACTAAATACAGATTTTAAGTTGTTTATCAAAATATTAAATAATAGACTATTAAATCAAGCACATTCCCTTTTACATTCCGCACAGACCTGTTCTATTCCTAATAGGAATATAACAGATAGTTTAATACTTTTGCATGAAAATTTTCACAGAGGAACTAAGGGAGAACTTACAGGCTTGATTTTAAGCTTGGACCAGGCGAAAGCTTTTGATAATGTGAGACATGATTATTTGTGGGATTGTTAGGCTGGGTATGGAATACCTCATACCTTTATAAAATTGGATTCAGACCTGTTATGCCAAAGCTACTGCACAAGCATACTGTAATGGTTGGTTGGGTACCATATGTCCCATATTACGGGGAGTGCATCAGGAATGTCCACTTAGTGCACTTCTGTATTTATTCACTATAGATCCATTAATTAGTTGGGTTTATGGTCATACTGACATACGGGGACTCTCTTTTTCAAGTACTGATCCTGAAGTTACATGTATAGTTTATACAGATCGTTTGTGTGTTTTGGTTGGAGATTTGTCCTCTGCACTTTGTTTAAAATAAGTTTTGCAAGGTTTTTTGTTATTCACTGGAGCAAAAATTAACTATGACAAATGTAACTGTATAACACTTGGGGTAGAGCACTTTCAATTCAAGCAGATCATAGGCATACCAGTGATTAAGGATACATGCAAAATCTTGGGCCTTTTATTTGGGGCAGGAGACTTAGCATACTTACTGTAAATTGGAAATTTAAATTGCAAGAAGCACAGAATAAAGTAAATTTATGGAATACATGGAGGCTGTCTAGATTGAAATGGATTCAAATGGTTAAAACCTTTCTATTGCCCATATTTTTATATTTGAGCACAGTGTTCAGTCTCCCTTCGACTTTGGAAACACAAATATATAGCAGGTTTTTTCTTGCATCTGGGGCAGTAGATTGAACCCCATAAAGAGATGTCTGTTATTTTGGGGAAAAAAAGCATGGTGGTTTAAAAATGTTACATCCTATCGTTTTCTTTTTTACTAAGTTTCTTTACACAAATTTAAAACCATTATTTACAGATACAGACACACAATGGAAACCATGGCTTCTGGATACTATGGGTGACTTTTGTTTGTTTTGGCCTGAATATGAGATATTCCCACGGCAACGGTCTATAAATCATCTCCCACAATCACTTAGATCATGTTTTGGGAAAATTAAACTATGGGGTATTTCAAGGCACACTTTTCTACATTTTAGTAGAAAGGAATTGTATGTCCATATTTTACAAAAATATTTCCAAGATACTGCACCATTTGATTGTGACTCATCACAAATAAAACTTTCGATTGGCAATATGTTAACCTCTCCCCAGATTCCACCCCACACGTGGTATGTTTTGTGGTCATCCTTATATGATACATTAAATGTTCGTGCTAATTTAAAGCATAAGCAGATTACTGATCGTTATTGCCCTAGGGATACTTGTTCTGAAATAGTTGAAACCATGGAACATTTGTTTTTGGAATGTTCCTTTATATTAGACTTCTGGAGTCTTGTTAAACTTAAATGGCCTACCTTTCCTTTATAGCCCTTAACTTTAGAAATATTGTGTACAGGTATTCTGCCGTCAATCTCAATCAAATATGAAAAGCTGACACTGTGGTTGATTTTCCTCTGTTTTAAGTTTTATATTTGGCATGTGAGGTGTCGCTTTACCATTCATCAGCAATACTTTACACAGGATGAACTGTTTTGTATGGTTGCTAATTCAATTTCTAGATTGAAAATACAAGACTATGACAACCTTTCTGTATCTATTTGTATATCTAGATGGTACTCGGCAGATTGGATATAAGGGCCCAGATATTCAAACTGTGCCCAGAAAGTGCGCAACAGCATGAGCAAGTGCAAGTCCACTGCACCCATGTGCAAGAAGTGTGATATTCAAAAACTGCACAGGCCAAGATGAGCCTACGGCCGACGACTGAATATCACACCGGCTGTGCCATAGCGCAACTAGGGATGTGAAACTGAGCATATTTGATGTGCCATAGTGCAACAAGGGATGCCCCCTGCAGCAGGGCAGCAATGCAACAGCACAACTAGGGATGCAGGGGCCCACCACCCATGCCACAGATGGGCAGAGGAGCACACAGCAGAACAGACATTGTCCCCCCACCACATGCACTGCACAACCGGGTGAGAGCTGGAATAACCACCGGCCCATGGATACCAGCAACCAACCCACAGCCGGGCCATGGTGCCCCAGCAAACCCCCTGGCAAGCTGTGACCGGCACACAAGGAGGGCCGACCACCCCATGGCAACCCATCCCACCAATGCAGAGCACACCCTGCACCACAATCACCATACACCCTTCCCAGGAGTAGTGCCCAAAAGTGCAGGACACCCCCTATGCATGCCACTACCCCCACTGTGACAATGCAACCCTGTGCACCACGGAGCCATGCAAGGCATCCCCACCATGTGCGCCCTGCTGTGGGCAGCAGCAGGCAGCAGTGCAACAACAGCATACACAGTGCCACCCTGCACATCACCCCCTAGGTACAGCTGAGAGACTGACCATGCATTGCCACACAAGATACTCCACATGTGATAGGGCATGCCCCGGACCCCACCTCCAGTGGTACAGCACCCTGCACACCCTCCCAAGGACACATCCCATCCCAGCACTGGCCACAACAGCCAGCACAGACACGCGCAGTGTAGCATGGAAGCATGCACCACACAGGATGCAACACAGTGCATGGACAAACACCCACCCATACCCAAGGGCACACCAACACAGGCACACAGTAGCGGGCCAACCAAGCCACTGGCATGTGGCCACTGCTGATGTGTACACACGGCCAGCACCCCTACATTGCACAGGTGTGCCAGCCACCCTGTACAGGCACCATGAAGCTGTATGCCACCAGCATGCCGCCGGAGCACAGGTGACAGACACTGGAGCACATCCCCTGCAACAGACACAAGCGACAGCATGGAGGGGGGACAACAACAGCGGAGGCCACAGTGCCACCGGAGGCAGAAGTGCACTATACTGGTGATGGAAGGCAACCTGGTATTGTGCTGGGTACAGTTGTTATCCAGCATGGACAGCCACCACTGACACACCAGCAGACTGTGCATATCACAGATATGCAAGGGTGTCAGCTGCACAGCCCATGGACGGTCTGACAGGGGTGCCATGCACACAGTGCAGGCCCCATGGACCACTGCACACAGGCATCCAGTGCACAGAGTACAACACACAAACCACAGACAGTGACTGATTCCCCTGCCCACACCATAGGCGGTTCACCTCTGCACACACACGCCCATGCGTGCACCACCCCTGACACCATGCACACCACTGCAGCTGAGCACCTGTAGCCCGCTGCAAATCAGAGACCACCACAGTTGTCATAACAAAATGCTTATATTTAAAAGAAGTAAAAAAACCTATACACAACTATTTACAAGGGGGGAAGGGCCACGTAACAGGTGGGGGTGGGTAAGGGGCAGGGGTGAACATATGGGAGAGGGAAGAAGGGGTGTGAGGGTGGGTCAAAGGGGGGAAGGTGGTAGTAGGGGCATGGAGACATTAATGTGCACCCCGGTCCTCCTCCACATGGTGCCGATGTCTGCCACTCCTCCTCCTCCTCACCCCATGGCGGTGGATCCTCTGTAAAAGCTCCAGTGTCGCCCTTGCCACCTGGAGCAGCTCCCAAACACTTCCCTCCAGTGCCTGGAGTCGCCATCCACCTAGGATGAGGAAGCAGAGTCAATACGTGTGACTGTCCAGCCCCCTGCAGCCCACCCACTGTGCATGGCATACAGCCATGTGCCATGCCGCTGTGATGGTGTGCGACCACCCACAGTGACCGTGTCCACAAGACCTGCCTACCCAGGCATCCACAGCCATGTAGACCACTGAACACACCCACCGCCCATGTCCTGCACAGCACCACCACGGCCGTACAGTGACTTGGCTATGCAGTGTGAAGGTAGTGCCACAGCCATGTGCCCGGTGCACGCATGGACCACCATTGATGCACTCCCAGACATGCAGTGCCACTGGACAGTGCTGACTGTAACAAGTTGCGTGCATGGCACTGGTGTCAATGGATGGTGGCCATGCCCTGCTCCCCACCCAGTTATACAGCATGCAATAGTAATCATGGATGTAAGGCACTCACCATCATCAGGCTGGTCCATGCGCCACTGACCACCATTATCCCTCCTGCCCTGCTGCTCCTCCAGGCGGCGCCTCCGTTCCCTGGCCTGCCGTCATTCTTCGGGCCCTAAGGTGCAAACATGGAGAGAGGAACATCAGTACAATCCAGTAGCAAAGTCCCCCCATCCTCATGTGTGTGCAATCCCACACAGCCATACCCATCCACTCCACACCCCGATACCACCACCATAACGGCCAACACCGGACTTCCCCTCCCATGTGCCGGACACATGCAACTGTGATACCCGTATGGACGATAATAGTGTATGGATGTGGCACCTACCTGGCCGTGGCACCATGCCCCTCCTGGCACGTGCCCACAGGCGGGCAAGCAGGTCTGGGTCCCTGCGCCTCAGGTCCCCTTAATGGTGGCGACACTGCTGCGCAGTGCACCCCATACCGGTGGTCTCCTCCAGGGCATCGGCCACCTCCTGCCACACCGCACTCCTAGCCCTGTCCAGGGGTGCATCTCCATACAAAGCCCCAGCATGGGGCTCAACTATTGCCACCAGGTTGGCTAGCTCAACCTGGTTCCACATTACCACTCGCCTCCGTGCCATCTCTGCAGTGTGGTGGATTCAAAATGGCGCTCGGCAGCGCAGTCCTGCCACATGCAGATGCTGCATGGTACAGCGCTGCCATTCCCTATCGCACTGTCACCGAACAGCGTGATAGTGGTGCACCCATGCCTGATGCATGGCACCTGGGGGCAAAGGTCGGGCACAGGGTCAAGGGTCTCTGGCGCACGGACCGCCACAGCGCAATTGGAACCCAATGCATGTAGCACGATTGGGTGCCTGTGTGCCACCTCCTGTAGCAGCCTACAGTGCTGTTGCCCCAGTGCGCCTACGATGCCCCAGTGCCACAGCGCCATATATGTGAACAGCGCGCTGTAGCACCACTGGCACAATGGTGGCTGTGCCCTGCATTGCCTCCTGTGCACAGCACATCAGCAGTGCAGCAGGCGCCTGTGTCATCAACCCGAGCATGCGCAGTTAGGTGTGTACTGCACATGTCACAGAACTGCGCCCTTGGCTCAGCACGTTCAACACACTTGCGCAAAGCGCAAGAGTGCGATATTCAGCCGGCATATGCAAATCATCTAATCAGCCATTCAATGGCGCAGTCACTGCATTTGTATCCACTTAAAGATGCGCCTCCGCCTCATTTGTATGGGTTGCGCTATAAAAATGCGACATTGGGCTGCACTAGCCGTAGTCGGTTACTGCAGTCTATTGCGGTGAGTTGTATGCTGTTTGGGAGTGTGGACTGTGGTGTTTGGGACATGCATGGGACTGCACAGTCACAGGTGACACCTGTCATTCTCACAGGATGAATCATGACCGATCGTGAGATGGAGGAAGAGGAACAGAGACGTGGGAGGAAGAGGAGGTCAAACTTCACAAAGGCAAAGACAGATGCCCTGTTTGAGGCCTACCTTGACCAGGAGCCGCTGCTCAGCGGATGCCAGGGAACACCACAGGCCCATGCTGCTGCATGGGAGGAGGTGGCGCATGCTGTCAACCTGCATGGCAGCCACCAGCACTCTGGCAGAAGTGCAAAAAGAAGATGCGCACGGACAGGCGGAGAATTAAAGAGAAGGTGGCTGCCATCAGGGCAGCACAGTCTGCGACTGGTGGGGGACAGCCGGAGGTGCAACGCCTGACCCCACAGGAAGAATGAGTTGCTGGCAGCATGCAGCGTTGTGCCATCGACGGTGTTCCAGGTGGTGGATTCCAGATGGGTGGTGGCCTGTCACTGCATGGTAGGTCATGGTCTGTCAACTTGGGCGGGGCAGGGTAGGTCACATGCAGTAATGCTACTGTTTTTCCCTTACAGCTCCTGAGTGTCTACATGGGTCAGCGGTGGTGGGCTTCTCCACTGAGGGCAGTAGCATGGAGATGGAGGAGGGCCCGTCCACCTCCACAGGCATACGAGGGTCAGGGCAACAGTGGGCCTGCCTGGATGTCCGGACTGATGTTGGTGGAGCAGGTGCGGAGGAGGCCCTGCCCGTGTCCCAGCGTGCCAGTGTGCATGGATGCCAACATGCTGAGACTCGGGCTGGTGCTGGATCCATCACCGATGATGATGGAGCCAAAGTCATGGGCAGTGAGACATGTGGGCCACAGGATGGCCACACAGCAGGTGACATCACGGCCATGGCTGTGGGTGGTGCTGCCATGGAGGCCTGCGTGACATCACAGTCCCAGCCTGTGCCTGTCTGCACCAGTGGGGCAGCACTGGTGTGTGTCCAGGACAGTGGGCTGTTGCAGCCACTGCGGCAGCACCATTGAGCCCTGGAGAGCGGCAGCCAGGGGGCAGTATCAGCAGTCGGCCAATGGCCATGTGGGTACAGTTTCAGGGGGCGGCATCAGTGCACCACCTGTGGACATGCCCAGGCCTGGCCCTGGTGTGCAGCGCCCACCTTCAAGGGGTGATGACCATCAGGGCCTCGAACACCATGAGGGACAGCATGCCAATCAGGCAGATGTCCTCTTAGATGAGCACACCCGCATACTGCAAGCATCAGTCAATCAGCAGATGTGGCTTGTGACGATGGTGGATGCACTGAGTGCGGCTCTGCACCAGGCAGAGGAGCAGCGCAGCAGAGACACTGCTCTGCTCCTGGCAGGGATGGACTGGATGCGGGAAGATGTGACCACTGCCATTGACAGGCAGACACAGGCATTCACAGCTGTCATGGCCACAATGGGCACACAGTTGTTTGCCCATGCATTGCAGACACTGAGCAGTGCAATGTCCATCCCCCGTTCCCGGCGTCGTGCGACACTATCCTTTTCGACACCGGGTTCAGCTGTGGGCATCCCGAGCACACCTGGCGCAGGCATGTTCGGTGTGCTGCAGACCCCTGCGTGAGCACGGTCGCATTCACACAGTGGAAACCCTGGGGGACCATTGGTGCCACCCCATGAGGCCAGTGGTCAGCCTGTCACTGCTGGTGGGTCTTGGCGGGGCTGCCCACATATCCGTGGTGGCCGTGGCACTGTGGCCCGTGACTGACCTGTCTCCCAGCACAGTTACTGTCTGATGCTGCCCTGTGTGCATTGTGTCATTCAGCGGGCAATACATGAGTGGCGTACTTGGCCCTGCACACACACACACACACACACACACACACACACACACACACGTTCCATCTGCACACTCTCCTGGCTGCTGTCTGCTGTCTGCTGTGGCATGTGCATGATGATGCCTGCGTTGCACTGTATGCCACTGTGCAATGGTGCCCAGTGTCTGACACATGCACAATGACAGGCAGTGGGTGTGGAGGTCTGTGGATGTGTGTGTGGCTAGGGGTGGCGGTCTGGGTTGGCGTGCATCCTACCCTTTGTGCATGTCTTGTGAGGTGTGTGTGTGTGTGGGTGTGTGTGTGTGTATGACCGCGTGCCATGTTAGACCTCGCCCATCCCTGGTGGTGTGTGTGTGTGTGTGTGTATGTGTGTGTGTGTGAGGTGTGTGTGTGTGTGAGGTGTGTGTGTGAGGTGTGTGTGTGTGTGTGTGTGTGTGTATGACCATGTGCCATGTTAGACCTCGCCCATCCCTGGTGGTGTGTGTGTGTGTGATCGCGTGCCATGTAAGACCTCGCCCATCCCTGGTGGTGTGTGCGGTTCCATGCTTGGACACTTCCCTTGACAGCGTGCACCCCTGGTGTGTGTCCATGCGTGTTTGTGGGTTGTGCCTTTGCCACTGGTGGTTGCACATGGCCCCATGACTTACCTGGGTTGGCTGAAGTGCTCCTCCATGATGGTGTCCCGGTGCAGCTGTGCCAGCTGGAGCAGTCGGGGGTCCCGTCACCCAAGGGGGGCTGTCTATCACCATCTTCACCAGTGTCCTCATCGTCCCCATTGCTGTCCCCCTCTTCGACCTGTACGGCTATCCCACAGTCATTGGCCATGTTGTGCAGGATGCAACAGGCTAGGAATAGCCCGCAGGCCTTTGAGGGGCTGTACTGTAGGGCACTGCCAGACGTGTCCAGGCAACAGAAACGTGCCTTCAGCATCCCGAACACCCATTCGATGACATTGCATGTGGTGGCATGTGCCTCACTGTAGCGTTGCTGCTATGGGGTCGCGGGCTGCCGGTATGGTGTGAGCAGCCAGGGACGGGGTGGGTATCCACTGTCCCCTGTGTGTAGAGGGTGGAGGTTAGTTTGGTGATCAGTGTCGCCCTGCCTTGGGCCATCTAGGCCAATACCCATGTCATCTCTGACCATGCCCCTCCCAAGCTCTATGTTTTTCCATGTGGTTTGCATACTCACCCACTATGGCCAGTGGGGATGTCCCCACTCTCGAATCTGTGGCACAGTGCTGACTGGTGCCAGAAGAAGCATCATGTGCTCCCCAGGGTGCATGGCACAAACATTGATTATGCGCCCTGGCATCGCACACCACCTGGCAGTTGATGTGCATGGCCCTTCCACTTGATATCTGGCCCCTTAGGGCCAGGTGGTGTGCAGATGGCCACATGGGTGCAGTCTATTGCCCCTAGCATGCCAGGCATACGTGCTACCCTGTGGAACTCCTGTATGTTTGCTGTGCACTCCGCCGGTGTGCTGGGGGAATGGATGCACTCCGCAGCATGTGGCAGCAGTGCGCTGAGGAACTGGGTGAGGTGGCGTGATGCGGCCGACTGGGTTATGCCTGTAGTGTCTCCTGTTGGTCTCTGGAAGGTACCCGTGGTGAGCAGGCACATGCAAGCTATCACTTTTGTCTCCTTTGACAGAGCATGGCTCCGTCATGTGGGTGCCTGCATCACATCACTGCACAGCTCAGAGAGCCACCTCAGAATTACCCGATTCAGGCGGTACCGGCCCACAATCTCAGTATCGCTGTACAGCTCAAAGCTGGTGCAGGCTTGGTACTGCCTGTTGGGGGCATACCGCCGATGGGCCCTTCCATGGCTGCGCCCCCCCCCTGCTGCCTGTCTTCTCACCCCCCATTACTGCCTCCATCTGGATGGTGGCACTGGCCATGTCCCTGGCTTGTGTCCCCCCAGCAGCTGTTTCTGTGTCTCCTGCTGTCCTGGCTGCTACTTCCCCTGCACCAGGAACACCTTCCTCTGGTGGCCTCAGTGCTATGTGGCACTTCCCCCTTCTGCACTCTGTTTGGCTGTGGCTCCCCACACCTTCCCTGAGCCTGTGGGTTCAGGGTGTCCTTTCCCTGTCCTGCCCTGTGTGTCTGTCCTGCCCAGTGTGTCTGGCTAGAGTTCAGCCACATGTGCCTTCCCTGTAGCGTTCTTACACCTCTCCCTTGTTCCTTTTTATTTTGGCTCATTTCTGCTATCGCGCAACTTCTGCTTGCTCCCCTATTGCGCATGGCGCATGTTGTTGAATATCGCACTGCGCCATTTATGCATGGTTCCTTCCCCTTCAGTTGAGCATGCATTCATTATCATTGCGCTCTTGCTCAGCGTGATTTGGGGGGTGCATCTGCCTCCTGCTGAATATCGCAGAATGGCGCAATTTCGGACTTGCGCTAGAGCAACCCTATTGCGCATGGCGCAACCCTTTTGAATATCTGGCCCAATATCTATTGTCTACCTTAGTCTGACCTACTGGAATGTTGTATTTGTTTTTTTCCTTTTTAGTTCTGTTCTATAAAATTTGTGATTCAGGACTTTACTGAATGTTACGTACTGGAAGAAGTGAATATTCTCTTCATATTTCTCAGATGTTTATTTTCTGTTTTTGAACCATTTCTAGTGCTGAACTGATATGCTTTTCCATACAATAGGCTCATTCTAAATATGTTTTCTAGTATGTTTTATATTTATTTGTAGTTTCCTTTCATTGTGTTAGAATTTTCATTTTAGACTTTATTATTTTGTTTTTCCCCTGATCTGATGTATTATCTTTTCTTATGTTTATTCTGTTTGTTTTTTGACTCATTATGCTGTATTACTGATTGCTTTATATGTTTTTTCTGTTGCTATGAATAAAAATTCCCCTGCTCTTTTCAAGAAGTGCCATGGGATATTTAACATCCGCTTGAACAATCATCTGAACAGACAGATGGGAACTCAGTTTAACATCTCATCCGAAAGATGCCACCTCAGGAGTGTAACCCCCCCCCCCACACTGCTGCACTACAGTGTCAGTACTGGGATTTAACTCACATTCTTGGTGTGGTGCTAGAACCTACAACCTTCCAGTCTTCCAGCCTGAGAGGTAAGTGTGCAACCAGCTGAGCCACTGACAGTGCATTCTCCATTGATTTTACCGTACATATTTCTAATGCTTGCAAATCTATAAACACAAAACTAGGACTTGCTTACAAAGTTAGATACTGTATGTGTTGATAATTGCTGCTAGACTTGCTATAACCCAGGGAGTCCCGCAGCCAAGCCTTACTTCTGGACGTGTCTCTTTCTGTCTTGCGAGCAAATGTAACTTAACCAAATGGAATGTTGCCTACAATTACATCTGTTGTTTTGCCTTATCTGTGATCCAACTGACCCAACAGTGCACTCTCTACTCTAGCTTGGCTGTCACCATCCTCACAGTAACTATACACCCTAGGCTGTTCTAGTAGTAAGATTATTAGATCAGCAAAACGTGCCACCGTGACTGCCTGTTAACATATCCTGATCAGACCTACCCCCTTAGATCTAGTGACCTACAGTATTACTCCTGACCATTCCCAAGGGCACTGCAAATATGGGTGAGCAAGCCTTTTCCTTCTTTGCCCCGAAGTGTTGAACTCCCTTCCATCTAACCTTAGACTCTCTCAATCCCATCTATGCTTCAAGAGAGAGCTACGTAAGCTCTTAAGGTCCACAGACAGGTGCTCCTGTACCTGATGCTCTGTACTGTACATATAATTGCCTATCTGCTACATTCACTGCGCTAATGTATGTCATACATTAGTTGCAATGCATTGTCTGCCTTCTGCTTTGGCTGTCATCTATTGATCAATTTGTGTTACAATTGTGCTTATTGTTGCCATCTCCATTATGCAAAAATTGTTTGATGTTTGTAATTCCCCTGTGTTGTGCCTGAAAATAGGCATTTCATTGTTTAGTGCACCTGCCTGGTTAAAAATAAATAAATATTTTGCCACATATATTGAGATGGGTTCTGCACCTATTACTGTATCACATACATTGCTTTTGCCATGTTGCCACACATATTGTGACATATTTATATATTACATAGTACTGTATCACATATACCTTTTGACATGTTGCCACATATATTATGACATATTTATATATTGCATAGTACTGTATCACATACATTGCTTTTGCCATGTTGCCACATACAGTATATGGTGACATATTTATATATTACATAGTACTGTATCACATATACCTTTTGCAATATTGCCATATACATTGTGACATATTTATATATTACATAGTACTGTATCACATATACCTTTGCCATGCTGACACATATATTGTGACATATTTATATATTACATAGTGCTGTAACACATATACCTTTTGCCGTGTTGACACATACATTGTGACATATTTATATATTACATAGTGCTGTATCACATATACCTTTTGCTGTGTTGACACATACATGGTAACATATTTATATATTACATAGTGCTGTATCACATATACCTTTTGCCATGTTGACAGATACATGGTGACATATTTATATATTACATAGTGCTGTATCACACATACCTTTGCCATGTTGCCACATATATGGTGACATATTTATATATTACATAGTGCTGTATCACACATACCTATGCCATGTTGCCACATATATGGTGACATATTTATATATTATATAGTGCTGTATCACACATACTTTGCCATGTTGCCACATATATGGTGACATATTTATATATTATATAGTGCTGTATCACATACCTTTTCCATGTTGCCACATATATGGTGACATATTTATATATTACATAGTGCTGTATCACACATACCTTGCCATGTTGCCACATATATGATGACATATTTATATATTACATAGTGCTGTATCACACATACCTTTGCCATGTTGCCACATATATGGTGACATATTTATATATTACATAGTGCTGTATCACACATACCTTTGCCATGTTGCCACATATATTGTGACATATTTATATATTACATAGTGCTGTATCACACATACCTTTGCCATGTTGCCACATATATGGTGACATATTTATATATTACATAGTGCTGTATCACACATACCTTTGCCATGTTGCCACATATATGGTGACATATTTATATATTACATAGTGCTGTATCACACATACCTTTGCCATGTTGCCACATATATGATGACATATTTATATATTACATAGTGCTGTATCACACATACCTTTGCCATGTTGCCACATATATGGTGACATATTTATATATTACATAGTGCTGTATCACACATACCTTTGCCATGTTGCCACATATGTTACATATTATATATTACATAGTGCTGTATCACATACTTTTACCATGTTGCCATATATGGTGACATATTTATATATTACATAGTGCTGTATCACACATACCTTTGCCATGTTGCCACATATATGATGACATATTTATATATTACATAGTGCTGTATCACATATACCTTTTGCCATGTTGACAGATACATGGTGACATATTTATATATTACATAGTGCTGTATCACACATACCTTTGCCATGTTGCCACATATATGGTGACATATTTATATATTACATAGTGCTGTATCACACATACCTATGCCATGTTGCCACATATATGGTGACATATTTATATATTACATAGTGCTGTATCACACATACCTATGCCATGTTGCCACATATATTGTGACATATTTATATATTACATAGTGTTGTATCACACATACCTTTGCCATGTTGCCACATATTGTGACATATTTATATATTACATAGTGCTGTATCACACATGCCTTTGCCATGTTGCCACATATGTGGTGACATGTTATATATTACATAGTGCTGTATCACACATACCTTTTACCATGTTGCCACATATATGGTGACATATTTATATATTACATAGTGCTGTATCACATATACCTTGCCATGTTGCCACATATATGATGACATATTTATATATTACATAGTGCTGTATCACACATACCTTTGCCATGTTGCCACATATATGGTGACATATTTATATATTACATAGTGCTGTATCACACATACCTTTACCATGTTGCCACATATATTGTGACATATTTATATATTACATAGTGCTGTATCACATATACCCTTACCATGTTGCCACATATGCCATGATGGGGGTTCTTATACAGTACTGTATTACATTGCCTTTGCCATGTTGCTATGTAAATTGGGACAGGGTTCTGTATAAAGTAATGTGTTACATTGCTTTTGCTGTGTTGCCACGTATACCACTATAAGGTCCGTATGTAGTATACATTACGTTGCTACAGCTGCACACCCTTCCTCTGGCTTGGGGGTTGAGGAGTGGAGTGGTTGATTTAACAGTTCAACTAAATAATACTTAATACCCACTGCTTTCCTCATTTATCCCCACATTCCTCAGTGACCACAACATTCTTCCAGGATTATTCCCTTTTTAGCAAGCTCACCTTTCTCGGTGACAACTGCCTTTCTTTGTGACTTCCACTTTCTTCTGTGATCCCTGCCTTCCTTGATGACCCCCCCGTGACTTATACCTTTGTCATTGACCTCTGCTTTTCAAGGTGACCCCTGCACACCTGGTCATTTTCACCTTCCTCTGTGACCTATGCAGTTTATGTTGACCTCTGTTTTTTTTGGGGTAACACCCATCTTACTAATCCCATTTCCTTGGTGACCCCTGCCTTTCTTGGTGACTCCTACCTTCCACTGTCACCTATGCCTTTCTCAGTGAGCCCTGCCTTTTCTTTGTGATCCCTCAGTTTGGTCACACTTTATTTTAAGTGTCAGTTTCAGTGTCACTGCAGAGTAGATAATCATTAATTACATGCAACAGGGGTAATTACACTGTAGTTACACATTTGTTGCATGTAACTGCATTGCAGTTTCAATGCGGTTAACTTAAAATGTTACCCTACCTTTCTTTGTAACCCCTGACTTCCACAGTGGCCCCATATTCCTTGGTGATCCCAACTTTTTTCATGACCCTCACCTTCATTAGTGACCTCCACCTTTCTCTGTGAGCTCTGGCTTTCTTGTTGACCTTCACCTTCCTCGGGTGACCCATGCCTTCCTCGTTGACCCCCACCTTCCTTGGCAACCTTCAATCAACACAGTACTGGTACCAGGACACCTTCTATCAGTAAAGAACAGAAACCAAAACACTTTCTATCACTACTGACTGGTGTCAGTGCGCCTTTTATCAGTAGAGGGCCAGTACCAGGATGTCTACTATAAGTACGGAACCAGCACTTTGATGGTTACTCAATTGATGGAAACTACTGAAAACAAAACTACATTTGTATTAGTTTTAGACCAGCACCAGGAGGTAACCTCCAATTGCTTGCATCACTACTGGATGCTCTGGAGTTGGCCCAGTCTGCTTATGGTAATTACTGGTATTACTGGGACAATTCTGGCCCCAGCACGTGCAGGTTTACAAGCTAAGATCCATTCATAGATGTTATATTTCACTCCCAGAGTCCCGATTTCAAACATGTGCAATGGCTGGTATGGAGGTCATCAGTATGATGTCACTTGGAGGGCAAACACAATCCTGCAGTCCTACAGTTCAACACAAACCTGGGTAACCCAAGCAAACACAATCCTGCAGTCCTACAGTTCAACACAAACCTGGGTAACCCTAGCAATACCCAATCCTACAGTCCTACAGTTCAACACAAACCTGGGTAAGCCTAGCAATACCCAATCCTGCAGTCCTACAGTTCAACACAAACCTGGGTAACCCAAGCAATACCCAATCCTGCAGTCCTACAGTTCAACACAAACCTAGGTAAGCCTAGCAATACACAGTCCTGCAGTCCTACAGTTCAACACAAACCTGGGTAACCCAAGCAATACCCAATCCTGCAGTCCTACAGTTCAACACAAACCTGGGTAACCCTAGCAATACCCAATCCTGCAGTCCTACAGTTCAACGCAAACCTGGGTAACCCTAGCAATACCCAATCCTGCAGTCCTACAGTTCAACACAAACATGGGTAACCCAAGCAATACCCAATCCTGCAGTCCTACAGTTCAACACAAACCTGGGTAAGCCTAGCAATACCCAATCCTGCAGTCCTACAGTTCAACACAAACCTGGGTAAGCCTAGCAATACCCAATCCTGCAGTCCTACAGTTCAACACAAACCTGGGTAAGCCTAGCAATACCCAATCCTGCAGTCCTACAGTTCAACACAAACCTGTGTAACCCAAGCAATACCCAATCCTGCAGTCCTACAGTTCAACACAAACCTGTGTAACCCAAGCAATACCCAGTCCTGCAGTCCTACAGTTCAACACAAACCTGGGTAAGCCTAGCAATACCCAGTCCTGCAGTCCTACAGTTCAACACAAACCTGGGTAACCCTAGCAAAGACTCTCCATCATTACAGAGTCGTGGCACAAAGCTATTTTGTGCAGCTGGGTTTGCACCATGGAGACTGTACTGGAGGTTAAAGAATTGCTTCTGATCTAACACCCAGACACTTCTTCTGAGTCTCAGTGTCCACCGCCTGATTCATAATGTAGAAAAAAAGCAGAGTACGTGATAACATTATAGACATTGACAGAGGAAGAGGCTGGCTAATACTGAATGGACCGGGATGCTTCGGATGGGAGTTACCCTTTGTTTGATGCTCCTAATTTGTTACTTAGCTTTATCAGGGTTACACTGAATTTACTGTTGAGTCACTGTCAAGATTTAAACACAAGTTATCATACTGCAACAGGCCTTCAAGGTAACTCTGAGTGAGTTTTTGATTATTTTGGAAATCACTAGGTACCCTGGATAGGAGAGTGAGTAGGGAACCCCTATAAATTAGTAAATGTTTGAAAAGCATACTTGATATTCATTGCTTATTATGGGGGGGGGGGGCATGATGGTCCAAGAGTCCCCACCATCCTTGAATTACTGTATTACTATGTTATGTTATTACGAATCCTGCACTCTGAGATGACCTCATCGATATTGCAGCAAGAGGACTAATGATCCAGGTTTTTCATCCTTTAGTTAGAGACAGTCGAGTCACAGACCCTTCCTTACTGAATCATGAAGCCAGAGGACAATGGAACATATGGGGCCATGTTGCTAGCCCACCCCCATTTTAGATTTAGATTTTGTTGTTTCCAAATGCAAGTATTTACAGATATTGCTTCAAGACATCTTTCCCATGGGCTGTGTTGTCCAAATGTTCCAAAATGTTTCCAATCTAGGCATCGCTGCACCTGTGAGCATTAAGAATTCTGACAAATCATTACACTTATTACAGAAAGACTCAGCCAGAGCCATATAATAAGAACCCAACTTTTGTATTAAGTAGAGAGGGACAGAAGGAATTTGGTCAGCTTCATATAATATTCCCAACCACAGGGTGTTTAATCCACAGAAGGTGCTTATTCTGGTGGCTTGGCAGCTAGACTTGGTGACTGATTTCTCTTACTACCATGCTATGTCAATCGTCTTGAGCAGTTATGCCTAATGGCAGTATCTCACGCCACATGGTTGCCACTATTTCCTGAAGGAAACTCTAGAAAAAGGGTCACTAGGTTTTCCCACCAGTGAAAGAATTGATTAAAAGAATAAAAGCAATGTTTCTTATCTTTGACACCAGAGAACAATTATAGCAGGGTTACTATCCCCACTTCTTTAACATTGCAAGCCAGCTGTTAATTTGTTTAAATACATATTTAGGTTATATCGGTCCACATTACCCACCTAAGTCACTAGACAGAAAAGGAACGTTGGGGGTTATTATATCAGAGGATCTCAAGGTGGCAGCACAGTGTGGAAAGGCTGTGGGCAGGGCTAGTGGGATGCTGGTGTGCATAGGGAGGGACATCACTAGCAGGAGGAGAGAGGTGGTGCTGCCATTGTATTCCTCTCTGGCACAACCCACCTGGAGTACTGTGTCCAGTTGTGGAGACTGCACCTCAGAAAGGACTTAGGCACAGTGGAGGTGGTCCAGAGTAAGGCAACCAAAATGGTGTAGGTGTTGCAAGGGAAGCCCCATGAGGAGAGACTGAGGGGTCTCAACATGTACACTCTGGAGGAAAGGAGTGCGAGAAGTGGCATGATTGAGAACTGCAAGTACCTCACAGGGGTGGACAGGGTGCAGTGGGATCGTTTCCAAATGAGGACAAGCTCCAGGATTAGGGGGGATGCAATGAAGCTATGGGGTGGGGGTGCTGGATTTCAAGAGGACTGTGAGGCAATATTTTTTTACTGAAAGTGGGCTAGATACATGAAATTGATTGCCAGACAAAGCGGTGGAGGCTAGAACACTGGAGGGTTTTAAGCATGCATGGGATAAACATAGGCTATACCCGAGGTGGGGGGGGATTGCCAGAGACTAGACATAGGGTATACTGTATTGGATCAGAAGCGGGGGATTCCAGAGAGTAGACATATAGGGTATACTGTATTGAATCAGAAGCGGGATTGCCAGAGAGTAGACATAGGGTATACTGTATTGAATCAGAAGCAGGAGGGAGGATTACTAGCGACTAGACAGTAGGGGTATACTGTATTGGATCAGAAGCGGGAGGGAGGATTACTAGCGACTAGACATACAGTAGGGGTATACTGTATTGTATCAGAAGTGTGGGGTTGCCAGAGACTAGACATAGGGGTATACTGTATTGGATCAGAAACGGGGGATTGCCAGAGACTAGACATAGGGGTATACTGTATTGGATCAGAAGCGGGGGATTGCCAGAGACTAGACATAGGGTATACTGTATTGAATCAGAAGCAGGGAGGGAGGATTACTAGCGATTAGACATACAGTAGGGTATACTGTATTGGATCAGAAGCGGGGGTTGCAGAGACTAGACATAGGGGTATACTGTATTGGATCAGAAACGGGGGGATTGCCAGAGACTAGACATAGGGTATACTGTATTGGATCAGAAACGGGGGTTGCCAGAGACTAGACATAGGGGTATACTGTATTGGATCAGAAGCGGGTGCCAGAGACCAGACATAGGTATACTGTATTGGATCAGAAACGGGGGATTGCCAGAGACTAGACATAGGGGTATACTGTATTGAATCAGAAGCAGGGAGGGAGGATTACTAGCGACTAGACATACAGTAGGGTATACTGTATTGGATCAGAAGCGGGGGTTGCCAGAGAGTAGACATAGGGGTATACTGTATTGGATCAGAAACGGGGGATTGCCAGAGACTAGACATAGGGGTATACTGTATTGAATCAGAAACGGGGGTTGCAGAGACTAGACATAGGGGTATACTGTATTGGATCAGAAGCGGGGGTTGCCAGAGACTAGACATAGGGATACTGTATTGGATCAGAAACGGGGGATTGCCAGAGACTAGACATAGGGGTATACTGTATTGAATCAGAAGCGGGGGATTGCCAGAGACTAGACATAGGGGTATACTGTATTGGATCAGAAACGGGGGTTGCCAGAGACTAGACATAGGGTATACTGTATTTGAATCGGGGATTGCCGAGACTAGACATAGGGTATACTGTATTGGATCAGAAACGGGGGATTGCCAGAGACTAGACATAGGGGTATACTGTATTGGATCAGAAACGGGGGGATTGCCAGAGACTAGACATAGGGGTATACTGTATTGGATCAGAAACGGGGGTTGCCAGAGACTAGACATAGGGGTATACTGTATTGGATCAGAAACGGGGGTTGCCAGAGACTAGACATAGGGTATACTGTATTGGATCAGAAACGGGGGATTGCCAGAGACTAGACATAGGGTATACTGTATTGAATCAGAAGCAGGAGGGAGGATTACTAGCGACTAGACATACAGTAGGGTATACTGTATTGGATCAGAGAGGGATGCCAGAGTAGACATAGGGTATACTGTATTGGATCAGAAACGGGGGCTGCCAGAGACTAGACATAGGGGTATACTGTATTGGATCAGAAACGGGGGATTGCCAGAGACTAGACATAGGGTATACTGTATTGGATCAGAAACGGGGGATTGCCAGAGACTAGACATAGGGTATACTGTATTGATCAGAAACGGGGGATTGCCAGAGACTAGACATAGGGGTATACTGTATTGAATCAGAAGCAGGAGGGAGGATTACTAGCGACTAGACATACAGTAGGGTATACTGTATTGGATCAGAAGCGGGGGTTGCCAGAGACTAGACATAGGGTATACTGTATTGGATCAGAAACGGGGGTTGCCAGAGACTAGACATAGGGGTATACTGTATTGAATCAGAAACGGGGGCTAGAGACTAGACATAGGGTATACTGTATTGGAATCAGAAACGGGGGGCTACAGAGACTAGACATAGGGTATACTGTATTGGATCAGAAGCGGGGGATTGCCAGAGACTAGACATAGGGGTATACTGTATTGAATCAGAAGCAGGGAGGGAGGATTACTGCACTAGACATACAGTAGGGTATACTGTATTGGATCAGAAGCGGGGGGTTGCCAGAGACTAGACATAGGGTATACTGTATTGGATCAGAAACGGGGGATTGCCAGAGACTAGACATAGGGGTATACTGTATTGAATCAGAAGCGGGGGAGGATTGCTAGAGACTAGACATAGGGGTATACTGTATTGAATCAGAAGCAGGGAGGGAGGATTACTAGCGACTAGACATACAGTAGGGTATACTGTATTGGATCAGAAGCGGGGGTTGCCAGAGACTAGACATAGGGGTATACTGTATTGGATCAGAAACGGGGGGATTGCCAGAGACTAGACATAGGGGTATACTGTATTGAATCAGAAGCGGGGGGAGGTTACTAGAGACTAGACATAGTAGGGTATACTGTATTGGATCAGAAGCGGGGGTTGCCAGAGACTAGACATAGGGGATACTGTATTGGATCAGAAGCGGGGGATTGCCAGAGACTAGACATAGGGGTATACTGTATTGAATCAGAAGCAGGGAGGGAGGATTACTAGCGACTAGACATACAGTAGGGGTATACTGTATTGGATCAGAAGCAGGGGTTGCCAGAGACTAGACATAGGGTATACTGTATTGGATCAGAAACGGGGGATTGCCAGAGACTAGACATAGGGTATACTGTATTGAATCAGAAACGGGGGTTGCTAGAGACTAGACATAGGGGTATACTGTATTGGATCAGAAACGGGGGTGCCAGAGACTAGACATGGGGTATACTGTATTGGATCAGAAACAGGGGGATTGCCAGAGACTAGACATAGGTATACTGTATTGGATCAGAAGCGGGGGATTGCCAGAGAGTAGACATAGGGGTATACTGTATTGAATCAGAAGCAGGAGGGAGGATTATTAGCTACAGACATACAGTAGGGGTATACTGTATTGGATCAGAAGCGGGGGTTGCCAGAGAGTAGACATAGGGTATACTGTATTGATCAGAAACGGGGGATTGCCAGAGACTAGACATAGGGTATACTGTATTGGATCAGAAATGGGGGTTGCCAGAGACTAGACATAGGGGTATACTGTATTGGATCAGAAACGGGGGGTTGCCAGAGACTAGACATGAGGTATACTGTATTGGATCAGAAAGCGGGAAGTTGCCAGAGACTAGACATAGGGGTATACTGTATTGAATCAGAAGCAGGGAGGAGGATTACTAGCGACTAGACATACAGTAGGGTATACTATTGGATGAAGCGGAGTTGCCAGAGAGTAGACATAGGGGTATACTGTATTGGATCAGAAATGGGGGATTGCCAGAGACTAGACATAGGGGTATACTGTATTGAATCAGAAACGGGGTTGCAGAGACTAGACATAGGGGTATACTGTATTGGATCAGAAGCGGGGGGGGGGATTGCCAGAGACTAGACAGGGTCTGTGTGGGTAGAATAGGCAGGAAACACATAGGCAGACTAGATGGAAAAAGTGATCCTTTTCTGCCAGCAAATTCTGTGTTTCTACATAAGTCTGAATCAAGGACTTCAGAAAGAAGGCAACGTTTGCTGGAACTTCTCAGTTAGCTTCCCCATATCAGCTGTATCCCCCCAAAAGTCCATTTTGCTGGCATATGACACTTTGAGTTTTGCCAGGAGTTGTAGTGAGAGTAATATTTCAAGTTCTGCTGGGATGTCTCGGAAGGAGTATTGATAGCAGAAGAAAAGAGGTAATACTTCCCCTATACAGATCCCTGGTGAGGCCTCACCTGGAGAACTGCATCCAGTTCTGGAGCCCTCACCTCAGAAAGGACAGGGATAACCTGGAAACGGTGATCTCAGAATAACAAAAATGATTTGGGGCCAGCAGGACAGATCCTATGAGGAGCGTCTCAAAGCACTAAATATGTATTCACTGGAAACCAGAAGGGACAGGGGAGATATGATAGAGACCTTCAAGTTCCTTAAAGGAATTAAGAAGGTAAATTGTGGGGAATTCTTTACTCGGAATTCCAACTCAAGATCACGTGGTCATGAATGGAAATTAATAGGAAGGGAGGTTGAGGAGGGCTGTGAGGAAGTACTACTTTACAGAAAGGGTGGTGGAACCTTGGAACAGTCTGTCGGCCGAGGTGGTGGGTGCAAACACAGTCCGGGGCTTCAAGAAGGCGAGGGACAGAATGAAGGGAATAGTGGTCACCTGGGGCAACATGACCTGGGAGGAGAATGGGGACAGGACGGGGAGGGTTAATACCCTGGAGAACAGTAGGTTCCAGGGATTATAGGGAATATGGGTAGACTGGATGGACCTCTGGTCTTTTTCTGCCATCATGGTTTATGTTTCTATGTTTCATGCAAGGCTGCCCAGACTGCATCAAAACCCCTTCTTGTTTGCTGGGTAGCACAGCTGAGGCCCAGAAATATGTATAAAGGGTCTCCCAATGTCAAGTCGGCTTGTCCAGTCCTTTTGGCTGCTTGTAAAGCCCTTCCTTGCTCAGGGCCTCCATCCCTTGCCACTGCCAGAGTGCACAATTGATTGTCGTTGTTTGACTTCCTCCTGGGCATTATTTGGTATGCCCTCCCAATAGCTGATATGCCCTTCCTTTATCCAGTATGCCCTATCATTATCCGGAATGCCCTCCCATTATCTGGAATCACCGTCCATTATCGGGTATACCCTCCCATTACCTGAAATCTGCTCCCAGTATGTGGAATATCCTCCTATTATCTGGAATACCCTCTGTGGCACCAGTGGCTGATTCAGATGAAGGATTTCACTCAAAAAACCTTTAATGTAGGTGTTGCATCTGGCCGCTTCACTCCCTGTGGCAATCCAACAATACACAGGGTTTCAGCTCCCACAAAGCTTTCTGATTGCTCCAGCCTGGAAGTTTGTTTTGTTTTATAACACCTGTGATTGCTATAAGCTGGTAAATGCCTTTTTGGCCATCTCCGCTGCCTCTTTTGAATCTTCAGCCACTGGGTCTTCCTTTAGTCTCTCATGTGCTGACTCATGAATGGAAGGCTTCCACCTTCCCATCCAACTGTAGGATGCCATGTAGAACCCCTTTAATTGTTGGATCAGAGGCATCTTCTTTCCTTCCAGACCAACGCTGTCTCTGATCCCCATAGATGATGAGGACTTCAGTTTAGCTGCCTCACCTTGGTTTAGTTTCTGCTGACCCATAATCACCAGCCAAGTCCAACAAAGTGAATACACTGCTGCAGAACTACTTTTGCTGTGGAGTGATGTGTCTCAAAATGCAGATACATTACTTAAATGTCCTAAAATAGAATGGTAAATGATATCCAGTGATGGCAGAGACTGTAAATGAGTGACTGTCAAAACAGCGGCTCATTTGCAGTGCTACCCTTTTGGGTTACCTGTAAGGGTAGCGACGGAATGTGAAAGTGACAGTAGGGATGACCGAGGAAGGCGACTGGAAGGGGAGGGATAAGGAAGAGGGTTTGTGTGGGGTAGTGTGCCATGCTGCCACTGAGCTCGCCATGTGGTGTGGTGGTGAGGGTGTCTAGCTTCGATGTAGCAGGTACTGGGTTTGGGGCCAGGGACTGGGGAATATTTTACTGCAGCTGTTTTTGTTTTTTGTCAGACTGTCTTCCTCTCTCTGACATGCATCCCCTCTGGAGTTTGTTATATTTAGTCAGGGGGGTGCGGGGTGCAAAGTCCCCCATGGGGGGGTGAGGGGGCACAGACCCCCCACATAAGTACTGTTTTAAGTTGCCGAATGTCTTGTTGCCCACAAGTGTACATCGCTAATTTGCTTTTTGGTGATGTACACTCGCTGTAACAGCGATCGCTGTTATGACATGGAATCATAGTAAATATTACCTGGGTTTAGAGCGCTGAGCATATATGTCTGACTGAGGCAGCTGAAAGCTCCACCCCCAATTTAAAGCGTGATCCAGTCCTTTATGATGTGTTGCATGTCTAATGTTTGCTCAACATCTTAGTTATCTGTCACCTAGAATTAGGTAAACAAGCATATTTATAATGAAGCAGGTCACACATTGCTTACACATCTGGCACAGATCTCTGGCACCAATGATAGTGGGTCACATGATGCTGGCACATCTGGCACAGCTCATTAGTACAGTAGGTCACATGATGCTGGCACATCTGGCACAGCTCACTAGTACAGTAGGTCACATGATGCTTGCATATCTGACACAGATCATGAATGCAGTGGCCCACATGATATTTGCATATCTGGCACTCACCAGAGTGGGTCACTCAATGCTCAAACATCTAGCAGAGATCAGAAGTGCAGTGGGTTACATGATATTTACATAGCTGGCAGAGATTACTTATACAGTGGGTCACATGATGCATGCACATCTGTCACTGACCACGGTGTGGACTGCACAAAATGCTTGCACACTGGGCATAGATCTCTAGTGCAGTGGGTCACATGATGCATGCACATCTGGTACCGGCCACAGTGGGAACTAGGTCACATGATGCTTGCACACCGGACACAGATCACTGGTACAGTGTGTCACATGATCCTTGCATATCTGGTACTGACCACAGTAGAGACTGGGTGACATGATGCTTGCATACTGGACACAGATCCCTAGTGCAGTGGGTCACATGATGCTTACACATCTGGCACAGACCAGAGTGGGGACTGGGTGACATGATGCTTGCACACTGGACACAGATCCCTAGTGCAGTGGGTCACATGATACTTACACATCTGGCACAGACCAGAGTGGGGACTGGGTGACATGATGCTTGCATATTGGACACAGATCCCTAGTGCAGTGGGTCACATGATACTTACACATCTGGCACAGACCAGAGTGGGGACTGGGTGACATGATGCTTGCATATTGGACACAGATCCCTAGTGCAGTGGGTCACATGATGCTTACATGTCTGGCACAGACCAGAGTGGGGACTGGGACCAATAATGCTTGCATGCTGGACACAGATCACTAGTGCAGTGGGTCACATGATACTTGCACATCTGTCACTGGCCACAGTGGGGAATGGGTTGCATAATGCTTGCACACTGGACATAGATCACTAGTATGAGATTTCTACCTGTGTTGGGCTTCTGCACCTTACTTTTGTTACCATGTTCAGCATGGGTGTATGTGGGGGCAGCTTCAGCATCCTGGCTTCATCCATCTTTTCCCAGACAGAGGTAGCACTAGGCTGGATGATATGGTATAATTTAGAGATAACATGGATTTGTTATTCCTGAGACTGAATGCCTGCAAAGTCAGCTCTGCTCCTGCAGTGCCACACAATGAGTCAGTATCTGATGGTGTGCACCCCTGACATGATGAGGCTGAGAAATCTGCTACCATGGTCCCTTTGCATCCCTCTAAGCAACATTTTGAAGTTCTCCCAGACTCTGTCTGGACTTTGACATTTCGTATGTAGTTCTCTTTATTATCTTTCAACACTTTCACAGGCAAAGCCTGTGAAACCAAGGAAGATTTGGTACTGTGAGTGAGGGGGGATACTGGAATGTTCACAACGTGATTTAAGGCATAAGATGAATGCTTACTGGCACTGGACTTACGTAGATACTAATTAACACAAAAACATACAGGTTGTCAGCAAATAAGGGCCTCTTGGCCCACCTAGTCTGCCTAGTTTTCCCTGCCTGCTGTGCCACCGCAAACCCTACTTGATCTCCGGGCATCTCCTCCCCTTGCCTTACTACCAAAGTCCCCTTGCATCTGTTCCATGCATACGTGAATCCTGTCACCATTTTGGCACCCACCACCTCCCCTGGAAGGCTGTTCCAGGTGTCCATCACCCTGTCCTTGAAGAAGTATTTTCTCACTTTTCCTCCGAGCCCCCCCAACTTCATAGCATGACCCGTTGTCCTCAATCTTCTTTTTCTATGCAAAATGCTACCTTCCCGTACCTTATTAATAACTATTAGGTATTTGAATGTTTCTTTCATATCTCCCCTTTCCCTCCTCTCCTTCACAAAGTACTGTACATATTCAGTTCCTTAAGTCTCTCCCATAAGGCTTTTGATGCAGGCCCTGCACCATTTTGGTAGCCCTCTTTTGTACCGCCTCCACTTTATCAATGTCCTTCCAGAGGTGGGGCCTCCAGAACTGGACACAGTACTTGAGGCGGAGTCTTACCAGTGATCTGTACAGGGGTAATATTATACAATCCTGAGGTCTCTGTTCAGTCTGCCCCTCTGGTATAATCTGTGAGACAGGTTGCGGGAGGACACTTATATAACCCAGTAGGTGACAAGAGCCCCGAGTAAGGTGAAGTAAGGTTTCTGGGTTGACTGATGGTTCCTTTTCTATTTCAGGTGGCATCTCTAAATGCTAATAGCATTAAATCCTTGGAGAAGTGGCGCAACACCTTTTCCCAGTTTGTGCACGTAAACTTGGATTGTGTCTTTTTTCAAGATATACGATTACACTCTCCAGAAGAATTATCTGCTGCTACTGCAGGATGGTTGTGGGGGGACTGTTTTTGGTCCCAGGGGCAGGATTTATGCAATGGGTTTAGGATCTGGTTTTTTCGGTCTCACGTGCAGATAATGCATCACATAGAGATAGTGGAAGGTACAGCCTTGCTCCTAGATATAAAATGAGGGGATACCCTTATTCATTTAATTAATATCTATGCTCCCCAGAATACATTTGACAGAGTTGCTTTATTTAAGTCTATTTTTCCTTTTTTGTACATTTCTCTTCCTCTTATTTTTGGGGGTGATTTTAATTGCACCTTACCTTCCTGGCTGATGGGGGGAAGAAAGTTTATTGTGATGCATCATGCTTGGCACAGGGTATACGGGAGGCTGAGTTGGTGGTTGCTTTTGGGTCTTCACCTAATGTTAATAAGAATACCTATTTTTGTGGTCCTAGGGCATCTAGGATTGATTATTTTTTTCTTTCCCCTGGATTACTTGTACAATCTCAAAAGTTGCAGGATGTAGCTACTTCTGACCATTTACTGTTGAAGCTTGTTTTGAGGGGATGTGCCTGAGGCCCAGAGGGGGTCTGGTATCTGAAAAATTAAATGTTACCTTGTTGGACATCCCCAACATAAGGGAGGGGTTGCATTCTCTTTTGCTTGCTCGCCAGTCTGTTTTCTTTCTTTATGATAATTTGAATGAGTGGTGAGAGGACACTAAAGTTGATATTAGGGTGTATTTTCAAAACGTGGGTCATATTAATGGGAAGCAGAGGCATAATGAAATGCAGTATTTAAGAGAGAGTATCACTTTTTGGTCCACTTTCAGACAACAGGGGGATTCTCAGTGTCAGGATACCATTAAGGGGTTAAAGGCTGAATTGGCCCGTCTACACCTGAAGGTATTAAGTGAGATGGAGAAGAAGCATAAGTATGGGATTTCTGGGTCAAAAGGGGTTACTTTGCCGTTTGAATCTGCCAATTTTATTAGGGAGTCTCGAAGTATGACATATTTAAATACTGCTGAGGGAGATAGGGTCATTTCGAATGTTGGTATTTTGTCCGAAATCCATACTTATGCTTCCAAGACTTTTATGAGTACTCCCTTGCCACTCGATTGTATGCATTCTTGGTTGATGGGTTGTCAGTTACCTCAGTTGGCTCCAGGTTTGGGAAGTTCATTGACTGCTCCACTGTCTTTCAAGGAACTCAGGTCAGTTATCTGGGCCCTTAAGGCAGGGACTGCACCGGGTACTGATGGGCTGCCTCATGAAGTGTACAAAGATATCTGGGCAGCTTTGGGGGTAGAATTGAGGGAGATACTTAATGTTGGACTGCAGTCTGGGAATCTCCCTGAGAGCATGTTGCAGGGCTTACTGTTGTTGATTAATAGAAAAGGGGAGAGGGGTGATTTGGATAATTTGAGTCCCCTGACACTACTAAATACGGATTATAAAATTGTAATGGAAGTTCTGGGGAAAAGATTACATGGGGTTTTGGAGGATTTGGTCCATCCTTCTCAATTTAGTGGTGTGCCAAAGAGGCCAGTTCAGGATGATCTTATCCTACTCAGGGAGAGTCTGCAGAAAGGAACCTCACAAGAGGTTTTTGGTCATCCTGTTTGTTTAGACCAGAATAAAGCTTTCGAGCATCTCGAATATGCATATCTTTGGGAAGTGATGCATGGTCATGGGTTCCCTTTGCAGTTTATAGCTTGGTTAACAACGTGTTATAGGAATATTAGTTTATTGCCTAGTATAAATGGCTGGACAGGGAGCAGGGTTTTGGTACATGGGGGGTACATCAGGGCTGTCCTCTCAGCCCTCTGTTGTATGTGCTGTCATTGGACCCCTTACTCTATGCCCTGAATAGGGCTCCGTGGATTACTGGTTTATCTGTTGGTTGTAAGGATGTCCCAGTTGTGACGGTACCATATGCAGATGATTTGGTGTTGGTTTTGGCTGATAGTTCTTCTGCTAATGAAGCTCTTATGATATTAGATACCTTTTCTGGTGTTTCTGGTTCCTCAATCAATTCTTTAAAGAGTGAGATATTACCAGTGGGATATGATGCAGCTGATGTTGCCTTAATTTGGCATATCCCCATTGATTCTGGTTATAGACAAATTTTAGGTGTTTATTTTGGTGGGCCAGATGCTCCTGAATATAATTGGGAAAAACAGTTGGTGTCAGCTAAGGATAGGGTGGCATGGTGGAATAGATGGCAGATGTCTAAAACAAAATGCATTTATTTTGTCAAGACATTTTTGTTGCCCTATTTCTTGTTTTTGGCAGCAGTGTACCTCCACCCACTTTCCATGGAAACTTCTTTGTATTCTGTATTTTTCTCTTGCTTGTGCGGTAGCAGACTAAACCCGGTGAAAAAGGGTATTACTTATTTATCTATTGGTGAAGGTGGTGTAGGGATGTTGAACCTGGTGGTGTTTTTTTATGTTACATTTCTTTCCTATAATATCACTCCTCTGTTAAAAGGGGAATCTAAGGTATGGTCCCCATGGGTGGGTGATGTTACTGGTCAGATAATTGATAAGTGAGATCTTTCTGAGGTTTTGCCCCGTCAAACTAGGGTATGCTAGCTTCCTAGTTATTTTAAGGGTTTGTTTGGGAAATTGAAGGCTTGGCGCATAACGAAACAGGCCATTTGTATGTACTCTCGAAAGCAATTATATTCTGGTGTGGTGAGAGATTTTTTTTATGCTGACCCTTGGTTTTTAGACTTGCCTATAGCAGATCAACATTCTAAATTAAGGTTATTGTCCAGAAAGAGGGTCCCCAAATACTTATGGGACTTTGTGTGGCTTTGTTTGCATAAAAAACTGGGTGTAAAGGGGAACTTGAAACATAAAGAACTACCTGAGAGATATTGTCCTAGGGAGGAGACCTGTTTGGGCATTGTCGAATCCTTATCTCACTTTTTTTCTGATTGTCCCTTTTCTAGGTCATTTTGGTCTGTTTTTTATGAGGCCTGGCCATCAAACCCATTTCGGGGGCAGTCTGTTGGTATTTGGACACAGGGGGTGTTGCCCGGCTCATGGGTGATTTATGATAATATTACCATTAGACTCTTGATGGGTTTTATAGGTTATCAGCTCTGGCTGGCACGTTGTTGTTTAACGCTTAGGAAACAGCTGAAATCAGAGCGTCAGATTGTGCAAAGTATTAAAAGAGATGTCATTAGGTGGCAGATGTTGGAAAGGGAGAGGGTGCATCCAGACCTTTATAGGTTGTGGTGGAGCAAGATGTGTTGGCTAGACACAGGTTGAGGTACTGGATTATTTCTTTTATAGAATTATTTTTCCTGGTGGGTTAGACCGGGGGGGAGCTTTCTCATGACTAGGAGGCTGGGGAGGGACAGGTCTGTGTCTCTGTTGTTTGGCGAGGGTCGGGTGGAAACGTGGATTTTTTGTGTGTTTTAGTGGTTACTATTTTAGCATGGGGATGCTATTTGATTTTCTGTGAATTGAACCTTTGGGATGATTTTTTTTACTTTATTAAGTTAATTTCTACTTTTATGATGTCCTGCTTATGCTTTTGAGTTTAAAGTGATGTGGTGTACATTCCCTTTCCCTTTCAGATTGTGGGGGAGTCTGCTTAGGCTATTATTATTTTCTGCTCTAACTATGTTTGCATTTATTATTTTAGAGGTTTTCTTCTGATATTTGTATATTTTGTTTAATTGATTTCTTTCTGTTTGTCTTTGTTTGCTGTTGCAATTAATAATGAGAAATTCCTCTTCTCCTATAGTGGGGAAGGGGAAGGGTGGGTTTATGATGGTTCTCCTCTGAAGAATGTAGGGTTTGTATGAATTAATATTTATTTATGATTTTTTTGGATTGATTTTTCCTTTCCTTTTTTGAGGAGGTATGTTATCATAGTGAATTACATAACTTTGTTACAGACCCCCATCTCAGGGGGAAGGAATGGACAAAGCAATGACAGAAGGCTTCCTTAGAATGGCAGAAAAAGGGGAGATATTGTTGATGGGGGACCTGAATATGCCAGATGTTAATGGGAGCACCTTTGCTGCAGGCACATCCAAGAGCAGGGTCATTCTTGATGCCCTACAGGGGGCATGCCTCAGACAGCTAGTATTGGAACCCACTCAGGAGGGAGCAATCTTAGATCTGGTATTCTCAAATAGGGACAGAGAAGGAATCTCAGATTTAGAAGTGGGTAGCCATCTGGCAACAAGCGACTACCAAACAGTGTGGTTCACGATAAACACAGCCATACAATCAAGCCATTCAAAAGCAAGAGTATTGGACTTTAGGAGGGCTGACTTTGGGAAAATGAGAGAGTGCCTCAGAAAAGCACTAGCAAACAGGCAAGAAGGAGGGGTGGAGGAACAACGGGGAGTAATCAAAACAGCCATCACATAGGCAACAAGCCTTTGTGTAAAGCAAATCAACAAAACACAACGAAGGAAAAAAACGCTATGGTCCTCAAAAGAGGTGGCAGGGAAGGTTAAGGAGAAAAGGATAGCGTTCAGGAAATATAAGCAAACACAGAAGAAGAAGGACAGAGAACTTTATCAGTCAAAGCAGAAAGAGGCTAGGAAGGCAGTCAGAATAGCAAAGGCCCAAACCAAGGAAAGGATAGCCAACTCTGTTAAGAAGGGGGATAAGACCTTTTATAGGTACATTAGGGAGCAAAGAAAGACCAAAGGAGGGATACTGAGGCTTAATAAAGGGGAGGGAATGTGGGTAGAGGGTGACAGTGAAAAAGCAGGGATACTGAATGAATATTTCTGCTCAGTATTCACAAAGGAAGAGGAGGGGGAGGTACCTAAACCAAACAAGAGAAACACTGTGAAGATGGGGGTCGATACCAGTCCATTTACAGAAGAAAGGGTTCTGAAAGAACTAATAAAATTGAAGGTGGACAAAGCAATGGGACCTGATGGGATTCACCCAAGAATTCTAAAAGAACTAAGGGTAGAACTAGTGACACCACTGACTACTCTCTTTAACAAATCGTGGGAGGATGGGGTGGTACCTGAGGACTGGAGGAGGGCGGATGTGATTCTCTCTCACAAAAGTGGGAGCAGGACAGAGGCAGGAAACTACAGACCAGTTAGTTTGACCTCAGTGGTAGGTAAAATGATGGAATCACTTCTGAAGGAAAGAATTGTTGAGTACCTAGAGGCCAGTGGGGCACAGGACCCAAGGCAGCATGGATTCACAATGGGAAGGTCGTGTCAGATGAATCTAATAGATTTCTTTGACTGGGTGACCAAAGTAGTAGACCAGGGAGGGGCTGTGGACATGGCTTACCCAGATTTTAGCAAGGCATTTGATACAGTCCCACACAAAAGATTAATACACAAGTTAGCCAGCCTTGGAGTGGGTCCCAAGGTGGTAGCCTGGATAAAAAATTGGCTAGACAACAGGACGAAAAGGGTAGTAGTAAATGGAGTCCACAGTGAAGAAAGGAGGGTTACTAGCGGGGTACTGCAGGGTTCAGTACTGGGACTCGTCCTTTTTAATGTCTTTATAAGTGACATTGCAGAGGAACTGGAAGGAAAAGTATGTCTCTTTGCAGATGACACAAAGATCTGCAACAGGGTTGATACACCAGATGGAGTAGAAACGATGAGAAGGGTCTTGGCAAGGTTGGAGGAATGGTCAAATGTATGACAGCTCAGATTCAATGCAAAGAAGTGCAAGATAATGCACCTGGGAAACAAAAACCCAGGGCAAGAGTACACAATGGGGGGTGAGATACTGACAACAGTAAAAATGGAAAGGGACCTGGGGGTAATTATATCTGATGACCTTAAGGTGGGAAAGCAATGTGAGAAGGCAGTAAGGAAGGCTAGGGGGATACTGGGATGCATAGGGAGAGGCATCAATAGTAGAAAACAAGAAGTTGTTATCCCTCTGTACAGACAGTTGGTGAGACCCCATCTGGAGTACTGTGTGCAGTTCTGGGAGACCCCATCTCCACAAGACATAGACAGAGTGGAGGCTGTCCAGAGGAGGCAACCAAAATGGTGCAGGGTCTGCACCAGAAGACATACGAAGAAAGACTAAAGGAGCTTAATATGCATACCCTTGAGGAAAGGAGGGAGAGAGGGGACATGATATAAACTTTCAAGTACCTCAAGGGAATTAACAAAGTCCAAGAAGGTGGGATCTTTCAGAGAAAGAGATGTGCAAGAACAAAGGGGCACAGTTTGAAGATAGAGGGGGGATGGCTCAGAGGTAATGTGAGGAAGTATTTTTTCACAGAGAGGGTTGTGGATGCATGGAACAGCCTCCCTGAGGAGGTCGTGGAGTCAAGAATAGTGGGGGAATTCAAGAATGCATGGGACAGACATAAGGCAGTCCTAGTGGGGGGTAGGAGGAAGTAAGCTGTTGGTTAATTAGGATTGCAGCTTATCTGTTAGGTAGGAAAATGGGCAGACTAGGTGGGCCAAGTGGTCCTTATCTGTCGTCACATTCTATGTTTCTGTGTTTGTTGCGCTTTGTTGAGATTTCAGTAATCTTCCCCTGGTTCTATAGTAGGGGGGTGGGGGGGAATGTTAAGTGTTTATATTGTTTATGATGTTTTCCTTCTGGTTTGAGGACGTATGAATTAATACTCCTCTATGTTTGTTTGTTTGTTTCTTTTTGATTTTGTATAATATAATACTGTTCATTTTAGATTTTTGTTCTGATTTAATAAGAACTTCCCCTACTCTTTTAGTGGGGGGGGGGGTTGTATATAACTGGATATGCTTTAGGTTATGGATAATTTATTTTCAGGCAATGTATAATTGTAATATTTATTTTTCTTTTCTCATGATTTGTATCTTCGTTTGTGTGTTTTCACATTGTTTGCATTTGCTTGATTTTTGAAGTCTATAATAAAAAATCCCCCTACTCTTGCAGTAGGGGGATCCTGTCGCTGTGTGTTGTGGTCATTCTGGATCTGACCTTGGAGGAGGAAGGTCTGCGGCAGATGGCTACAATGGCCCAGGAGAGTGAGGAGTTGGAAGTAGTGTTGGAAAGGGGATCCACTGCAGAGGCGGCTGGAATGCACCCGATGGGTGGCCAGCACATCGCCCAAGTCAGTGGTCCCTTAGTGGAAGAAGGAGAAAAGCCTTTGAGTTTGGCTGACAAGTGGCGCTCTTTGAAGGAGGAACTCGTCACAGTAAGCGAATTAATTGCACTTGAAAGTTGAACGATGATCAGGAGTGACAATTGAAACGAAACGCCGAAACTCGCTTGGGTGCTATGGAGGCGCAGGCCCAAGTAAATTTGCGCGGCCGCTGAGCGGCCTGTTTCAGCTGCAGTTTCTTCTCAGAAGGATTGGGGGATATTGTAGACACTACCTGGTCACTGGATAGGGCTCTGCAGGATGCAGGGTGGATCCCTATGTTGGATGGCGATTGGAAACCTGCTGGGGTTGTCAGCGTTGCACAGGATGGACACAGTTTTCAGATAAGTACTGTTTGCACTGTTTCTGCTGCTCTTCAATTATCTCTGGCAGGAACGGGTGATGGTTCCCTTAATCTTGAGTCTGCCCTCACCGATGCTATCCCAGGAGGGTTAGACACTGGGGATTCTAATATTACTGTAGATACAGTCCAACAGCCAGCTCCTGAAGCCCCTGACAAGCCTACTTACGCCAGTCACTTTTGTCAACCGGTGGAGCTTGCAAAGCGGTGTAATACCATTTGCCTGTGTTATGTGGGTCCCAGGGATAACCCCCCAGTTAGATTTTATGTTGGAAAGATTCTGTTGAAACAAAGTATGGGATTTTCTCCCTCGGAGGTCTATGCCCTGATTCATGTACACGGAGAGTTCACTTTTGACATCAGCTTTCGTGCCCCTGCTTTATTAGAAACATTTTGGTACCGTTATTTGAATTTAAAAACGAACCCTTTATGGTCGGATTTCATTGTTTTGCCTTTGACCAAACAGCCCTTCCGTGTTATAACCACCCTTTTTAGAAATGAAGGGGTTAACGTGGTAGATATTGTGCACTGGTTGGAAAAGAGGTGTGGCATTCAAGGCAATCCTGTTCCCATATTGGATGCAGAGGGATTTTGGAAAGGGGGATGGAAGTTTCGAATAAAATTACATTCTACTGATACTGACCTCATACATCTGCCCAATTGTTTTTTTCTGAATAGAGATAAGGGTTTTCTTTTCTACCCAGGACAACCCAGAGTTTGCTTCAAGTGTGGGTCTAAGACTCATATTAGCACCTCCTGTGATGTACTTAAATGTACACACTGTGGAGAAACTGGTCACCCTAGTGCTCACTGCTTTCAGCAATCTCGCTGCAATCTCTGTGACGAGACAGGGCATGCCTTTGAAACCTGTCCTCTGGCTGCTAAAAATACGGATGAAGCAGACTTTGGTGTAAAAGACCATTACTTATGGCTGGCAGTCAAGCAGGGCCTCTCTCCATTGGGGGGAGTGTCTCATATAGCCTCTTCCATCGGCCTGAAGCCAGCTATGCGGACACTGAGTGATGGGTCAGCTCTTGCCACTGGTGCTGCTCCCTTAACTGTAGTTACAGCACCTATTGAACCTGGGATGGGAGTCTTGGGAAGTGATAGCATTTGTCCCCCTCACTCTCAGATCAACCGCCCCCTCATGAGGATTATACTACGGTTGTAGGGAAAAAAGGAAAAGTGTTAAAAGGGAAGGGCAAACAATCAAAAAATCTAGTATGCCTGCCACAGTCCTTCCCCTGGCAGATCCTAATATTTATGATGTTTTGATGGATGAATCAGGGGCTGTGACTGAGTTGGTAATGCTTGATGCGACACTATCTCAGCCTGAGTCGCTGATACTTTCAAAAGACCATGCGGAACCAAGGCCTCAGGATTGAAAGAGTGGAAGAGTGATTAGGGCCACCAATAAGGTGAAGTGATGCCTGTCATCTTGTGACATATGGCTCCCTTTCACTTTTGGGTGGCATCTTTGAATGCTAACAGCACCAAATTGCCTGCAAAGCGCTGGAACACATTTTCATAGTTCATTCATGAGAACTTGGAATGTGTTTTTTTCAGGATGTCTGCTTACATTCTTCTGAGGAATTAATTGCTGCTACTAATGGTTGGATCTGGGGAGACAGCTTTTGGTCTCAAGGGAAGGATTTATGTAGTGGGGTTGGGATTTGTTTTTTTCTTTCTCACATTCAAGTGGTTCATCACTTTGAGGTTTTGGAAGGTAGAGCATTGGTTTTAGATATTAAGTGGGGTTCCATGCTTTTACGTTTATTGAATGTTAATGCGCCACAAAATAAATTTGATAGAGTTGCTGTTTAAATCACTTTACCCTTTCTTATGCACTTCCTATCTGGTTATTTTGGGGGGTGATTTTAATTGTTCCTTGCCCTCCCATATGTCTTCTGCTTTGGGGAAAAAGGTGTATTGTGATGTGGCTTGTTTAGCACAGTTGATTACTAATGTTGGTCTGGTTAATGCTTTTGGTCCTACTGCAGGTGGATCTGGTAATACCTACTTTTGTGGTCCCAGAGCTTCTAGGATTGATTATTTCTTTCTTTCTTTCCTCAGGGGTTGTTGTACAGTCAAAATTCTTGCAAGAGGTGGCTACATCAGGTCATAGGCTTCTTAAGCTTGTTTCGTGTGATGTACCTGCGACCCAGAGAGGTCCTGGGATCTGGAAGTTAAATATCTCTTTGTTGGTTATCCCTCAAGTAGCAGAGGGTTTTTGATCTCTTTTGGTTGCATGCCAGTCTGTTTTTTTTTTCTCTATGGTGCCTTAAATAACTGGTAGGAGGACACCAAAAGAGAAATAAGGAGATATTTTCAGAAGATGGGTAGAATTAATGGAAGACAAAGACATGATGAGCTAAGTTATTTAAGGTGCAGACTTCATTTCTGGTCCAATTTTCATCAGCATATGAGGTCTGAGTGCCATATCACGATTAAAGTGTTAAAGGCAGTACTGGCTCAGTTGGAGTTACGGGTTTTGCATGATATGGAACGGAAGCATAAGTATGGGATTTTTGGAAAAAAGAGAGACACCTTACCATTTGAATCTTTAAGGCTTTTGAGGGAATCCCGGGGAATGACATATTTGAATACTGTGGAGGGTGGGCAAGCATTAATAATGACAGATTTTGGCTGAAATTCATACTTATGCTTCTGATTCTTTTATGAGCAAATCTCTTCCACTGGCTTCCATACACAGTTGGTTGAATTGTAGACAATTACCTAAGTTAACTCCTGAATTGCAGGATACCTTACTTAAATCCATTTCACTGGAAGAACTTAAAACTGTGATTTGGTCCTTAAAAACAAGGACTGCTCCTGGTTCTGATGGGCTTCCTCATGAGGTTTATAAGGTGATCTGGGAAGTATTGGGAGTGGAATTGAGTGAGGTTTTAAACGTTGGATTAAAATCCGGCCATCTCCCTGAGAGTATGTTACAGGGTCTTTTATTATTAATCTTTAAAAAAGGGGATGGGGTAATTTGGAAAATTGGAGGCCTTTGTCTCTCCTCAATACAGAACTATAAAATCTTGATGAAGGTTTTATGTAATCATTTATGGGGAGTATTAGATATTTTGTTACATCCCTCTCAATTTAGTGGTGTTCTGAATAGGAGGGTTCAGGATGCCCTGATTCTTCTCGGGGAGATTTTGCATAAGGGGGCTTCACAAGAAATATTTGGTCATCTTGTTTGCCTTGATCAAACAAAAGCCTTTGATCAGGTGAAATATGTATACCTGTGGGAGACCTTAAGTAGTTATGGATTTCCTTTTCAATTTATAGTCTAGTTACAAACATGCTACAGAGGTATAAGTTTGTTGCCTAGTGTTAGGCCCTGGACACACTGGGGAACTTAAAATGGTTTAAGTGCCTTAAAATGGTTTAAATTCCCCTAGCACTGTCTGCAGACAGACTGCAAGCCCCTTAAAATGTTTTAACAAAAGTGTTTTTAAACCCTGCTAGATACCTAGTCTTAAACCCAGTTTTAAAAACGTTTTGGAGCTAGCATGGTTTTACTTACAGGTCTGTCCAGGAGTAAAAGTGTTTTAAGGTGTAATGGTTTAACTAAAACAGTTCTAGCTGCAGTGTGTCCAGGCAAGCACACTTCTGTGTGTTGGACTTGACACAAAATAGTTACAAGGAGAACAGGTTTAACACTAGCAGTGTGGCCACACTAAACCATTATCAAAAATGGTTACTGAGTAGTGTGGCTGCACTGAAATGGTTTAGCTAAACTGGTTTTAAAAATGGTTTTCAAAAACAGTTCTGTAGTGTGTCCAGGGCCTTAATGGTTGGATAAGGCAGAAGGTTATGGTTTATCGGGGTGTTGGGCAGGGGTGCCCACTCAGCCCTTTTCTATGTGTGCTGTCTTTGGATCCCTTACTGTATGCCCCGAACATGTCAGGAAAGATTACAGGTCTGTCTGCGGGTTGTGATGATACGCAAATTGTCTCAGTCGCTTATGCAGATGATTTGATTTTGGTTTTAGCTGATAGTTCTTCTGCAGCAGAAACTCATTTAATATTACAGACCTTCTCTGAAATTTCTGGATCCTCAATTAATAAGTTAAAGAGTGGGATCCTGCCATTAGGCTAGGATGCTGCTGATGCAGCCTTGATTTGGAACATGCCTGTAGATTCGGACTATAGGAGAATTCTTGGTGTCTACTTTGGGGGTGCAGATGCTCACGGATATAATTGGGATAGGCTGTTGCTGATTGCTCGAGACAGGGTGGCCCTCTGGAATAAGGGTCAGATGACAAAGGCTAAATGGGTTTATCTCATTAAAGCATTTTTATTGCCATATTTTTTGTTTTTAGTGGCAGTTCCCTCCCCAAAATCTCTGGAGGCGTCTCTTTATAGCATGTTTTCCCCTCTGTTTATGGGGAAGCAGGTTGAACCTGGTAAAGAGGGGTATCACATATTTACCTGTTAGTGAGGGTGGTTTGGAGATGTTGAATCCAGTGGTGTTTCTTCATGTTACCTTTATTTTTTTATAATTTGACTCCATTATTAACAGGGGAAAGCAAGATATGGTCCCCATGGGTGGCGGATGGTATAGGTCAACTACTGGAAAATTGGGACCCTTCTGAATTTTTATCACGTCAGACTAGGATGTCTACTTTCTCTAGTCACTTTCAGGGGATGTTTGGGAAATTAAAAGCCTGGCACATAGTTAAAAGATCTCTCTGCTTACAATCCCGAAAACAATTTTATAATAGTGTGTTGCAGGATATTTTTTATGCTGACCCATGGTTTCATGACTTACCCATAGCTGACCAACAATCTAAGGTGCAGTTTTTGGTTAGTAAAAGAATCCCTAAGTACTTCTGGGATTTTTTATGGCTCTGTATGCATAAAAAGTTGGGGGTGAAGGGAAATCTGAAGCATAAGGAATTGTCGGAGAGATTTTGCCCCAGGGAAAAGACTTGTTCAGGTGTAGTTAAAACTTCGCAACATTTTTTTTTCGATTGTCCCTTTGTTGTGTCCTTTTGGTCTCAATTTCATGCTACCTGGCCACTGAACCCTTTCCAAGGTCAGTCATTAGTTATATGGATGGAGGGTGTACTTCTTGGCTCATGGGTAATTTATGACTCAATCACAATTAGACTTTTGATGGGGTTTATCAGCTATCAGCTTTGGCAGGCACGTTGTAGCCTTACACTTCCGAAACTGTTGAAAACAGAAAATCAGATTTTATTTAACATCAAAAAAGATGTGATGCATTGGCAGATGATGGAAAGGGAGAGACTGCATCCAGATCTTTATAAACTTTGGTGGCGGAAGATGATTTGGCTTGATACGGGTTAGTTTTTTTTATGGAACTTCTATAATTTTTCATAGTTGTTCTTTTCTGACAATGTATTGTTCAGAGCTTTTCTGCTACATTTGTGAGGTTCAAAAGATGGATTCACATCCTTTAGTAGAATGCCTATTATATTTATTATCATTATTATTTTTTTCATTTAGGGGAGGTTATTTTTGTTTCAATATGGGGGACCTGAGTATTTTTCAGGCAATCCAATGGGGACTGTGTTGACATTTTGTTCTTCTGTGTTTTCTGATGTTACTCTTTAGTGTGAGAATACTATGCTATTGCCGGGGGGTCTCCTGGATAACACTTTTGTCTACTTTACAGTGATTTTACTCTATGTATTGGATGGCAGTAAGCATAAATATATGACTTCTTTTTTATTTTTGGTTAAAATTCCTATCTTGTATGGATTATTTTGGGTTCAAAATTTCATGTATGTTGTACCTTACTTTTTGTTTTTGTTTTTGCATTGAAGTTTTTTTTATATTATGATTTTGTATGATGTAATACATTTTGTTTGTTATGAAGTTCTCAAATAAAAAATTCTCCTACTCTTTTCGATAAGTGCCATGGGATCTTTAACATCCACCTGAACTACCACCAATCCAAGCAGATGGGACCTCAGTTTAACATCTCATCCAAAAGACGGCACCTCAGAAATGCAGCACCCCCCTCTCATGCTGCACTAGTGTCAGTACTGGGATATTAACCCAAGTGCCAGATGTGGGAACTGAACCCACAGCCCCCTGATCTCTCGGCCTCAGAGGCTAGTGTGCTACCTACTGAGCCACTGACACAGATTACTTCATCAGATTTCAGTTGCTCTCTGCATAGGTCATTAGCACTTGCAGCGTACACAGTGTGCTCAACACAAAACCAGGCAGACTCATCACTTTAAGTTTCATTGTAAAAGCTTGCTTGAAATAAAATATTTTTAAAAAATCTTTAAGACACTGCACAAAGAGTAGAACCTGGTAAACAATTCCATAGCACTAGGGCTGCAACTGATGTGCCGTTAGCCAGTGGCCTGTTAGTAAAACAGTGTTACTATAAAAGGGGCAACACCACTTATGACACTAGAGTGTGTCTCTTTCAAGCAAGAAACAGAAAATGCATAGCTAGCTAGATATTTATGTGATATTACAGTACTGTATGCACTTCAGGTACAGAATCCAAATGCCAAAACTGAGTGGACTGGCATGAGCAGACCCACCTCTGCATTCCTAAAGCACCTCATTGAAACACTAAGCCTCCATAGTGCAGTCTTCTAACACCACGTTAGACACCAGTCAGTCCCAGTTGTGCAGCTCTAAAACACCTTACTGGACACCTATTAGCCTCGCCTGTGAGGTCCTATAGCTTCTCACTGGGTACCTGCCAGTTCCTCTTGTACAGCCCTATAATGCCACACTGGGTTCCTGCCAGTCCCAGCTGTGCAGCTCTATGACACCTCAGTGGATACCAGTCAGTTCCAGCTGTGCATTCCTATAACACCTCCCTGGGTATAAGTCCCACCTGTGCAGTCCTATAACACTTCAATAGGTACTAGTCAGTCCCACCTGTGTAACCCTATAACATCTTAGTGGCATCAGTCAGTCCTACCTGTGTAGCTCTAAAACACCTCATTGGGTACTAGTCAGTCCCACTTGTACAGTCCTAAAACACCTCATTGGGTACTAGTCAGTCCCACCTGTGCAGCCCTATAACACCTCGCTGGACACCTGTCAGTCCCACCTGTGCACTCCTGTAACACCTCACTAGGCACCAGTCAGTCCCACCTGTGCACTCCTATAACACCTTGCTGGGCACCAGTCAGTCCCACCTGTACAGTCCTGTAACACCTCCTTGGGTATCAGTCAGTCCAACCTGTGTAGTCCCTTAACACCTCTTTGGGTACCAGTCAGTCTTAGCTGTGTCATCCTATAGCAGCTTACTGGCATCGATAGGTCCCAGTTGAGCAGTCCTATAGAACCTCAGTGGGTATCATTCTGTCCCACCTGTGGTGTCCTAGTACACCTCACTGGATACCAGTAAGGCTTACCCTTACTGCTTTTTAGCATGCCACTGGGTATCAGCTAGTCTCTCCTGTGCAACCCAAGAAACCCTGTGTAGGCAGCTGGTTTCCAGAAAGCTCAGTTGATTGCACTGGAAACAACTGACTGTCTGCAGGAGGCTGTAGTACCCCTCCTCCCCAAGGGTGGCTTGTTATTGAGTCTCTTGTAGTTCTCTCTCTCTCTCTCTGGGTTCACTCAGGATGAAATAATTGAATAAGAGAGAAATTAATCAACAAAGTGTTCTAGGAATTGTGTATTTATGTCCCGTGTTCAGTCCTTGTGCGCCACTTCAGCTTTTTCTCAAGAGAAAAAAGAGGGTTGAATAATTATTATTATATAGAATTAAATGCTTTTGTTTGCCCCGTCCGGGTGTGGGGGGGGGGGGAGTTACTGCTTTTATCAGTGTTTATGGAAACCTGATACCATTCTGTATTATTTTGAGAGGGCAAGAGTTAATTACCATATTCTAGAGAGCAATGTGTTCATCGATCCAATCTTTGGGTTCTCTGGGGCTGCCAATTCCCTTCTAGATTATTTCTGGCACTGTTGCCACCCACCAGGAACTCAAACCTGCAGCCGTTCCTGGAAAGTCAGGAGGAGTCAGTTTGGTAGGTTTATTTTGGGTGTGTGCCAAGGTATCCATTATTGCCATTCTGTTATTCAGTGCTTACATTAATAATGAATGCACTGTTTTGAAAGATTAAAGGAGGAAGTGTATGGTAGGCTTAACAGATGATGAGAATAAAAGCCTGGGAGACTGACTCATCCCTGGAGCTGGTGTCTTCAGGCAGCTGGGTGCTGTGTGTCAAGCAGACAGTTTAAACATCATTAGCTTTGCAAGGGCTGCACTGAGTCAGCTGCCACCCTCTGAGTTGTATCTTTTTTCCTTCAAGGAGTGAAGATTTTTTGTGTGGAAAATTTCCAGCCCTCAGGAATATAGCCACTCTGTCACATAAATACATGTTGTGACTGAAATTAATGGCTAATGGTGGTGGTGGGTATGGTGGGGGAGGAGCTGAACCCCTGACTTCACACTCACGGCTCACTCTGTGCTAATTATTACTGTGTTATTCTGTTGACAGTCTGCAGGGTGGGTGAAGTCTTGAGGGAGTTTGAAGCTTGGCACCAAATGATCCCTCATATGACAGGGTGGCCCAAACAACTTTGACATAGCTTTACTTGGGGGAAGGTCAGAGGGGCATCAATCAGACATGAGATCAAAGGCGGCAACTTTCAGGGGTGTGATAAGTGGTGGCAACATGGGGAGAGATCAGGAGGGGCTACATGTGGGTGAGAGTAGAGGAGGTAACACTCGGGAGAGATCACAGGGTAGTACTCAGGGTGAGATCAAAGGGTATAACATTCAGGGTGAGATCATAGGGTAAACACTCGGTGTGAGATTATTGGTGGCAACATGGGGTGAGATAGGGTACTCCTCACTAGGGAATTCAATGAATGGTTGAAAAATTGGTGTGGAGCTCAGGGTTTTGGCTTCACTTGTGACTGGGGAGCCACCTGGAGGGATGCAGACCTATACTGTCGCAATGGTCTGCATCTGTCCGGGGGGGGGGACCAGGATCCTAGGTGAGAGGTTTAAATGCTTCATTGGCATGCATTTAAACTAGCCGGGGGGGGGGAGGCACTGAAAAGGAGCAGGGAAATCCCAGTCTCCCCCCACAGAACACAGTAATTAGTGAGGTAAACACCAAGGTAGAGAAGTCATTAGGGAGCAGGACAGAGGTAAATGTAAAAAAAGGCAAAGGCAGTAAGGACAGGGATGGGGCTAAAAGGGGTAAGGCCATCAAAAAGTGGAGGGTGATGAGTACCAATGCCCGTAGTCTGTGTAACAAGCTCCCTGAACTAGTGGCCTTGATGGAAGAGGGTTGCCTGGATATTGTGGAAGTCACAGAAACATGGTACACAGAGAACCATGACTGGGATGTCAGCATACCAGGATACACAATCTACAGGAGGGACAGGGAGGGTAAAAGAGGAGGAGGAGGAGGAGTAGCTCTCTATGTAAAGGAAGGGATCAAAGCAACAGAACTAAAGAGTAAACAGGGAGCAGATGAGTCACTCTGGGTCACCCTGGAGACAGGAAATGGCACCACAATCTGCATGGGGGTTGTATACAGACCCCCATCTCAGGGGGAGGGAATGGACAAGGAAATGATAGAAGGCATCCTTAGAATGGCAGAAAAAGAGGAGATATTGTTGATGGGGGACCTGAATATGCCAGATGTTAACTGGAGCACCTTTGCTGCAGGCACATCCAAGAGCAGGGTCATTCTTGATGCCCTAAAGGAGGCATGCTTCAGACAGCTAGTACTGAAACCCACTCGGGAGGGAGCAATCTTAGACCTGGTACTCTCAAATGGGGACGGAGAAAGAATCTCAGATTTAGAAGTGGGTAGCCGTCTGGGAACAAGCGATCACCAAACAGTGTGGTTCACGATAAACACAGCCATACAATCAAGCCATACAAAAGCAAGAGTATTGGACTTTAGGAGGGCTGACTTTGGGAAAATGAGGAGAGCCTCAGAAAGCACTAGCAAACAGGCAAGAAGGAGGGGTGGAGGAACAACGGGAGTAATCAAACAGCCATCACAGAGGCAACAAGCCTTTGTGTAAAGCAAATCAACAAAACACAACGAAGGAAAACAAATGCTATGGTTCTCAAAAGAGGTAGCAGGAAAGGTTAAGGAGAAAAGGATAGCATTCAGAAAATATAAGGAAACACAGAAGGAGCAGGACAGAGAACTTTATCAGTCAAAGCAGAAAGAGGCTAGGAAGGCAGTCAGAATAGCAAAGGCCCAAACCGAGGAAAGGATAGCCAACTCTGTTAAGAAGGGGGAAAAGACCTTTTATAGGTACATTAGGGAGCAAAGAAAGACCAAAGGAGGGATACTGAGGCTTAAAAAAGGGGAGGGAATGTGGGCAGAGGGCGACAGTGAAAAAGCAGGGATACTGAATGAATATTTCTGCTCAGTATTCAGAAAGGAAGAGGAGTGGTAGGTACCTAAATCAAACAAAAGAAACACTCTGAAGATGGGGGGGGTCGATACCGGTCCATTTAGTGAAGAAAGGGTTCTGAAAGAACTAATAAAATTGAAGGTGGACAAAGGAATGGGGCCTGATGGGATTCACCCAAGAATTCTAAAAGAACTAAGGGTAGAACTAGTGACACCACTGACTACTCTTTTTAACAAATCATGGGAGGTGGTACCTGAGGACTGGAGAAGGATGAATGTGATTCCTTTTCACAAAAGTGGGAGCAGGACAGAGGCAGGAAACTACAGACCAGTTAGTTTGACCTCAGTGGTAGGGAAAATTATGGAATCACTTTTGAAGGAAAGAATTGTTGAGTACCTAGAGGCCAGTGGGGCACAGGACCCAAGGCAGCATGGATTCACAATGGGAAGGTCGTGTCAGATGAATCTAATAGATTTCTTTGACTGGGTGACCAAAGTAGTAGACCAGGGAGGGGCTGTGGACATGGCCTACCTAGATTTTAGTAAGGTATTTGATACAGTCCCACACAAAAGATTAATACACAAGTTAGCCAGCCTTGGAGTTGGTCCCAAGATGGTAGCCTGGATAAAAAATTGGCTAGACAACAGGATGCAAAGTGTAGTAGTAAATGGAGTCCACAGTGAAGAAGGGAGGGTTACTAGTGGGGTACTGCAGGGTTCAGTACTGGGACCGATCCTTTTTAATGTCTTTATAAGTGACATTGCAGAGGAACTGGAAGGAAAAGTATGTCTCTTTGCAGACAACACAAAGATCTGCAACAGGGTTGATACACAAGATGGAGTAGAAAGGATGAGAAGGACTTGGCAAGGTTGGAGGAATGGTCAAATGTATGGCAGCTCAGATTCAATGCAAAGAAGTGCAAGGTAATGTACCTGGGAAACAAAAACCCAGGGAAAGAGTACGCAATGGGGTGAGATACTGACAACAATAAAATTGGAAAGAGACCTGGGGGTAATTATATAAGATGACCTAAATGTGGGCAAGCAATGTGAGAAGGCAGTAAGGAGGGTTGGGCTGATACTGGGATGCATAGGGAGAGGCATCAATAGTAGAAAACAAGAAGTTGTTATCCCTCTGTACAAACAGTTGGTGAGACCCCATCAGGAGTACTGTGTGCAGTTCTGGAGACCCCATCTCCACAAAGACATAGACAGAGTGGAGGCTGTCCAGAGAAGGGCAACCAAAATGGTGCAGGGTCTGCACCAGAAGATATATGAAGAAAGACTAAAGGAGCTTAATATGTATACCCTTGAGGAAAGAAGGGAGAAAGGGGACATGATATAAACTTTCAAGTACCTCAAGGGAATCAACAAAGTCCAAGAGGGTAGCATCTTTCAGAAAAACAGATGTGCAAGAACAAGGGGGCACAATCTGAAGATAGAGGGGGGACGGCTCTGAGGTAATGTGGAGGAAGTATTTTTTCACAGAGAGGGTTGTGGATGATGGAACAGCCTCCTGAGGAGGTCGTGGAGTCAAGAACAGTGGGGGAATTCAAGAATGCATGGGACAGACATAAGGCAGTCCTAGTGGGGGGGGGAGGAGGAAGTAAGCTGTTGGTTAACTAGGATCTGCAGCTTATCTGTTAGGTAGGAAAATGGGCAGACTAGGTGGGCCAAGCGGTCATTATCTGCCGACAAATTCTATGTTTCTTTGTTTCTATGAGATCAGATGAGACATCACTTGGGTGAAATAACGGGGTACTACTAAGAGGTACAATCAGAGGGGGCAGCTCCCAAGGATGTCATCAGGGAGGCAACATTCAGGAAGGAGATCAGATGAGAAACAGTTGAGATCAGAAGGAACAGCACTCAGGGGTTAAATTAGATTTCGTAACATTTTAAGGTGCCAGCAGAGGGGACAGCACTAAGGGGTTTGATCAATGAGGGGTAACACTAGACTGTGTCAGAGAGGGCACCATTCAGGGGCTAGATCAGAGGCGGTAACACTTATGGGCAAACATTATAGAGGACACAATTCAGGGGGAGATCACTGGGGAAACTCTTGGTTGAGAGATTAGAGGGCAACATTCAGAGGTGAGATGAGCAAGGGGTAACATTCAGATAAGATTAGAGTAGGTATCATTTAAGGGTGAGATCAGAGGGGGAAGAATTCAGCTGTGAGATCACAGGACACAGCATTTAGGTGTGAGATCAAGGGAGTAACATCAGGGCAGTGACAAGGGGGGGTGCATAAGCTGCAGCTGCAGTAGGGCTTGCACTGTTAAGGGGCCCACTGCCTCAGAGGTCAGCATACAAAAACCATTTCTAACAGATACACTTGCACGTTTCTCTCTGGATATTGCTTTTTCATTTGAAACTGGGTCTGCCGGCATTAGTATCAGAAGATTCCAACTCCGATTTCACATGGTTGGGGGGGTGCAAAACAAAGAAGCAATAAGGCCCACTACTTAAAACATCCAATCTTGGTGCTGGTGTCCCTAGGAGGAGCATGAAAAAATTACACTGTCCAGTTCTATGATCATGGTGCCAGCAAAGGAGGGAGGGGGCAGCATGTTATGTTTAGCAAGACTGATACAAAGAAACCTACGCTTTAAAACTTTCATCTGCTCTAATGGTTATTTTTAATTTATCGGTGGGGAAGTGGGCCCTGTAAAATATTTTGCAGTGGGGCCCTTACAGTTGTTGGCACAGCCCTGAGTAACATTGAGAGGTAATATCTGATGGAGTAACACTCAAGGGTGCAATCAGAGAAGGCAATATTTGAGGTTAGATCACAGGGTGCATCACTCTGGGGTGAGATCAGATTAGATAACACTTGTGGGTAGGTAAGGCTAGGGGGATGTTGGGGTGTATTAGCAGGGTATCACAAGTTGTAAGAGGGAGGTAATAATCCCTCTTTACAAGACACTGGTTAAGCCCCATCTGGAGTATTGCATGCAGTACTTGAGGCCACACCTTCACAAGGACATTAACCAAATTGAGGCAGTCTAGTGAAGGGCAACCAAAATGGTGCAGATACTGCATCAGAAAACATATGAGGACAGATTAATGGAGCTCAATATATATACCCTACAGCAAAGGAGGGACAGTGGTGATATGATTGAAACATTCAAACACCTAAAGGGCATTAACAAGGTGAAAGAGTCTAACATGTTTCAATATAAGAAAAATAGCAGGATAAGAGGACACAGCATAAGATTAGAGGGAGGCCAATTAAGGGGTAATATGAGGAAGTTCTCTTTCACAGAAAGTGTGGTGGATGCATGGAACGGCCTACCTCAGGAAGTGGTGGATATGAATACAGTGCAGGGCTTCAAACAGGCATGGGATATGCATAAGGAAGCAATACAGATGAGTATGACTAGATAACAAAGGCCAATGGCACATTCAAAAGGTAGAAAAAAAAAATGGGCAGACTGGATGGGCATTGCGGTCCTTATCTGCCGTCAACTTCTATGTTTCTATGTAGATCAGGGTAGGTAACATATGGAGGTGAGATAAGATGGGGCAGTGCTCAGAGGTGAGATTGGTTGGGGCAACACTCAATATGAGAACAGGTGGGGAAACACTCTGAGATGAAATCAGATGGGGCAACGCTCTGAGATGAGATTAGATGGGGCAACTGTTAAAGGTGAGATCAAATGGGGAAACACTCTGAGATTAGATCAGATGGGCAGCACTCGGAGGATGAGATCAGATGGGGCAATGCTCAGAGGTGAGATCAGATGGGGCAATGCTTGGAGGTCAGATCCAATGGGGCAACACTCAGAAATGAGATCAGATGGGGCAATGTTCTGAGATGAGATCAGATGGAGCAACACTCTGAGATGAGATCAGATGGGGCAACGCTCAGAGATGAGGTCAGATGGGGAAACACTCTGAGATGAGGTCAGATGGGTCAACACAGAGATGTGATCAGATGGGGCAATGCTTTGAGATGAGATCAAACAGAACAATGCTCAGAGGTGACAGCAAATGGGGCAACACTCTGAGATGAGATTGGATGGCATGCCGCTTGGAGGTAAGGTCAGATGGGGCAACTGATGGAGGTGAGATCAGATAGGGCAACACTCAGAGATGAGATCAGATGTGGCAATATTCTGAGATGAGATCAGATGTGGGAATGTTTAGAGGTCAGATCGGATGGGGCAACGCTCTGAGATGAGATCAGATGGTGCAACACTCGAAGGTGAGATGGATGGGGCAATGCTCTTTGTGACAGTGCTCTGAGATGAAATCAGATGGGGAAATACTTGGGGATGAGCTTAGAGGGGACAACACTTGTGGGGTGAGATCAGAGGAGGCAATAGTAGGGGTGAGATCAGAGGGGACAACACTTGGGTGAGATCAGAGTGGACAGCACTTGTGGGATGAGATCGGGGGACAACACTTGTGGGGTGAGATCAGAGGGGACAACACTTGGGGTAGAGATCAGAGGGGACAACACTCAGGGGTGAGATCAGAGAGGACAGCACTTGGGGTGCGATCAGAGGGGACAACACTCGGGGTGAAATCAGAAAGGACAGCACTGTGGAAGTGAGATCAGAGGGACAACACCTGGGGTTGAGACTTGTGTGATGAACACACTGAGGGGTGAGATGAGAGGAGACAGCACTTAGGTGGTGTGATCAGAGGGGACTGCACTCATGGGGGTGAGATCAGAAGGGATGGCACTCGGGGTGAGATCAGAGAGGGCAACACTTAGGGAGATCAGAGGGGATTACATTGGTTGGTGAGATCAGAAGGGATGACATTCATGGGTGAGATCAGAAGGTATGGCACTCAGGGTGAGATCAGAGGGGGCAACACTCAAGGAGATCAGAGGGGATGATATTCGTGGGTGGGATCAGAAGGGATGGCACTCAGGGATGTGGGGTGACATCAGTAGGGATTACACTCAGAGCTGTGATTATTGACTGCACTGTTTGCTCTAGAAACTGGAGGGCGTTGCCCTCCCTGCAGCACAGGGCTCACTTGCAGAAGGTACTGCACAACAGTTTCCAGTGGACAGTGTGTTGCCCACTGGTGAGAATATGGAACTGCTGAGGGGAGAGGTGGGTGACCTTGAGCAAGTCACTTGGCTTTCTTCTGCTTCAGTTTTTCCCAGCTACAAAAATAGGTAGGTAGAAGTCACCCCCCTTCATAAAAAATGCATGTTGCACTTGAGCTGGATTATTCTGGGGTAATCAATTTAAAAATGTAAATCAGTATTTTTTTCAGTTAATGACAGAATCCAGATACCTGATTAGGGAAGAGAGACAAACAAGCATTTGCCAATGCTGAATGTTGTCTCGCTGGCATTGGCATTGGTACTGCAGGAGTTAGAGATGCATAATAGGAATGGCAGTGAAGTATTGAACTGACACCAACCCCACCCTGCAGAAACTGAGAGGCATTGGGATGTGCCTTTGGGTCGTCAGCTATAACACTCATGCCATTTAATCATACCCTACCCTGTAGACACTGACAAGTGTCGTGGTGTGCTTTGGGGTCTTTGGGCCTTATACTTACCCCATCCCATAAGGGAATACGCTTAGGTGGGTGCAATATAGGAGAATGCCCTTAGTGACCACAACCCCATTTTCATGGTACGTAAAGGTTCATCACCCCAAACCTCCCCCTAAAATCATACAGCTCCAGTCCTTTAAATCCTTAGACCTTACTCCAATCAGCTTTGCACTCGTTTCCACTGACTGCCCCCCCTTCTCCACTGACATTTCTGTCGACCAAGCATGTGACTATTTTAAGGATAAATTAATTGCCACCTGGCTTGCCTTTGCTCCTTTCAGCATCCAGAGTCCATAGGTTTCACCTCCCCTGGATCATCCCCGAACTACTGGCCTGCTTCAGGGAGTGTGATCAGGTCTGGAGAAAACACAAATCTACTAAACATCCAAACAGCTACGCCAAGTACAGAATGCTATGCAATTCATGTACTAAAGCTACTAGACTGGCAAAGTCTGATTATTTCAACTCCTCATTCCTGACTAACACTAAGTCTCCATCTAAATTCTGGAGGGTAGTTCATGCCCTATTCTCTCCCTCCTCTCCCCCTCCTCCTCCAGTTCTCAAAATAAATAACTCCCTAGTTTCCGACCCTGGCTCCATGGCCAATGAATGTACTGTACTGTCTACTACACCTCATGCGCCACGTTTCTTCTAAATTCCCTCTCCCCATTGCCCCCTACTAACTTCAGCTCTTTGCCTCAGCCAGTGCCTACCTCTCCCATTTTCTACACTCTCCTGATGAAGTTTTAATGCTCCTCTATCCTCAACCTCTAAAGGCTCCTCACCAGATGAGCTCGATCCTAAACTCTTTACCTTTCTGCTCCTGCACTTGCTTATCCTATCTCCCTAATCCTTAACCTGTCCTTTATTGCTGCCCAAGTACCCTCATATTAGAAACATGCTGTAGTCCTTCCTCTCCCCAAGGGTGATGACACATCCACTCCTGGCAACTATCGCCCCATTTTCCTCCTTCCTACCCTTGCCAAACTTCAAGAGCATTTAGTTCTCTCCCAACTATCACCCTTCCTTTCTGATTCCTCCTTCTTCACTCCCTTCCAATCTGGTGTTAGGAAGAACCACTCAACAACCACCTCCCTCTTCGGGCTTACCGACTCCATCCTTTCAGGGATGTACAATGACCTGATCACCTCGTCCATCTTCGCTGACCTAGCTAAAGTCTGACATTGTTTCCATCCCTGCTTCTTGATTCACTCTTCTCAGCTGGCCTTGCTCCGTCAGCCACCAACTGGTTTAAATCCTACCTCACTGGCAGGACCCAGTCAGTGAGAATCCTTGATTCCATCTCCCCTCCACTCCCCATCAACACTGGCGTCCCTCAGGGCTCAGTGCTTGGTCCCCTACTCTCCTCCATTTTCCTTAATGATCTTCCCACAGCCTGCTCATTCTCTTCTATCCACATGTACCCTGATGATACTGTTTTGTACAGTTTTGCAAAAACTCTGCTGCTGTGCAAACCAGCTTACATCATGACTTCAACCAAGTTCAGCTCTGGTTTGCTTCTCACCAGCTTTTTCTAAATGCCAAGAAGACAGACTCAATGACCTTTGGCACCAGGCAGAGACTCTCTAGGCTCCCGGCCCTGGCCACTTTCCACACCCATGATGGGATCATCTAGGAGGACACCTCCTCATTTTGATATCTGGGAGTTTGGCTGGACCAACACCTCAACTTCTCTGTGCATAGCGATGATATCCTGAAGAAACTGCAAGCCAAGCTTGGTGCTCTGTACAGGAATCGTAGTTGCATCCCGCTGACTGCAAGGTGCGAAATTGTCCAGAAGATGATACTCCCCATCTTTGAGTACTGTGGAGTAGTCTACGGTGCTGCTCTGAAATCTTCCTTGACCAAGTTGGACACTCTCTTTAACTCCTTCTGCCGCTTTGCTATCAACTCCCCTTCCTGCCCCCACCACTGTGGACTCTAGCACTCTCTAACCTTCCTTCCACTATCTCACAGACACATCTCTCACTGTGCTAAACTAACCTCCAAATTCTGGTTTGGGGGGCTCTCCTTCTATCTCTCATACTCTCTCTCCACTCCATCTCCCCCCAACCACTCTCTCAGATCAAATGATGCATGCACCTTGACGGTCCCTTGTCGCTCACCCCATCGGTCAGACTGGTTTCACGATCGTTCTCTAAAATCTGGAATTCCTCCCTGAAATACAACACCTTCTCCAACTACTCCCTTACCTGTGCCCTAAAAAATTACCTTTCCCTCAGCTGTTCCTGCTTTAACCCACCTTAATACCTATCCCCAGTTTCTGCCTTGCTACCATGACCCCCAGCAGGGTTCTCAACATCCTGAGGGGGGAAATCAGGAAATGGCTACCCCCTTCTCCTCATAGTCAGTTCTTGCCTCTCCCCCCTCTGTTCTCCACCTGCCCTTCTGGGTCACCAGTGTGCACAACCTAACCCCATCCTTTTTACTCCAACATCACTTTCGTACTAACTCGAACCTGCTCCTGGTACACTCATGCGCTGTAAATGATTCTATCCCAATATTTACTGTTTTGCACGTTCATATGTTCTTTTGTATGATTTTGGACATGTATCATAATTTACCCAATGTTCCACTACTGTTTATTGTACAATACCTTGTGTTCCAACTGTTGCACAATCTTACAATGTTGTACTGTTTGTACTACCCACATACTATTGTAACTGAACATCCTTCATAACCCTATGTAACCCCTCCCCCCAGGTCACACCGTGAGACAAGCAACTTGTTGTTTAGTGTGCCCTCCTGGTGAAACATTTCAATAAATAAAATAAATAAAAAAGAACGGGGTGAACTTTGGGTCTGAACACTCCAAGACACACCTCGATGCCTGCCACTGGCTGCAAGGTGGGGTTGGGGCAGAATGGTGGGAGCATTACAGCTGATGATTCCAAGTCACACCTCTGACACCTGTCAGTCTCTACAGGGTGGGGTGTTACAGCTGGAAACCCTAATGCTGTAGGTGTGTGTTGGTATTTTCACTCCAAATTATCAACATTGGCTTTTTGTGACCCCACCTCTTGAAGAGCGGCACTATCAGTTTGTTTTCCAAAAGGTGATTTTGTACAGTGACTGCACCATTTGGTGCCACAGGTACGGAAACACATTTTGGGCAGGATGTGAAAAATGACAAATGTACTGTTCATGAGGAGGTGTAAAAAAATGTTAACGTTGAAAATCTAGAGTGGAAATATCAAAAATTGGTGAAGTCATGAGCATGCATAGAAACGCAACGCAGGTCTGTTACCCAATTATTTTGGGGATTATTTTTAACCATTTTTTCAACATAGGCATTTTGGGACCTCCCCTCATGAACAGTGGCACTGTGATTTTGTTAATCTGTTTGAAAAGTTGATTTCCCACAGCGACCACGCCACTGTACACCACAGATGTGAAACACATTTTGGGCAGGATGTGAAAAATGGCAGCTGTACTGTTCATAAGGAGGTGTGAAAAAATGCCATTGTTTTAAATCTGGCATGAAAATATTGCAAATTTGTAAAGATACAAGGGTGCGTGGAAACTGCGCAACACATGCTTGTAACACATTCATTTTATGGACTGTCATCACCAAATTTTCAACATAGGCATTTTAGGACCTCTGTTCATGAACAGTGGCACTGTCATTTTGTTACTCTGTCCAGAAAACTGATTTCCCACAGTGACCGTGCTATTCTGCAGTGGAAGTGTGAAAACACATTTCGGCAAGGATATGTAAAATGACAGCTGTACTGTTCATAAGGAGGTGGGAAAATGGCAATGTTGGAAAATATGGAGTGAAAACATTACATAAATTACCACACGAAGGCATGGAAACTGCGCAATGCATGCTTTCAGAAACAGTCATTATTTGATTTTTTCACCAAATTTGCAACACAGGTTTTTTGAGGTCTCACCATGAACGGCACTGTCATTTGTTAATCAGTCCCGAAGGTGATTCCACGCAGTGACCATGAAATCACCTTTGGGACCGCAAATGCCATGACAGTGACAGAATTACGAGGAGGGTCCCAATAACCCCATGTTGAAAATTTGTAGCCAAAATTCCCCCAAATAGCCGAGATATGCACCAAAGTTGATAAAAAAAAACCCTATTTATGCCATTATACAGCTTACCAGCATTTCTTCAGTTCGCGGTCGGCTTTGATGAGTGCAGATGTGTTCCCGGTCCACCGAAGATCGTCGCGCCGGGCTCCAGAGATAAATATGGGTGAGGGGGATGTGAGGAGACAGGGTACACAGAGGGTGGACGCGGGTTGGGGGAGGGAGCAGGACAGACCTCAAGGGACCGTTTTCTCTTTTACAGGTAAAAAAAAAGAAAACACCACAGGATGGTTTTTGTTTGGACATTTGGCACACTGGGGTGGGTTCCCCATGTGCCACGGTGTTTTTTGGGGCTGTAGCTGACGGGGAATTGGGCACCCCATCGCACACATACTGAAGTGGAGGGCAAGAGCCGAGGGGATTGGGCACCCCCACGGCAAAGCAAGGGGGAAACATTATGCCGATGGGGAGGGCCCCCCCATTGGCAAATTAAACTGGGAAGCAGAGACTGAAGTGGACAGAGATTGGGGCCCCCGTAGGCAAAGAAAGACTGTTGGGGGGCATGATGCCGAGGGGGATTGGGCACCCCCTCGGCACAGAATTGAGATGGGAAGGGGGCCATTATGTTGACGGGAGGGGGCTCCCCCGTTGACACATGAACTGGGCCAGGGCATGCCAACAGGAAGATTGGGCACCCCTGAAGTCGGCATTGTGATAGGTGGCGGTGGCAGTCACTGCCGCCATGTTTATTGGATTGCTTCACCAGCAGGGGCACATCAGGAGGTGTGTTCTGGTACAGCTGCATGATGAGCTTGGCTCTCATTGCAGTGGACCTTTTCTTAGATGTGCTCACCACATTAGGTGTTGCTGGTGTGGCACCTGCATGCTGCCTTATTAGGGAACGAGGGACGTACCTACTGATGTGTGCCCTGCATTTGCCCACAGTGACAGCACCTCCAAATCTGCTATTACTGCACTATGTTGGCTGGTGTATATGAGTGAGCCAACATAAAAAAGAGGAAGAGACAGAAGAGAGAGAGTGACACAGAGAGGAAATGGAGAGAGATGGAGAGATAGAAGAGAGAGTAAGAGAGATAGAGAGAGAGGGTCTTAATAGAGAAATAAAAAGGGGGGGGAGGGAGAGAGAGTGAGAGAGAGAAACAGAAACAGAGCAAAAAGGAAGAGAAAAAGAAAGAGAGAGACCATGAGAGGAACAGAAAGAGAGAGGGAGAGAGAGAGGGAGAGAAATATGGAGAGAGAGGGAGGGAGGGAGAAGGAGAGGAAAGAGGGAGAGAGAGGGGAGAGAGAGAGGGAGAGAGAGAGGAAAGAGAGAGGAGGGAGAGGAAGGAGAGGAGGGGAGAGAGGGGAGAGAGAGGGGGAGAGAGAGATGGAGAGAGAGGAGAGAGAGGGAGGAGAGAGAGGGGAGGAAGGAGAGGGAGGGGAAAGAGAGGGAGAGAGAGGGAGAGAGAGAGGAGAGAGGAGAGAGAGAGGAGGGAGAGGGAGGGAGAGAGAGAGAGAGGGAGGAGGAGGGAGGGAGAGGGAGAGGAAAGAGAGGAGAGAGAGGGAGAGAGATGGAGAGGAGGGAGAGAGGGAGGAGAGGGAGGGAGGGAGGGAGGGGAGAGAGAGGGATTAGGAGGGAGAGAGAGGAGAGGGAAGGAGAGGAGGGAGAGAGAGGAGGAAAGGGAGAGAGAGAAGGAGGGAGGGGAGAGAGAGAGGGAGAGAGAGGAGAGAGGAAGGAGGGAGGGAGAGGAGAGGAGGAGGGAGGGGAGAGAGAGGAGGAGAGGAGGAGAGAAGGAGGGAGGGAGAGAGGAGGGAGAGAGGAGGGAGAGGAGAGAGAGAGGGAGGAGAGGAGGGAGAGAGAGAGAGAGAGGAGGGAAGGAGGGAGGGAGGAGAGAGAGGAGGAGGGAGAGAGAGAGAGGAGGAGAGGGAGAGAGGAGAGAGAGAGGGAGGGAGAGGAGAGAGAGGGAGAGAGGAGGAGGAGAGGGAGGAGGAGAGAGAGGGAGAGGAAGGAGGAGGAGAGGGAGAGAGAGAAGGAGGGAGGGAGAGAGAGGAGGAGAGAGAGAGGGAGGAGGAGGAGGGAGAGAGAGAGGGAGAGAGAGAGAGGAGGAGAGGGAGGAGAGAGGGAGGAGAGGAGGGAGAGGAGAGGGAGAGAGAGGAGGAAGGAGGAGGAGAGAGAGAGAGGAGGGAGGGGAGAGAGAGAGGAGAGAGAGAGAGAGGGAGAGGAGGAGAGAGAGGAGGAGAGGGAGGGGAGAGAGAGGAGAGAGAGGGAGGAGGAGAGGGAGGAGGAGAGAGAGAGGAGGGAGGGAGGAGAGAGGAGAGGAAAGAGGGGAGAGAGAGGGAGAGAGAGAGATGGAGAGAGGGAGGCAGAGAGGGAGGGAGAGGGAAGGGAAGGAGAGAGAGGGATTAGGAGGAGAGGGAGGAGAGAGAGGAGGGAGAGGAGAGAGAGAAGGAGGAGGGGAGAGAGAGAGAGGGAGAGAGAGAGGGAGGAAGGAAGGAGGGAGGAGAGGGAGAGGAGAGAGAAAAGGGAGAGCAAGAGAGAGCAAAAGAAAGTGAGGGGACAGGACAGTAGTCTCATTAGTTTGAAATGTGCCTACAATGTGTATAGTAGTAGTGCTTAACTAAAACCTTGGTGATCACTTGCTGTTATTAGATTGACACAACAGGAGGCTGTTGGGGATTGTTGGAAAATTAGACATTCCTGGTCCTTTCTTTTCAACTTAGAGTTCAGCTGGGCAGTTAACACAAGTAAGTTCCTTCTGATAAATGTTGCTGTCCTGAGCTGAAGACAAGCAGTTTGATCTCCACAGATGATGCAGTTACATGTTGCAGAGACAAAGGTGGAAGGGCTTTGGAAGGTGAAGGTGCTTTCCTTCAGCACCAGGACTGAGAAAATAAGACCTTTTTGATCTGACGGGGCAGGAGGCTGTGTTGCTGCACCTTGTGTTTTTAATTTTACACAGTTCCTGGGTCTGAAGCTTCCCAGCTCAACAGCTCAGTTAAACTGCCTATGAGCATACAGTGTCAGTCCCCAGTTACAAGCCTTGCTGAGTCCCGAACTGTGTCAGGTCACACACCCCAGTTACAAGCCTTGCTGAGTCCCGAACTGTGTCAGGTCACACACCCCATTTACAAGCCTTGCTGAGTCCCGAACTGTGTCAGGTCACACACCCCAGTTACAAGCCTTGCAGAGTTCCGAACTGTGTCAGGTCAGACCCCCGGTTACATGCCTTGCTGAGTCCCGAACTGTGTCAGGTCAGACCCCCGGTTACAAGCCTTGCTGAGTCCCGAACTGTGTCAGGTCAGACCCCCGGTTACATGCCTGGCTGAGTCCCATGCTGTGTCAGGTCACAGACCCCAGTTACATGTCAGGTTTAGTCCTGAGCTGTGTCAGGTCAGACCTTGGTCAGACCTTGGTTACATGCCTGGCTGAAATCTGAGCTATGTCAGGTCAGACCCTGGTTACATGCCTGGCTGAGCCCCAAGCTGTGTCATGTCACAGACCCCGGTTACATGTCAGGCTTAGTTCTGAACTGTGTCAGGTCAGATCTGGCTACATGACTGGCTGAGTCCTGAGTTGTGTCAGGTCAGACCCCGGGTTTATGCCTGGCTCAGTCCCCAGCTGTGTCAGGTCAGACCCCGGTTACATGCCTAGTTGAGTCCTGAGCTGTGCCAGGTCAGACCCCAGTTACATGCCTGGTTGAGTCCTGAGCTGAGCCAGGTCAGACCCTGGTTTTATGCTTGGCTGAGTCCCAAGCCATGTCAGGTCAGATCCCGGTTTTATGCCTGGCTGAGTTCCAAGCTGTCAGGTCAGACCCCGGTTACATGCCTGGCTGAGTCATAAGCTGTGTCAGGTCAGACCCCGGTTACATGCCTGGTTGAGTCATAAGCTGTGTCAGGTCAGACCCTGGTTATATGCCTAGCTGAGTCCCAAGAAATGTCAGGTCAGACCCTGGTTACATGTCTAGCTGAGTCCCAAGCTGTGTCAGGTGAGACCCCGGTTACATGCCTGGCTGAGTCCCAAGCTGTGTCAGGTCAGACCCCGGTTACATGCCTGGCTGAGTCCTGAGTTATGTCAGGTCTCCAAACCTAACCAAAATCAAGGGGTAGTGCTGCCATGACTTACATGGGAATTAAGCAGCAGAAAAAATGCCAGACCCATTAATGACACCCTGCTCCACCACTCCTGCCCCACCTGTCTGTAGCACTCGGTGGCAACTTAGCTTAGTGTTCCGTTGGGACAGCCCCGACCCCACGGCCCTGCCCTGTGGGGCAAGCCAGGGAGGCACACCGGTTACGAGGGTGTGTCAGGAACCTGATTTGGTTGTTTGTTGAGGGAGTGCCTGCTCAGCGGCCCCACCTTGGGGGGGCAAGCCTGGGAGTATCTTCACTGGAGGTAAGTCCCGGAAGGGGGCTGGGGGTGTGTGGGTAGCAGGGACTGAGCTACTGGGGAGCATGGCAACAACAATAACAACAAAAAATGAGTCGTGCTGCCTGGCAGATGGTCAATAAATATTGTAGTCTTCAGTCGGACATAGTATACCACTATGACACTATATACGAACATACGTAAAATGACAGCAGAAACAGGCCATTTCGCTCAATCTTGTCTGATTGAGTGTGCAGCTCTCAGACAAATTTACTGGGCTGTTCCCCTTCCTTTTCCACACAAAGACTTCCTCCCTCCTCCTCTCATCTGCCCCTTCTGTTCTTCCCATCTGTTATGACTCTCCCTTTCACTCTGTCCAAGCCCCTTTTAAAGGTGCCACCTGTTTTTGATGATACAACCTCCTCCAGCAGTTATATGCAGTTATATGCAGGTATATGCAGTAGTATACAGTTATATGCAGTAGTATGCAGTTATATGCAGTAGTATGCAGTTATATGCAGGTATATGCAGTAGTATACAGTTATATGCAGTAGTATGCAGTTATATGTAGTAGTATGCAGTTATATGTAGTTATATGTAGTTATATGCAGTTATATGCAGTAGTATGCAGTTATATGCAGTTATATGCAGTAGTATGCAGTTATATGCAGTAGTATGCAGTAGTATGCAGTTATATGCAGTTGTATGCAGTTATGTGCAGTAGTATGCAGTTATATGCAGTAGTATGCATTAGTATGCAGTTATATGCAGTTGTATGCAGTTATATGCAGTTATATGCAGTAGTATGCAGTTATATGCAGTTATATGCAAGAATATGCAGTTATATGCAGTTATATGCAGTAGTATGCAGTTATATGCAGTTATATGCAGGTATATGCAGTTATATGTAGTTATATGCAGTTGTATGCAGTTATATGCAGTAGTATGCAGTGGTATGCAGTTATAGGCAGTAGTATGCAGTTATATGCAGTAGTATGCAGTAATATGCAGTTGTATGCAGTTATATGCAGTAGTATGCAGTGGTATGCAGTTATAGGCAGTAGTATGCAGTTATATGCAGTAGTATGCAGTAGTATGCAGTTATATGCAGTAGTATGCAGTAGTATGCAGTTATAGGCAGTAGTATGCAGTTATATGCAGTAGTATGCAGTAGTATGCAGTTATATGCAGTTGTATGCAGTTATATGCAGTAGTATGCATTAGTATGCAGTTATATGCAGTAGTATGCATTAGTATGCAGTTATATGCAGTAGTATGCAGTTATATGCAGTTGTATGCAGTTATATGCAAGTATATGCAGTTATATGCAGTTATATGCAGTAGTATGCAGTTATATGCAGTTATATGCAGGTATATGCAGTTGTATGCAGTTATATGCAGTAGTATGCAGTTATATGCAGTTATATGCAAGTATATGCAGTTATATGCAGTAGTATGCAGTTATATGCAGTTGTATGCAGTTATATGCAGTAGTATGCAGTTGTATGCAGTTATATGCAGTTGTATGCAGTTATATGCAGTGGTATGCAGTAGTATGCAGTAGTATGCAGTTATATGCAGTTATATGCAGGTATCTGCAGTAGTATGCAGTTACATGATATTTAGAATATACAGTACCTTTACAATTGCTCGGCATAGTGTAAGTGCAGTGGTTCCTGGCAGTGATGTCACGCCTGTGCTGCGTGGTCTGCACTGGCTGCCTGTTCAGTGGTGGATCACCTTTAAGGTTGATTTACTGACCTATAAGGCACTACATGGACAGGGGCTGAGTTATCTGCAAGATCTTCTTCACCTCTACTGCCCCTTTTAGTAGCTTTGCTCCACCAACGTGAGATTGCTAGAGATTCCCTGGGTTCACTTAAAGTCATCTGGAGCCTGTGGATTTGAATTTGTGGCCCCGTTCCTGTGGAATTCTCTACCTCATCGGATTTGACAATGCCTGACGGTGGAGAGTTTTAATGCTGCATTAAAAACGTATTTATTTAATTTGGCATTTCCTGATGCCATTTGATCAACTGCAGATGTTTTTATATGTTTTGATAAGTGTAGTCATTTTTATGTATTTTATGATCATGTACTAGCTCTATGGTTTTAGAATAGCACTATTTATAAATAAAACTGATTGATTGATTGATTAATGTGTGTATTCAAGGGGTTCTTGATAGAGGGTAATTTATGTATATGTGTGTTTAGGGTGCACGTTCTGATATGTGTGTGTACTAGAGGGTCTGATGAGGAGTGAAGTATGTATAACTGTGTAGAGAGCCCCTCTTGTGTGTGTGTGTGTGTGTGTGTGTGTTCATAAATGGCTTGATATCAAAATAAAGGACTAAAACAGAAAAGAAAAATCCAAAATGAATGCAAAAGATGGAGGTGAACATGTTTGCCTCCATAAAAGTGCCCTTTAAGCTAGTCTGGTTAATTCCTCTGGTCCTGTTCCCACTCTGGCTTTAATTAACCACACATTAACATACAGATGAGGCCATGATTCCCCAGCTGACAGATGATTTATCGTCCCAAATTAATGTTGTCATTTGCCACAATATAACTCCATCTTGTGACTTACATCAATGGCTGATTAACATACAGAATTAGTATAGACCCTGAGGCCCTAATTGCTGCTAACTGGGAAAGGGCTGCCTGGTCCCAGGGCATAAGGCCTACACCAGCCTTTCTACACTTGTACCTGCAGGTTGTGTTCATGCTTTGCAGGATCACACCCAGAACCGTCACTCGGCTCCAAAGGGTCTGATTGTTTATTTTGTGGTGTGTGTGGTGTGTGTGTGTGTGTGTGTGTGTGTGTGTGTGTGTGTGTGTGTGTGCATGTGTGTAGTGTGTGTGTGTGTGTGTGTGTGTGTGTATAGCATGTGTGTGTGCGCGTGTAATGTGTGTGTATGTGCACGTGTGTGTGTGTGTGCATGTAGTGTGGGTGTGCATGTAGTGTGGGTGTGCATGTGTGTGATGTGTGTAGCATGTATATGTGTGGCATGTGTGTGCGTGTGCATGTAGTGTGCATGTGTGCATGTAGTGTGTGTGGTGTAACGTGTGCATGAGTGTGTAGTATGTGTGTGTGTGTGTAACGTGTGTAGTGTGTGTGTGTGTAGCATGTGTGTGCATGTGTGTAGCGCGTGTGTGTGTGCATGTGTGTGTGTATGTTAAGGTACTTATGTGGATATTTCTGTAGATTTGTGCTGCAACATTTATGACATACTGTGAGATTTTCAAGATTTGGGGCACCATGAAATAACTAGCTTACACCCACAAATAATATGAAACCCCAGTTCACACCCACACATAACATCCATTATGAAATGGTTGCCGAAAATCCAAAGCCTGATTTGCAGAGAGCTTGTTTCAGCCATGAGTGAATCTGACCACAGAATCACTGTTGTAAAAATGTTCCTGGCAACAACTTCTTTGCAGCACTATACTCTGCTTCTACCTTGATCTGCCAACTGCAACAGGCTGCCTCGCACCAAACTGCAGCGCATCATCTAGATCCTACTTGTACATGCCGCACTGCTGCCGACTGCAGCTGGCATCTAGAAACAAACTACTTGCTCTGGCGAATTTTTCATCGCACACCCACTACAAGGCCCCGCTTGGCCCAGCAGCACTGCTGGTGCTGACCGTGGCATAACTGGGCAACACTTCCTTTCGCTTTAAAAAGCACGTCACTTATTTGTGGCATCTTCTGCTGTTCCCCTTACAGCCATACTTTTAAATCCTGATACAAGCTTCCAGCAGTGCCTTTCCAGAGTGTAATTAAAATAAATGTCTAAAACAAAAACTGGGTGGAGTGGAGCACATCTACATAATCAGAGACCCATTCTATTATTTTTCAGCATAACAGGAGCAGCGCCACCTACTGACCTAAGAACTTTTGTGTTCTTGTACCTATTCACTTTACAAAAATGAGTAAAAAAAAAATTTAGAATAATTTTCTTTATTTTTAATTTACAAAAAAAAAAAATCCAGTTCATAATAACAATAATACACTCCAGGGTGTGGTATATCATAGGATATCGTCTCTTCTTGGGTGAATGTGACACGCTGCCTTCAGCCTCGTACCTCACAATGCACCCGAGTCGTGAGAATATCCTATGATATACTACACCCTCTCATGTATTATTGCTTAAATTTATACCCACAAATGTTAAGGAGCCCCATTTTACACCCCAGATAGTACTGCATTTTAGTTTACACCCACAAATGGTACAGAACCTCAGAGTACACTTGCAAATGGCAGGAAACACTAGTTTATACCCACAAATATTGGGAAATCTGAGTGTACACCCACAGATGGCAGGGAGTCCTAGTGTAACCCACAAATGGTAAAGAACAACATTTTATATCCACAAATAGTACTGAACTTCAGTTCACACTCACAAATGGTACATTATTCTAATTTACACCACCAAATAGTATGGAACCTCAATTTATATCCACAGATGCAACTGGCACAGAACCCCAGTTTGCACCCACAGATGGTAGGGATTCCCAGTATCCCACAAATGGTGAGGAACCTCATGTTACACCCACAAGTAGTACTGAATGTCAGTTTACACCCACAGATGGTGCAAGACTCGTTTTACCCACACATGGTATGGAACCTGGATTACACACAAAAATGGTAGGGAACCCCAATTCACACCCATAAAAGGAGTAGCACACCCATTTAACCCACAGATTGCAAGGAGACCAGTTCATACTCTCAAAAGACAGGGAACACTGATTTACACACCAAAATGATAGGGACTACAGGTTACTCCCATATATAGAAAATAAAGTTTATACCCACAGACATTACGGAACCCAGTTTTTACATATAGATAGTATGGAATCTCAGTTTATGCCCATAGATATCAAAAGAAAACTTATACCCACAAATGATAGAAAACCCCAGTTTGTATCCACATCCTGACACATAGCGATAGGGAGCCCTTTAAGTGCTCCTGATTCCAGAGGGTGAGACTACCCAAAGCCCTTGGGAACCATGGTGGCTGCTGTTGCCAAAAAATGCAGCAGGGGTAACCCCTCATGAAAGGGAAACTGAGGCTGAGAGAGATGCTTGCTTCAAAGAGAGAAAAAAAGAGATGGAGGTCAAACTGTCAATCCTGAGATAAACTGTATTTTTTCCTGAAATAAATGACTGTTGTAGGCATCTCTCAATGCCCTCCCACCCTGCATCCAGGCAGGAGAGGAATGCTTTTTTGTCCTGTGAGAGAGATTTATCCTGGGACCCTCTGCCCACAGGGGTCAGTGCTTGGGAGAGGCTGGGAGATAGTACCTGTGGCAACTGCAACCTGGGGGGGCTGCCTATCTGTGCCAACTTTAAACTGTGGGGCAATCCCCATGGGTTTCAGCCCTTCAGGTCTGTGCAGGACAAAGTGGTGGATAGTTTTGTAGATCCAAGGGCTCGTAGTTAGCTGTCGTAAGCCTACATGGAAGTGGACTCATGGAAACTCAGTCTGAGGTACTGTGGACCCTCTGTTGGCAGGCAGTTAGTGAAGGGTACCAGGTCTAGGGGATGAAAGGAAGGTTTGAGTCCCTAGGCACCTCTACAGAGTCCAGTTCCCCTTGCTGTGTCATTGCGTTTGCAAGAGTGGAAGTTTCTGCGACACAGATGAAGTAAATTAGCCCTTCCAGGAGCCCTCCTGTGGGTTAAAACTGGACATTTTAGGAATTTGCAGTCAGGTTAGCATCTGTCCCTGTGGTCATCAGTCACAAGTACCACAGCAGATTGAGGTAAACCTATTCTGGGAGAATAAAACTGCATTGCAGCATGGTGTCGTTATGGGAGATGTCAGAGTTGTATCCCACTGGGTTGTTTGCAGCCCCTATATTTATTCTGGACTACTACAATGGTGATTATATGAAGAACAGGTGTTTAGAGACCCCATATGTACCTCCCCAATAGGAATAAAGAACTTGAAATGGGACTTTGAATTTAGACTTTGCAAATGGGCTGGGGAGAAATTACAGTGATGTGGAAACATGCATGGTTACCTGGAAGTTATGTGCTCATGAGCCGGACATTAAATAGATCCAGTTTTAGACATCACCACCTATGTGGACCTTCCATTGTTGTTTGGAGATTGTTGTGTTGCTACTTCCCTTTCTTTGCAGTGGTGCACCACCCTGAGAGTGCACATGCACCTGGGAGGGCATCCCAATACTGGTAGGTTAAGTAAATGTATATTATTGTTTGTATGCTCACCTACTGAGTGATTCCATCTGTTTCCCCCTAGACATGGTGAGGAGGCTACAGAACAGAACCCCAGTTTACAGCCTCAGATGGCATGGAACACCAGTTTAGACCCACAGATGGTGTGGAACCCTAGTTTACACCCACAGATGGAAAGGAACACCAGTTTATATCCATATGGTATGGAACCCCTGTTTATACCCAACATTGTAGGGAGTCAGACTGAGAGATTATGTTCTAGACCTGTAGGACAGGTGGCCCTGATGAAAGAAACACAACTAAAGGCAATAAGTTGAGTCCCAGAATTGCAAAACTCTGTGTGGTTATAAGGTATTGCAAGATGTTTGTAAAAATACCTACATACATGCATTTTATTATTAACTGACGCTTTTCCTTCTGTCTGGTCGGTGAAGAGTACCCACAGCCTTCGAGGAGCACATATCTGATAACCACCACCTTCGAGGAGCACATGTCCGATACCCACTGCCTTCAAGGAGCACATATCTGATACCCACCACCTTCGAGGAGCACATATCTGATACCCCCTGCCTTCAAGGAGCACATATCTGATACCCACCACCTTCGAGGAGCACATATCTGATACCCACCACCTTCGAGGAGCACATATCTGATACCCACCACCTTCGAGGAGCACATGTCCGATACCCACCGCCTTTGAGGAGTTCATGTCCGATACCCACAGCCTTCGAGAAGCACATGTCCGATACCCACAGCCTTTGAGGAGCACATGTCCAATACTCGGTCGGGCTCTGGGCACCATGACTTGCTCAGCATGCAGTCCTAAAAGGCTAACTTTGTTCTAGCCTTTCCAGTGTGGAGTGGGGAGTTGGAAGGAATTCAATATTTTTCTTAATTAATTATTCTGTTATGAAATTAAATGAATTACAAAGTCTGCTGATCCGATCTTGACTACTGCCATTTGGAGAAAGTACTGAATGAACGGAGCCTTATCTGTGCTGTGCAGTTCTCCAGATGAAAATATTTGGGAAGAAAGTGGGCTCTGTATCACCCAATGGGTACTTGTCAGGAGTGATGGAAGGGCTGTTTGCCTATTGGAGGGGGCCTTTTGCTTCCACTCTTGTCCCAATTACAGATGGATATTAGATTCAAGTGAGCAGTTGTTAATTCTTATAAGATTATCTCAGAGCACCAGCTGGCCCCCGCAGACCTTGACACTTTGTTTTCTTGTTTTTGCATAGTGATTCTGATTTCTGAAAACCAGCACAGGATCAGACAGCACAGTGGGGGAAAACAGTCTAGAATTTACTTGCAACAATTACAGGAACAATTTAAAATTGTAATTAGCTTTGTAAGTTCGTGACTAGCAATTTTAAAGAAATCACGTAGAATGGCAGTGGGATAATATGTCTGATTGGGATGTATTCTTTCCTCTTTCTCTCATTCCTATCTCCCCCAGCTTCTACTCTCCCTATCTCCCTATCTCCCCCTCCTGCTCCCATATTCTCCGCCCAACGCTTTCCCCCTGGCCCCTAGTTTCTCATTTGCTTTTACTTGCAGGGGTTGTCAAGGTTGATTATCTCTCTCTTTCTTGACCGATGTTTACAGCTTGTCACTCTACTTCATTTAACTGTTGTGTTCCTTCATAAATTTCTAGGCCTTTTTGCACATTTATTTCCTAAATTATTACTTAATGTTTTTGTTTGAGAATTCAGCCAGTTTTTTGTTTTTCTCCACTTTGTATTTTCTCCCTATCATTATCTCATTGTGATTATTTTGCACATTCTCTTGTATCGTGTGTAACCGTTGTCCATTGTACATAAATTGCTAATGTTGTCTATTTTTTTTTATTCTTAACTGGTCGTTTGTGAAGATGAGCATTTTTGCTCACATACCCTCGGTTAAGAGAATGCCTGACCGTCAATAGGTTTAAAACTGAGTTAAAAACTTATTTATTTAATTTAGTCTTCCCTAAATATGGATAATTTGTTTTTACTGTTCTTGTTTTTAACCCTATTTATATTTGCTGTATTTGGTTTTATGTACAGCACCTTGGTTTTGAAAGGTGCTATAAAAATAAAGTTGATTTGATTTGATAAAATAAAAATTGATTGATTGATTGATTGATATAGCATGGCAGTGGGATAACATGTGCAGTGGGATACTGGGATGCAGAATGGCAGTGAGATAACATGTCTACTTAGAGAATGGGATGCAGAATGCCAGTGGGATAACATGTTCGCTTGGAGACTGAGATGCAGAATGGTAGTGGGACAACATGTTTGATTGGTGACTTTGACGCAGCATGTCAGTGGGATAACATGTCCGATTGGAGACTGTGATGTACAATGGCAGTGGGATAACATGTCCGATTGGAGGCTGGGATGTAGACTGGCAATGGGATAACATGTCCGATATGGCAGTGGGATAATGTGTCTGATAGGAGGCTGGGATGCAGAATGGCAGTGGGATAACATATCTGATAGGAGGCTGGAATGCAGAATGGCAGTGGGATAACATGTCCGATTGGAGGCTGGGATGCAGAATGGCAGTGGGATAACATGTCCGATTTTAGGCTGAGATGCAGAATGGCAGCAGGAAAACATGCCCGATTGGAGGCTGGGATGTAGAATGGCAGTAGGATAACATGTCTGATTGGAGGCTGGGATGCAGAATGGCAGTGGGATAACATGTCTGATTGGAGGCTGGGATGAGAATGGCAACAGGATAACATGTTCGATAGGATCCTGAGATGTGGAATGGCAGCAAGATAACATGTCCGATTGGAGGCTGGGATGCAGAATGGCAGTGGGATAACATGTCTGATTGGAGGCTGGGATGCAGAATGGCAGTGGGAAAGCATGTCCGATTTTAGGCTGGGATGCAGAATGGCAGTGGGATAACATGTCCGATTGGAGACTGGGATGTAGAATGGCAGTTGAATAACATGTCTGACTGGAGACTAGGATGCTAGTGCTCACTCAAAAGGCTTGTGCACTCCAGTTTGCTGCCAGCAATGTGACAGTTATAAAGAAGCAGACATAACAGGCTTCTCTCTCTCTCTGGCGTGTTAACCATATGCTTCCTCCTCATAGATTTGCTTGGGTAATAGCTTGCCTATATTTAGGCTGCCCTGTGCTATTCCACAGTGTTTCTCCAGCTAATGTCCTGGCTCAATTTGATAATGGCTACTAAATAATGACGCACGTCAAAACAGCCAATCCAAAAAAACGACTGCATAAACAGCGCCCTAAAATTAAGCAACCATCATGAACAGTGATTTTGCCACTGATTTCCACTGCAAATCTTAGCTACAGGCACACATACTAAACCTGGCAGACATCTTTACTGAACTACACACCTGTGCATCTTTCCGACTTTTATCTACGTGGGGGCTTTTCTCCCACATCCCCCATGGGGGGCTGCACCTCTGAACCCCTCCTATCTCTAAATATACTACTCTGAGGTGCTTCTTGACACTGGGGTAGGCTGAACCACCAGATTTGTCATTCTGGCAAGGTCACTGTAACTTGTCAGTCACTGTTTCAGCATTCGCCATTCTGCCTTTGCTGTTATTTCCTCGCCATATTCACATGCTACCAATTTTCCAGAACAGTACGGGTATTCATGTCTCCAGAAGTGCTTGTCACTGCATTTTGTATAAAATCTCCATCCACACACAAGATATTGTAAGAAACCAATATCTATTTATTGAATGTACAGAGGGCTTGTTGAGTAAACAGTGCAGGCACTCTAACACCTCTGTGCTTGCACTAGTAAATCGTATAGGGTGCAAATTCTTGTTCTCTCTAGTTCCCCAAATCATTCTCCTCCTCCTCCTCCTCCTCTCCCTCTTAAGCTGTTTCCTTTAAACAACCTTCAGTTTAAAGATAGTAAAAAGCAGTGCACACAAAAGGGCCTTGTAGGTAAATTCAGTCTTTATTGCAACCAAAAGTGCAGCAGCGCCTTTAACAACAGTGACTGAAACTGCCAGTCTATGAGATTTGGGAGAGACGCCAGCTTTGTTAAGTGGTCCATTCAAATGGTCACTGAAAGTTTTATGGCAGTTCTTGGAAAGTCCATTTCAGTCTTGCTCATACTGGACTTTGTCTGGGTTGTCTAGTAAGTCAAGTTATTAAGTGATACCTAGCATAATTCCTCCATTCCTGATGTTTCCCACAATCTCATACAGAAATAAACACAAGGAATCAAAATTGCTTTCTTGGAATCTAGTTACAGTGGAAGCTGCCCTTTGTGCTGCCATGAGAAGCCATTTCTGTGCTTGTGATGGGACATGTCACAGAGACCATGGCCTCTTGTAACAAGTACCCCTGCATCGCCATGAACCTAAACTGAAAGTGATGCAATTTTGTTTCCTTGATGACCTCATTCAGATGTGCTAGAAACCACCAATATTCCATTTAAGTGTGGGTTTGAGTCACAGACTTTTAACCATCCCTTTAAGGGATAATAATGGATACCTCTAACCATCCCTTTAAGGGATAATAATGGGTACCTCTAATCATCCCTTTAAGGGATAACAATGGATATCTCTAACCATCCCTTTAAGGGATAATAATGGGTACCTCTAACCATCCCTTTAAGGGATAATAATGGGTACCTCTAATCATCCCTTTAAGGGATAACAATGGATATCTCTAACCATCCCTTTAAGGGATAATAATGGGTACCTCTAACCATCCCTTTAAAGGATAACAATGGGTACCTCTAACCATCCCTTTAAGGGATAACAATGGATACCTCTAACCATCCCTTTTAGGGATAAAAATGGATACCTCTAACCATCCCTTTAAGGGATAATAATGGGTACCGCTAACCATCCCTTTAAGGGATAACAATGGGTACCTCTAACCATCCCTTTAAGGGGTAACAATGGATACCTCTAACCATCCCTTTAAGGGATAACAATGGATACCTCTAACCATCCCTTTAAGGGATAACAATGGATATCTCTAACCATCCCTTTAAGGGATAATAATGGGTAGTTCTAACCATCCCTTTAAGGGATAAAAATGGATACCTCTAACCATCCCTTTAAGGGATAATAATGGATACCTCTAACCATCCATTTAAAGAATAAGTTTGTGACCCCGAACTTTAGGTTTTGGTGGTAAGAGCCAATTTCTATTTAAAGAAGTGCATCCATTTCCTGTCATTGCTCACATTGGATCAGGAGGGCTAGACTAGGGGTATATTAGTAAATGGGCAGGGAGGAGGGGGTCGCTGGAGACCAGGTAGGTGCTGCGGAGACTGATTAGACAGGGAACATCTGGGGAGACTGGGTGGACCAAGCAACCCTTTTCTGATGACAATTTCTGTGTTTCTATGTTTCAGGGAATTGCCCCTATGAATTCTTCATTTTGACTTCCTTGCCAGTAAAAGCTGTTGGTGTCGTAATACAATTTAATCAGATGTGCTGTATGGCATTCAGACATGGACTCTGTCATTAAGACACTGGATTAGAGGAATTTGTTCAATAACATTTACAAAAGTACATTAAAAAGCACATCACGTGTAAGGATCTATGGTAAGAACAAGGAAACAGGGACTATACATATCCACCATGCCATTGCCCCATCCTGTGCCACCTGCCGACCATTCCCCATCCAGTGCCACCATGCCATCCCCATCCCCTGTCACCTGCCGACCATTCCCCATCCCATGCCACCTGCCAACCATTCCCCATCCTGTGCCACCTGCCAACCATTCCCCATCCCCTGTCACCTGCCGACCATTCCCCATCCCATGCCACCTGCCAACCATTCCCCATCCCGTACCACCTGCCAACCATTCCCCCATCCTGTGCCACCTGCCGACCATTCCCCCATCCCCTGTCACCTGCCGACCATTCCCCCATCCCGTGCCACCTGCCAACCATTCCCCATCCCCTGTCACCTGCCGACCATTCCCCATCCCATGCCACCTGCTGACCATTCCCCATCCTGTACCACCTGCCAACCATTCCCCCATCCTGTGCCACCTGCCGACCATTCCCCATCCCCTGTCACCTGCCGACCATTCCCCCATCCCATGCCACCTGCCAACCATTCCCCATCCCCTGTCACCTGCCGACCATTCCCCCATCCCATGCCACCTGCTGACCATTCCCCATCCTGTACCACCTGCCAACCATTCCCCCATCCTGTGCCACCTGCCGACCATTCCTCCATCCCCTGTCACCTGCCGACCATTCCCCATCCCGTGCCACCTGCCAACCATTCCCCCATCCCATGCCACCTGCCAACCATTCCCCATCCCATGTCACCTGCCTACCATTCCCCCATCCCATGCCACCTGCCAACCATTCCCCCATCCCATGTCACCTGCCGACCATTCGCCCATCCCATGCCACCTGCTGACCATTCCCCATCCCATGTCACCTGCCGACCATTCCCCCATCACCTGTCACCTGCCGACCATTCCCTCATCCCGTGCCACCTGCCAACCATTCCCCCATCCCCTGTCACCTGCCGACCATTCCACCATCTCATGCCACCTGCCAACCATTCCCCCATCCTGTGCCACCTGCCAACCATTCCCCATCCTGTGCCACCTGCCAACCATTCCCCCATCCCATGCCACCTGCCAACCATTCCCCCATCCCATATCACCTGCCGACCATTCCCCCATCCCATGCCACCTGCTGACCATTCCCCATCCCATGTCACCTGCCGACCATTCCCCATCCCCTGTCACCTGCTGACCATTCCCTCATCCCGTGCCACCTGCCGACCATTCCCCCATCCCCTGTCACCTGCCGACCATTCCCCCATCTCGTGCCACCTGCCAACCATTCCCCATCCTGTGCCACCTGCCAACCATTCCCCATCCTGTGCCACCTGCCAACCATTCCCCATCCTGTGCCACCTGCCAACCATTCCCCCATCCCATGCCACCTGCCAACCATTCCCCCATCCCGTGCCACCTGCTGACCATTCCCCCATCCCCTGTCACCTGCCGACCATTCCCCATCCCGTGCCACCTGCCAACCATTCCCCCATCCCATGCCACCTGCCAACCATTCCCCCATCCCTTGCCACCTGCCAACCATTCCCCATCCTGTGCCACCTGCCGACCATTCCCCATCCCTTGCCACCTGCCGACCATTCCCCATCCCGTGCCACCTGCCAACCATTCCCCATCCCATGCCACCTGCCAACCATTCCCCATCCCGTGCCACCTGCCAACCATTCCCCATCCCGTGCCACCTGCCAACCATTCCCCATCCCGTGCCACCTGCCAACCATTCCCCCATCCCATGCCACCTGCCAACCATTCCCCATCCTGTGCCACCTGCCGACCATTCCCCATCCTGTGCCACCTGCCAACCATTCCCCCATCCCATGCCACCTGCCAACCATTCCCCATCCCGTGCCACCATGCCATCCCTATCCCCTGTCACCTGCCGACCATTCCCCATCCCATGCCACCTGCCAACCATTCCCCATCCCGTGCCACTTGCCAACCATTCCCCATCCCCTGTCACCTGCCACCATTCCCCATCCCATGCCACCTGCTGACCATTCCCCATCCCGTGCCACCTGCCAACCATTCCCCATCCCGTGCCACTTGCCAACCATTCCCCATCCCGCCACCTGCCAACCATTCCCCATCCCGTGCCACCTGCCAACCATTCCCCATCCCCTGTCACCTGCCGACCATTCCCCCATCCCATGCCACTTGCCGACCATTCCCCATCCCCTGTCACCTGCCGACCATTCCCCCATCCCATGCCACCTGCTGACCATTCCCCATCCCGTACCACCTGCCAACCATTCCCCCATCCTGTGCCACCTGCCGACCATTCCCCCATCCCCTGTCACCTGCCGACCATTCCCCCATCCCGTGCCACCTGCCAACTATTCCCCCATCCCATGCCACCTGCCAACCATTCCCCATCCCATGTCACCTGCTGACCATTCCCCATCCCGTGCCACCTGCCAACCATTCCCCCATCCTGTGCCACCTGCCAACCATTCCCCATCCTGCCACCTGCCAACCATTCCCCATCCTGTGCCACCTGCCAACCATTCCCCCATCCCATGCCACCTGCCAACCATTCCCCCATCCCATGCCACCTGCTGACCATTCCCCCATCCCCTGTCACCTGCCGACCATTCCCCCATCCTGTGCCACCTGCCAACCATTCCCCATCCCATGCCACCTGCCAACCATTCCCCCATCCTGTGCCACCTGCTGACCATTCCCCATCCCCTGTCACCTGCCAACCATTCCCCATCCCGTGCCACCTGCCAACCATTCCCCCATCCCATGCCACCTGCCAACCATTCCCCATCCCATGTCATCTGCTGACCATTCCCCATCCCCTGTCACCTGCCGACCATTCCCCATCTCGTGCCACCTGCCAGCCATTCCCCCATCCCGTGCCACCTGCCGACCATTCCCCATCCCCTGTCACCTGCCAACCATCTCCCCATCCCGTGCCACCTGCCAACCATTCCCCATCCCATGCCACCTGCCAACCATTCCCCATCCCATGCCACCTGCCAACCATTCCCCATCCTGTGCCACCTGCCGACCATTCCCCATCCCCTGTCACCTACCAACCATTCCCCATCCCGTGCCACCTGCCAACCATTCCCCATCCCATGCCACCTGCCAACCATTCCCCATCCCTGCCACCTGCCGACCATTCCCCATCCCTGTCACCTGCCGACCATTCCCCATCCCGTACCACCTGCCAACCATTCCCCCATCCCATGCCACCTGCCAACCATTCCCCCATCCTGTGCCACCATGCCATTCCCCCATCCCGTGCCACCTGCCGATGACCAGAATAGCCCTCCGCTGTTGTCTGTGCCACCGACAGAACCCAGTGAATGAGTGCGAGCTGGCAATGAATGAGCGCATGCTTGTATAAGTAGGTGCTCATTCATTCCAGCTCAGTTGGGGCGGCCGGCCATCGTGGAGAGCAGAGGGCTGTGCCAGTTGCCTGCTGGGGGTTGGTGTGTGGGGGGGTGGTGAGGGGAGCACTAGCTGCTGGAGTGGGGTGGGGGGTGGAGGTCCGCTAGACCACCCGGGAAAGTGATTTGTTAATAAGGGCAGATCGAGGATAGAGAAGCAGGTCCACTAGCAGACTGGGGATAGGGAGAGGGGTCCACTAGCAGACTGGGGATGGAGGGGGTCCACTAGCAGACTGGGGATAGGGAGGGGGGTCCACTAGACCACCAGGAAAAGTGATATATTGTTTTTGTTATGGTCAGGGTTGGGTAATTGGGTAGTAGAAGGGGTTGGGTAGTAACTACCTGACCTGACCTGACTACCCAGTTTTTGTCCGGGAATTGTTCAGGTACTTTGGAGGAACTCGCAGGTAGTCTTGAGGGTCGGGTACTCCCACTCATCCCTAATTGTAATATGCAAGGAACATAGGAAAGGCTCCAAGTTCAGGGAAGGGACACAGAAATATTCCCAGTTCTAGGAATGGACACAAAAAAATACTCCTATTTTGGTAAAAGGCTACAAGAAATACTCCCAGCTTTTCAGGGAAGGCCTGCAGGAAATTCTCTCAATTCAGAGAGGGCTGCTGGAAATGCCCACTCTCCTGGGAAAGGATTAAGCACCCAGTTTTGGGAAGGAGCACAGTAAATGCTTTTAGTCTGGGAAAGGGCCACACTATATACCCCCAGTATGTGGAAGGGCCACAGAAATTCTCCCACTATGGGAAAGGGATGCAGAAATGCTTCCAGTTTAGTTAAGAACTGCAGAAAATACTCCCAGTTTGGGGCAGGGTTGCAAGAAATGCTCCCACGTTGTGTAGGGACTGCAGGAAATACTCCCAGTTCAGGCCAGGGAAGGACTGCAGGAAATGCTCCCACTTTGGGGAGGGGCCACAGGAAATGCTCCCAGTTCAGAGAAAGACCACAGGAAATGCCCCCAATTTGAGAAGGACTGCAGGAAATACTCCCAGTTTAAGGAAGAACTGTAGAAAATGCTGCTAGTTTGGGGGAGGGCTGTATGAAATTCTGTCAGTTCAGGGGAAGGACTGCAGACAGTGCTCCCAATTTGGGGTAGAGCTTCAGGAAAAGTCCCCAGTTCAGGGAACGACTGGAAGAAATGCTCCCACTTTGGGTAGGGACTGCAGGAAATGCTTCCAGTTCAAGGAAAGAACTGCTGCAAATGCTCCCACTTTGGGGAGGGACTACAAGAAATGCTTCCAGTTTGCGGAAGGAATGCAGGAAATACTCTCAGTTCAAGGGTGTCATTTGAAGGAAGGACAGCTGCACAAAGGACATGCTCACCATCTGCCTTTTGCACCTGTTTTTTGCTAACCTTGCACAAATTTCATGAAGGTCTGTGAGTGAGCCCCTTCCTTCCTTGTTTAGACTGAGGTGACCTAACAGATTGAGAGTTAGTGCAGATCTGTTTCTGCTGATGCTTCATGTTGTGGGTTTGATTGATTGGGGTTGCTCCTACCTTGTAATTGCTGGAGAGTCTGTTCCTCTGAGACCATATAAGTGCAATTCATTCTCCAACTCCGTCTGAGAGAGGATCACAGAGACACTTGCTCAAGTTTCAGATACTAAAGCACTGAAGAGTCAGAAAATCCATGAAATAAACCTTTTCGAGGATTCAGCAGAGAATGATGATGGCGGCGGTGATGCTGTGGCTTTCGTGGTCAGTGACTGATTTGGGGAGGGGCCTGGAGGGGAGAATAACAACTTACTCAGTGTGACACAGGCAAGCAGTGCAGGGCGGTGAAGGTATTTAACAAAGCCAGCTTGTACTAAAGCTGGGCCAAACAAAATAATAATTTTAAATTTGAAAATCCTTTTCCTACATTAATATTGCCATTTTCTTATATTACCATTTCATGTATTGATATTACAATTTTCTTATGTAAGTATTACCATTTTCTATGTTAATATTACAAGTTTCCTATATTATTACCATTTTCTTATACTACCATTTTCCTGTATTAGTATTACAATTTTCTTATATAAGAATTACCATTTTCTATATTAATATTACTATTTTTTATATTACCATTTCCTATACTAATATTACAATTTCCCTATATTACTACCATTTTCTTATATAAGTATTACCATTTCCTATACAGTATTAATATTACAATTTTCCTATATAAATATTATATTGCCATTTTCCTATATTATCATTTTCTTATATAAGTATTACAATTTCCTATATTAATATTACAATGTCGTTATTACTTTCTTTCACACTGTAAGGGAAAGTGGCCACACAGCCCACCACCGTAAGCAGCAGAACCACGACTAGCTCCCTGTTCGTGACTGCTGAACACTAATGCATTCCCCTAAAGAAGTCTGAAACAGCTGCTCCCAAATACTGGAACCTCAGGGGAGGGGGAAGGGGCAGACTCGATGGGCTGGTGAGGTCCTTTTCTGCCGTCAGATTTCTGTGATTCTGTGGGATTCATTCAATAGGCAATTAACCAATCAAATGAGATTAACCCCTCTGATGTCAAGATTACTTAATAAGGTGGCAAGTTACTTTTCCAGTGGGGTTTGTGTTACATGGCTTTGGTGCCTGGGAACAGGTTAACTTACACAAAACTACACTGGATAAGCACTAAGCCAACAGACATGGCAAAAAAGAAACAAAAAACAACATAACTTGGCTTGTGGTGCTGTGCTTGGTTGTTTCCTGACAGTACTCAGGAGATATCACATGCTGATAAAACATTCCTGCTGTGATGGGGAAGGGAGTAGGTTGCCTAAAAACCAAGACACTGGGGGCCTGATGCACAGTCGTAGTTGGTGGTGGCACAGAAAGGAACCCCATTGCTCTGGCACTGAAAACAGCCATTCTCAAAGGCCAGCCTTGCTGACAGGCATATTAGTCTCGCAGGGCAACTAGGTCGCAATGTAAATCAGTTGGCCAGATGTTAGTGCAAACAAAATTTGCAGCTACTAATATGCTGACAAGCAACATGCACATGGGGCTTGAGCATGCTGTAGTGTCGTAGGTTTTCTCCCACACCCTGCATGGTGTAACACTGTAGCCTTTCTACAGCCCCTGCATGGTGTAGTACCATAGCCTTTCTACACCCCTTGCATGGTGTAGCACTGTAGGCTTTTTACATCCCCTTGCATGGTGTAGCATCATAGCCTTTCTACACCACCTGCATGGTGTAGCACTGTAGGCTTTTTACATCCCCTTGCATGGTGTAGTGCTGTAGCCTTTCTACACCCCCGGCATGGTGTAGCACCATAGCCTTTCTATATCCCCTGCATGGTGTAGCACTGTAGGCTTTTGCATCCCCTGCATGGTGTAGCGCTGCAGCCTTTCTACACCCCTGCATGGTGTAGCACTGTAGCCTTTCTACATCCCCTTGCATGGTGTAGCACCATAGCCTTTCTACATCCCCTTGCATGGTGTAGCACCATAGCCTTTCTACATCCTCTGCATGGTGTAGCACTGTAGGCTTTTTACATCCCCTGCATGGTGTAGTGCTGTAGCCTTTTTACACCCCTGCATGGTGTAGCACTGTAGGCTTTTTACATCCCCTGCATGGTGTAGCACTGTAGCCTTTCTACACCCCTGCATGGTGTAGCACTGTAGGCTTTTTACATCCCCTGCATGGTGTAGCACTGTAGCTTTCTACACCCCTGCATGGTGTAGCAGCATAGCCTTTCTACATCCCCTGCATGGTGTAGCGCTGTAGCCTTTCTACACCCCTGCATGGTGTAGCACCATAGCCTTTCTACATCCCCTGCATGGTGTAGCACTGTAGCCTTTCTACATCCCCTGCATGGTGTAGCACCATAGCCTTTCTACATCCTCTGCATGATGTAGCATCATAGCCTTTCTACACTCCTTGCATAGTGTAGCACCATAGCCTTTCTACACCACTGCATGGTGTAGCTCTGTAGTCTTTCTACAGCTCCTTCATGGTGCAGCACTGTAGTCTTTTGACACTCCCTGCATGGTGCAGTGCCATAGCCTTTCTACACCCCTGCATGGTGTAGCACCATAGCTGTTCTACACCCTTTGCATGGCGAAGCGCCATAGCCTTTCAACATCCCCTACATGGTGTAGCATCATAGACTTTCTACACCTCCTACATGGTGTAGTATGATAGCCTTTCTACACCCCTTCATGGTGTAGCACTGTAGCCTTTCTATATACCTGTGGGGTGTAGCACCATAGCCTTTCTTCACCTCCTTCATGGTGCAGCACCGTAGCCTTTCTACACTCCCTGCTTGGCGTAGTGCCATAGCTTTTTTACACCTCTGCATGATGTAACTCCATAGCCTTGCTACATCCCCTGCATGGTGTAGCACCACAGCTGTTCTACACCCCTGCATGGTGTAGCGCCATAGCCTTTCAACATCCTCTGCAAGGTGTAGCACCATAGCCTTTCTACACCTCCTGCATGATGTAGCATCATAGCCTTTTTACGCCCCCTTCATGTTGTTGCACTGTAGCCTTTCTATATCCTCTGCGTGGTGTAGCACCATAGCCTTTCTACACCCACTTTATGGTGAAGCACCACAGCCTTTCTACACTCCCTGCATGGTGTAGCGCCACAGCCTTTCTTCACCCCTGCATGGTGTAGCACCGCAGCCTTTCTACATCCCCTGCATGATGTAGCACCATAGCTGTTCTACACCCCTTGCACTGTGTAGCTCTTTAGCCTTTGGCCAGATGTTAGTGCAAACAAAATTTGCAGCTGCTAATACACTGGTGAGCAACATGCACATGGGGCCTGGGCATGCTGTAGTGCCGTAGGTTTTCTCCTACCTCCTGCATGGTGTAGCACTGTAGGCTTCTTACATCCCCTGCATGTTGTAGCTCTGTAGCCTTTCTACATCCCCTGCATGATGTAGCACCATAGCCTTCTACATGCCCTGCACGGTGTAGCTCTGTAGCCTTCCTACATCTCCTGCATGATGTAGCATCATAGCCTTTCTACACTCCCTTCATGGTGTAGCACTGTAGCCTGTCCATACCTCCAGCATGGTGTAGCATCATAGCCTTTCTACACCCCCCCTTCATGGTGTAGCATCATAGCTATTCTACACCCCTTGCATGGTGTAGCACCATAGCCTTTCTACACTCCTTCGTGGTGTAACACCGTAGCCTTTCTACACTCACTGCATGGTGTAGTATAGCCTTTCTACACCCCAGCATTATATAGCTCCATAGCCTTTCTACACCCCTGCATGGTGTAGCTCCATAGCCTTTCTACACCCCTGCATGGTGTAGCTCCATAGCCTTTCCACACCCTTGCATGGTGTAGCTCCGTAGCCTTTCTACATCCCCTGCATGGTGTAGCACCACAACTGTTCTACACCCTTTGCATGGTGTAACGCATAGCCTTTCTACACCCCCGCATGGTGTAGCTCCATAGCTTTTCTACATCCCCTGCATGGTGTAGCACCACAGCTGTTCTACACCCTTTGCATGGTGTAGCGCCATTGCCTTTTAACATCCCCTGCATGGTGTAGCACCATAGCCTTTTTACATCCCCTGCATAGTGTATGGTGTATCTCCATAGCCTTTCTACACCTCCTTCATGGTGCAGAACCATAGCCTTTCTACCCTGCATGGTGTAGCGCCATAGCCTTTCTACATCCCCTGCATGGTGTAGCACCACAGCTGTTCTACACCCTTTGCATGGTGTAACGCGTAGCCTTTCTTCACCCCTGCATGGTGTAGCTCCGTAGCCTTTCTACATCCCCTGCATGGTGTAGCACCACAGCTATTCTACACCCTTTGCATGGTGTAACGCGTAGCCTTTCTACACCCCTGCATGGTGTAGCTCCGTAGCCTTTCTACATCCCCTGCACGGTGCAGCACCATAGCTGTTCTACACCATTTGCATGGTGTAGCACCATAGCCTTTCAACATCCCCTGCATGGCGTAGCACCATAGCCTTTTTACATCCCCTGCACAGTGTATGGTGTAACTCTGTAGCCTTTCTACACCCCCTTCATGGTGCAGAACCATAGCCTTTCTACCCAGCATGGTGTAGCACCATAGCCTTTCTTCACCCCTGCATGGTATAGCTCCACAGCCTTTCTACATCCCCTGCATGGTATAGCACCATAGCTGTTCTCCGCCCCTTGCATGGTGTAGCACAATAGCCTTTCAGCATCCCCTGCATGGTGTAGTACCATAGCCCTTCTACACCTCCTGCATGGGGTAGCATCATAGCCTTTTTACATCCCCTGCATGGTGTAGCACCATAGCCTTTCTACATCCCCTGCATGGGGTAGCATCATAGCCTTTCTACACTCTCTGCATGTTGTAGCACCATAGCCTTTCTACACCCCTGCATGGTGTAGTTCTGTAGCCTTTCTACATCCTCTGCATGGTGTAGCACCATAGCCTTTCTACACCCCTGCATGGGGTAGCATCATAGCCTTTCTACACCCCTGCATGGTGTAGTTCTGTAGCCTTTCTACATCCCCTGCATGGTGTAGCACCATAGCTGTTGTACACCTCTTGCATGGTGTTACTCTTTAGCCTTTGGCCAGATGTTAGTGCAAACAAAATTTGCAGCTGCTAATACGTTAACGAGCAATATGCACATGGGGCCTGGGCATGCTGTAGTGCCATAGGTTTTCTCCTACCCCCCGCATGGTGTAGCACTGTAGCCTTTCTATAGCCCCTGCATGGTGTAGCACCATAGCCTTTCTACATCCCCTGCATGGTGTAGCTCTGTGGCCTTTCTACATCCCCTGCATGGTGTAGCACCATAGCCTTTCTACATCCCCTGCATGGTGTAGCACCATAGCCTTTCTACATCCCCTGCATGGTCTAGCTCTGTAGCCTTTCTACATCCCCTGCATGGTGTAGCACTGTAGCCTTTCTACATCCCCTGTATGGTGTAGCACCATAGCCTTTCTGCATCCTCTGCATGGAGTATGGTGTATCTCCATAGCCTTTCTACACCCCTTCCATGGTGCAGCACAGTAGCCTTTCTACACTCCCTGCATGGTGTAGCACCATAGCCTTTCTACACCCCTGCATGATGTAACTCCATAGCTTTTCTACATCGCCTGCATGGTGTAGCACCATAGCTGTTCTACACCCCTGCATGATGTACCTCCATAGCCTTTCTACACCCCTGCATGGTGTTTCACTGTAGCCTTTCTACACCCCTGCACGGTGTAGTGCCATAGCTTTTATATATCCCCTGCATAGTGTAGCACTGTAGCCTTTCTACACCGCCTGCATGGTGTAACACTGTATCCTTTCTACACCCCTGCATGGTGTTTCACTGTAGCCTTTCTACACCCCTGCACGGTGTAGTGCCACAGCCTTTATACATCCCCTGCATGGTGTTTCACTATAGCCTTTCTACACCGCCTGCATGGTGTAACACTGTATCCTTTCTACACCCCTGCATGGCATAGCACTGTAGCCTTTCTACACCCCCTGCATGCTGTAACACTGTAGGCTTTTTACATCCCCTGCATGGCGTAGCACTGTAGCCTTTCTACACTGCCTGCATGGTGTAACACTGTATCCTTTCTACATCCCTGCATAGTTTAGCACCATAGCCTTTTTCCCACCCCGTACCTGCAATAGGGTCACTTTCAAATTAAAAATACTTACAATTTTAAACAATCCCTTTGAGTTCTGCCTCTCTCCACAGTCTCCTGAGGTCCCTCTGTTATCCTGGACTATCTATAAGGGAAAACTGAGGTTGCCTGCCATTTGTCTCTGCTGCTTATCACTCTAGACTCCTATCAGTGAAAAGTTCTAATATGAAGTGTGTGACCTGCAGTCACTACCCTTAACTAGAATCTCTGACCCAATTCTCTTCCCTCCCACCTGTCCTCTACCCTCTCCCAGTCCTCCCAAACTCCTATGCCCTTCGCAATTCCCACTGCCTTGCACTCCACCCCCCCGGTCCTCCTCAGCCAGCCAAGCTGCCTTCTCCTACCACCTCCCTAAGCTCTGGAACCCCTCCCTCCCTCTCCCGATCTGCTCATCCCCCCTTCTCTCTATCCTCCCTACTGCCTAGCGTCTCCTCCCAGACCTGTAGCTGCAAATGAATCCCTTCATCTGTCCCATTTTTTAACTGTGACTGTATCTCCCCCTACTTCTGTCCAACTGGCTACCTCATCCCTTCTTCCCTACCTCTCTATCCTACTCCCTTCTGCCCCTACTCCCAACATCGATTCCCTCCTGCAACCCCTTCTTTTCAATGACCTTCCCTTCTCTCTATCCCACTCTGTTCTGCCCACCCCAACTCCAAATCCTCTATTCCACTCTTCACATACAATTGGGTCTGTTATTTATTTCTACAGTGGTATTCATTTATCCAATTACTGTACCTAGTTTTTTATATGTTTATCCAACTGCTGTATATAGTTTTTGTCTTGCTGTTATCCTACTCTGTTATAATTTCAAAATGTACTCCCCCTCCCCCTTCCCCCCAGGACACTTCTGGAAATGAGCTATTTATTTTAGCTCAGTATGTCTTTCCTGGTGAAGCTTTTCAAATAAATAAAATTCCTACAACTTGCATTTTCAAGCAATTCCTTCAACTCCTTTCTCCCTCCAAAGCCTCTCCTTTAGTCCAGGCAAAGAGAAAACATTTCACTGCTTATTATGTCTGCTTCTTAGCACACGAGACCCCACAGCTTGTAATATTGCCAGGCAAGCTTCAGGTCTAATGTGTAAGCTTCTAATATGGAGTTTTCGAGCCATGTTGCTGCACTTGAATTCCCTACTTAATTCCAACAAGTTACAATTTCAAGCTATTCCTTTTAAGTCCTGCCCATCCCCCAGCTCTCCCACTGCTACCATGAACTATCTATTAGAGAAAATAGAAGTAGGGCAGGGAGAGAGTTCCCCCAAGAGAAGTGGGCTTTGAGGACAGTGGAGGGACAGCCCCTATAGAAACATAGAAACATAGACTTTGATGGCAGATAAGGACCGCTTGGCCCACCTAGTCTGCCCATTTCCCTACCTAGAGGATAAGCTGCAGATCCTATTTAACCAACAGCTTATTTCTTCCTACCCCCCCACAAAAATTGCCTTATGTCTGTCCCATACATTCTTGAATTCTTCAACAGTTTTAGACCCCACAACCTCCTCAGGAAGGCTGTTCCATGTGTCCACCACCCTCTCTGTGAAAAAATACTTCCTCACATTGCCCCTAAGCCATCCCCTCTGTCTTCAAATTGTGTCCCCTTGTTCTTGCACATCTCTTTTTCTGAAAGATGCTACCCTCTTGGACTTTGTTGATTCCACTGAGGTACTTAAATGTTTCTATCATGTCCCTCCTCCCTCCTTTCCTCAAGGGTATACATATTTAGCTCCTTTAGCCTCTCCTTGTCTGACTTCTCTTGCAGACCCTGCACCATTTTAGCTGCCCTCCTCTGAACTGCCTTCATCCTGTCTATGTCCTTGCGGAGATGGGGTCTCCAGAACTGGACACAGTACTCCAGATGGGGTCTCACCAACTGTCTGTACAGGGCATAACAACTCTTGTTTTTCTGCTGGTGATGCCTCTCCCTATGCATCCCAGTATCCCCCCAGCCCTCCCTACCACCTTCTCACATTGCTTGCCAACCTTAAGGTCATCTGATATGATTACCCCCAGGTCCCTTTCCATTTTTGTTGTTGTTACTACCTCCCCCCCCATTGTGTACTCTTCCCCTGGGTTTTGTTTCCCAGGTGCATTATTTTGCACTTCTTGGCAACTGGGTTTTGAGGGCAGTGGATATGGGACTCAGGGGCTGTGGAAGGATCTAGTGTATAGTAGAGTGTTGTTCTGTATAGAATTCCATCCCTTTCAAAATGCTGTTCTACCACACTTCCAATGCCATGGAATGCTCTTCTACCCTACTGTGGTAGAACAGCATTTTAGAACCTCTAGGAACTGCATGAGTCAGTTTCATTTTGAAAGCAAAATAACTCATAAAACTCATATTTCACACAGTACTATACACTATAAAAATACAGGATGAGCAACTCTATGCACAACCAGTGTGTTTTATCACCTCGGGGTTCTGATTCCCATAGACCTCTCATGATTCGCTCTCGAGGTCAGAGGGAATCAGAATCCCTCTGTGGCCGAACACACTGGTTCTGCATAGTTGCCCATCCAGTATTCTCTCTGTCTCTCTATGTGTAGTGGAAGCTGTGTAAACTATACCTAACATGGGAAAGTGCTTTAATGTAGTCCAAACACGCAGCATGTAGCAAGGTTTGAATCTACTGTCATAATAATAACATGTCAGAGAAAAATGAGTCTCATTAAGTGCGTAAATGAACTAAGCAATTTATTTTCAAAATCTTTCCTGAGAAAAAGGTTGAGTCATTTCCAGGAATCATCTTGAGAGAAAAGAGTTCTTGAAAGCAGCAGAAGCTCTGGGACAGAAGAGAGAGAGAGTATGTGAGAGAAAGAGAGTTAGAGACAGAGGGAGAGACAGAGATAGGGAGACAGAGAGATAGAGAGAGAGAGAGAGAGAGAGAGAGAGAGAGAAAGAGAGTTAGAGACAGAGGGGGAGAGAGAGAGATAGGGAGAGAGATAGAGAGAGAGAGAGAAGAGAGTTAGAGACAGAGGGAGAGAGACAGAGAGAGAGAGAGAGAGAGAGAGACAGGAGAGAGAGAGAGAGAGAGAGAGAGAGAGAGAAAGAGAGTTAGAGACAGAGGGAGAGAGAGAGAGACAGGGAGAGAGACAGAGAGAGAGAGAGAGAGAGAGACAGGTGTAGAGACAATTAGATGTTTTTGGTGCAGTATTAGCCACTAGCACTGCTAGCAATTTAAATCACAAATTGTAGTGAGAAAGAAATGATGGATTTATCATAGGATACCCAATGGATCTGGCTTGTGTCTGGTAGTAAATATGTGGTGATAGCAGGTTCAGCTAATTTTTGGTTATGTAAAAGTCCCCAAATTCCAGGGGTCCAAATCTGGAAGTGATCCCAATTTTTCTAAGTCAAAACAAGTCCCAGATCCCAGATAATGAAAGTTATTCCCTAGCTGTAAATGTCAAGGGACTTATTTAGGAGGTAAAATAAAATATTAGTGAAAAAACACCCTTTCTTAAAATAACAAACAAAAAAAGATGATCACTTTTGATTTCCTTCCTTCCACAATTGGATGTTATCTTTTTGTTTCATTTTGGGATTCAGAATGTCCTCTCTTTTATTTTGAGGTTTTTACTTTATTATAAGAAGGCAGATACTTACAACATATGATGACCCTCCATTAGAACCTACTGTAGATCTAGCCCAGACTACAACCACCAAACGAATCATTCTGATCAAATGGTTTGGAAGAGCTACATGCAACATGAGTTGATTTGCCTCAGTCCTGTCCTGTGACACGGATGTAAACATCTCTCAGACATCAGACACACTAATCAAAAGAGGGACACACTGCCCGGGGGCTTCTTCTTGTGAGAGAGACACAGACAGACTACGAGGAAAATGGACAAGGACAAATAGATGGAGGGCTAGACACAGACACAAAACTATATTTTCTGCCCAAACACTTTTCAACAGCCTGTAACCTCCCACAAGCTCTAAACCTGGTTGCAAGGTTGAAGAGGCTATCAATCAAAGACTGGGAGAGCGTGTCTCCCAGACTGGCATTATTTAGGATACATTACTTTGGAGTTCCCAACTCAGTGTCACACACACACACACACACACACACACACACATCACAAAATAAAAACCTTTTTGCAGCGGTTTATGTCTGCAACTTATGCTTTAGAGACACATCTGTAATTTCTGGTTATGTAAAAAATCACCTTCTTTGTTGACATGTGGATTGAGGAAACATTCTCAGGCATTAAAGGAGCAGAGAGGGTGAGAGAAGGTGCAGAGGGACACAGAATGGAGTGAGGATGAGGGAAAGAAAGGTGGGGTGACAGAAGAGCAGAGGGTGTAGAAGAAGCAGAAAAGGGGGTGAGAGAATCAGCAGCTAGGGAGAGAGAGAGTGGGAGGCAGCAGAGGGGTTCAAAAAGTAGCAGACGGGTGAGAGAAGTACAGAGGGGGTGAGAGAAACAGCAAAGGTGGTGAAAGAACGAACAGAGGGGGAAAGGGAAGCAGCAAAGGGTTGAAAGAAGCAGCCGAGGGGTGAGGGAAACAGTTTAGTGAGTGAAAAAAACAACAGAGGGTTGAGAGAAGCAGCAGACAGAGGGGGTGAGAGAAACAGCAGTGGGTTGAGAGAGGCAGCAGAGGGAGGGGATGAGAGAAACAGCAGAGGGGGAGAGAAGTAGCACAAGAGGCAAGGTAAGCAGCAGAGATGGTTAGAAGAAGCAGAGAGATGAGAGAGTCCACAGAGCAGGTGAGAAAAACAGCACTGGAGTGAGGGAAGCAGCACAGGGTAAGGGAAACAGCAGTGGGGTGACATAAGAAGCAGAGGGGATGAGGGAAACAGCAGTGGGGTGACATAAGAAGCAGAGGGAGTAAGGGAAACAGCAGTGGGGTGAGATAAGAAGCAGAGGGAGTGAGGGGAAATAGCAGAGGGGGTGATATAAGAAGCAGAGGGGGTGAGGGAAATAGCAGAGGGGGTGAGATAAGAATCAGAGGGGGTGAGGGACATTGCAGAGGGGTGACATAAGAAGCAGAGGGGTGAGAAGCAGCAAAGGGGTGAGAGAAGCTGTAGCAGAGGCTTGTTTCTGTTGCAGGACCATGTTTCTGTTGTGGCTGCCACAACCATAGACTCATAGCAAACACGGGGACCTGGCTGTGATTATGCCAGTAATCAACTATGGTGACTTAATGTACAGAGCTGCCCACTACTCATGTTTAAACAAACTGGATGTTGTATTTAATAGTATGGTTAGGTTCATTCTAAATGTCTTCCACCTGACACACCACGGCGAGTTATTAAAGGAGTACCATATGGGCTACAGCACTAAAGATTCCAAACTCCAAAACCTTGTATAGGATAACACGTTTATTTCAAAAAACATTTACCATGGTAGCAACCCCTCACAAGAGCCCACCAATATTTCAAGCACTGGCAGTGCCTGCAGATCAGCGGTTTTCATTGTGCTGTATGGTATACTTCCTAACTTGAAGCATAATACGCTGCTTCTCTAGAGCCATTCTTTCCTGACCGGAGTTATTAAGGTTTCCACAAATGAGTGTCATTACAGGATAACAGCGAGCTACACTTATTACACTGTATGCATAAATGTGAGTTTGTGAAAGCAATTAGGTGTCATTGTGCACTGTAGATCTTTTAAAGCCTAGGTCATTTGGTCTAATAATAAACTCGTCTGAGTGATGGGAATTCCTGTTTCCTCAAATCAAGAGTGCATAAAGATAAGCAATCATTTTTTACAGAGGGCATAACATGTGGAAGAAGCTACCTGTGAAGTTTAGGCCTGTGAAAAATGTCCATGGATTCACGAGAAAAATTAAGGCCTGGTTTTGGGAAAATATATCCCATTCTCACATGTGCTGCCATTCAGAGGTTACTTGATATAATTAAATGTGGCGACACCTATTTACAAATTTATCTTGATATAACATACTATTGTTACTTACCTCTGATACACATACAAACTCTATGTATCTATGTGAGACTTGTATATGTCTTGTTCTTCTAATGGGACTCCACTGTAAATGCCCTATGCTCAACTGGCTATATTACCTCAGTCCAGGTTGTTTTAATAAAACCAAACTGAAATGAACAATAATGACATGTTACAGCCCTGTGGCATCATGGAAGCTCAAGACATGCTTTAACTGGGGTGCATAGGCACTAGAGAGTCACTCAGGTTTGGGATCTCAAGAGTGCTATGTGAACGCGAATCCTACAACCAACAGGGTCATGCCAGTTACTGCACGGAGTAACTGTGTGCACAGGCTATTTCAAGACTTCAGTGGTAAGAAGTTTGCTGTACTTTCTCTGCCACACTCGACCAGCCCCATCAGACACTCTCTCCTCCGCCCCATCACCTGCTGTCCCTGGAAATTGCCACCAAGTTGACAGTGCCTCATGGTTTTCCCTCTGTGGCAGAGCCTCCCAGGTTCCCCAGACCTGGGAGGAGTTTAGCTCAGATGTTAGTCAGCATCTCAATGAGTGGTGTGGGTCCTGGTAGGGGAGACAGCAGCAGCCTGCAGTTGAGAGCACCTTTTTTGTTATTTTCTCCCTCCTTGGTACCTCACAGCAGTCGAGGACCAAAGTGGACATCGCACACAAGTGTGCCAATGTCCTCAGTTGGGAGGTGCCCACCCACCCATTGTGGCTCTGCTTGCACTGCCATCTGTGGTCAACCAGATGGCAGTATTGCAACAGAGCTCACAGCACCCCACGGAGGAGGAGATGCTCAGTCCTTCTCACCCTGGCTGGCCCCCTCCCCCCATGATTCGGGCTCACTTCTGAACCTGGGTCGCTGGCATCACGAATTGTAGTGCTACCACTGCACTGACAGACCAGATGATCAGTGGTAAGAACTAAGAGTTAAGTTCAGGGTAAACTTTTCCTGTTTTTATCTCTCTTATAGTTCATAAACCTGTTTATTTTGAGTTTCGTACTTTGTTCTTTGTTTCCCATTAATGATTGTTATATCTTGTGTATTCCATAGATATAAATTATTTTTATATTGAATTTATCTGTGACTGTGCAATATTTTTAAAAAGGTATGGGTAAATTATTTTAGTGCAAACTCTGGGTTCCATCTCTGATGGCACGTACTGAAGTTAAAGTAAGACTGCTTCTAATACAGCAGCATGGTCATCGGTGCCTGAAGCAAATGAGGGTGCCAATGGCCAGAGGCCTGGTTCTGTGTGAGTGAGGGTGTAAAGTGAGGCAAGAAAGGAACAGCCCAATGGTACATTTATAAGAGGCTGGTGGCAGCATTAGTAAAGTGTATTAAGCTAGTTGTTAGCCAGAGACCCCATGACAAATGCATACCCAGGTATAGCAGGCAAAAATACTAAAATGTGCACATTGAAAGCACACAAGGTATAATATATAACAATGCTATTATATGGACACTGAATGCATACGCAGGTATAATTTACAACAATGTTATAATGTGCACATTAAATGTACACATTGGTATAATATTGTAAGCTGTAGTGCTATCATATACACACTGAATATACATACACGGGTATAGTGTAACATGCAGCAATGCTATAGTATGCACATTGAATGCATACATGGGTATAATACGCAGCAATACTATAACATGCAAACAGAATGTATACCTTGTTACAATATGCTGCAATGTTGTAATATACACATTGAATATGTATATACCAGTAGAATATGCTGCAATGCTGTAATATGCACATTGAATGTGCATACCAAGGTGTACTGTAATATGCTGCAGTGCTATAAAATGCACGTTGAATATGGGGTGGCCCTCCTATGGGGCAAAACTGAGATACTCCACCTTGAGCCTCATGTTCAAGCTTGTCCACAAATTCACCCCACCCTGCCTCAGGGAAGTTATATGCCTCAAACCAGCTCCATGCACACTTCGCTCTACCTCTCTTTCCCTTCTCATTATCTCCAAAATACGTCTTGCTATATCTAGATGCTCCTTTTCATATGCTGCTGTAACTGACTGGAACTCCCTCCCTCCATTCTCTCCTGCTCCTCCCTCTCACAGTTTCAGTCCCATCTGTCTGCCTTTCAGTCCTCTACAACCTGCTCCTGCTTTGGCTAAAGGGTGCCTACTCACATAGCCGGTTTTAGACACCAGCGAACCCTGCGGTTGCTGGGAGCCCCTCCTCCTGGGGGGCCTCCAACCAGAGAAGTTTACCTTATTCATTTTTAAACATTTTTTTTTGTCTTACTATATTTTTAAAACATCAGTAAAGGACTGAGCAGAGCCTTCTGGTTCTGCCATGAAATACCTCAACAAGCTATGATCCAGTCAACGGATGGGTAAGCAGCAATGGATGGGATTGGAAGAACAGCCCCAAGAACTGACACTGCTGTGTCCTCCTATACATTTTTCAAATACTACTGGTTATACTAAACCTATACATGGAAACAAAGAAATATAACATTTTCTGGCAGATAACTACTGCTTGGCCCACCTAGTCTGCTCATTTTTTCTCTGCCCATAGTATCAACGAAAATAAAATCTTGCACTTATGGGCTACAGTAAAACACATGGGCTAAAGGTGGGCCAAGGTAGAGGGGCCCCATGACTTCACTAATTCTGCTGGAGGCCCCCCAAAACCCTAAAGCCGGCCCTGCCTACTCATGCACCTAGCATACTAGGAAACTGCTGTGTGTGGGATTCTCTGGTCCCAGCCACTCCCATGTATATTACTAGTATGTTTACTATGAAGTTTCGTACTATAACTGCTCTGTATATAGCCCATCAAGCACTCAATTTCATGTATCGTTTGTCAAATCTGTTGTCAATTGTTTGTGTACTTGTGACATTTTGTCTTGACATGTACTCTGCCAAATGACATCCCTGTAACATGAGAACTGTATTGCTTGTTGCATTTATACCTTTGTGCTTAACTGTCATCCCTGGGTCAACCCTGAAAATGGGACTGTAATTGTCTCAGTGGACTTACCCGGTTACCAAAACTCAAATAAATAAATACAAAGGCATACTGTAATATGTTGCAGTGCTATAATATGCACATTGAATATGTATGCAAAGGCGTACTGTAATATGCTGCAGTGCTATAATGTGCACATTGAATATGTATGCAAAGGCATACTGTAATATGCTGCAGTGCTATAATGTGCACATTGAATATGTATACAAAGGCGTACCATAATATGCTGCAGTGCTTCAATGTGCGCATTGAATATGCATACAAAGGCGTACTGTCATATGCTGCAGTGCTATAATGTGCGCATTGAATATGTATACAAAGGCGTACTGTGATACGCTGCAGTGCTATAATGTGCGCATTGAATATGTATACAAAGGCGTACTGTGATATGATATGCTGCAGTGCTACAATATGCACATTGAATATGTATACAAAGGCATACTGTAATATGCTGCAGTGCTACAATCTGCGCATTGAATATGTTATACACATGGCGTACTGTAATATGCTGCAGTGCTAATATGTACGCAATGAATATGTATACAAAGGCGTACTGTAATACGCTGCAGTGCTACAATGTGCACATTGAATATGTATACAAAGGCATACCATAATACGCTGCAGTACTACAATGTGCACATTGAATATGTATACAAAGGCATACCGTAATACGTTGTAGTGCTATATGTGCACATTGAATATGTATGCAAAGGCGTACTGTAATATGCTGCAGTGCTACAATGTGCACATTGAATATGTATACAAAGGCATACTGTAATCGTATACAAAGACATACTGTAATATGCTGCAGTGCTATAATGTGCACATTGAATGCCTACACAGGTATACTGTAATATGCTGCAGTGCTATATGTGCACATTGAATGCCTACACAGGTATACTGTAATATGCTGCAGTGCTATAATATGCGCATTGAATGCCTACACAGGTATACTCTGCAGCAATACTGTAATATGCTGCAGTGCTATAATATGCGCAGTGAAGGCCTACACAGGTATACTCTGCAGCAATACTGTAATATGCAGTTTGAAGGTTCCGTGTTACAACGGTGGGAAAACAAACAGCTACTACGAAAAGAGTGACTGCAAAATAACGCACACTAATACACCAACTGCACACAACAGTGATCGCTACAAATCACAAAAACATTGCTGCTCTGACTTGCCCCCCCACACCTGCCCTTAAAATAAACAATCATCTCCAAGTTGGCTGCAACTTGGGGAAGGGAAGAAACTTAGGAGGGTGAGGGATTTTCTCAGTGGGAAGCATCCTGGGAAGGGGGAGCAAGCCAGGAGAGGGGGCAACTTCATATTCCAGCTCCAGGGGGGATGACAGAACTGGGGTGGGGGGAGAGACGCGAACCACAGCACAACACCTAACAAAAAAAACAGGTTGAGCAAACCTAACACACACAGCCAATGACTAACCATTCAGCTACACTGGCAGCTTGATGGCTTACCACACAGCAGCAGCCTGTTTAACTACTGAGCACACAACAGCCAGCAAACTACATCCCTTTCTTCCAGTACTACCTTGCTGACAAAACAACTCGCTACAAAAACCATGTTGTAAGAGACAGTCGCTCTCGTTCACTTGCTCTTATTGACGCGCCCATATCGATGCTGTTTTGGTATACATACATGGGTATAATATGCTGCAATACCTTAAAAGACACATTGAATATGCATACATGCATATAATATGCTGCAATACCTTAAAAGACACATTGAATATGCATACATGCATATAATATGCTGCAATACCTTAAAAGACACATTGAATATGCATACATGCATATAATATGCTGCGGTGCTACAATATACACACTGAATACCTACTGGGGTACAATATGGCTGAAATGCTGTGATCTGTTCATCAAAGCAAACACAAGTGCTTCCTTCCCAGCACAGAGATGTAAGTGCAGCTAACTGCAGCGGTCTCGGGGGACTGTTTAAATATGCAATGTACGGTTGGTTTGCTTGTTGCAGGTGCCTCTCAGATTGTGAAATGAAGATGTTGCATGCATTTCAAAATGTTGATTCTATGAACATAACTGTGTGCCTCTTGGAAAGGGAAGAAAACATATGAAACCTTCCTAGGTCTGTTTTCAGTATGTGTAGCAGTATTACCTCCTGTGGTGTATTTGCCACCCAGTCAGACCTAAGCCTCAGAAAGTAACAAACAGAAAACAGATGATACTGAACCTCTTCGCAGCAAGGAAAGGCCAAAACACTACAAGACATACCTGTAAATAATGACCTTTGGGTGGGAAATATGAAACTGACAAAAATGTAAATTATTAGAAAGAAAGAAATGAATCTCCATAATTATTCTGTATGTAGTGCACATGACCTGCTGACAAAGGCAGAGTTATTTTTAAAAAGCTAGGAGTCAGCACAATGATCGTCCACAGCTTGCGCTGCCCAGGATAAATCAGATCCGGAAGCACTTATCAAATGTAATGGAGTTAATGACACTTCAGCATGGGACATTAGACACTGGGTGCCCTGCTGTGCTCACTCCCTCTTCCCTTCAAAAGCTCTCTAGGAATCAGCTTTCACTCACACTCACTTACTGGAAAAGATGAAACCTTGTCAAAGGGTAGTTCATGGGTATTATTTTGCTTTTCTCCTTAAACCCAAATGCCATATTATTTACTTTATTTATTATTTAGCTAGTTTGGACCTGATTTTTGCAACTGTCTCTGAAACAATTCCACCCATAAGTTTCATTTCTCTTTGTCCTACTGTCCGCAGCACCCTCTATTGTGTCAGGCACATCCCAAAAGTCAGATCGCACCCCCCCCCCCGGTCATTTTTTGCTGCAGTTTAACAATGTTTGCGGTCTGCTTTATTGATTGATCTTCGCTCCAGACCCTGGTTTAGGCTGAGCCACACACCTGATATGAACCTTGCCCTTCCTGAATTTTGTGACACTTTGTCAGAAATCTGCAGACACCATGTCTCCGTTCCCAGAGTGCAGGCAATTGGCTTTAATGCTCCCCAGCCAGCACCGAAAGAAGAAGATGCGCCAGGACTGCACAGTAAGGTGGGAGAGCTGCAGCAGAGTTGGACAGGAGAGAGCTACAATTGAGATGCACAAGCAGGCAGACAGACAAGCAGCACAGGTGGGTGGCAGCGGAGCCACAACTAGGGTGCACAGGTGGATGGGAGGAGCTGTAACTGGAATGCACAGGTGGGTGGGAGGAGCTGCAACTGAGATGCACAGGTGGGTTGGAAGCACTGCATTTGGAATGCACAAGTGGGTGGGAGAAAAGCTGAAACTGGGATGCAGAGGTGGGTTGGAAGTGCTGCATTTAGGATGCACTGATGGGCAGGAGAACAGCCAAAACTAGGATGCAAAGGCAGGCAGGAGAAATAAATGCAACTGGGATGCACAGGTGGGCAGAAGAGGAGCCACAACTGGATTGTACAGGTGGGTGAAAGAGGAGCCGCAAATGTGATGCACTGGTGATGGGACAGGAGCTGCAGCTGGCATGACATGCTTGGCTCCCAGAAGACCCACCACCATATGTTCATTACAGTGACACAGGCCAAATACTGCCCAACACCATGACACATTAAGCCCTGAGCAGACCCACCACCCCCACCATATATACATTACACTGGCACATGCCAAATACTGCCCCAGCACCGTGACACACCTCGGCTCTGAACAGACCCACTACCCCCACCATATATACATTACACTGACAGATGCCAGATACTGCCCAACACCATGACACACCTCGGCTCTGAACAGACCCACTGCCACCACCATATATACATTACACTGGCACATGCCAAATACTGCCGCAGCACTATGACATGCCTCGGCTCTGAACAGACCCACTACCACCATATATTCATTACACTGACAGATACCAGATACTGCCCAACACCATGACACATTCAGCTCCCAGCAGACCCACTGCCACCACCATATATACATTACACTGAAAGATGGCAAATACTGCCCCAGCACTATGATACGCCTAGGCTTCTGGCAGATCCACAACCCCTACCATATACCCCTACTGCCCATCCCTCCCGCTTCGATCCACAAATGAGGGATTGCTAGAGAGTCCCAGGGTGCACTTAAAGACATCTGGTGCTCAATCTTTTGCTTATGCAGCTCCTACCCTGTGGAATTCTCTAACTCATTGGGTGACAGAGTGCCAGACAATCTAAAGTTTTAAGCCAGCCCTAAAAATGTGTTTATTCTTACAAGCATTCCCTGCCAGTTGATTTAATAAAGGCCTTTGTTGCTCGGATTTTATGTATTACTGCTATCTTTGCTTGGATTATATAAGACTGTTGTTGTTTTATTTGTGACTATTTCTGTACAGCACCTTGGTTTGGAAAGGCGCTTTATAAACAAAGTTGTTATTATTATTACACTGACAGATGCAAAATATCGCCCATCATCATGCAACGTCTCAGCTCCAAGCAGACCCACCACCACCATATATACATTACACTGGTGTAACCCCCCTACAAATGGGGGTTCCCGAAAAGTCTTCCTTGAGCTTGCCTAAATGCTCACTGCCAGGCTGGTGTCCTGCGTTTTAGCAGTTTAAATGTATTGCCAGAGAGTGCCTGTATAGCCTCTGTGTACTGACTCTTTAAGAGCTGCCTGGATTGCAGTCTTAATTAATCTAAAAGGGAGCTCTGTTAGAAGATGTACTTATTTGCTGATCATTTGTTAGAGTAGTAATAATATTGCAGTTTGTTCTAACCTGCCTTCTTTGCAGCAAGGACTGTTCTGTTTATCTCCACCAACTTGGCCCGGGACTGTCAGAATGTGCCAATCAGTACTGCTGGGACTCTAAAATGGAGCCTGCCTACAGGGGCTTGGTGGGGTCAAAACTTGTAGGAATTGTAGTTTTTGCATTTTGGAGCCTAAAATAACCTGGAGGGGGAGCCCTTGTTGTGACTGACAGACAGATCAGCCAACCGAACCTTTTGGATCTTGAGGAAATTCTCAAGCTGCTTGCAGTTAGTTTCAGTTCTGAGTTGGGAAGTGAAGAGATAACAACTTGAATGATTCAAGCAGCAGCCCTGGCATTGATTTGAGCAGGAGAACTGTGGAAAGGCCTCAGTTTTGGCCTGCATGCCTGCCTGCTGTCCCTGAGAGGGAATGTGTGCCTTTTTCGGACTGAATCCGAACTTGGAGAGCGCAGTAAGCCACTGAATTGTGACCAGGCTCCTACCTGAAGAAGACCGAAGATTTGTTGAATGCGATCGGCCTGTCTGGATTTCAGCCACCTCTGAACTTCTGGATTGTGCAGAGACTCTGTAATTGCGACCGGAGAGCCTTTTTCCTGGTACAGTGGAATTTTCTTACATGTGAATGTATTGTGTGCTTATAGTGGTTCGTGATTTGGTTCCACACTGTGGTTTGAATTGTGTTCTGCTTGCTGGAAGCTGCATTAGAATTTCCTTACATGTAAATGTGCTATGTGCTGCTAGTGGATCACGATTTGGTTCCCCACTGTGGTTTGAACTGTATTCTGCATGCTGAAAGCTGCATCCAGCCCCACGGACAGAATCCAAAATCATCTTCACTGGGCCTGGGCCTTGCCACACTGGCCCAGACTGACTACCCGCTGCACAGAGAAAGCCATCAATGAGAGACATGCCTGGGGAACAGCCCCCTGCTCAACACTTGAACAGGAACGAAACTTCGGGGATTCGTGTGGACCCCGCTTCTCCGGGAACTCCAGCTCAACAACCTGCAGTCTCGATTTCGTCCTGCCTGTGTCCAGTATTGGGTATCGTGAGTAAACATCAAGGTAGCTCCCTGCAACAACAGCTAAATCTAAAGTGTTGTCATCTGATTGTCTGGCTATTTTTTTCTTTCACGAACTGAGCCCTCCGGCTCCGGATTACAAATAGTGTGTATTGTGCATGTTGGTTTCTTCCATCACAGGGCCCCAACCAGCTGCAACGTTCCTGGCTAGCCCATTGTCTCCCTACCTGGGTACCCAGAGGTGTGACTGCATGGGGACTTAAAGCACATGTATAACTGTTTGATTAATATAGCCTTTAAGCCAATCAACCTGATTACTCCCCTTTCTTGTTCAAGTCCCCTGAATAAATCAGATCTGACTGTTTTGCTGCATTTAACCTGACTGTGGTTCCAGTTTGTGCCAAGAGTACTGTACTCTTGCTATTTACTGTGCATAACCTTGTTTTACAGGGGGTCCCCAGGGTCGAGCCAGAGGAACCAGCCATGGTGGTAAGTGCAAACCGTGTGGGTACTGGTATGGTGTACAAGGGGTACTGTGAAAGTGATTACTGTATATTGCTCAGGCCTCTAGAAGGTAAAGAGGGGGTTACAGTGTCCCGAAGGGCTGTGCCATGGGTTAGTTTGACCACTACCAACCCTGAACTCCGGGTGGAGGCACCTGTTTCAGAACTCAGGCCCCTTAACCTGCCACTAGCTGCGCAGGCAGGGGTTGTAGCCCTTGGGATAGCGCCATAAAGGGGTTACAATGGCACATGTCAAATACTGCCCCAGCACCGTGACATGCCTTGGCTCTGAGCAGACCCACTACCCCCACCACGACCATATATACATTATTGTATAATACCTTGTGTTCCAACTGTTGCACAATCTTACAATGTTGTATTGTTTGTACTACCCGCATACTACTGTAACTGATCATCCTTCACAACTCTATGTAACCCCTCCCCTCAGGATGCACTGTGAGACGAGCAACTTGTTGTTCAGTGTGTCCTCCGGGTGAAACATTTCAATAAATAAATAAATAAATAAAACACTGGCACATGCCAAATACTGCCCAGCACTGTGACATGCCTCGGCTCCTAGCAGACCCACCCCCACCACGACCATATATACATTACACTGGCACATGCCAAATACTGCCCCAGCACTGTGACATGCCTCGGCTCCTGGCATTCCCACCACCCCCACCATATATACATTACACTGGAACATGCCAAATACTGCCCCAGCACTGTGACATGCCTCGGCTCCTGGCAGACCCACCACCACCATATATACATTACACTGGCACATGACAAATACTGCCCCAGCACTGTGCCATGCCTCGGCTCTGAGCAGACCCACCCCCACCACCATGTATACATTACACTGGCACATGCCAAATACTGCCCCCGCACTATGACACGCCTTGGCTCCTGGCAGACCCACCCCCACCACCATATATACATTACACTGGCACATGCCAAATACTGCCCCAACACTGTGACATGCCTCGCCCCTGAGCAGACCCACCCCCACCATATATACATTACACTGGCACATGCCAAATACTGCCCCAGCACTATGACATGCCTCGGCTCTGAGCAGACCCACCACCTCCACCATATATACATTACACTGGCACATGCCAAATACTGCCGCAGCACTATGACACTCCCAGGCTCCTGGCAGACCCACTACCCCCACCATATATACATTACACTGGCACATGCCAAATACTGCCCCAGCACTATGACACTCCTAGGCTCCTGGCAGACCCACCACCCCCCCCCACCACCATAAATTTATTACCCTGACATACACCAAATACCACCTAGCTTTGTTGCTGCAAGCCAATTCTCGTATCCAAGGAAAAATTATCTTTTGAAATTTTGGAAACATTCAAGCTTTGTCAGACAATACAGCAGATTACCATATCTTGCTATACTATAGCAGTAACATCATGAACAGCTGTCATATCTGAATAAAACAGAATAAAACAAAAAGATGACGTTTTAGTTCAACTTAAGAACAAATAATTTTATAATGTCCATGTTATAGTGCCATTGACAAGCACAGGACCTCTGTAGGTTGCCAACTCTTGTGTATGCTGTTTCTTATCTCATGCTTTATGTAATTCTGAAACTGTAGTTTTATTAAAACAAATCAATTGATCTTCCTATAGAATGTCAGGCCACATCTGTGAGCCGGGCAAGGCATGGTGCCATGGGGTGGGTATCAGGCAGGGGGCACCACTAGACAATGAGACCAGCTGTGCATTCCCTGAGTGCCTGAATGTGCTATGCACGCACCTGGACCCATGCCTTCCTGCACTCCACTGCTTGTGCGAAGCAGGGTATCCACTCTGGGACTCAGTATGGGCATCCGATTGGCTGCCTACCTGGGTCTGCTACTCCGCCCTGTCTCTCCTCCGCGATCCTGTGCCACCGGGGGGCGGGGGCAGGGCTGCGGACAGGTGGCTGGTAATAGTGCATACCGGCCTGTGCACACCTGTCCATGGGAATGGAAATACGTGGGTTGGGTATGCACCTCTCACATGTACTTTCAGCCTTTTTGTACATAGGGCCCATTATTAGTATTGTTAATAATTGCATTTTTAGGCAACCTCTTTTGCATTGTGTTGGTTCATGGATGGGACTGATCCTGTGGGGAGGTGGACAGGTTCTGCATCCCGGGGGGTTGTACTATACTTGATAACAGGCCCACTTGAACCTTTCTGTGCATGGAGACCCCGTGCAATTTAAATGTGGTCTTGGATATAACCCCCCCCCCATCAGCAGTTATAGACCCAGGTCCCACAATCTTATCTGAGCCCAGTAAGACAGGGGTAGTGACTGACACCCACTGGCAATCTGGTCATATTAATAAATGGGATTGTAAGATACCTGAAATGTTTTACCCCTGTACCCACCCCCCCAAAAAAACCAAAAGTCAAATCAGACTCCCTTTCACAGGGCTGGCCCATCGATGCAGCAGTAGTGGTGCCTCTCATGGTGCCGACATCCCGGATTCGGGAATGTGACTGGGTCATCGGGAGCTGGCCGGGGGGGGGAGGGGGAAGAATGATCATTCCAGAGGATGCTCTCATCCTCACTGCAGTACTGCCACCTGGTGACCACAGGTGGCAGTGCAGTCAAGGGCACCAGGGCACAGATAAATGCGGGCCAAACATTCAGCACAGCGGCACACTCAACATGCCTACACGCCTGTGGGGAAGGGGAGAAACAAAGGAAAAATTACCCCACTGCCTGAAGGACAGTGGACCCTGATGAAGCAAAGAGTACTGGTTTCGTACCCAGCAGTTAGCCACCTGACAAAGAAATGCAATCTGAAGGGATCTTCCCCTCTAACCTGCCTGTGGGGAGCACATCTGAAGCAGCATGGAGGTATGCAGCTGATGTGGGGACAGGGTCCAGCAAAGCCAGGAATGTAGGGATTGTAAAGGGAATTTGGGCAGTGGTTTGTGTAAGGGAGCATAAACAGAATAACAAAAAAAAAAAAAAGACTCCCCTTCACAGACAGCTTTCATTGGATAAATCTATTATATAACATGAACTTGGACAAAAGGGCATCCTTGCCTCTGGTTTGCAGCCCCACCTCCTTTCAAAAATGTAACTGAGAGATAAGTGATCCTCACAGGAGACTGTATGTATTCCTGACCCCCATGTCTTGGGATAGCAACCCCAGGAAATGAGGCAGATTACTTACTGCAATCCACAGGGAATATTACTAACCCTTTACTGCTCACTGCAGCATTGAACTTTGTGTTTTAAACCAAGCCCTCTCAGAACCAACATTAGTGTCAAGTCTATGTTCCTTCACCATTTCTTCAGTTCAGTGTGCTACTGTATCTCTTACCAACATCAGGACAGCAAACCGGGCATTACAGATGGCTGCTCAGTCCGTCTGCTCCTCACAGCAACCTTACAAAGTAATTTTCTACTTGTGGCTGTGAGCAGCTAGTTAGTCAACACTAGTTTTTCTAATACCCTAAGAGCACACTTACAGAAGTCTAACCACATGGCCGTTGTGAAGTTGAACACCAGTTCACACTGGTACTTGGCATTTAATGGACAAGTTGGGTCACTTGTGTCTGTGGGGACTGGATAGATAGACAACAGAGCTGAACATCAAAGCAGGCCCCTGTGTTCCTTCGCACGTCATAATCTAAGGCCCACTCCTAATAACAATGTAGGACTCTGCCACTTGGGATGGGTCTTAGCATGGTTACCGTAGTAACAGAATTAGTACTGGGATAGTAACTGCTCCCACAGCTAATTAAGGTAATAATAGTCACACCACAGCTGCTCTTGGAGTTCAAGAACCTATTTAAACTCATCCAGAGCCTCTCATTTTCCATCCATTTTAAACTGTCTGTTTTGCTTACCAGGATGCCTGGAATGGGGCCCTTTGCAATCTGTGCAACTGTTGAACAAAAGCTATACATACTGCTGTCTCCAAGGAAAGGCTCCACACCGCAACAGTCAGTTGAACTAATCTTGGGGGGAGAGGATGCAGCACCAGAACAGTCAATTGTACTACCCTGGGGGGGGATGCAGCACCACAACAGTCAGTTGTACTTCCCTTGAGGGAGGAGGGAGAGAGGGATGCAGCACTGCAACAGTCAATTGTACTACCCTGGGGGGATGCAGCACCACAACAGTCAGTTGTACTACCCTTGGGGGAGGAGGGAGAGAGGGATGCAGCACTGCAACAGTCAATTGTACTACCCTGGGGGATGCAGCACCACAACAGTCAGTTGTACTACCCTTGGGGGAGGAGGGAGAGAGGGATGCAGCACTGCAACAGTCAGTTGTACTACCCTGGGGAGGGGTGAGAATGCAGCATAGCAACAGTCAGTTGTACTGCCCTGGGGGGGATGCAGCACCACAACAGTCAGTTGTACTTCCCTTGAGGGAGGAGGGAGAGAGGGATGCAGCACTGCAACAGTCAATTGTACTACCCTGGGGGGATGCAGCACCACAACAGTCAGTTGTACTACCCTTGGGGGAGGAGGGAGAGAGGGATGCAGCACTGCAACAGTCAATTGTACTACCCTGGGGGGGGGGATGCAGCACCACAACAGTCAGTTGTACTACCCTTGGGGGAGGAGGGAGAGAGGGATGCAGCACTGCAACAGTCAGTTGTACTACCCTGGGGAGGGGTGAGAATGCAGCATAGCAACAGTCAGTTGTACTGCCCTGGGGTTGGGGGATACAGCACCACAACAGTCAGTTGTACTACCCTTGGTGGAAGGAGGGAAGGATGCAGCACCAAAACAGTCAGTTGTACTATCCTGGGGAGGGATACAGCACAACAGTCAGTTGTACTACCCGGGGGGGGGGATACAGCACTGCAACAGTCAATTGTACTATCCGGGGGGGGGATGCAGCACCACAACAGTCAGTTGTACTACCCCTGTGGGGAGAAGGGAAGGATACAGCACCGCAACAGTCAGTTGTACTACCGCAACAGTCAGTTGTACTACCCTGGGGTTGGGGATGCAGCACCACAACAGTCAGTTGTACTACCCTTGGGGGGAGGAGGGAAGGATGCAGCAGCGCAACAGTCAGTTGTACTACCCTTGTGGGGAATGCAGCACTGCAACAGTCAGTTGTACTACCCTGGGGGGGATGCAACACCGCAACAGTCAGTTGTACTACCCTGTGGGGGATGCAGCACCACAATAGTGAGGTGTACTATCTTGGGGAGAGATGCAGCACCACAACAGTCAGTCATACTACCCTGGGGGGGGGGGATTCAGCACCGCAACAGTCAGTTGTACTACTCTCATGAGTGGAGGGATGCAGTACCACAACAGTCAGTTGTACTACCCTCACGAGGGGAGGGATGCATCACCACAACGGTAAGTTGTTCTACCCTAGGGGGGAGGGGGATGCAGCACTGCAACAGTCAGTTGTACTACTCTCATGAGGGGAGGGATGCAGTACCACAACAGTCAGTTGTACTACATGGGGGGGGTGTGGGGGATGCAGGACCCCAACAATCAGTTGTACAATGCTTCTTGGGGGGGGCAAACAGCACCACACCAATAAATTGTACTACCCTGGTGGGGAGGAGGGAAGCAAGACCAAAACAGTCAGCAATAATATTACTCTGGTGGATGAGTGGGGTGAAGGACAGGAAAGCATGACCCCAACAGTCAGCAATACTACCCCAGTGGGTGCAGGAAAGTGCATGAAAGCAGCACTACTACAGTCAGTAATATTACCCCAGATGGGGTTGATAGGAGGAAAGCAGCACCACAACAATCAATAATACTATCCCAGTGGGGGGGGGAAGCTGGACAGCAAAAGTCAGTAATATTGCCCCATGGTGAGAGAAAAGCAGGGCAACAACAGTCAGCAACACTACCCCAGTGGGGGTGGGAGGAAAACAGCACTGTAACAGTTAGTAACACTACCCCAGTGGGGGTGGGTGGGAGAGAAGGAGCACAACAGTCAGTAATACTACCCAAGTGGGGTTAGTGGAGGGGAGGAAAGGAAAGCAGCACCACAAGTTAGTAATACTACTGTGGTGGTGGTGTTGAGTAAAGTAGGATTAGAACAATCAATAGTACTACTTTTAGCTGGCCCTGTGGCGCTGAGGGTTGAGGCGCTGGGCGCAGCACCTCGCACTACATCGGCGACCCGGGTTAGGGAGCCAGCCCAGGTGCTGGGGGTCGGCAGGGGAGGGAGATGGATCGAGTGTCCATAAGACTGCTCTTTTCTCCTGGGGAGGGATCCAGTCATCTTCCCAGCGCAGTAGTGACCCCCGGTGAAGACTGGGGATACTACCTGCATAGGAACAAGTGTCAGGGATGAACGCAGTGGGCATCTACCGGGGTAGCCTCCGTGCTGATGCCATTGCATGACTGTGCTGGGGGGGGCAGCAATAAAAAGGCCTTCTAGACCACCGGTGAGATGATGGTGGCCCCAGGGGAACAGCCACATCCCAATTGCTAGCCCAGATGCGCCCAGATCTCTCTCCATGGCTAACCCGTTGGCCGCAGGTAAGGCACCTCATACTTAAGGAGTTGACCACCAGGGGAGGGCAGAACCAGCCCTGGAGGTGATACTGCGGATCATGCCTGCCTGGGGTCATTCAGGGGGAGGAGATCCTGGGAGATGCGGGGAGTTCAGCCTGGGAGTTAGGGCTGTATCTGAGTGGGCACTCCTGAAGGATGCCCGGTGGTCCAGGAGTATAAATAGAATTAAAAAAATAAAAAATAAAAATAGTACTACTTTTGGTGTGGAGGCAGGAGATAGGACTACAACAGTCAGTAATACTGCTGAAATTAAAGAGGATCTAATGAGGCTGCAGAAATGGTCAGGGGTTTGGCCATTGAAATTCAATGCCAAGAAGTGCATGGTAATGCACATGGGGCAAGAAAGGAGGGGGTGCTAAATAGATACTTCTGCTCGGTCTTCACGGTAGAGGGAGAAGACAGGGGACCAGACCTAGAGGGGAAGGGAAGGGGGGACATTGGGTTGGATCCCTAGCCCAATCAGTGAGGACAGGCTATGGGAAGAACTGGGTAAGTTGAGGATAGACAAGGCTATGGGTCTGGACGCCCTGCATCCTAGGGTGCTCTGGGAGCTAAGAGAAGAACTGGCAGCACCACTGGCAAGGTTATTTAACTTGTCTTTAGACACAGGGAACATTCCAGAGGACTGGAAGAGAGCAGACATAGTGCCACTTCATAAAAGTGGCAGCAGGGAGGAGGCTGCCAGTTATCGTCCAGTCAGCCTCACATCAGTGGTGGGTAAGGTGATGGAGGCGATCTTGAAGGAAATGTTGGTTAGGTACTTGGAGGATAGCGGGCTGCAGAACATCCATCAACATGGCTTCATGTGGGAGAGGTCATGTCAGATGAACCTGATCGAGTTCTTCAATGGGGTGATGAGGGTAGTTGATCGTGGGGGGGGGCAGTGGGCGTGGCCTATATGGACTTCAGGAAGCCCTTCAACACTGTGCCCCACAGAAGGCTGGTAAATAAACTGGAGAGCTTGGGGGTGGGACAGAAAATGACAAGGTGGGTGGAGAATGGGCTGATGGGTAGAAGCCAGAGGGTGGTGGTAAGTGGGGTGCAATCAGGGGAGTTGGGGATGATGAATGGGGTCCCACAGGGGTCAGGGCTGGGGCCCATCCTGTTCAATATCTACATCAGTGACATAGCGAAGGGACTAGAGGGGAAGGTCTGCCTTTTTGCAGATGATATGAAGATCTGCAACAGGGTGGATACCCCAGAGGGAAGTGAAGCTATGAGGGAGGACCTAAGGTTGCTGGAGGGGTGGTCGGAAACATGGCAACTAAAATTCAACACCAGGAAATGCACAGGATGCACATAGGGAGAAATAATCTACATGCAAAATACACAATGGCAGGGGAGGTAATGAAGTAATCTGAGCAGGAAAAGGACCTAGGAATCATAATCACAGACAAGTTTAAGGTAGGGACCTGATGCAGCAAGGCAGTGGCCAAAGCGAACAGAATACTGGCGTGCATAGGGAGAGGGATAACTAGTAGAAGGTAGTAGGTGTTGATGCTACTCTACCATTCCATGGTGAGGCTCCACCTGGAGTACAAGGTTCAGTTCTGGAGACCTCACCTACACAAAGACATACTAACATACTAAATTGCCAGCAGAATAGGTCCAGTGGTCTATGAAGTCTGTTCGAGTGACAGCCTACAGTCCACTCACTGTGGCCGCCCCCCTCTTCCTTTGTGACCCCCTGTGGACCCTGTACATACCCCACTCCCCCCACCTGGACTACACCCCTATGTCTGTCCCACCCTCTCTTGAATCCTCCCACTGCCTCCATCCCCACCAACTCCAATGGCAATGAGTTCCAGGGTGCCACCACCCTCTCAGTGAAGTAGTGACGCCTTGTCTCCCCCTTAAACCTCTCCCCCGCCAATCTCAGGCTATGTCCCCTCATGGCTTTGTCCCTCCTCAACTGGAGCAGCCCATCAGAGCTGACCCAGTTAATCCCCTTCAAATATTTAAAGACCTCTATCACATTCCCCCATCCCTCCTCTCCTCCAGAGAGTACATATTCAAATCCCATAGTCTCTCCTCATAGGACAGGTCCCTCAGTCCAGGAGTCATTCTTGATGCCCTCCTCTGAAGCCTCTCAAGAAGGGCTACATCCTCTCTGAAGTTTGGGCAGCAAAGCTGCACAGAATACTTCAGGTGTGGCCAAACCAGGCAGGTGTACAGGGGCAGTAGGCCCACTCTCTTCCTTGATGTTATCCCTCTGGCTGTGCATCCCAGCATCCTATTCGCCTTCACAGCTACCCTCCTACACTGCTCAGAATTATTCATTTTGGCATCTATTGCCACCCTGAGATCCTTTTCTTCCCTGGAGACCACCAGCTTTAACCCTCCTAGACTGTAGTCGTACCCGGGGTTCCTGGCCCCCAACTGGAGTACACTGCACTTCTTGGCATTGAACTTCAGCTGCCAAGTGTACAACCACCATTCAAGTGTCTCCAAGTCCTCTTGCAGCATCCTACTCCCCTCCTCGTCTACTGCTGCTCCCAGTCTGGAGTCATCTGCGAATAGACTCAGCCTGCTCCTTACTCCAACCCCGATGTCTGAGATGAACGCATTAAATAGGACTGGCCCCAACACCGATCCCTGGGGCACCCACTAACAATCCTTCCGGGAGACGAGACCTCCTCCCCAACCACCAACCTCTGATATTATCCGTTAACCAATTCCCAATTTGCCCTAGTAACTTCTCCCCTAATCCTAAACTCCTCAGCTTCACCAACAATCTACGGTGTGGCACCATAGAAACATAGTTGATGACAGATAAGGACCGTAAGACCCATCCAGTCTGCCCATTTTTTCTACCTTATGAATGTGCCATCGACCTTTACTCTGTCAATGGCCTATCTATTCATACTCATCTGTATTGCTTCCTTATGCCTATCCCATGCCTGTTTGAAGCCCTGCACTGTATTCATATCCGCCACTTCCCGAGGTAGGCTGTTCCATGCATCCACCACCCTTTCTATGAAAAAGGACTTCCTCACATTACCCCTTAATCAGCCTCCCTCTGATCTCATGCTGTGTCCTCTTGTCCTGATATTTTTCTTATATTGCAACATGTTAGACTCTTTCACCATGTTAATGCCCTTAAGATGTTTGAATGTTTCAATCATATCACCTCTCTCCCTCCTTTGCTCTAGGGTATACATATTGAGCTCCATTAATCTGTTCTCATATGTTTTCTCATGCAGTCCCTGCACCATTTTGGTTGCCCTTCTCTGGACTGCCTCCATTTTTGTTAATGTCCTTTTTCAGGTGCAACCTCCAGTACTGCACGTAGTACTCCAGATGGGGCCTAACCAGTGTCTTGTAAAGAGGGATTATTACCTCCCTCTTATGACTTGCGATACCCCTACTAATACACCCCAACATCCCTCTAGCCTTACCTACTGCTTTAGTGGTCTGTTTGGATGATTTCTGTGATGATGATGCCCAAGTCTCTTTCTTCCCTTGTGATTGCCAACAACTCACCTCCCAACCTATAGGTAACCTCAGGGTTTCTCTTCCCTATGTGCATGATCTTGCACTTCTTTGCGTTAAACCCCAGTTGCCACTCTTTGGACCATTTTGCCATTTTGTCAGTGCACCGAGTCAAAAGCCTTACTCAAGTCCAGGTACAGGACCTCCACCGGCTTCCCCTGGTCTAGAGACCTTGTGATCTAGTCATAGAATTCAACCAGATTCACTTGACACAATCTTCCCTGGATGAACCCATGCTGTTGTTCATCTTGGAGACCATGGGCCTCCAGGAACTCCACCATCCTTTCCTTTAAGATGGTTTCTAGCGGCTTCTCCACCATGGATGTCAGGCTAACTGGTCTGTAGTTTCCCAGGTCCTCCCATGGACTGCCCTTGTGGAGCGGCATGTCATGTGCCTCCCTCCAGTCACAGGGAACCCATCCAGTTTGCAGGTAGGAGTTGAATACGTCCATCAGTGTTGCAGCCAGGACATTCACCAGTTCTCTCAATATCCTGGGGTGAATTCCATCTGGACCCAGAGCCTTATCACATCTCAGGGACTTTCAAGCCTCTCTCACCTTCCTCATTGGTATCTCCCCATCTGTGAGTGCCTCCCCTGCCCACTCCTGCATTCCACCTATCCCCTGTGGAGATGGTTCCTTCCCCTCCTTCATAAAGACCAAGCAGAAGTACTCATTGAGTACTTCCACTTGCTTCACTGCTTCCTCTGCCCACCCCTCCTCTTTTTTTAACTTGTCAGTCTGCCCCCCCTTATTGCTTTCCTCTCCTCCCTGATAAACCTGAAAAAACTCTTCTCCCTTTGCTTGATCCCCTGTGCCAAATGCAATTCCTTCTCCGCCTTGGCTGCTGTCACCACCCTACCAGTCTGTCTGGACAGCCTCTGGTACTCTTCCCAGTCCACCTCCCTTCTCGACTGCTTGAATCTATGGAAGGCCAGCCTTTTTTCTCTCACCACCTCCTGCACGTCCCTGGTCCACCAGCTGGGTTTTCTAGCCCTAGCATTCTTGTGGATGACCCTAGTGCAGACTTTAGTGGCCTCCAGAAGAGCCCCCTTTATTATTTCCTTCTTGCTGTCCATGTCCATGCCTGGACTAATCCCTCCTAGGTGCCTCTCCAGGACTGCCGCCATGCCCACAAAATCCACCCCCCTGAATCCACCATCGTTGTCTTCGTATGATTCCCAATCCTGCCCAGGTCTAGGAAGAACCAAACTGTGGCATGATCACTACTCGCCAGAGGGTCTTCCACAACCAAATCCTTAACCACGTCCCCATCCGTCAGTACCAAGTCCAGAATACATCCCTCTCTGGTTGGTTCCCCCACCAGCTGAGATAAGAATGTATCTTGGAAGGCATCCAGAAGGTGCTGCTCCCCTGCCCCTGACAATGCCATGGTCTCCAATCAACCCCAGGCATGTTCAGATCCTCCAACACTACTGTCTTGCCATAGAAAAAGTACAGAGAAGGGGCACAAAAATGGTGCATGGGCTAAAGGAGAAGCCATGTGAAGAGAGGCTGTGGGTGTTGGATCTGTACCCACTGGAGACCAGAAGGGAGAGGGGGGATATGATGGAAACATTCAAGTATGTGAAGGGGACACAAAGATCTGCAATAGGGTTGATACACAAGATGGGGGGTAAAGGATGAGAAGGGACTTGGCAAGGTTGGAGGAATAGTCAGAAGTATGGCAGCTTAGATTCAGTGCAAGTAAGTGGAAAGTAATGCACCTGGGAAACAAAAACCCAGGGGAAGAGTACACAATGGGGTGGGAGGTAGTAACAACCAACAAAAATGGAAAGGGACCTGGGGTAGTCATATCAGATGACCTAAAGGTAGGCAAGCAATGTGAGAAGGCAGTAAGCAGGGCTGGTGGGATACTGGGATGTATAGGGAGAAGCATCACCTGTAGAAAACAGGAAGTTGTTATCCCTCTGTACAGACAGTTGGTGAGACGCCATTTGGAGTACTGCGTGCAGTTCTGGAGACCCCATCTCCACAAGGACATAGACAGGGTGGAGGCAGTCTAGAGGAGGGCAACTAAAATGGTGCAAGGTCTGCAACAGAAGCCATATGAAGATGGACTAAGGGAGCTTAATATGTATACCCTTGAGGAAAGGAGGGAGAGCGGGGCATGATAGAAACTTTTAAGTACCTCAAGGGAATCAACAAAGTCCAAGAGGATAGCATCTTTCAGAAAAAGAGATGTGCAAGAACAAGGGGACACAATTTGAATATAGAGGGGGGACGGCTCAGGGGTACTGTGAGGAAGTATTTTTTCACAGAGAGGGTGGTGGACACATGGAGCGGCCTTCCTGAGGAGGTCATGGGGTCAAAAACAGTGGGGTAATTCAAGAATGCATGGGACAGACATAAGGAAATTCTTGTAGGGGGTATGAAGAAGTAGGCTGTTGGTTAACTAGGAACTGTAGCTTATCCAATAGGTAGGGAAATGGGCAGACTAGGTGGGTCAAGCAGTCCTTATCTGCCATAAAAGTCTATATTTTTATGTTTCTATGGATCAGTGGGGTGGCTTATTCACAGGGATGGTAGGCACTAAAACTAGAGAGCATAGACTGAGGGTGGAGAGGGGTAGGTTTAAGGGGGATGTGAGGGGGGGCATTACTTTACTGAGAGGGTGGTGGCACCCTGGAACAGTCTGCTGGTGAGGTGGTAGAGGCTGGAACACTGGAGGGATTCAAGAGGGTGTGGGACAACCACAAGGGGCTGTCTAGGGTAGAGGGGGGAATCTAAGGAGGAGGGGCATGTAAAGAGAATGGAATGGGCAGACTTAATGGGCCAAGTAGGTCCTTTTCTGCTGACACATATCTATGAATCTAAGAAATCCAAGGATTGAGAGGTATGTGAGGGACGTTCCACCTAATGTGGAAAAGTCTATGTGAGGTATGTCCCCCACTAATGTGGGACAGTTGAAGGGTATGTGAGGGATACCACGCCTAAAGTGAGATGGTCAAGAGGTACTGTATGTGAGGGATGTCCCCCCTATGTGAGACAGTTGAGAGACATATGAAGGATGTCCCTCTTAATGTGGGACTACTGAGAGGTATGGGAGGGATGCCCCCCTAATGTGGGACAATTGAGAGATATGTGAGGGATATCTCTCCTAATCTGCAACAGTTGATGGGTATGTGAGGGATGTCTCTCCTAATGTTTGACACTTGAGAAGTATGTGAAGATGTCCCCATAGTGAGGGACAAATGATAGGTATGTGAGGGGTGTCTCCTTATATGGGACAGTTGAGAGATCTGTGAGGAGTTCTAGCCAGTAATGTATGATGGTTGAGAGGTATGTGAGGGACATTTCCCAAATGTAGGACATTTGAGAGTCATGTGAGGGATGTCCCCAATAATGTAGGACAGTCGAAAGGTATGTGAGGGATATATTTCCTAATGTAGGACAGTTAAGAGTTATGTGAGGGATGTCTCTCCTAATGTGGGACAGTTGAGAGATATGTGAAGGATATCTTTCCTAATGTGGGACAATTGAGTGGTATATGACAGATGTTTCTCCTAATGTAGGCCATTTGAAAGTTATGTGAGGGATGTCCCCTATAATGTGGGACAGTTGAGAGGTATGTGAGAGATGTCTCTCCTAATGTGGGACTGTTGAGAGATATGTGAGGAGTTTCCACCATTAGTATATGACAATTGAGAGTTAGGTAAGGGACGTCCCCTTAATGTAGGACAGTTGAGAGTTATGTGAGGGATGTCTCCTGTAACGTGGGATAGTTGAGAGGAATGTAAGGGATGTCTCTCCTAATGTGGCACAGTTGAGCGGTATATGAGGGATGTCTCTCCTAATGTAGGACATTTGAAAATTATGTGAGGGATGTCCCCCATAACGGCAGACAGTTGAGAGGTATGTGAGGGATGTCTCTCCTAATATGGCACAGTTGAGAGGTATGTAGAGGGATTTCTCTCCTAATGTGGGACAGTTGAAAGGTATGTGAGGGATGTCTCTCTTAATGTGTTACAGCTGAGTGGTGTGTGAGGGATGTCTCTCCCAATGTGAGACTGTTGAGAGGAATGCACAGAGTTCTCATCACTAATCTATGATAGTTGAGAGGAATGTGAGGGACATCCCACCAGATGGGGGCAGTTGAGAAATATGTGAGGATGTCCCTCATAAATAACATGGGACTGCTGAGAGACATGTGAGGAGTTTCTACCTCTAGTACATGACAGTTGAGAGGAATGTGAGGGATGTTCCCCTAATGTAAGACAGTTGAGAGTTATGTAGGGATGTCCCCCTTAAGTAAGCAATCAGACACAATGGGGTGTACATGGAACAGATTTTACCACATGCTCAGTGGCATAATGAGGCACGAGGCCACAGGTCAAGTGGATTCAGCCCCTGGAAGTGCGGTAAAATCTGTTCCATGTATACCCCGGAGCGTTTTACTATGCTTATAAAATAGGCTCCTTTTTTTTCTTACTTTTTACAGTTGGAAAAAGCACCTTTATATGTAGAAACAATATATTTACTTGTGTGTATTTATGATAAAATAGTCCTTCCATCCACTGCAAATCATGTCATTGATTATGTCATTGTATTACTGCTGGACAAAGTTTGTCCTTTGCTGGCATCAAGATTCAAGGTATGGAATGTTTAGCATGGAATACACAGATTCAAAATTCTGCTCAGTGCCACTGGCAGAATGTTCCTCTCCTAACATAGTGTATACACACACACACACACACACACACACACACACACAAAACAAATGCAGCCAGAGACTCAATTATCTCATTGTTAGGGCAAGCAGAAGAGAGTTTCATGATGAGCAGGGAAAGATAGAAGGGGGATTTTTAATTGTCAGCAAAGAAACAGTTGTAATGAAAACTATAAACAATACTTGGGCCCAGATATTCAAAAGGGTTGCGCCATGCGCATCAGGGTTGCGCATGCGCAACTCCAAAAATGCGGCATTCTGCGATATTCAGAAGGGGCCAGTTGCGCCACCAAAAACATGCTGAGCAACAGCGTGAATGGAAATGGCATGCGCAACCAAGGGGCGGGTCTGCATAAAGTGCAATGCGACATCAACACTCTGCGCACGCGCAAGAGTGGCTCAGCCGGAAGTTGCGAGTAGCGGATTTGAGCCAAAATAAAGGCTCAAGGAAGCGGCGCAGAACCCTAGCAGGCCGCAAACTGGGAGAGAGAGAGAGACAGGAGCTGGAAGGGCAGAGGGACAGTGGGTCCAGGAGGACAGAGAGGCCAGTGGGGGTGCCGGTGCAGTGGAAGCAGCAGTGGGGGCAGCGGGGGTAACACAGGAACAGCGGCGGGGGCAGAAGCCAGGGAAATGGACAGTGCCAGCTTCCACATGGAAGCTGTAATGAGGGTGAGACACCATGCTGCAGGGGCGTGGCCGTGGAAGGGCCCATGTTGGTATGCCCCGACAGGCGGTATCGTGCCCGCATCAGCTTCGAGCTGTACACAGACATCGAGATTGTGGGCGACCACCTGAACAGGGCAATACTGAGATGGCTCTGCGAGCTGTGCAGTGATGTGATGCAGGCACCCTCACGACGGAGTCACGCTCTGTCCGTGGAGACCAAGGTGACAGCCTGCATGTGCCTGCTTGCCACGGGCACCTTCCAGAGGCCAACAGGGGACACCACAGGCGTTACACAGTCGGCCACGTCACGCATCCTCACCCAATTCCTCAGCGCACTGCTGCCTCATGCTGCGGAGTACATCCATTTCCCCAGCACCACGGCAGAGCGTACAACAAACATGCAGGAGTTCCACAGGGTAGCACGTATGCCTGGCGTGCTAGGGGCCATAGACTGCACCCATGTGGCCATTTGCATGCCACCTGGCCCCGACGGCCAGGCATATCGGAACCGAAAGGGGTTTTCCAGTGTCAACTGCCAGGTGGTGTGTGATGCCACTGGGCGCATTATAAATGTCTGTGCCAGACACCCTGGCGGAGCACATGATGCCTTCATATGGCACCAGTCTGCACTGTGCCATTGATTCAAGAGTGGGGACATCCCCACGGGTCATCTAGTGGGTGAGTACACATGTATGGAATGCAAACTCTGGGCAAGGGTGGAATGACACAGGTGCCATGGTAGTGGCACACAAGGATATGGGCAATATGGACCTGACATGACACAGATCTCCACTATCTCCACACAGGTGACTGCAGATACTCACTCCGTCCTGGCTGCTCACACTGCAGGCGCCCCACGACCCCAGCGCAGCTATGCTTCAATGAGGCACATGCCGCAACACGTAACATCATAGAGTGGGTGTTGGGATGCTCAAGCGCTTCCGATGTCTGGACACCTCCGCGGAGCTCTCACAGTACAGCCCCAAAAGGCCTGTGGGATATTCCTGGCCTGTTGCATCCTGCACAACATGGCCAAAGACCATGGGATAGCCGTACAGGTCCAAGAGGGGACAGTGATGGGACGCCAGTGGCGCCGGTGATGTTGGTGATGAGCAGCCCCCAGGATGGAGGGACCCCGACTGACCCGGCAGGCCCAGCTGCACCGGGACACCATTGCAGAAGAGCAGTACGCCCATCACAGGTAAGTCAAGGGGACATGTGCAGGCAACACTGTCCATGCGCAAACCACAGGCACACAGGGGAACACACCGTGCATGAAGGTCAGGGGAGTTGAAGGTTCCAGGCATGCCAACACACCATCAGAGAGGGGTGAGCAGTCATATGGACACACACACACACACCAGGCAGCGTACATGGGCAGCAGCACAGCACTGCGGAAATGACATTGCCAACACACAGCACCACCGACCACCCCCACCACCTGGACTGTCCACGTACGTGTGTCAGGACCTGGGCACCCTTGCACCTTGGTGTACAGTGCAATGCAGGCATCATCATGCACACGCACCTGTGGACAGCAGTAGGGAGAGTGTGCGGGTGGTCCGTGTGTCAGCGTGGTGAGCAGAGCAGCCAGCAGTGCACTGCCCACCATGACACACATTGCACACAGGGCAGCACCAGACAGGGCCTGCACTGGGAGACAGCTCAGTCAGGTAGCACTGTTCCACGGCCACCACGGATGCATGGGCGGCCCTGCCATGGCCCAGCAGCACTGGCAGGCTGAGCAGGGGCCACATCGGGTGGCGCTGGTGCACCACCAGGGGTCCCACTGTGCGAACACGACCTTGCCCGCACAGGGGTCTGCATCCTGCCAAACAAACTTGCACCAGGGGTGCTCGGGATGCCCACAGCAGAACCCGGCATCGAGAGGCCTGGTGTCGCACGATGCTGGGAACGGGGAGTGGAGAGCACACTGTGTGGGGTGTGTGGTACAGGGGCACCTGACAGTGTGGCCAATGCGTCCGCGACAGAGACCACTGCCTGGGTCAGCCTGTCAATGGCAGCGGTCACATCCATCCGCATAAGGACCAGCTCAGCTCGGTCCAGAGCACACTCCCTGCTATGCTGCTCCATGGACACAGACAGTGCCTCCACGGACCTTGCAACCCGCCCCTGCAGCTGTACCGAGTCCTGCAGCAGGTGGGTGTGCGCGTCCAATGGGTACTGTGCCTCAATGGCATCGTGACCCCCAGGGTGTGGACGGTCCTGGTGCACAGCACCCCTTGAGGGTGGGCGCTGTTCGCCAGGACCAGGTATGGGCGGATCAAAGGGTGGTGGACATGTGCCACTGCTTGACACTGTACCCCCAGACCTGGTGTGCGACTGCTGCTGCCCCCTCCAACTGCTGAGCCCCCAGGTCCACCTGTTCCACCTCTGTGCTGACAACAGTGCCAGACACCTGCACAGCCACCGGTGCTGCCCCACCGGTGCTGACAGGCACAGCCTGGGACTGTGCCAGCATGCTGGTACACAGGTGTGAACCAGGAAGGCCCAGGGGCACGTGCTGGCCTGCCATGTGTCCGCCATGGGACACACACCTATCACTGCCCATTGCAGGCCTGCTATCATCAATGGTGCAGGTGCGTGCCACTGCCATAGGCACAGCATGCTGGCATACCTGCATGCCAGACTGCTGAGACACAGGCTGTGCACCCCCTGCACCCGTATCACTGACACCGGAGTTGTTGGCCCAGCGTGCATGCTGCTGCAGTGCCTGCAGGCTGGTGGCGGGTGGATGGTCCTCCTCCACGTCCAGCAGGTCTGCATCACTGTCTGGACCCACCACCACCACCACCGTCTCCTGAAGACGAACAGGATCTGTAACAGAAAGAGAGTATGTGAGTGCATGTGAACAACAGCCCCCCAACAACACCACCATGTCATACCGTACAGTGATGGGCTTCCACCTGTCTGGAATCCTCCGCCTGGTACGCCCGCAATGGCACTCGGCTGCATGGCCGCGACCAGTGTCTCCTCTGTAGGGGTCAGCTGCAACACCACTGGTGGGCCCCCACCAGTGCCAGCACGTGCCGCCCTGAAGGCTGCCACCTTCTCCTTCAGCCTCCTGCGGTCAGTCCCCATCTTCTTCTTGCATTCCTGCACAGAGCGCTGGTGGCTTCTGTGCAGGTTGATGGCCCGAGCTACCCCCCCTCCCATGCAGCTGCACGTTCCTGAGGGGTGCCCCTCCGTCCACTCACTAGTGGCTCATCCTCCAGGTAGGCCTGGAAGAGGGCCTCCGTCTCTGCCGTGGTGAAGTTCGGCCTCCTCCTACGCCCACCGTCCACACCCTCAGCTTGGCTCTGGTCAGTCATGGTGATCTGTATGGGTGGAAGTGGACACCTGTCACTGTGCAGTCAACAGCATTTCCCCATGAGCATAGCTGCTGGTCCGGGGGGGGCGGAAGCCCCCCACGTTTCCTCTCCGCATGGCAGATACTGATAGAAAGGGTGCCCTTTGTCCCTTTCTAAGTGCCCTTTTCATGCTCAGCCCCCCTCAGCCTTTATCATCCTCCGCCCATGAGCATTGTCCTGAGCATCACACAGCATGTAACTCACCTCTCACCTGCAGTAACCAAATCTGGCCAGCACAACCCACTGTCGCATTTTTATAGCGCAACACATGCAAATGAGGTGTGGCTCAACTTTAATGACATGCTAATCGCGCCACTGCGCCTTTGAATGGCTGATCGGATGATTTGCATATGTCGGTTGAATATCGCGTATTTGGCGCTTTGGCTAACACGGAAGGTCTGGCTGAGCCACTGGCGAGGTTTGTGGCTCGCGTCACACCGCATTGCGCATGCCCAGACAGCTTACGCATGTGTCTATCGTGCTGCAGACCTGCTGGAGCGTGATAGGCGATTCAGGCCATGGCCACCATTGTGCCAGTGGCGCTACAGCACTGGGCACTATATGGCGTCTGGCACTACTGCCCGCGATAGTCCACTGTGGCACTGGTGCACAGCTTGGCAGTCACGCAGGGATGCTTATATCGTCGATGGCGCTGTGCGTAGCCTCGCGTCATTGCCGTGACCGTGTATGCCCTCTGACCCTGGCGCTGTTGGCATGCCATGTGTATCGCCCATTGCGCCTGTCTGGTGACAGCGCCATGTGAAGGTGACGGCGCTGTTCGAACAGCGCGATTGGAGCCTGTGGTGGTCTGATCGCAACAACTCCACGTCGGGCGACAGGCGGGGCGCCATATTGCCTGCTGTAAAGTTGGTGCCATGGCTAGGAGGAGGCGGTGTCCTGCAGCCAGATTGAAGTGGCCAACCTGGTGGCTCCAGTTGAGCCACACTATGATGGCCTGTGGTGAGGCGCCTCACCAGTGCCAGGACTCAGCTGTGGCAGCAAGTGGCCACTGACCTGGTGGAGGTCACTGGACGGGGCCGGTCTGCTGAGCAGTGCTGGCACCGGTACAGTGACCTCCACCGGAGGGAGCCAGAACTTTTGTCGCGGCTGCGGTCGCGTGCCAGGTGGGGCATAGTGCCTAGGCCAGGTGAGTGTACCATCTATGCACCTATATTCTCTGTAGGGGTGTGTGTGTGCTTGGGTGGCTGTGCATAGGTGCCGGCTCAGACACGGTTGGCTGTGTCAGTGTGTGCAGCTGTGCGATGGATGGTTATGGCTGTGTGGGCAGGCACTCTCACTGGGGCAGGGGGCACTCTGCTTTTGAGTCACACTGATGTTTGTCTCAACATATGTCTCCCACAGGCCGAAATCTGAGGACGCAGGGTGATGGTGACGTGGGCCATGCCAGGGCCCCGGTGCTGGGGGGTGTTGTGCCCCAGCAGCAGCAGCAGCAGCAGCAGCAGCAGCAGCGGCAGAGCCAGCTGCTGGAGGAGTGTGAGTATCATTACTTCATGGATGCTATTGCATGCTGGAGTGGGGCAAGACCACCAGCCATGCATAACACAACCATGCAGGAAAGGGGAGGTCATAATTCCACTATACAAGACACTGGTGAGGCCCCACCTGGAGTACAGTGTACAGTTCTGGAGACCATACCTACGTATGGACATGGACTGGGTAGAGAGGGTTCAGAGGAGGGCAACACGGATGGTGCATGGATTGCATCACAAGTCCTATGAAGACAGGTTGAAGGAACTGAACATGTACTCCCTGGAGGAGGGAGGAGAGGGGATATGATGGGGACATACAAGTATCTTACAGGGGGGAACAGAGTGCAGGAAAACACTATTTTTAAGCGTAAAAGATGTTCCAGGACTAGGGGCATGGGATGAAGTTGGAGGGGGACGATTCAGAGGAAACATGAGAAAGAATTTCTTCACAGAATGGGTGGTGGACAAGTGGAACACCCTGCCAGAGGAAGTGGTGGGGGCTGACTTGGTCACGGATTTAGAATGCAGGATAGCCATAAAGGAATTCTGGAGGTCAGGGTAGGTGCAACAGACTTATAGGATAACAGAGTGAACTTACAAGGTCAAATGGCCAGACTGGGTGGCCCATAGGCCCTTATCTGCCGACACTGTCTATGTATCCATGTATGTAGGCACGACACAGGTGACATGCATCACTGTGCAGTATCACAGCACGTCTGTGTATGCGTCACTGGTGGTCCAGGCATGCACTAGGCACATAGCTGTGTAACTGGCATCGCACCACGTTGCCACATCACTTGCCAGCCTAGTTTGTACTGTGATTGACGTGGGCAGTGTGTGTGGGCGGTGGTGCACATAGCTGGTGCCGCCTGTTTGTGATGGCCATGTGCATGTTCACTGTGGGTGGGTGTATGCCATCACAGGTGCGGGACATTGGGCTATATGGCTTGCAGGTTGGGTAGTGTTCAGGGTTGTGGTCAGTCACAGCCATTGACTGTGTTCCCATTTTCCTAGGCCTCGAGGTTCTCAGGAGGATGCAACGTGATGTCAGGCGCCTCACACAGGTCAGCATGGCAAACCAGCAGATCCTGCAAGCAATCCGAGGCATGGACGCCATCAGGGCGGAACAGAGCGGGCGCCAGCAGGGAGGACCAGGAGCCAGCTGGCATAGCCCATTACCCTTCCCACTTCTCCCATCCCTACCACCCTGCCTTCCCTCCAAGTTTTTAATCCCTCCCCCTTGAACACCCCTTCCTTGTACTCGTCCCCCCTTGTTAATAGTTATTATTGTTCTTGTTGGACTATGTTTAATATACATTTCTATTTTGATATATGAATACTGTGTCGGTCTCTGATTTGCAGCTGGCTATGAGTGCTCAGTTGCAGGTGTGTACATGCCATCTGGGCTGGTATGGTCCTGGGTATGTGTGTGTGTGTGTGTGTGCATGTGTGTGCATGGGGAGGTATCTCCAGCATGGCAGTGGCTTTCGGTTGGTCTTGTCATCTGCTGCCACCCACTGCTGGGTGCACAGGGTGTGTCTGGCTTGTAGGCTTCTGTGTTGCACGGGGCTGACGTGTGCTGGGGGGACTGCATGGTTTCCTGCAGTGCCAGTCACTGCACATGGGTGGTGTCTTGGGGTCACAGTGCAGGGTGTGCTGTGCATACGGGGGGCTGATGTGCACTGTGGTTGTCAACCCCTGTGTGTGGCACTCTCCGCCTGCCAGTGGTTGTGGGGTGTCAGGGCTCTGCTATGCTTTGTTGGCTTGTCCCCATGGGCACGTGGATCATCCGTCCCACCCCAGTGATGCTGTGCTTGGGGTGTGCAGGTGTGGTGTGAGTTCTGCAGTGTGTTCCTGTGCCCATGTGGCATGGCTGGCGGTGGGCCCCAGCCTGCCTCCCTGGATGTGCAGTTCCATTGCTCTGGGGGGCTGTGCTTGCGCTATAGCAGCTCTGGAATGCTCAGCTGAGCTTCCCTGGTTGTGCCATAAGCCAACATTTTAGCTCAACTCTCCTTCCTGGTTCTTGTGATGGCGCAGTATGTGTGATATTCAGACGTTGGTTGCTTGCGCAATTTGCTCTGCTCCATGTTTGAATATCGCACCTGTTGCGCATTTGCGCAACTGGTTTGTGCTTGCTCCTGCTGTTGCGCTACTTTTGAGCGCAGTTTGAATATCTGGGCCTTAATGTTTTTAATTTGTTTATGTGTGTAAGAAAAGTGTGATGATCATGCAAACAACATTTAATTAATTTGTTTTATTTTTTTATTTAAGGTAGTTTTATTTTTAGGGCTAAGTTGAAGTTTTTTTGCAGTGTAAATGTAGCAGCCATTTTTGTGATGGAAGATCAATTCTGGTTGTAGGGGGACTGATGGAAGATAGTTCTGGTTGTAGGAGGACTGATTTGCTCATTGTATGGGCTGGCAGTATAGCCTAGAGGAATGAGGTGTGAATGAGTTTAGTACATCCAGCAGACAAGACCTGGGTTTGATTCTCACAACCTCCACTTGCATACTGTGTGACTCTGAACAAGTCACTTAACTGCCCAGTGCTCCCAGGTCGCCCTGAAAACAGGCACTTGTGCCTAGTGGGCCTTACCCGGTTACCAAAGACTAAAATAAAATAAAAAAAATGATGTGGTTTAGTACCAGGATGACTGTGCATTAAACAAATGTCCTGCATGGTCAGATGATATATTTTGACCAATGAGACTTCTTTATTTTGGATGCCCATTTTATAACATGAGACAGTTGAGAGGTATATGAGGGACATCCCACCTAATGTAGAAAGATGGTTTGACTGGTGGAATTTTCACAGTGTGGCAGGAGAGGGAATTGAGATGCTGTATGTATTCTGTATCATTATGTTATACAGCTTATCCCCCAATTAGCTGCCTTTTTATATTCACTTCAGTCAAAACAAGCAGCACAGATCTGCCTGGAATTTGTTTGGGATGATATAAGCATGTGAAGAAAAATATATCATCAAAGTGTCTGTTTTCTGGAATAATCCAGTGTATACTGGAATAGTTTGTATTCTTAAACTCTGCAGCAACTGACAATGAATCCCGGAATATTTTCTGTTTCTTCAATTTTACAGTAATTGATAAAGAATCCTGGAATATTTTCTATTTCTTAAATTCTACAGCTGGGCACATCTAGCATTGCAGAGCAGTGACGTGGGGTGGGGGGTAGGGGCTGTGTATGAGAAATGGAACAGTATCAAACACTAGAGTGAATCCCTCTCTTGGGGCTGGAGGGTGGGTCTGGCAGCTCAGCTGACCGGGTTAGGAATACATGTGATGTGGATACTACTTCACTCTACCAGCTGTAATCATTCCAGCAGAGTTACTTCAAGCCAGGCATTCTCTGTAATAATAATTATTCAAATATGTACTTCTTACTGATAAGGGACTCTAGCCCATGTAGCTCATTAATGCAGTTGAATTGCTGGAAACTGTGATGGTGGAATTCCTGTTACAGCACCGGAGAAAGACATTTATAGATTTTTTAAAAACAGGAAGGAAGGGCTATTCAGTACCATCTTCTTTCAGTGTACAGCCGGAGAGGCATTTCTAATGAACAGCCGGTGTGCTTTAATGGGTAAACATTAGTATTTACCCTGCTGTTGCATCTTTGCTGGGCAATCTAGGGAAGGGGGAATAAAAAAAGCAAAAAAATGATATCACAGTTCCCTCCTCTTCTTGTCAGGGCCCAATACCAAACACACAATCTTCATCTCAAATGCAAATCCCAGTGCTGAGAGCTGCCCATCAGAATGCAGGATTGTGATGGTTTGAGTGGCTAAGTTGGTAGAATGACAACCTCTACAGTCGACGGCTCAACATGCTCACCCTTTATTGGCAGTTTTCCCTGTCAAGATGTACCTCGCTGAAAGTCACAATGAATGACTTAACTACATAGTCCAGACCGCAGACCCTGAGTGAGACAGGGACGCAGTTTGGGATGTTCCTCCTAATTACTTCTCTCTCTGACACAGAACAAAGGACAGTTTCCAGTGATGAATAATTAATTACTGTAATTCCTCCAAACCGCCCCCAGCTGGGAGAAGCATCATCAGGAATAAAGACCAAGGAGACAATGACAGAACTTCCTCCCATGACCCGAAAATGGAGCTAAAAATACCCACATGCTATTTTGGTCTCCGCATGTGAACAATTGACTTGCTGCATAAATCATTTGAAAAGGCAGTGTGTTGTCTGAAAGAAAATAAATATGCCAAATAGGTTCCACAATCATTCCTATTTAAAGATTAACCACATTGTTTTTTAAGGGGGGAGCCACTGGTCCATCAGTGCAGTGGTATTGCTACTGCTTGGGATGTGGGGAGCCACTGGTACTGCTTGAGATGTGAGGAGCCACTGATCCATCAGTGCACTGGTATTGTTACTGCTTGGGATGCGGGGGAGCCACTTGTCCATCAGTACAGTGGTATTGCTACTGCTTGGGATGTGGGGAGCCACTGGTACTGCTTGGGATGTGAGGAGCCACTGATCCATCAGTGCAGTGGTATTGTTACTGCTTGGGATGTGGGGAGCCACTGATCCATCAGTACAGTGGTATTGTTACTGCTTAGAATGTGGGGAGCCACTGGTCCATCAGAACAGTGGTATTGCTACCGCTTGGGATGTGGGGGAGCCACTGGTCCATCAGTACAGTGGTATTGCTACTGCTTGGGATATGGGGAGCCACTGGTACTGCTTGGGATGTGAGGAGCCACTGATCCATCAGTGCAGTGGTATTGTTACTGCTTGGGATGTGGGGAGCCACTAGTCCATTAGTGCAGTGGTATTGCTATGGCTTGGGATGTGGGGAGCCACTGGTACTGCTTGGGATGTGAGGAGCCACTGATCCATCAGTGCAGTGGTATTGTTCCTGCTTGGGATGTGGGGAGCCACTGATCCATCAATACAATGATATTGCTACTGCTTGGGATGCGGGGAGCCACTGGTCCATCAGTACAGTGGTATTGCTACTGCTTGGGATGTGGGGAGCCACTGGTACTGCTTGGGATGTGAGGAGCCACTGATCCATCAGTGCAGTGGTGTTGCCACTGCTTGGGATGTGGGGAGCCAGTGATCCATCAGTACAGTGGCATTGCTACTGCTTGGGTAGGAGGGAGCCACTGGTCCATCAGTGCAGTGGTATTGCTATTGCTTGGGATGCAGGGAGCCACTGGTCTATCCATGCAGTGATATTGCTACTGCTTGGGATGCTGGGGAGCCACTGCTCCATCAGTACAGTGGTAATGCTACTGCCTGGAATGGGGGAGCCAATGGTCCATCAGTGCAGTGGTATTGCTACTGTTTGGGATGTGGGGAGCCACTGGTCCATCAGTACAATGGTATTGAAACTGCTTAGGATGTGGGGAGCCACTGGTCCATTAGTGCAGTGGCATTGCTGCTGCTTGGGACGCAGGGAGCCACTGGTCCATTAGTGCAGTGGTATTGCTACTGCTTGGGTAGGGGGGAAGTCACTGGTCCATCAGTACAGTGGTATTACTACTGCTTAGGATGTGGGGAAACAGTGGTCCATCAGTGCAGTGGTATTGCTACTGCTTGAAATTCAGGGAGCCACTGGTCCATCAATGCAGTGGTAATGCTACTGCTTGGGATATGGGGAGCCACTGGTCCATCAGTGCAGTGGTATTACTACTGCTTGGGATTCAGGGAGCCACTGGTCCATCAGTGCAGTGGTATTGCTACTGCTTGGGATGTGGGGAGCCACTGGTCCATCAGTGCAGTGGTACCGCTACTGCTTGGGATGTGAGGAGCCACTGGTCCTGCTTGGGATGTGGGGAGCCACTGGTCCATCAGTGCAGTGGTATTGCTACCACTTGGGATTCAGGGAGCCACTGGTCCATCAGTGCAGTGGTATTGCTACCACTTGGGATTCAGGGAGCCACTGGTCCATCAGTACAATGGTATTGCTGCTGCTTGGGATGTGGGGAGCAATTGGTCCATCAGTGCAGTGGTATTGCTACTGCTTTGGATGCAGGGGAGCCACTGGTCCATCAATACAGTGGCAATGCTACTGCTTGGGATGCAGGTGAGCCACTGATCCATCAGTACAGTGGTAATGCTACTGCCTGGGATGCAGGGGAGCCAATGGTCCATCAATACAGTGGCAATGCTTCTGCTTGGGATGCAGGGGAGCCACTATTCCATCAGTGCAGTGGCATTGCTACTGCTTGGAATGTGGGCAGCCACTGGTCCATCAGTACAATGGTATTGCTACTGCTTGGAATGTGGGCAGCCACTGGTCCATCAGTACAGTGGTATTGCTACTGCTTGGGATGCAGGGAGCCACTGGTCCATCAGTACAGTGGTATTGCTACTGCTTATGATGTGGGGAGCCACTGGTCCATCAATACAGTGGCACTGCTACTGCTTGGGATGCAGGGAGCCATTGGTCCATTAATACAGTGGCACTGCTACTGCTTGGGATGCAGGGAGCCATTGGTCCATCAGTGCAGTGGTACTGCTTGGGATGTGGGGAACCAGTGGTCCATCAGTTCAGTGGTATTGCTACTGCTTGAAATTCAGGGAGCCACTGATCCATCAGTGGAGAGGTAATGCTACCGCCTGGGATATGGGGAGCAACTGGTCCATCAGTGCAGTGGTATTACTACTGCTTGGGATTCAGGGAGCCACTGATCTATCAGTGCAGTGGTAATTCTACTGCTTGGGATGTGGGGAGCCACTGGTCCATCAGTGCAGTGGTACTGCTACTGCTTGGGATGTGGGAGCCACTGGTCCATCAGTGCAGTGGTATTGCTACTGCTTGGGATGGGAGCCAGTGGTCCATCAGTGCAGGGTATTGCTACTGCTTGGGATTCAGGGAGCCACTGGACCATCAGTGGAGCAGTATTGCTACTGCTTGGGTTGTGGGAAGCCAGTGGTCCATCAGTGCAGGGGTATTGCTACTGCTTGGGATTCAGGGAGCCACTGGACCATCAGTGGAGCAGTATTGCTACTACTTGGGATGCGGGGAGCCACTGGTCCATCAGTATAATGGTATTGCTGCTGCTTGGGATGTGGGGAGACATTGGTCCATCAGTGAAGTGGTATTGCTACTGCTTGGGATGCAGGGGAGCCACTGGTCCATCCGTGTAGTGGTATTGTTACTCTTTGGGATATGGGAAGACACTGTTCCATTAGTACAGTGGCATTGCTACTGCTTGGGTAAAGGGGGGAGCCACTGTTCCATCAGTGCAGTGGTATTACTACTGCTTAGGATGTGGGGAAACAGTGGTCCATCAGTGCAGTGGTATTGCTTCTGCTTGAAATTCAGGGAGCCACTGGTCCATCAGTGCAGTGGTAATGCTACTGCTTGGGATATGGGGAGCCACTGGTCCATCAGTGCAGTGGTATTGCTACCACTTGGGATTCAGGGAGCCACTGGTCCATCAGTGCAGTGGTATTGCTACCAGTTGGATTCAGGAGCCACTGGTCCATCAGTGCAGTGGTATTGCTGCTGCTTGGAATGTGGGCAGCCACTGGTCCTTCAGTACAATGGTATTGCTACTGCTTGGAATGTGGGCAGCCACTGGTCCATCAGTACAGTGGTATTGCTACTGCTTGGGATGCAGGGAACCACTGGTCCATCAGTACAGTGGTATTGCTACTGCTTATGATGTGGGGAGCCACTGGTCCATTAGTACAGTGGCACTGCTACTGCTTGGGATGCAGGGAGCCATTGGTCCATTAATACAGTGGCACTGCTACTGCTTGGGATGCAGGGAGCCATTGGTCCATCAGTGCAGTGGTACTGCTTGGGATGTGGGGAACCAGTGGTCCATTAGTTCAGTGGTATTGCTACTGCTTGAAATTCAGGGAGCCACTGATCCATCAGTGGAGTAGTAATGCTGCTGCTTGGGATATGGGGAGCAACTGGTCCATCAGTGCAGTGGTATTACTACTGCTTCAGATTCAGGGAGCCACTGATCCATCAGTGCAGTAGTATTGCTGCTGCTTGGGATGCAGGGAGCCACTGGTCCATTAGTGCAGTGGTATTGCTACTGCTTGGGTAGGGGGGAAGTCACTGGTCCATCAGTACAGTGGTATTACTACTGCTTAGGATGTGGGGAAACAGTGGTCCATCAGTGCAGTGGTATTGCTACTGCTTGAAATTCAGGGAGCCACTGGTCCATCAGTGCAGTGGTAATGCTACTGCTTGGGATATGGGGAGCCACTGGTCCATCAGTGCAGTGGTATTACTACTGCTTGGGATTCAGGGAGCCACTGGTCCATCAGTGCAGTGGTATTGCTTCTGCTTGGGATGTGGGAGCCACTGGTCATCTCGTGTCTCTGCTTGGGATGTGGGGAGCCACTGGTCCATCAGTGCAGTGGATTGCTACCACTTGGGATTCAGGGAGCCACTGGTCCATCAGTGCAGTGGTATTGCTACCACTTGGGATTCAGGGAGCCACTGGTCCATCAGTATAATGGCATTGCTGCTGCTTGGGATGTGAGGAGACATTGGTCCATCAGTGAAGTGGTATTCCTACTGCTTGGCATGCAGGGAGCCACTGGTCCATCAATTCAGTGGTAATGCTACTGCTTGGGATGCCATGGAGCCACTGGTCCATCAGTGTAGTGGTATTGTTACTCTTTGGGATATGGGATGCCACTGCTCCATTAGTACAATGGCATTGCTACTGCTTGGGTAAGGGGGGAGCCACTGTTCCATCAGTGCAGTGGTATTACTACTGCTTGGGATGTGGGGGAGCAACTGGTCCCTGAGTGCAGTGGTATTGCTGCTGCTTGGGATGTGGAGAGCCAGTGGTCCATCAGTACAGTGGTATTGCTACTGCTTGGGATGTGAGGAGACACTGGTCCATCAGCACAGTGGTATTGCTACTTCTTGGGATGTGGGTTGCCACTGGTCCATCAGTACAGTGGTATTGCTACTGCTTAAGATGTGGTGAGCTACTGGTCCATCAGTGCAGTGGTATTGCTACTGCTTGGGATGTGGGGAGCCACTGGTCCATCAGTGCAGTGGTATTGCTACTGCTTGGGTAGGGAGAAGTCACTGGTCCATCAGTACAGTGATATTGCTACTGCTTGGGATGTGGGGAGCCACTGGTCTATCAATGCAGTGATATTGCTACTGCTTGGGATGTGGGGAGCCACTGGTCCATCAGTGCATTGGTAATGCTACTGGTTTAGTAGGGGGAGCCACTGGTCCATCAGTGCAGTGGTATTGCTACTGCTTGGGATACGGGGAGCCACTGGTCCATCAGTGCAGTGGTATTGCTATTGCTTGGGATGCGGGGAGCCACTGGTCAATCAGTACAGTGGTATTGCTACTGCTTGGGATGTGAGGAGACACTGGTCCATCAGCACAGTGGTATGGCTACTTCTTGGGATGTGGGTTGCCACTGGTCCATCAGTACAGTGGTATTGCTACTGCTTAAGATGTGGTGAGCTACTGGTCCATCAGTGCAGTGGTATTGCTACTGCTTGGGATGTGGGAGCCACTGGTCCATCAGTGCAGTGGTATTGCTACTGCTTGGGTAGGGGAAGTCACTGGTCCATCAGTACAGTGATATTGCTACTGCTTGGGATGTGGTGAGCCACTGGTCTATCAATGCAGTGATATTGCTACTGCTCGGGATGTGGGGAGCCACTGGTCCATCCAGTGCATTGGTAATGCTACTGGTTTAGTAGGGGGGAGCCACTGGTTCATCAGTGCAGTGGTATTGCTACTGCTTGGGATTCAGGGAGCCACTGGTCCATCAGTACAGTGGTATTGCTACTGCTTGGGATGCGGGGAGCCACTGGTCCATCAGTACAATGGTATTGCTACTGCTTGGGATGTGGGGAGCCAGTGGTACATCAGTACAGTAGTATTGCTACTGCTTGGGATGTGGGAGTCACTGGTCCTTCAGTGGAGTGGTATTGCTGCTGCTTGGGATGTGGGGAGCCACTGGTACATCAGTACAGTGGAATTGCTACTGCTTGCGATATGGGGAACCACTGGTCCATCAGTGCAGTGGTATTGCTACTGCTTGGGATGCGGGGAGCCACTGGTCGATCAGTACAGTGGTATTGCTACTGCTTGGGATGCAGGGAGCCACTGGTCCATCAGTACAGTGGTATTGCTACTGCTTGGGATGCGGGGAGCCACTGGTACATCAGTATAATGGTGTTGCTACTGCTTGGGATGTGGGGAGCTACTGGTCCATCAGTACAGTGGTATTGCTACTGCTTGGGATGAGGAGAGTCACTGGTCCATAAGTACAGTGGTATTGCTACTGCTTGGGATGTGGGGAGTCACTGGTCCATCAGTGCAATGGTATTGCTACTGCTTGGGTAGGGGAGTCACTGGTCTATCAATGCAGTGATATTGCTACTGCTTGGGATGTGGGAGCCACTGGTCCATCAGTGCATTGGTAATGCTACTGGTTTAGTAGGGGGGAGCCACTGGTCCATCAGTGCAGTGGTATTGCTACTGCTTGGGATTCAGGGAGCCACTGGTCCATCAGTACAGTGGTATTGCTACTGCTTGGGATGTGGGGAGCCACTGGTCCATCAGTACAATGGTATTGCTACTGCTTGGGATGTGGGGAGCCACTGGTCCATCAGTACAGTGGTATTGCTACTGCTTGGGATGTGGGAGTCACTGGTCCTTCAGTGGAGTGGTATTGCTGCTGCTTGGGATGGGGGCCACTGGTACATCAGTACAATGGTGTTGCTACTGCTTGTGATGTGGGGAGCTTCTGGTCCATCAGTACAGTGGTATTGCTACTGCTCGGGATGTGGAGAGTCACTGGTCCATAAGTACAGTGGTGTTGTTACTGCTTGGGATGTGGGAGTCACTGGTCCTTCAGTGGAGTGGTTTTGCTGCTGCTTCGCATGTGCAGAGCCACTGGTCTATCAGTGCATTGGTAATGCTACTGCTTTGGTAGGGGGGAGCCACTGGTCCATAAGTGCAGTGGTATTGCTACTGCTTGGGATGTGGGGAGCCACTGGTCCATCAGTGCAGTGGTACTGCTACTGCTTGGGATGTGGGGAGCCACTGGTTCTGCTTGTGATGTGGGGAGCCACTGGTCCATCAGTGCAGTGGTATTGCTACTGCTTGGGTTGTGGGGAGCCAGTGGTCCATCAGTGCAGGGGTATTGCTACTGCTTGGGATTCAGGGAGCCACTGGACCATCAGTGGAGCAGTATTGCTACTGCTTGGGTTGTGGGAAGCCAGTGGTCCATCAGTGCAGGGGTATTGCTACTGCTTGGGATTCAGGGAGCCACTGGACCATCAGTGGAGCAGTATTGCTACTACTTGGGATGCGGGGAGCCACTGGTCCATCAGTATAATGGTATTGCTGCTGCTTGGGATGGGGAGACATTGGTCCATCAGTGAAGTGGTATTGCTACTGCTTGGGATGCAGGGGAGCCACTGGTCCATCCGTAGTGGTATTGTTACTCTTTGGGATATGGGAAGACACTGTTCCATTAGTACAGTGGCATTGCTACTGCTTGGGTAAAGGGGGGAGCCACTGTTCCATCAGTGCAGTGGTATTACTACTGCTTAGGATGTGGGGAAACAGTGGTCCATCAGTGCAGTGGTATTGCTTCTGCTTGAAATTCAAGGAGCCACTGGTCCATCAGTGCAGTGGTAATGCTACTGCTTGGGATATGGGGAGCCACTGGTCCATCAGTGCAGTGGTATTGCTACCACTTGGGATTCAGGGAGCCACTGGTCCATCAGTGCAGTGGTATTGCTACCAGTTGGGATTCAGGGAGCCACTGGTCCATCAGTGCAGTGGTATTGCTGCTGCTTGGAATGTGGGCAGCCACTGGTCCTTCAGTACAATGGTATTGCTACTGCTTGGAATGTGGGCAGCCACTGGTCCATCAGTACAGTGGTATTGCTACTGCTTGGGATGCAGGGAACCACTGGTCCATCAGTACAGTGGTATTGCTACTGCTTATGATGTGGGGAGCCACTGGTCCATTAGTACAGTGGCACTGCTACTGCTTGGGATGCAGGGAGCCATTGGTCCATTAATACAGTGGCACTGCTACTGCTTGGGATGCAGGAGCCATTGGTCCATCAGTGCAGTGGTACTGCTTGGGATGTGGGGAACCAGTGGTCCATTAGTTCAGTGGTATTGCTACTGCTTGAAATTCAGGGAGCCACTGATCCATCAGTGGAGTAGTAATGCTGCTGCTTGGGATATGGGGAGCAACTGGTCCATCAGTGCAGTGGTATTACTACTGCTTCGGATTCAGGAAGCCACTGATCCATCAGTGCAGTAGTATTGCTGCTGCTTGGGATGCAGGGAGCCACTGGTCCATTAGTGCAGTGGTATTGCTACTGCTTGGGTAGGGGAAGTCACTGGTCCATCAGTACAGTGGTATTACTACTGCTTAGGATGTGGGGAAACAGTGGTCCATCAGTGCAGTGGTATTGCTACTGCTTGAAATTCAGGGAGCCACTGGTCCATCAGTGCAGTGGTAATGCTACTCTTGGGATATGGGGAGCCACTGGTCCATCAGTGCAGTGGTATTACTACTGCTTGGGATGTGGGGAGCCACTGGTCCATCAGTGCAGTGGTATTGCTACTGCTTGGGATGTGGGGAGCCACTGGTCCTGCTTGGGATGTGGGGAGCCACTGGTCCATCAGTGCAGTGGTATTGCTACCACTTGGGATTCAGGGAGCCACTGGTCCATCAGTGCAGTGGTATTGCTACCACTTGGGATTCAGGGAGCCACTGGTCCATCAGTATAATGGTATTGCTGCTGCTTGGGATGTGAGGAGACATTGGTCCATCAGTGAAGTGGTATTCCTACTGCTTGGCATGCAGGGGAGCCACTGGTCCATCAATTCAGTGGTAATGCTACTGCTTGGGATGCCATGGAGCCACTGGTCCATCAGTGTAGTGGTATTGTTACTCTTTGGGATATGGGATGCCACTGCTCCATTAGTACAATGGCATTGCTACTGCTTGGGTAAGGGGGGGAGCCACTGTTCCATCAGTGCAGTGGTATTACTACTGCTTGGGATGTGGGGGAGCAACTGGTCCCTGAGTGCAGTGGTATTGCTGCTGCTTGGGATGTGGAGAGCCAGTGGTCCATCAGTACTGTGGTATTGCTACTGCTTGAGATGTGAGGAGACACTGGTCCATCAGCACAGTGGTATTGCTAGTTCTTGGGATGTGGGTTGCCACTGGTCCATCAGTACAGTGGTATTGCTACTGCTTAAGATGTGGTGAGCTACTGGTCCATCAGTGCAGTGGTATTGCTACTGCTTGGGATGTGGGGAGCCACTGGTCCATCAGTGCAGTGGTATTGCTACTGCTTGGGTAGGTAGAAGTCACTGGTCCATCAGTACAGTGATATTGCTACTGCTTGGGATGTGGGGAGCCACTGGTCTATCAATGCAGTGATATTGCTACTGCTTGGGATGTGGGGAGCCACTGGTCCATCAGTGCATTGGTAATGCTACTGGTTTAGTAGGGGGGAGCCACTGGTCCATCAGTGCAGTGGTATTGCTACTGCTTGGGATACGGGGAGCCACTGGTCCATCAGTGCAGTGGTATTGCTATTGCTTGGGATGCGGGAGCCACTGGTCCATCAGCACAGTTGTATGGCTACTTCTTGGGATGTGGTTGCCACTGGTCCATCAGTACAGTGGTATTGCTACTGCTTAAGATGTGGTGAGCTACTGGTCCATCAGTGCAGTGGTATTGCTACTGCTTGGGATGTGGGGAGCCACTGGTCCATCAGTGCAGTGGTATTGCTACTGCTTGGGTAGGGGAAGTCACTGGTCCATCAGTACAGTGATATTGCTACTGCTTGGGATGTGGTGAGCCACTGGTCTATCAATGCAGTGATATTGCTACTGCTCGGGATGTGGGAGCCACTGGTCCATCAGTGCATTGGTAATGCTACTGGTTTAGAAGGGGAGCCACTGGTCCATCAGTGCAGTGGTATTGCTACTGCTTGGGATTCAGGGGCCACTGGTCCATCAGTACAGTGGTATTGCTACTGCTTGGGATGCGGGAGCCACTGGTCCATCAGTACAATGGTATTGCTACTGCTTGGGATGGGGAGCCAGTGGTACATCAGTACAGTAGTATTGCTACTGCTTGGGATGTGGAGTCACTGGTCCTTCAGTGGAGTGGTATTGCTGCTGCTTGGGATGTGGGGAGCCACTGGTACATCAGTACAGTGGAATTGCTACTGCTTGGGATATGGGAACCACTGGTCCATCAGTGCAGTGGTATTGCTACTGCTTGGGATGGGGAGCCACCGCCCATCAGTACAGTGGTATTGCTACTGCTTGGGATGCAGGGAGCCACTGGTCCATCAGTACAGTGGTATTGCTACTGCTTGGGATGCGGGAGCCACTGGTACATCAGTATAATGGTGTTGCTACTGCTTGGGATGTGGGGAGCTACTGGTCCATCAGTACAGTGGTATTGCTACTGCTTGGGATGAGGAGAGTCACTGGTCCATAAGTACAGTGGTATTGCTACTGCTTGGGATGTGGGGAGTCACTGGTCCATCAGTGCAATGGTATTGCTACTGCTTGGTAGGGGAAGTCACTGGTCTATCAATGCAGTGATATTGCTACTGCTTGGGATGTGGGGGCCACTGGTCCATCAGTGCATTGGTAATGCTACTGGTTTAGTAGGGGGGAGCCACTGGTCCATCAGTGCAGTGGTATTGCTACTGCTTGGGATTCAGGGAGCCACTGGTCCATCAGTACAGTGGTATTGCTACTGCTTGGGATGTTGGGAGCCACTGGTCCATCAGTACAATGGTATTGCTACTGCTTGGGATGTGGGGAGCCACTGGTCCATCAGTACAGTGGTATTGCTACTGCTTGGGATGTGGGAGTCACTGGTCCTTCAGTGGAGTGGTATTGCTGCTGCTTGGGATGCGGGGAGCCACTGGTACATCAGTACAATGGTGTTGCTACTGCTTGTGATGTGGGGAGCTTCTGGTCCATCAGTACAGTGGTATTGCTACTGCTCGGGATGTGGAGAGTCACTGGTCCATAAGTACAGTGGTGTTGTTACTGCTTGGGATGTGGGAGTCACTGGTCCTTCAGTGGAGTGGTTTTGCTGCTGCTTCGCATGTGCAGAGCCACTGGTCTATCAGTGCATTGGTAATGCTACTGCTTTGGTAGGGGGGAGCCACTGGTCCATAAGTGCAGCGGTATTGCTACTGCTTGGGATGTGGGGAGCCACTGGTCCATCAGTACAGTGGTATTGCTACTGCTTGGGATGCAGAGATTCACTAGTCCATCAGTGCAGTGGTATTCATACTGCTTGGGATGCGGGGAGCCACTGGTCCATCAGTATAATGGTATTGCTGGTGCTTGGGATGTGGGGAGACATTGGTCCATCAGTGAAGTGGTATTGCTACTGTTTGGCATGCAGGGGAGCCAATGGTCCATCAATTCAGTGGTAATGCTACTGCTTGTGATGCAGTGGAGGCACTGGTCCATCAGTGTAGAGGTATTGTTACTCTTTGGGATATGGGAAGCTACTGCTCCATTAGTACAATCGCATTGCTACTGCTTGGGTAAGGGGGGGGGAGCCACTGTTCCATCAGTGCAGTGGTATTACTACTGCTTGGGATGTGAGGAGACACTGGTCCATCAGTACAGTGGTATTGCTACTTCTTGGGATGTGGGTAGCCACTGGTCCATCAGTACAGTGGTATTGCGACTGCTTGGGATGTGAAGAGACACTGGTCCATCAGTACAGTGGTATTGCTACTTCTTGGGATGTGGGTAGCCACTGGTCCATCTGTACAGTGTTATTGCAACTGCTTGGGATGTGAGGAGCCACTTGTACATCAGTGCAGTGGTATTGCTACTGCTTGGGATGCGGGGAGCCACTGGTCCATCAGTACAGTGGTATTGCTACTGCTTAAGATGTGGTGAGCCACTGGTCCATCAGTACAGTGGCATTGCTGCTGCTTGGGATGCAGGGAGCCACTGGTCCATCAGTGCAGTGGTATTGCTACTGCGTGGGATGTGGGGAGCCACTGGTCCATCAGTGCAGTGGTATTGCTACTGCTTGGGTAGGGGGGAAGTCACTTGTCCAGCAGTGCAGTGGTATTGGTACTGCTTGGGATGTGGGGAGCCACTGGTCTATCAATGCAGTGCTATTGCTACTGCTTGGGAGGTGGAGAGCCACTGGTCCATCAGTGCATTGGTAATGCTACTGGTTTAGTAGGGGAGAGCCACTGGTCCTTCAGTGGAGTGGTATTGCTGCTGCTTGGAATGTGAGAGCCATTGGTACATCAGTACAGTGGTATTGCTACTGCTTGGGATGCGGGGAGCCACTGGTCCATCAGTACAGTGGTATTGCTACTGCTTGGGATGCGGGAGCCACTGGTCGATCAGTACAGTGGTATTGCTACTGTTTGGGATGCAGGGAACTACTGGTCCATCAGTACAGTGGCATTACTACTGCTTGGGATCTGGGAGCCACTGGTACATCAGTATAATGGTATTGCTACTGCTTGGGATGTGGGGAGCCACTGGTCCATCAGTACAGTGGTATTGCCACTGCTTGGGATGTGGGAGTCACTGGTCCTTCAGTGGAGTGGTTTTGCTGCTGCTGCTTCGGATGTGGAGAACCACTGGTCTATCAGTTCATTGGTAATGCTACTGCTTTGGTAGGGGGGAGCCACTGGTCCATCAGTGCAGTGGTATTGCTACTGCTTGGGATGTGGGGAGCCACTGCTTCATCAGTGCTGTGGTATTGCTACTGCTTTCGATGCGGGGAGCCACTGATCCATCAGTACAGTTGTATTGCTACTGCTTGGGATATGGGGAGCCACTGGTCCATCAGTGCAGTGATATTTCTACTGCTTTGGATGTGGGGAGCCATTGGTCCATCAGTGCAGTGGTACTGCTACTGCTTGGGATATGGGAAGTCACTGGTCCATTAGTGCAGTGGTACTGCTACTGCTTGGGATATGGTGAGCCACTGGTCCATCAGTGCAGTGGTACTGCTACTACTAGGGATATGGGGAGCCACTGGTCCATTAGTGCAATGGTACTGATACTGCTTGGGATGTGGGTAGCCACTGGTCCATCATTACAGTAGTATTGCTACTGCTTGGAATGTGGGGAGCCACTGGTCCATCAGTACAGTGGCATTACTGCTGCTTGGGATACGGGGAGCCACTGGTCCATCAGTGCAGTGGTATTGCTATTGCTTGGGATGCGGGGAGCCACTGGTCAATCAGTACAGTGGTATTGCTACTGCTTGGGATGTGAGGAGACACTGGTCCATCAGCACAGTTGTATGGCTACTTCTTGGGATGTGGGTTGCCACTGGTCCATCAGTACAGTGGTATTGCTACTGCTTAAGATGTGGTGAGCTACTGGTCCATCAGTGCAGTGGTATTGCTACTGCTTGGGATGTGGGGAGCCACTGGTCCATCAGTGCAGTGGTATTGCTACTGCTTGGGTAGGGGGAAGTCACTGGTCCATCAGTACAGTGATATTGCTACTGCTTGGGATGTGGTGAGCCACTGGTCTATCAATGCAGTGATATTGCTACTGCTCGGGATGTGGGGAGCCACTGGTCCATCAGTGCATTGGTAATGCTACTGGTTTAGAAGGGGGGAGCCACTGGTCCATCAGTGCAGTGGTATTGCTACTGCTTGGGATTCAGGGAGCCACTGGTCCATCAGTACAGTGGTATTGCTACTGCTTGGGATGCGGGGAGCCACTGGTCCATCAGTACAATGGTATTGCTACTGCTTGGGATGTGGGGAGCCAGTGGTACATCAGTACAGTAGTATTGCTACTGCTTGGGATGTGGGAGTCACTGGTCCTTCAGTGGAGTGGTATTGCTGCTGCTTGGGATGTGGGGAGCCACTGGTACATCAGTACAGTGGAATTGCTACTGCTTGGGATATGGGGAACCACTGGTCCATCAGTGCAGTGGTATTGCTACTGCTTGGGATGTGGGGAGCCACCGGTCGATCAGTACAGTGGTATTGCTACTGCTTGGGATGCAGGGAGCCACTGGTCCATCAGTACAGTGGTATTGCTACTGCTTGGGATGCGGGGAGCCACTGGTACATCAGTATAATGGTGTTGCTACTGCTTGGGATGTGAGGAGCTACTGGTCCATCAGTACAGTGGTATTGCTACTGCTTGGGATGAGGAGAGTCACTGGTCCATAAGTACAGTGGTATTGCTACTGCTTGGGATGTGGGGAGTCACTGGTCCATCAGTGCAATGGTATTGCTACTGCTTGGGTAGGGGGGAAGTCACTGGTCTATCAATGCAGTGATATTGCTACTGCTTGGGATGTGGGGAGCCACTGGTCCATCAGTGCATTGGTAATGCTACTGGTTTAGTAGGGGGGAGCCACTGGTCCATCAGTGCAGTGGTATTGCTACTGCTTGGGATTCAGGGAGCCACTGGTCCATCAGTACAGTGGTATTGCTACTGCTTGGGATGTTGGGAGCCACTGGTCCATCAGTACAATGGTATTGCTACTGCTTGGGATGTGGGGAGCCACTGGTCCATCAGTACAGTGGTATTGCTACTGCTTGGGATGTGGGAGTCACTGGTCCTTCAGTGGAGTGGTATTGCTGCTGCTTGGGATGCGGGGAGCCACTGGTACATCAGTACAATGGTGTTGCTACTGCTTGTGATGGGGAGCTTCTGGTCCATCAGTACAGTGGTATTGCTACTGCTCGGATGTGGAGAGTCACTGGTCCATAAGTACAGTGGTGTTGTTACTGCTTGGGATGTGGGAGTCACTGGTCCTTCAGTGGAGTGGTTTTGCTGCTGCTTCGCATGTGCAGAGCCACTGGTCTATCAGTGCATTGGTAATGCTACTGCTTTGGTAGGGGAGCCACTGGTCCATAAGTGCAGCGGTATTGCTACTGCTTGGGATGTGGGGAGCCACTGGTCCATCAGTACAGTGGTATTGCTACTGCTTGGGATGCAGAGATCTACTAGTCCATCAGTGCAGTGGTATTCATACTGCTTGGGATGCGGGGAGCCACTGGTCCATCAGTATAATGGTATTGCTGGTGCTTGGGATGTGGGGAGACATTGGTCCATCAGTGAAGTGGTATTGCTACTGCTTGGCATGCAGGGGAGCCAATGGTCCATCAATTCAGTGGTAATGCTACTGCTTGTGATGCAGTGGAGCACTGGTCCATCAGTGTAGAGGTATTGTTACTCTTTGGGATATGGGAAGCTACTGCTCCATTAGTACAATCGCATTGCTACTGCTTGGGTAAGGGGGAGCCACTGTTCCATCAGTGCAGTGGTATTACTACTGCTTGGGATGTGAGGAGACACTGGTCCATCAGTACAGTGGTATTGCTACTTCTTGGGATGTGGGTAGCCACTGGTCCATCAGTACAGTGGTATTACGACTGCTTGGGATGTGAAGAGACACTGGTCCATCAGTACAGTGGTATTGCTACTTCTTGGGATGTGGGTAGCCACTGGTCCATCTGTACAGTGTTATTGCAACTGCTTGGGATGTGAGGAGCCACTTGTACATCAGTGCAGTGGTATTGCTACTGCTTGGGATGCGGGAGCCACTGGTCCATCAGTACAGTGGTATTGCTACTGCTTAAGATGTGGTGAGCCACTGGTCCATCAGTACAGTGGCATTGCTGCTGCTTGGGATGCAGGAGCCACTGGTCCATCAGTGCAGTGGTATTGCTACTGCGTGATGTGGGAGCCACTGGTCCATCAGTGCAGTGGTATTGCTACTGCTTGGGTAGGGGGGAAGTCACTTGTCCAGCAGTGCAGTGGTATTGCTACTGCTTGGGATGTGGGGAGCCACTGGTCTATCAATGCAGTGCTATTGCTACTGCTTGGGAGGTGGAGAGCCACTGGTCCATCAGTGCATTGGTAATGCTACTGGTTTAGTAGGGGAGAGCCACTGGTCCTTCAGTGGAGTGGTATTGCTGCTGCTTGGAATGTGAGGAGCCATTGGTACATCAGTACAGTGGTATTGCTACTGCTTGGGATGCGGGGAGCCACTGGTCCATCAGTACAGTGGTATTGCTACTGCTTGGGATGCGGGGAGCCACTGGTCGATCAGTACAGTGGTATTGCTACTGTTTGGGATGCAGGGAACTACTGGTCCATCAGTACAGTGGCATTACTACTGCTTGGGATGCGGGGAGCCACTGGTACATCAGTATAATGGTATTGCTACTGCTTGGGATGTGGGGAGCCACTGGTCCATCAGTACAGTGGTATTGCCACTGCTTGGGATGTGGGAGTCACTGGTCCTTCAGTGGAGTGGTTTTGCTGCTGCTGCTTCGGATGTGGAGAACCACTGGTCTATCAGTTCATTGGTAATGCTACTGCTTTGGTAGGGGGGAGCCACTGGTCCATCAGTGCAGTGGTATTGCTACTGCTTGGGATGTGGGGAGCCACTGCTTCATCAGTGCTGTGGTATTGCTACTGCTTTCGATGCGGGGAGCCACTGATCCATCAGTACAGTTGTATTGCTACTGCTTGGGATATGGGGAGCCACTGGTCCATCAGTGCAGTGATATTTCTACTGCTTTGGATGTGGGGAGCCATTGGTCCATCAGTGCAGTGGTACTGCTACTGCTTGGGATATGGGAAGTCACTGGTCCATTAGTGCAGTGGTACTGCTACTGCTTGGGATATGGTGAGCCACTGGTCCATCAGTGCAGTGGTACTGCTACTACTAGGGATATGGGGAGCCACTGGTCCATTAGTGCAATGGTACTGATACTGCTTGGGATGTGGGTAGCCACTGGTCCATCATTACAGTAGTATTGCTACTGCTTGGAATGTGGGGAGCCACTGGTCCATCAGTACAGTGGCATTACTGCTGCTTGGGTAGGGGGGAGTCACTGGTCCATCAGTACAGTGGTATTGCTACTGCTTGAGATTCCGGTCCATCAGTGCAGTGGTACTGCTACTGCTTGGGATGCAGGGAGCCATTGGTCCATCAGTGCAGTGGTACTGCTTGGGATGTGGGGAACCAGTGGTCCATCAGTTTAGTGGTATTGCTACTGCTTGAAATTCAGGGAGCCACTGATCCATCAGTGGAGTGGTAATGCTACTGCTTGGGATATGGGGAGCAACTGGTCCATCAGTGCAGTAGTATTACTACTGCTTTGGATTCAGGGAGCCACTGATCCATCAGTGCAGTAGTATTGCTTCTGCTAGGGATGTGGGAAGCCACTGGTCCATCAGTGCAGTGGTACTGCTACTGCTTGGGATGTGGGGAGTCACTGATCCTGCTTGTGATGTGGGGAGCCACTGGTCCATCAGTACAGTGGTATTGCTACTGCTTGGGATGCGGGGAGCCACTGGTCCACCAGTATAATGGTTTTGCTGCTGCTTGGGATGTGAGGAGACATTGGTCCATCATTGAAGTGGTATTCCTACTGCTTGGCATGCAGGGGAGCCACTGGTCCATCAATTCAGTGGTAATGCTACTGCTTGGGATGCCATGGAGCCACTGGTCCATCAGTGTAGTGGTATTGTTACTCTTTGGGATATGGGATGCCACTGCTCCATTAGTACAGTGGCATTGCTACTGCTTAGGTAAGGGGGGGAGCCACTGTTCCATCAGTGCAGTGGTATTACTACTGATTGGGATGTGGGGGAGCAACTGGTCCATGAGTGCAGTGGTTTTGCTGCTGCTTGGGATGTGGAAAGCCAGTGGTCCATCAGTACAGTGGTATTGCTACTGCTTGGGATGTGAGGAGACACTGGTCCATCAGTACAGTGGTATTGCTACTTCTTGGGATGAGGGTTGCCACTGGTCCATCAGTACAGTGGTATTGCTACTGTTTGGAATGTGAGGAGCCACTGGTCCATCAGTGCAGTGGTATTGCTACTGCTTGGGATGTGGGGAGCCACTGGTCCATCAGTACAGAGGTATTGCTACTGCTTAAGATGTGGTGAGCTACTGTTCCATCAGTGCAGTGGTATTGCTACTGCTTGGGATGTGGGGAGCCACTGGTCCATCAGTGCAGTGGTATTGCTACTGGTTGTGTAGGGGGAAGTCACTGTTCCATCAGTGCAGTGATATTGCTACTGCTTAGGATGTGGGGAGCCACTGGTCTATCAATGTAGTGATATTGCTACTGCTCGGGATGTGGGGAGACACTGGTCCATCAGTGCATTAGTAATGCTGCTGGTTTAGTAGGGGGGTGCCACTGGACCATCAGTGCAGTGGTATTGCTACTGCTTGGGATTCAGGGAGCCTCTGGTCCATCAATACAGTGGTATTGCTACTGCTTGGGATGCAGGAAGCCACTGGTCCATCAGTACAGTGGTATTGCTACTGCTTGGGATGCGGGGAGCCACTGGTACATCAGTATAATGGTGTTGCTACTGCTTGGGATGTGGGGAGCTACTGGTCCATCAGTACAGTGGTATTGCTACTGCTTGGGATGTGGAGAGTCACTGGTCCATAAGTACAGTGGTATTGCTACTGCTTGGGATGTGGGGAGTCACTGGTCCATGAGTGAAATGCTATTGCTACTGCTTGGGTAGGGGGAAGTCACTGGTCTATCAATGCAGTGATATTGCTACTGCTTAGGATGTGGGGAGCCACTGGTCCATCAGTGCATTGGTAATGCTACTGGTTTAGTACAGGGGAGCCACTGGTCCATCAGTGCAGTGGTATTCCTACTGCTTGGGATTCAGGGAGCCACTGGTCCATCAGTACAGTGGTACTGCTACTGCTTGGGATGTGGGGAGCCACTGGTCCATCAGTACAATGGTATTGCTACTGCTTGGGATGTGTGGAGCCACTGGTCCATCAGTACAGTGGTATTGCTACTGCTTGGGATGTGGGAGTCACTGTTCCTTCAGTGGAGTGGTATTGCTGCTGCTTGGGATGTGGGGAGCCATTGGTACATCAGTACGGCGGTATTGCTACTGCTTGGGATACGGGGAGCCACTGGTCTGTCAGTGCAGTGGTATTGCTACTGTTTGGGATGTGGGGAGCCACTGGTCAATCAATTCAGTGGTATTGCTACTGCTTGGGATGCAGGGAGCCACTGGTCCATCAGTACAGTGGTATTGCTACTGCTTGGTATGCGGGGAGCCACTGGTACATCAGTACAATGGTGTTGCTACTGCTTGGGATGCGGGGAGCTACTGGTCCATCAGTACAGTGGTATTGCTACTGCTCGGGATGTGGAGAGTCACTGGTCCATAAGTACAGTGGTGTTGCTACTGCTTGGGATGTGGGAGTCACTGGTCCTTCAGTGGAGTGGTTTTCCTGCTGCTTCGCATGTGCAGAGCCACTGGTCTATCAGTGCATTGGTAATGCTACTGCTTTGGTAGGGGGGTAGCCACTGGTCCATCAGTGCAGTGGTATTGCTACTGCTTGGGATGTGGGGAGCCACTGGTCCATCAGTACAGTGGTATTGCTACTGCTTGGGATGCAGAGATTCACTGGTCCATCAGTGCAGTGGTATTGCTACTGCTTGGGATGCGGGGAGCCACTGGTCCATCAGTATAATGGTATTGCTGCTGCTTGGGATGTGGGGAGACATTGGTCCATCAGTGAAGTGGTATTGCTTCTGCTTGGCATGCAGGGGAGCCAATGGTCCATCAATTCAGTGGTAATGGTACTGCTTGGGATGTGGTGGAGGCACTGGTCCATCAGTGTAGTGGTATTGTTACTCTTTGGGATATGAGAAGCCACTGCTCCATTAGTACAATGGCATTGCTACTGCTTGGGTAAGGGGGGAGCCACTGTTCCATCAGTGCAGTGGTAGTACTACTGCTTGGGATGTGAGGAGACACTGGTCCATCAGTACAGTGGTATTGCTACTACTTGGGATGTGGGTAGCCACTGGTCCATCGTTACAGTGGTATTGCTACTGCTTGGGATGTGAAGAGACACTGGTCCATCAGTACAGTGGTATTGCTACTTCTTGGGATGTGGGAAGCCACTGATCCATCAGTACAGTGTTATTGCTACTGCTTGGGATGTGAGGAGCCACTGGTCCATCAGTGCAGTGGTATTGCTACTGCTTGGGATGCGGGGAGCCACTGGTTCATCAGTACAGTGGTATTGCTACTGCTTAAGATGTGGTGAGCCACTGGTTCTTCAGTACAGTGGCATTGCTGCTGCTTGGGATGCAGGGAGCCACTGGTCCATCAGTGCAGTGGTATTGCTACTGCTTGGGATGTGGGGAGCCACTGGTCCATCAGTGCAGTGGTATTGCTGCTGCTTTGGTAGGGGGGAAGTCACTTGTCCAGCAGTGCAGTGGTATTGCTACTGCTTGAGATATGGGGAGCCACTGGTCTATCAATGCAGTGTTATTGCTACTGCTTGGGATGTGGAGAGGCACTGGTCCATCAGTGCATTGGTAATGCTACTGGTTTAGTAGGGGAGAGCCACTGGTCCATCAGTGCAGTGGTATTGCTACTGCTTGGGATTCAGGGAGCCACTGGTCCATCAGTACAGTGGTATTGCTACTGCTTGGGATGTGGGGAGCCACTGGTCCATCAGTACAGTGGTATTGCTACTGCTTGGGATGTGGGAGTCACTGGTCCTTCAGTGGAGTGGTATTGCTGCTGCTTGGGATGTGGGGAGCCATTGGTACATCAGTACAGTGGTATTGCTACTGCTTGGGATACGGGGAGCGACTGGTCCATCAGTGCAGTGGTATTGCTACTGCTTGGGATGCGGGGAGCCACTGGTCGATCAGTACAGTAGTATTGCTACTGTTTGGGATGCAGGGAGCCACTGGTCCGTCAGTACAGTGGCATTACTACTGCTTGGGATGCGGGGAGCTACTGGTACATCAGTATAATGGTATTGCTACTGCTTGGGATGTGGGGAGCCACTGGTCCATCAGTACAGTGGTATTGCCACTGCTTGGGATGTGGGAGTCACTGGTCCTTCAGTGGCATGGTTTTGCTGGTGCTGCTTCGGATGTGGAGAACCACTGGTCTATCAGTTCATTGGTAATGCTTCTGCTTTGGTAGGGGGAGTCACTGGTCCATCGGTGCAGTGGTATTGCTACTGCTTGGGATGTGGGGAGCCACTGCTTCATCAGTGCTGTGGTATTGCTACTGCTTTCGATGCGGGGAGCCACTGGTCCATCAGTACAGTTGTATTGCTACTGCTTGGGATATGGGGAGCCACTGTTCCATCAGTGCAGTGATATTGCTACTGCTTTGGATGTGGGGAGCCATTGGTCCATCAGTGCAGTGGTACTGCTACTGCTTGGGATATGGGAAGCCACTGGTCCATTAGTGCAGTGGTACTGCTACTGCTTGGGATATGGGGAGCCACTGGTCCATTAGTGCAATGGTACTGCTACTGCTTGGGATATGGTGAGCCACTGGTCCATCAGTGCAGTGGTACTACTGCTGCTTGGGATATGGGGAGCCACTGGTCCATTAGTACAGTGGTACTGATACTGCTTGGAATGTGGGGAGCCACTGGTCCATCAGTACAATGGCATTACTGCTGCTCTGGTAGGGGGGAGTCACTGGTCCATCAGTACAGTGGTATTGCTACTGCTTGAGATTCCGGTCCATCAGTGCAGTGGTACTGCTACTGCTTGGGATTCAGTGAGCCACTGGTCTATCAGTGCAGTGGTATTTGCTACTGCTTGGGATGTGGGGAGCCACTGATCCATCAGTGCAGTGGTATTGCTACTGCTTGGGCTTCAGGGAGACACTGGTCCATCAGTACAGTGGTATTGCTACTGCTTTGGATGCGAGGAGCACTGCTCCATCAGTACAATGGTATTGCTACTGCTTGTGACGTGGGGAGCATGTGGTCCATCAGTGCAGTGGTATTTCTACTGCCTGGGATGCGGGGAGCCACTGGTCCATCAGTACAATGGTATTGCTGCTGCTTGGGATGTGAGGAGCAATTGGTCCATCAGTGCAGTGGTATTGCTACTGCTTGGGATGCTGGTGAGCCACTGGTCCATCAGTGCAGTTGTGTTGCTACTGCTTGGGATGCAGGGGAGCCACTGGTCCATCAGTACAGTGGTAATGCTACTGCCTGGGATGCAGGGGACCCAATGGTCAATCAATACAGTGGCAATGCTACTGTTTGGGATGTGGGGAGCCACTGGTCCATCAGTACTGTGGATTTTCTACTGCTTGGGATGTGGGGATCCACTGTTCCATCAGTGCAGTGGTATTGCTGCTGCTTGGAATGTGGGCAGCCACTGGTCCATCAGTACAATGGTATTGCTACTGCTTGGAATGTGGGCAGCCACTGGTCCATCAGTACAGTGGTATTGCTACTTCTTGGGATGCAGGGAGCCACTGGTCCATCAGTACAGTGGTATTGCTACTGCTTATGATGTGGGGAACCACTGGTCCATCAGTACAGTGGCACTGCTACTGCTTGGGTTGCAGGGAGCCATTGGTCAATTAATACAGTGGCACTGCTACTGCTTGGGATGCAGGGAGCCATTGGTCCATCAGTGCAGTGGTACTGCTTGGGATGTGGGGAACCAGTGGTCCATCAGTTCAGTGGTATTGCTACTGCTTGAAATTCAGGGAGCCACTGATCCATCAGTGCAGTAGTATTGCTACTGCTTGGGATATGGGGAGCAACTGGTCCATCAGTGCAGTGGTATTACTACTGCTTCAGATTCAGGGAGCCACTGATCCATCAGTGCAGTAGTATTGCTACTGCTTGGGATGTGGGGAGCCACTGGTCCATCAGTGCAGTGGTACTGCTACTGCTTGGGATGTGGGGAGCCACTGGTCCTGCTTGTGATATGGGGGAGCCACTGGTCCCTCAGTACAGTGGTACTGCTACTGCTTGGGATGTGAGGAGCCACTGGTCCTGCTTGTGATATGGGGAGCCACTGGTCCGTCAGTACAGTGGTATTGCTACTGCTTGGGATGCAGAGAGTCACTGGTCCATCAGTGCAGTGGTATTGCTACTGCTTGAAATGCGGGGAGCCTCTGGTCCACCAGTATAATGGTATTGCTGCTGCTTGGGAAGTGAGGTGACATTGGTCCATCAGTGAAGTGGTATTCCTATTGCTTGGCATGCAGGGGAGCCACTGGTCCATCAATTCAGTGGTGATGTTACTGCTTGGGATGCCATGGAGCCACTGGTCCATCAGTGTAGTGGTATTGTTACTCTTTGGGATATGGGATGCCACTGCTCCATTAGTACAGTGGCATTGCTACTGCTTGGGTAAGGGGGGGAGCCACTGTTCCATCAGTGCAGTGGTATTGCTACTGCTTGGGATGTGGGAGCAACTGGTCCATCAGTGCAGTGGTATTGCTGCTGCTTGGGATGTGGGAGGCAGTGGTCCATCAGTACAGGGTATTGCTACTGCTTGGGATGTGAGGAGACACTGGTCCATCAGTACAGTGGTATTGCTACTGTTTGGGATGCAGGGAACCACTGGTCCGTCAGTACAGTGGCATTACTACTGCTTGGGATGCGGGGAGCCACTGGTACATCAGTATAATGGTATTGCTACTGCTTGGGATGTGGGGAGCCACTGGTCCATCAGTACAGTGGTATTGGTACTGCTTAAGGTGTGGTGAGCTACTGGTCCATCAGTGCAGTGGTATTGCTACTGCTTGGGATGTGGGGAGCCACTGGTCCATCAGTGCAGTGGTATTGCTACTGCTTGGGTAGGGGGAAGTCACTGGTCCATCAGTGCAGTGATATTGCTACTGCTTGGGATGTGGGGAGCCACTGGTCTATCAATGCAGTGATATTGCTACTGCTTTGGATGTGGGGAGCCACTGGTCCATCAGTGCATTGGTAATGCTACTGGTTTAGTAGGGGGGAGCCACTGGTCCATCAGTACAGTGGTATTGCTACTGCTTGGGATTCAGGGAGCCACTGGTCCATCAGTACAGTGGTATTGCTACTTCTTGGGATGTGGGGAGCCACTGGTCCATCAGTACAATGGTATTGCTACTGCTTGGGATGTGGATTGAGCCGCTGGTCCATCAGTACAGTGGTATTGCTACTGCTTGGGATGTGGGAGTCACTGGTCCTTCAGTGGAGTGGTATTGTTGCTGCTTGGGATGTGGGGAGCCATTGGTACATCAGTGCAGTGGTATTGCTACTGCTTGGGATATGGGGAGCCACTGGTCGATCAGTACAGTTGTATTGCTACTGCTTGGGATGCAGAAAGCCACTGGTCCATCAGTACAGTGGTATTGCTACTACTTGGGATGTGGGGAGCCACTGGTACATCAGTATAATGGTGTTGCTGCTGCTTGGGATGTGGGGAGCTACTGGTCCATCAGTACAGTGGTATTGCTACTGCTTGGGATGTGGAGAGTCACTGGTCCATAAGTACAGTGGTGTTGCTAGTGCTTGGGATATGGGAGCCACTGGTCCATCAGTACAGTAGTATTGCTACTGCTTGGGATGCAGAGATTCACTGGTCCATCAGTGCAGTGGTATTACTCCTGCTTGGGATACGGGGAGCCACTGGTCCATCAGTGCAGTAGTATTGCTACTGCTTGGGATATGGGGAGCAACTGGTCCATCAGTGCAGTGGTACTGCTACTGCTTGGGATGTGGGGAGCCACTGGTCCTGCTTGTGATATGGGGGAGCCACTGGTCTATCAGTACAGTGGTATTGCTACTGCTTGGGATGCAGAGAGTCACTGGTCCATCAGTGCAGTGGTATTGCTACTGCTTGAAATGCGGGGAGCCTCTGGTCCACCAGTATAATGGTATTGCTGCTGCTTGGGATGTGAGGTGACATTGGTCCATCAGTGAAGTGGTATTCCTACTGCTTGGCATGCAGAGGACCACTGGTCCATCAATTCAGTGGTGATGTTACTGCTTGGGATGCCATGGAGCCACTGGTCCATCAGTGTAGTGGTATTGTTACTCTTTGGGATATGGGATGCCACTGCTCCATTAGTACAATGGCATTGCTACTGCTTGGGTAAGGGGGGGAGCCACTGTTCCATCAGTGCAGTGGTATTACTACTGCTTGGGATGCGGGGGAGCAACTGGTCCATCAGTGCAGTGGTATTGCTGCTGCTTGGGATGTGGGGAGCCAGTGGTCCATCAGTACAGGGTATTGCTACTGCTTGGGATGTGAGGAGACACTGGTCCATCAGTATAGTGGTATTGCTACTGTTTGGGATGCAGGGAACCACTGGTCCGTCAGTACAGTGGCATTACTACTGCTTGGGATGCGGGGAGTCACTGGTACATCAGTATAATGGTATTGCTACTGCTTGGGATGTGGGGAGCCACTGGTCCATCAGTACAGTGGTATTGGTACTGCTTAAGATGTGGTGAGCTACTGGTCCATCAGTGCAGTGGTATTGCTTCTGCTTGGGATGTGGGGAGCCACTTGTCCATCAGTGCAGTGGTATTGCTACTGCTTGGGTAAGTCACTGGTCCATCAGTGCAGTGATATTGCTACTGCTTGGGATGTGAGGGCCACTGGTCCATCAGTGCAGTGGTATTGCTACTGCTTTAGTAGGAGGAGCACTGGTCCATCAGTACAGTGGTATTGCTACTGCTTGGGATTCAGGGAGCCACTGGTCCATCAGTACAGTGGTATTGCTACTGCTTGGGATGTGGGAGCCACTGGTCCATCAGTACAGTGGTATTGCTACTGCTTGGGATGTGAGGCCACTGGTCCATCAGTGCAGTGGTATTGCTACTGCTTGGGATGCAGGGCCACTGGTCCATCAGTACAGTGGTATTGCTACTGCTTGGGATGTGGGGAGCCACTGGTCCATCAGTACAGTGGTATTGCTACTGCTTGGGATGTGGGGAGCCACTGGTCCATCAGTGCAGTGGTATTGCTACTGCTTGGGATTCGGGAGCCACTGGTCATCAGTACAGTGGTATTGCTACTGCTTGGGATGCAGGAGCCACTGGTCCATCAGTACAGTGGTATTGCTACTGCTTGGGATGTGGGGAGCCACTGGTCCATCAGTACAGTGGTATTGCTACTGCTTGGGATGTGGGAGCCACTGGTCCATCAGTAAGTGGTATTGCTACTGCTTGGGATGTGGGGAGCTACTGGTCCATCAGTACAGTGGTATTGCTACTGCTTGGGATGTGGAGAGTCACTGGTCCATCAAGTACAGTGGTATTGCTACTGCTTGGGATGTGAGGAGCCACTGGTCCATCAGTACAGTGGTATTGCTACTGCTTGGGATGGGGGAGCCACTGGTCCATCAGTGCAGTGGTATTGCTACTGCTTGGGATGTGGGGAGCCACTGGTCATCGTGCAGTGGTATTGCTACTGCTTGGATAGGGGGAGCCACTGGTCCATCAGTGCAGTGGTATTGCTACTGCTTGGGATGTGGGGAGCCACTGGTCCATCAGTACAGTGGTATTGCTACTGCTTGGGATGCGAGATTCACTGGTCCATCAGTGCAGTGGTATTGCTACTGCTTGGGATGCGGGAGCCACTGGTCCATCAGTATAATGGTTATTGCTGCCTTGGGATGGGGAGACATTGGTCCATCAGTGAAGTGGTATTGCTACTGCTAGGCATGCAGGGGAGCCAATGGTCCATCAATTCAGTGGTAATGCTACTGCTTGGGATGCGGTGGAGGCACTGGTCCATCAGTGTAGTGGTATTGTTACTCTTTGGGATATGGGAAGCCACTGCTCCATTAGTATAATGACATTGCTACTGCTTGGGTAAGGGGGGGAAGCCACTGTTCCATCAGTGCAGTGGTATTACTACTGCTTGGGATGTGGGGAGCCACTGGTCCATCAGTGCAGTGGTATTGCTACTGCTTGGGATGTGAGGAGACACTGGTCCATCAGTACAGTGGTATTGCTACTTCTTGGGATGTGGAGCCACTGGTCCATCAGTACAGTGGTATTGCTACTGCTTGGGATGTGGGAGCCACTGGTCCATCATTGCAGTGGTATTGCTACTGCTTGGGATGCGGGGAGCCATTGGTCCATCTGTTCAGTGGCATTGCTGCTGCTTGGGAAGCAGTGAGCCACTGGTCCATCAGTGCAGTGGTATTGCTACTGCTTGGGATGTGGGGAGCCACTGGTCCATCAGTGCAGTGGTATTGCTACTGCTTGGGTAGGGGGAAGTCACTTGTCCAGCAGTGCAGTGGTATTGCTACTGCTTGGGATGTGGAGCCACTGGTCTATCAATGCAGTGCTATTGCTACTGCTTGGGATGTGGAGAGCCACTGGTCCATCAGTACATTGGTAATGCTACTGGTTTAGTAGAGGGGAGCCACTGGTCCATCAGTGCAGTGGTATTGCTACTGCTTGGGATTCAGGGAGCCACTGGTCCATCAGTACAGTGGTATTGCTACTGCTTGGGATGCGGGGAGCCACTGGTCCATCAGTAGAATGGTATTGCTACTGCTTGGGATGTGGGAGTCACTGGTCCTTCAGTGGAGTGGTATTGCTGCTGCTTGGGATGTGGGGAGCCATTGGTACATCAGTACAGTGGTATTGCTACTGCTTGGGATACGGGGAGCCACTGGTCCATCAGTGCAGTGGTATTGCTTCTGCTTGGGATGTGGGGAGCCACTGGTCGATCAGTACAGTGGTATTGCTACTGTTTGGGATGCAGGGAACCACTGGTCCATCAGTACAGTGGCATTACTACTGCTTGGGATGCGGGGAGCCACTGGTACATCAGTATAATGGTGTTGCTACTGCTTGGGATGTGGGGAGCCACTGGTCCATCAGTACAGTGGTATTGCTACTGCTTGGGATGTGGAGTCACTGGTCCTTCAGTGGAGTGGTATTTGCTGCTGCTGCTTCGGATGTGGAGAACCACTGGTCTATCAGTTCATTGGTATTGCTAGTGCTTTGATGGGGGGCCACTGGTCCATCAGTGCAGTGGTATTGCTACTGCTTGGGATGTGGGAGCCACTGGTCCATCAGTGCAGTGGTATTGCTACTGCTTGTATGCGGAGCCACTGGTCCTTCAGTACAGTTGTATTGCTACTGCTTGGGATGTGGGAGCCACTGGTCCATCAGTGCAGTGGATATTGCTACTGCTTTGGATGTGGGCCTTGGTCCATCAGTGCAGTGGTACTGCTACTGCTTGGGATATGGGAAGCCACTGGTCCATTAGTGCAGTGGTACTGCTACTGCTTGGGATATGGGGCCACTGGTCCATCAGTGCAGTGGTATTGCTACTGCTTGGGATGTGGGGAGCCACTGGTCCATCAGTACAGTGGTATTGCTACTGCTTGGGATGTAGTGAGCCACTGGTCCATCAGTGCAGTGGTATTGCTACTGCTTGGGATGTGGGGAGCCACTGGTCCATCAGTGCAGTGGTATTGCTACTGCTTGGGATGTGGAGAGCCACTGGTCCATCAGTACAGTGGTATTGCTACTGCTTGGGATGTGGGGAGCCACTGGTCCATCAGTACAGTGGTATTGCTACTGCTTGAGATTCCGGTCCATCAGTGCAGTGGTATTGCTACTGCTTGGGCTTCAGGGAGACACTGGTCCATCAGTACAGTGGTATTGCTACTGCTTGGGATCCGGGGAGCCACTGGTCCATCAGTACAGTGGTATTGCTACTGCTTGGGATGTGGAGAGTCACTGGTCCATAAGAACAGTGTATTGCTATGCTTGGGATGTGGGACTCACTGATTCTTCAGTGTAGTGGTATTGCTACTGCTTGGGATGTGTGGAGCCATTGGTACATCAGTACAGTGGTATTGCTACTGCTTGGGATGCGGGGAGCCACTGGTCCATCAGTGCAATGGTATTGCTACTGCTTGGGATGTGTGGAGCCACTGATACATCAGTGCAGTGGTATTGCTACTGCTTGGGATATGGAGAGCCTCTGGTCCATCAGTACAGTAGTATAGAAACTGCTTAGGATGTGGGAAGCCACTGGTCCATTATTGCAGTGGCATTGCTGCTGCTTGGGATGCAGGGAGCCACTAGTCCATCAGTGCAGTGGTATTGCTACTGCTTGGGTAAGGGGGAAGTCACTGATCCATCAGTACAGTGGTATTACTACTGCTTAGGATGTAGGGAAACAGTGGTCCATCAGTGCAGTGGTATTGCTACTGCTTGGGATGTGAGGGAGCCACTGGTCCATCAGTGCAGTGGTATTGCTACTGCTTGGGATGTGGGGAGCCACTGGTCCATCAGTGCAGTGGTATTGCTACTGCTTGGGATTTAGGGAGCCACTGGTCCATCAGTGCAGTGGTATTGCTACTGCTTGGGATGTGAGGAGCCACTGGTCCATCAGTGCAGTGGTACTGGTACTGCTTGGGATGTGGGGAGCCACTGGTTCTACTTGGGATGTGGGGAGCCACTGGTCCATCAGTGCAGTGGTATTGCTACCACTTGGGATTCAGGGAGCCACTGGTCCATCAGTGCAGTGGTATTGCTACCGCTTGGGATTCAGGGTGCCACTGGTCCATCAGTACCGTGGTATTGCTACTGCTTGGGATGTGGGGATCCACTGGTCCATCAGTACAATGGTATTGCTGCTGCTTGGGATGCGGGGAGCCACTGGTCCATCAGTACATTGGTATTGCTACTGCTTGGGATGTGGCGAGTCACTGGTCCATCAGTGCAGTGGTATTGCTACTGCTTGGGATGCGTGGAGCCACTGGTCCATCAGTACAATGGTATTGCTGCTGCTTGGGATGTGGGGAGCAATTGGTCCATCAGTGCAGTGGTATTGCTACTGCTTGGGATGCAGAGGAGCCACTGGTCCATCAATACCGTGTCAATGCTACTGCTTGGGATGCAGGTGAGCCTCTGGTCCATCAGTGCAGTGGTATTGCTACTGCTTGGGATGCAGGGGAGCCACTGGTCCATCAGTACAGTGGTAATGCTACTGCCTGGGATGCTGGGAAGCCAATGGTCCATCAATACAGTGGCAATGCTACTGCTTGGGATGAAGGGGAGCCACTGGTCCATCAGTGCAGTGGTATTGCTACTGTTTGGGATGTGGGGGAGCCACTGGTCCATCAGTACAGTAGATTTGCTACTGCTTGGGTTGTGGGGAGCCACTGTTCCATCAGTGCAGTGGTATTGCTACTGCTTGGAATGTGGGCAGCCACTGGTCCATCAGTACAATGATATTGCTACTGTTTGGAATGTGGGCAGCCACTGATCCATCAGTACAGTGGTATTGCTACTGCTTGGGATACGGGGAGCCTCTGGTCCATCAGTACAGTGGTATTGCTACTGCTTATGCTGTGTGGAGCCACTGGTCCATCAGTACAGTGGCACTGCTACTGCTTGGGATGCAGGGAGTCATTGGTCCATTAATACAGTGGCACTGCTACTGCTTGGGATGTGGGAGCCACTGGTCCATCAGTGCAGTGGTATTGCTACTGCTTGGGATGTGGGGAGCCACTGGTCCATCAGTGCAGTGGTATTGCTACTGCTTGAAATTCAGGGAGCCACTGATCTATCAGTGGAGTGGTAATGCTACTGCTTGGGATATGAGGAGCAACTGGTCCATCAGTGTAGTGGTATTACTACTGCTTGGGATTCAGGGAGCCACTGATCCATCAGTGCAGTGGTATTGCTACTGCTTGTGATGTGGGGAGCCACTGGTCCATCAGTGCAGTGGTATTGCTACTGTTTGGGATGTGGGGAGCCAGTGGTCCATCAGTGCAGGGGTATTGCTACTGCTTGGGATTCAGGGAGCCACTAGTCCATCAGTGGAGCAGTATTGCTACTGCTCGGGATGCGGGGAGCCACTGGTCCATCAGTACAATGGTATTGCTGCTGCTTGGGATGTGGGGAGCCTCTGGTCCATCAGTACAGTGGTATTGGTACTGCTTGGGATGCAGAGAGTCACTGGTCCATCAGTGCAGTGTTATTGCTACTGCTTGGGATGTGGGGAGCCACTGGTCCATCAATGCAGTGGTATTGCTACTGCTTGGGATGCGGGGAGCCACTGGTCAATCAGTACAGTGGTACTGCTACTGCTTGGGATGTGAGGAGTCACTGGTCCATCAATACAGTAGCATTGCTGCTCTTTGGGATGCAGGGAGCCACTGGTCCATCAGTGCAGTGGTGTTGCTGCTGCTTGGGATGTGGGGAGGCACTGGTCGATCATTGCAGTCGTATTACTACTGCTTGGGATGTGGGGAGCCAGTGGTCCATCAGTATAGTGATATTGCTGCTGCTTGGGATGTTGGGAGTCACTGGTCCATCAGTACAGTGGCATTGCTGCTACTTGTGATGCAGGGAGCCACTGGTCCATCAGTGCAGTGGTATTGCTACTGCTTGGGATAGTGGGAGCCAATGGTCCATCAGTGCAGTGTGTTGCTGCTGCTTGGTATACCAACAACCCCGGTTTGGGAATGATAAGATGGCCCATGGGGAGGTGGTTTGAGAATCTCAGAGGCCACTCTCCTTCTCTGCAGGGAGAAGTGGCTTACTCTGCCATGCTACTGCTAGCTTGGTAACCATGAGGGGGTGATACAGGCTGGTGGGAAGGGAGGTTGTAAATTGGCTCAGCATGATACCAAGCAATACCATCAGTGTGCACACATGGAGCACTGGCTGTTATCACGCTGATCGATGCATGAGGAACAAAAGTAGAAAAGGTGCCAGACCCCAGGAATAACGGCACAGTGTGGGACTCTTGAGGCCAACACAGCCGGTCTCCACCAAGAGTGACAAATTCAGTTTCCAGTGGGGGGCTTGGGTGAACCTGATGGTCCCACAATCAGGTGTACATTGTGAGGTTGCTTGAAAGGAGGGCTATGGCAATGGGATTGGGAGGTTACTGCAGCACTAGATGGGCAGTGGTCTGTGAAGAACAGTATTTAAAAAATATAAGGGGAGAGTCTGCTGTTCACACTTCAGTTTGGCTTAAAGTCTCACAATATTCTCCAAGCCACCCTCCTTGTTTTACAAAGTCCATGCTGTAGCTGGTAGACATCTGCCTGACAGAATAATTGTCATCAGTTAGGATGTACTAGGATGCCAGTAGTGGCCAAGGACATTTTTCTTACTCCTCGGTACCCCTGATCCTAGCTACCACACACAGTCCTTACCTGCCTGAAGTGGTTCCTGCCAAGGCCCAGTGATTGCTCTGTCCTGTGTGGCAGTCAATTCATCTAAGAAGGTAACCTCAGACATTGAACCCTCTGGCAAATCCCCTCTCATAAGGCACCATTTCATGGTTCGTGTTGAGTGGTTTTGTGCCCCACAGGAGGTCACGTAAGCATAAGTCAACACAAGACAATCAGCAATTTCTGTGTGGGGATGTTCAAATCTGTCAGCACTTCCATGCCCTCCTGTCAATAGGTCCCACTTTACCACCATGCCCTCCCACTAATGGTACCTCTGCTGAGTCTGTGACAGAAGTAAGATTCCCCCACTGAGGCTGTTATGGGGGCAGGACTCCCCCTGCTAATGCTGTGATAGGGGCAGAACTCGCACCAACTGATGCTGTGATAGGGGCAGGACTCCCCCTGCTGAGCCTATGAAAGGGGTGAGATTTCCCCTGTTGAGACTGTGATGGGAAAGACTAAGGACCTTCCTTGTGGCTCTATGTAAGGGATCAGGTGTTGGCACCTCATGGCCTTCTGTCAGTGAGTTCCCCTGCTGGTGCTGTGATAAAGGCAGACCCTCCCTGTTGAGTTTGTGATAGGGGCAGGATCATCCTGATGAGGCTGTGACAGTGCGGGACTCCCCCTACTGAGACTGTGATAGGGATAGAACCCCCCTCCCACTGAGACTGTGATAGGGGAGAGGGCCCCCTGATAAGGCTGGGATAGTGACAAGACTCCCCTGCTAAGGCTCTGATATGGTCTGGACTCCCCTGCTGAGGCTGTGATAGGGACAGGACCCCCACTGAGGCTGTGATATGGTGAGAATCCACCTTCTGAGGCTGTGATAGGGCAGGATCCCCTGCTAAGGCTGTGATAGGGTCAGATCCCCCTGCTGAGGCTGCGATAAGGGATGGACAACCTAATATGGCTGAGATAGTGACAGGACTCCCCTGCTTAGGCTCTAATAGGGTCTAGACTTCCCTGCAGAGGCTGTGGTAGGGACTGGACCCCATACTGAGGCTGCGATAGGGATGAAACTCCCCCTCCCAAGGCTGTGATGGGGCAGGACCTCCCTGTCGAGGCTGTGATGGTATCAAGACCTCCTACTAAGGGGGGCGCCGTGGAGCCCGAGCTAACAAGCAGCACGGATTCAGAGCTCTGATACTAAAAGTTTGAAAACTTGAGATTTTATCTACTTGGAGCAAAAATCTAACCAATTTTCTTTTCCCATTTGAAAGAGGACACTTTGCTATATAATATGGGTAATCCTCACAAGGATTTCTCTGAAGCTTCAGGTGGAAAAGCAGCTAATGTATCTCAACCCACACGGTCGGGCCAGGATCCCCAACTCATTATACTGCCTGAATCAGAAGAAACCATGGCCATCATTGGGGTCAAACTGCAATGAATAATTACCTCAGTGGCAGATTTAAATACAAAAATTGACTCCTTCGGCACCCGTGTTACTGCAGTGGAGCAAACTGTGGAAATCTTACAGATGGAGATGGTGGACATTAAAAAATCATCAGATTCTACCTCTGCGACCACTTCTCTAATTGTCAAAGAAAATGCTCACCTAAGGGCCAGACTGGAGACATTAGAAAACCAGGCTGCTCATCCAATGTGAGGATCCTTGGCTTGCCAGAAGGGATTGAGGGAGATCATCCTCTTATTTTCCTGCAGGACTGGTTGTGTGAAAAATTGGTGCTGGAGGGCCAGCATTTTCATTTTGGGCTGCAGAAAGCCTACCCAATCACGCCGTGGAGCTATAGGGATGAAACGGATACCCCACAAACCCTTCGGGTGGTGACCAATGGCATTGGGACATGGGACTGAATGCTCAGACTGGTGAGACAAGCAGGCCAGTTAATGCAGGATAACCACTCCATCTATCTTTTTCCAGACTTAAGCTACCCGACTCGTATGAGACACAAGAAATTTGATGGGGTCTGCAAGAAACTGCGAGAGTCCTCCATTCCCCACGTGGTAATGTTCCCCATCAGACTCAAAGTGGTACAAGCAGGCAAGGTCCAGGTATTTGTGGATCTGACTGAGGCAGGAAAAAGGGCTGCTTGAATTGAAATCAGGTTAAGAACTTCATCCCCCCATGCAGACGCAGAATTAGGGGACAGTGATCTGAAAGAGCTCGAGGGGGACTGAAGCACAGCAAGTTTGAACTTTATTCTTATTTTACTTCCACCCAGTGCTAGCGATTAGCTTACATTATGGACTGGAGACACAGACTATATTTTTTAGTTTGTTAGAGCCCTTATAGAGCCCTTATACGGGGGTTTTGTACCATAATGTGACTCTTTTGATTTATCGCATGGTTCTTTTTGGTTTAATTAATCTCTCCAGACTTAATAATGAATTTCAATCGGGCGGGGGGACAGATTTAGTGTTTAGCCCACCTTGTTTCAAATTTCAATTTAGCTTTACCCAGAAAAGCTCTTGGGAAAGTTACATGTGGATTATTGTTATGCTGCTTGTGTTAAACTTTTATAGTAATTATATCTTAAGAATGTATAGTATGACACCACTAGTCCTTTCGAGGACGTGACATGCTGGGCTACCACTTTGAAATTTTGAATTAGTCACACTGCTCATGGACTCATTTACTGCCAGAATTCCTGTTTGTTTATATAGTGAGTAAATATAGTATTACCCTCCACACGAGGTATCACAATATTTGGGGTGCACAGATCCTAATATTAAGGAGAATTTATATGTCTCCAAGTGGATTTATGGCTTGTAATTGTGTACGCTTGTCTCAAATACGGAATTGTATTATGTCTGCTAATAATTGCAAAATAAAAACATAAAGCACAAAAAAAGACCTCCTACTAAGGCAGTGATAGGGGCACCTCCCCTCTGCTGATGCAGTGGTAGGGGCAGGACCCTGTCCTGAGTCTGTGATAGGGACAGGAGGGATTAAAGTAGGTGGGGATAGAGGAGGAGAGATTATAGTAGGAGGGATTAGGGCAGGAGAGAATAGAGTTGGAGGGGTTAGAGTAGAAGGGATTAGATCAGGAGGGGTTAGAGTAGGAGGGATTAGAGTTTGAGAGGTTGGAGTAGGAAAGGTTAGAGAAGGAGGGATTAGAGTCTGAAGGGTTAGAGTAGAAGGAACTAGAGTAGGATTGATTAGCGTAGGAGAGGTTAAAGTAGAAGGCATTAGAGTATTTTGATTTTGATTTATTATTGTTCGACAAAACCAATTGTCATTACAACCATTACAAGAAAAACATCATAATATTCACATACAATAAATAGAATAAATAAGTGTCGACATAGACATCACAATACCTTAAACATTTACATGCATTCATTTTATCATTATACATGATACAACAGATACCATAGTTAACTATCCTTATAAACATTTTAAACATCGTAATACAATAAGAGTTTACCCAAAGTCATGCTTCCATATTACCTAATAGTCCATATAATAAAACTAGAATATTTTCATATTATACATTTTACACATTTCCAAAAGCGACACAAGTCCCAACAAAACTAACTTATTAGAGGAAAAGACATTCATATTACATTAACCCTGTATTTTCTCGGTTATAGAATCTTTTTATTCTAGAGGATGATATTGCTGGATACATTTCATTCTAATACTGGTAATTTTTGTCAGGAATATTGCTAAATTAGCTTGAACATCAATATTTTCTGAGTTAAAAATCAAATCCAATATGTACCTATCTGGGAAATTCATCCCTTTTAGGTATTGCCTAAGGTATTTCTGCCTAACATCCTTATACCATGGACACCTAAGGGTCACATGTCTCAGATCCTCTTCCTCTCTCAAATAACAGTAGCACTCTGATCCTATTGCACTTTCTTTATTATATCTTTTCTCAAGTACATTACTCGTAAATACCTCAAATCTATATTTCGACAAAATTATTCTATACTCTGGCTGATGGATAGCATTAGGGTAAAAATTTTGCCTATGCTCCCTTGTATTCTTAACCAACCAACTTGCAACCCTCAGGTCTTTAATCTCATCCATTTCTTTCTTTTCTGAATATTTATATATTTGTTTTTTTATTTCTTTACAGTAACTTGGGCTCAGTTTTATATCCTGACTTATATATATCCTTAAATAGTTTAACCCGTATATCTCTAACAGATTGTATACGAAGAATAACCATCCATTATTATATATATATAGATAGCCGTTTTTCCTTTTCCCTCATAATCTTACCAATTATAGTATTATCTTTTTCCCTTGATAATTTAACCCAAACGTTTATCATCCTCACATGTATTATATGCTCCAATTTAATTTGCCCAATCTCAGCTCTTACGAATGTATTTGGTGTCCCTACAAGAAGTCTCAAAGTTTGTTTATAAGTTTTATCTACTTTTGCTTCCAATTTACTCACATTTTCCAAACCCCATATCTCAGCCAAGTAGGTGGCCTAGCTTATTATCTTCCTATTGCTGGCCTTCACCATAGGTGTTACTGTCAGACCTACATATACGTTATTAAATCTCTTAAGGGCTTTTATTGCATGTTCTATTTTTTTCCTAGTCCATCCCACATGTTTACCCCATGTACAGTTACTAGATACTAATATTCCTAGCTATGGGTGTTCTAATATAAAATCTAATTTATTTTGTGCTAGAGTTAATTTCCTATATCCCTTATTAGAACCCAGCACATCACTTTTGTTTTATTAGTATTAGGTTTTAGATTGTGTTTTTTTGATAGAATGTCCAATCTATCTGATGCTCTTTGTAATCCCAATCTAGAAGTTGACAAAATTGCCAAGTCATCAGCAATGCTAGAAGAGGTATCCGTTTTTGGGCCACATATGGACAATGATAAATTGGGTTATCTAGATCTTGCAAAATGTCATTAATATATAAATTAAAGAGGGTCAGTGCAGGGGCACATCCCTGCCTTACCCCTATCTTAGTACAATGTTTTGGGTCAAAGCACCCGATTGTGAATATTTAACTTTTGTTCCTGTCTTTGTACACAATCTTCTAATAAGAATTATCAGATTTTTATCTATTCCCATTCGTCCCATCTTTGCCCATAACAATGTTCTATCTATTGTATCAAATGCTGATGAGTAATCCACAAAAGCAACAAATAGCCTTTGTTTTTTGATTTTATAATATTTTTCAATTATATGCTAGAAGATAAAGACCTGATTTCTTTTACCTACTCCTTTTTTAAACCCTGACTGGAACTCTGAGATTTTACTAGACTGGTGTAATATTTTCATTAATCTATTCAGCATTATCTTTGCATAAATTTTCACCATCCCATCCAATAGGCTAATTGGCCTATAATTTACTGGCTCTGACCTAGAACCCTATTTGAAAATGGGTACTATAAAACTTCCTGACCATGGAATCAGGAACAAATGCATGCATTGCTGCTTCATTGTAAAAGTCAGCAAGAAGAATTGACCACCATTCTATATTAAAGTTAAAAAAAATCTATAGAGATCATATCTGGGCCCGGTGCTTTATTACTTTTGAAAGATTCTATACTTTCTTTAACCTCAACTGCTGTAAACCATCTAAAACCCTCATCTAGTTCCCTACATCTTCATCTTGAACACAATTAGCACCACTAAAGATACCCAAGAAATAATTTTCCCATATAGCAGGCTCAATATGGATATCCATCTGAGTTTTATAATTACAAGTTCATTTTGGTACCAATGACCATCATTTCCTATCATCTCTATCCACTACTGCCTTAATCATTACATCCCAAAGTTCACTTTGTTGTTCCATTCTACATAAATTGACAAACTTCTTATAACTTTTCCTTGCTGTATTTAACTCTATTATATTTCTCTTGTTAGGGTACTTTCTTGTTTCCTTACCAACCTTGCTAATTTCTCTTTTCAGCTCTATAATTCTTATAAAACCACCCCGATACTGCATCTGAATCTCCTTCTTTTTTTTCCTTCTCTACTTCATTAACCAATTGTTGAAACATCTCAATAATTTCTTTATACATTTTATCTGGCTCCCACAAATCTTGAATGTTATTAGCTATGGTTCTCACAATATGATCACTCAATTTCTTCTCCTGATTATTTTTATTTGGATCCCACTTAATTCTTCTGTTCACTATCTCCATGTGATCTTGATTTGGTAGAATCTGAATCTGACTTGCCCTTTTTATGTTGATTGCGCGCATGCGAAAGAAACATATTGCGGCAGCTTTCTCCAGAAGCAGGTTGTGGAGGTGCGGCACTGTTGTGACCAATGTCCCCACAGCCTTTAAAGGCTTGGCCCACTTCCCCCAGTGCTGTGGAATGCTGCTGCTGACACTAGTTCAGCCAGCATGCCACAATCTTGTAAAATGTTAACCGCTGCAATCATGGGCTGCCTTGGCTGGATGGCCAGCAAGTGTGCCCTTGACACGGGGGGGTGCACGGAGTGGGTGGGTGCTGGAGAGTTGATAGGAGAGAGTCCTCGCAGCTGGAGAAGTAGATATTGAAAGCGGCTGTAACCTCACAGGGAGTCAGCGATGGTAGTACCCTGTATGGACAGTGTCAGTGATGGCGGTTGGGCTGGGAGGGAGAAGAGGGATTTGAACAATTTTCAAAAGTTAGTCGGGTGGTTAAGGTTTGTGCTGAAAGCCAATAGGAAGTAATTCTTTTTGGCCTGGTGAATGAGTTTGGTGCAGGAGTTGCAGCGGGCTCGGTAGCATTGGAGAGATCCTTGGGTGCCCAGTTTCTTGTGAGTTTTCCAAGCTTGGTCCCTGGAGTAGCATTGGCTGATGACATCAGTGGTAATCCAGGGAAGGTGGGCACCTCTGACCCTTTTTGTGCGCTGGGGGGCATGGGAGTCCCACACTTTTAAGAATCTGGCCTTGAAGGTTGCGAATGCGGAGTCAATAGATGGAGCCACTGGGATGAAGGATGAGTCTACTCATGCTAGATCTTGCAAGAGCAATACTAGGTCTAAGGAATTATATGACCTTGTGAGCAGTATCCTGGGGGGGTGCAGTGGGCCTGTACACTTTTCTGATCATGTAGATCATGTGGTGGTCATTTAAGGAGTCTGGGAGCAGGCCAACTGTTAGAATCCTGTGAGGGTGGAAGGATAGGACCCAGTCCAGGAGTGAGTGATTTTGCATTTTGTGGTTCAGCCGGGTGGGGTCTGCAATTAGTTTGGTGAGGTTTAGTGCCTTGATTTTGGTCCTGAGCTTGGCATTTTCTTTGGATAGCCAGTTGAAATTAAAATCACTGAGGGTGTGAAGCTTGACTCCAGAAGCTGAGGTCTTTAGCATGTCCAGGTGATCTAGGATGTTGGGCAGGGGGGTGCCGGGGGCACTGTAGGTGCTTGCAATGTACACTGGGGTGGCATGTGGAAGTGAGAGTTTGATTAGAAGAGAGTCGATATGAGCTGTAAGGGAGGGAATTTGCATCATGGTAAACTGTAGCCTGGAGGAGATAGACACGGCAGTTCCCCACCTCTCTTTTTCCTTTGCTGATCATGTCTGATGATTGAGTAGCCAGGGATGGATACCTCAGCATCAGTGTGGTGTGACCTTAGCCAGGTTTCCGATATGATCAGGATATCAGGGCAAAGTGATAGAGCAATGGGTTGCAGTGTGGTTATTTTGTTCAGTATACTGCAGGAGTTGAGGTGCAGGAGTCTGAGGCCTTTTGGAAAAGAAAATGGAGTGGAGGGGTTGGGGTGGGTCCAGGGTTGGCTTCAATATCCCCTGCCAGGAGGAGTAGCAGTACAATATACTGTTTGGCTTTATGCCAGAGGGATTTGGGTCTGGGGGCTGAGGTGGGTCCACTTATTACCACTCTGTCCTCCTCTATCTCTTGCAACACCGTCACCATCAGAGATGCCCAGGAAAATGGAGACATAGTAAGGAAAAGCAGGCTAAAGTAGGCCGAGACAAATAGAATCAAATCGCAAGTTGCTAGTCACAGGTATGAGTGCGGGTACCACACATTCACTAATCCCAATGCACAACTACACTAAATCAGCAGCATACAAAAGCACACCACCAACATTTTTTAGTAGGTTTTTCCGCTAAAGTCACCAATACCAGCGGTTTAAATTAATTCTGCCTCACACTGCTCTCCATTTTAAAACACATTTAATATTCTTTTGCTGAGAGCTAGCCGTCAGTGGCAGACTAAACCTAACTCATATCACCTAAAATCAAATTAAATTAACTGGACTGAATAGTATATATGAAAAACAATTACTCTGGGCCGCACATCTGAAATTTCTCTTCCCTGTTTGCCTCTACATATGGTACTGATGGTACCACAGGGCGTAAATCAGAAACAAGATGCCAGCGCATGCTTTCTAAGGCACCCTTCCCACCCAATCATATCACCCAAATGTCTGGGAGTGCACAAAATTTAACCTTTCTCTAACCATGGATTGTAATACTCCATATATACGAACCGTCAAAACAGCTATATATCATTATACATTGTTCTATATAGCTGTATTCCTGCTGAACAGTTAAAGAGGCAGTTAAGGGACATTAGAAACAATCGAGATATAGTCAAACATGTTCATACCTTATATACCTATTATACTTTTATTACCCTCTTATTTTCAGTCCTTCCATAAAGCCACTACCAAGACTTTTAATACAATAAATCAAAATACTAAACCAACCAGTTTTTAAAATTTGGCAGCTCGAGTAGTTTATACTACTTGTACGTAATGTGTTTCTTAATCTATATCTTATAGATTAGCACAAAACAATCCCCTGGGTTGTCCTTCTCTGGAATTCTATAGAAAACTTTCTCTTCATGCACATATTATCTCGGCCTTTTAAACCTTGTTCAAACCCCCAGCCTGCCACTTCCCAGAAAAATTGCATCAGGGTATTCAGTAGCCCATATGGGGTATCTCCCCCATGTAACTCGCTCGCCCAAAGAGCTTTCCACCTCCTCCCCTGTCCAGCTGGCTTCACCGCTTTCAGCCATTAAACTGTTTTTAACCACCTTTCTCCTAAAGGAGAGGAGAAGAAAAAACAAGGGAGGACACCGCAGCAAGACAGCAGGCACAAGAAAGTCTGGTAAGGTTTAGTTTCAGGCAACGGTGGCATACCTGTTCATATTAGAAATCAGGCACAAACTCAGCCCTGCTCCTGCAGCTCCTCCTCAGCTCACATAGTGTGCAGCTGCCATCTTGCTCCATTCTATCCTGCAACAGGGCTGATACACAAGGAGGCATGGAAAGGATGAGCCCTCTCATTAGAGTAGTTGGGGTTAGAGTAGGAGGGATTAGAATAAGAGGGGTTAGAGTAGAAGGGTTAGAGTAGGAGGGATTAGAGTTTGAGAGGTTGGAGTAGGAGGGGCTAGAGAAGGAGAGATTAGAGTTTGAGGGGTTAGAGTAGAAGGGATTAGAGCAGGATTGATTAAAGAAGGAGAGGTTAGAGTATGAGGAATTAGAGTAGGTGGGATTAGAGTAGGAGGGGTTAGAGTAGGAGAGGTTAGAATTGAAAGGATTAGAGTAGGTGGGGTTACAGTAGCAGTGGATAGAGTAGGAGGATTTAGAGTAGGAGGTGATAGAGTTGGAGGGGTTAGAATAGGAGGGTTATAGTAGGAGAGATTAGCATAAGCAAGGTTAGAATGGGTGCGATTAGAGAAGGAGGGATTAGAATAGTAGAGATTAGAGAAGGAGAGGTTGGAGTAGGAGGGATTAGAGTAAAAGTGATTAGAGTAGGAGGGGTAAGAGTAGATGGAGTTAGAGTAGGTGTGATTAGGTAGTGAGACATTATAGCTGAGGATAGAGAGGGAGGTAGTACATGGGAGAGCAGGAGGTTGGAGTAGGTAGTGTTAGAGTAGGAGGAGTCATAATATGTGGGGTTAGAGTAGGAAGGATGAGACTAGGAGAGTTTAGAGTATAAGGGGTTAGAACAGGAGGGGAATACTAAAAGGGATTAGACTAGGAGAAGCTGGATTAGAAGAGGTTAAAGTAGGATGGATTAGAGTAGTTGGGGTTAGAGTAGGTGGTTTAGAGTAGGAGAGGTTAGTATAGGAGCAGTTAGTGCAGGAAGGGGGAGAGTAGGGCGGGTTAGAGTAGGTGGGATTATAATAGGAGGGGATAGAGTAGCAGAGGTTGTAGAATGTGGGGTTAGAGTAGGAGGGACTAGATTAGGAGGGGCTAGAATAGGTAGGGTTAGAGTAGGAGGTGTTAGATGAAGACGGATTGGAGTAGGTGGTGTTAGAGAAGGAGGGGTTCTAGTAGGAGAGGTCAGAGTACGTGGGTTGGGGTAGGAGGGATTAGAGTAGGAAAAATGGATGAGGAGGGTTAGGAGTAAGAAAGGTTAGCATAGGAGAGGTTAGAGTAGGAGGGGTTAGAGTAGGAGGGATTAGAGTAGGAGGTGATAGAGTAGGATGTTTTAGAGTAGGTGGGTTTAAAGTAGGAGGGGTTCGAGTAGGAGCGGTTAGAATAAGAAGGATTATAGTAGGAAGGGTTAGAGTAGGAAGGATTAGAGTAGGAGGAATTAGAGTAGAAGGGATTAGAGTAGGAAGGGTTAGCATAATAGGGATTAGAGTAGGAGGGATTAGTGTTGGAGGGGTTAGAGTAGGAGGGATTAGAGTAGGAGAGGTTGGAGGTTAGATTAGGAAGGGATACAGTAGCAGGGGTCAGAGTAGGAAGGACAGGAGTAAGTAGGGTTAGAGTAGGAGGGGTTAGCATAAGAGGGGTTAGAATAGGAGGGGTTTGAATAGGAGAGGTTAGAGTTGGAGGGATTAGAGCAGGAAGGGTTAGAGTAGGAGGGATTAGAGCAGGAGGGGTTTGAATAGGAGGGTTTGGAGTAGGAAGGATTTGACTAGATGGGGTTAGAGTAGGAGGGGGGTTCAATAGGTGGGGTTAGAGTAGACAAGAATAGAGTAGGTGGGGTTAGAATCGGAGGGTATAGAGTAGGAAGGATTAGAGTAGGAGGGATTAAGGAAAGGTGAGGTTAGAGAAGGAGGTTTTAGAGTAGCGGGGTTAGAGTAGGTGCAGTTAGAGTAGAAGGGATTAGAGTAGGAGAGGTTGGAGTAGAAGCGGTTAGAGTAGGAGGTATTAGAGTAGGATGGGTTACAGTAGGACAGATTGGAGTAGGAGGGGCTAGAGAAGGAGGGATTAGAGTAGGTGGGGTTAGAGTAGGAGGGATTAGCATGGGGGGGTTAGAGTAGGAGGGATAAGAGTATGAATGGCTAAAGTAGGAGGGATTAGAGTAAGAGGGTTAGACTAGGAGGGATTAGTGTTAGAGTAGGAGATGGAATAGGAGAGATCAGAATAGGGGGGTTATAGTAGGTGACGTTAAGAGTAGCAGAAATTAGAGTAGGAGGGGGTTGAGTTGGAGGGATTAGAGTAATGGGATTATGGTAAAAGGGTTAGTGTAGGAGAGGCTGGAGTGGGAGGGGTAGAGTAGAAGGAACTAGAGTAGGAGGGGTTAGAATAGAAGAGATTAGAGTTGGAGGGATTGGAGTAGGACGGGTTAGTGTAGGTAGGATTAGAGTAGGTAGTGTTAGAGAAGGAGGGATTAGAGAAGGAAAGGTTAGTGTAGGATGGTTAGTCCAGCAGGTGTGGAGTGGGGGAGGTTAGAGAAGGTGTGATTAGAATAGGAGGTATTAGAGTATGAAGGATTAGAGTATGAGGGGAAAGAGTAGGAGGGATTAGGGAAAGTGGTGATAGTATAGGAGATGGGAGTTGAGAGGTTGGAGTAGTTGGGGGTTGAGTAGGAGAGGCTGGAGTATGAGGGGCTAGAGTTGAAGGGGATAAACTGGTCAGGTTCAGTGATGTAGTACCTAATTTGTATGGACTGGACATTTTGGATGAGTTTATTGTGCAGTGGTTGAGTGCCACTTGGAATTGAAGTCATCTTGAAATAGGAGTTTACTGCCAGCAGAGCACCTAAACTAGAACATTCCTCACTAGGAGCAGAGCACCTCATCCACAATCTCCTTCAGCAGGAGCAGAGCACCTAACCTGAAACCTTCGACAACTGGAATGGAGCACCTCACCTGCACCTTCGCTCACCAGCAGCAGAGGACCTCACTTGCACCCTACCTCACTAAGAGCAGAGCACCTCACCTGCAACCTCCCTCACCCAGAGCAGAGCACTTCATCTACGCTCTCCCTCACATGGAGCAGAGAATCTCATTTGCACCCTCCCTCACCAGGAGCAGAACACCTCACCTACAACCCCCTCACCCAGAGCATAGCACCTTACCTACAACCTCCCTCAGCAGGAGCAGAGCACCTCATCTGCAACTTCCCTCAGCTGGAGTAGAGCACCTCATCTGCAGCCATCTTCAGCAAGAAAGAACACCTCACCTGCAACCTTCCTCACCAGGTGCAGAGCACCTCACTTATAACCTGCTTTACCAGGAGCAGAACAGCTTACTTACAACCTACCTCATGCAAAGCAGAGCACATAACCTGCAATCTCCTTTATGAGCAGGGCATGTCACTTAGAATCTACTTCACCAGGAGCAGAGCAGCTCATGCGCAACCTCCCTCACCAAGAGCACAGCACCTCACCTGCAACATCCCTTACCTGGAGTAGAGCACCTCACCTGCAACCTACCTCACCAGTAGCAGGGCACCTCAACTACAACCTCCTTCACCAGGAGCAGAGCAGCTCACATGTATCCTCCCTGATCAGGAGAGAATACCTCACCTGCAGCCTTCTTGGTTAGGAGCAGAGTATCTCACCATCAACCAACGTCACCCGGAGCAGAGCACCACACCTGTAACCTCCATCACCCAAGGCAGAGCACCTTACCTGTAACTTTCCCTCATCCAGAGCAGAGTACCTCACCTGAAGCCTCCCTCCCTCACAAGGAGAAGAGCACGTCACCTACAACCTCCCTCACCAGGAGCAGAGCACCTCATCTGCTACCTACCTCACCAGGAGCAGAGCACTTCACCTGCACCCTCCCTCAGCTGGAGCAAAGCAACTCATCTGCAGCCTCCCACAGCAAGAAAGAATACCTATCCAAAAACTTTCCTCAGCAGGGGCAGAGCACCACACTTGCAACCTCCCTCACTCGGAGCAGAGCACCTAACCTGCAACATCCCTCACAAGGAGCAAATCACGTCACCTGCAACCTTCCCCACCAAGAGCAGAGCAACTCATATGCAACATCCCTTGCCAGGAGGCACAGCAGAGCACCTCACCTGCAACACCCTTTACCTGGAGTAGAGAACCTAATCTATAACCTTCCTCACCAGGAGCAGAGCAGCTCACCTGTTACCTTCATCACCAGGAGAAAATATCTCACTGCAACCTTCTTGGACAGGAGTTGAGTACTTCACCTGCAACCTCCGTCACATGGGGCAGGGCACTTCACTTGTAATCTCCCTGTCAAGAAGCAGAGCATCCCGCCTACAGCCTGTCTCACTAGAGCAGAGCACCTCACCTGCAATCTCCCTCACCAGGAGCACAGCTCCTGACCTGCAGTGTTCCTCACCAGGAGAGAATACATCACTAGCAACCTACCTCGCCCAGAGCAGAGTACCTCACCTACAACCACCCTCATCCAGAGCAGAGCATCTCACTTACAATGTCCCTCATCCAGAGCACAGAACCTTACCTACATCCTTCCTCACTGGAGGCAGAGCATATCACCTGAAACCTCCCTCACCAGTAGCACAATACCACACCTGCAACCTTCCTTACTACTAGCAGAATATCTCACCTGCAGCCTCCCTCACCCAGATCAGAGGACCTCACTTGCAACCTTCCTCACTTGCAGCAGAGTCCTTCACCTGTAACCTTTCTTACATGGAGCACAGTGACTCTCCTGCAGCCTCCCTCACCCAAAGCAGAGCACCTGAACAGGGCACCTGACCTGCAATCTTCCTCAAAAGGAACAGAGCATCTCACCTATAACCTTCCTCACCCGGAGTACAGCACCTCACCTGCAACTTCCTTCACAAGGAGCAGAGTCACCTATAACCTCCCTCACCTGAGGCAGAGTACTTCACCTGTAACTTCCCTCACCAGTAGCAGAGTACCTCACCTGCAACCCTCCTCACCAGTAGCAGAATATCTCACCTGCAACCTCCCTCACTTGGAGCAGAGCACACGTGCACCCACCCTCACTCGGAGCAGAGCACCTCACCTGCAACCTTCCTCAGCAGGAGCAGAGCACCTCAGCTACACCCTCCCTTACCCAGAGCAGAGCATCTCACCTGCAACCTCCCTCATCAGGACTGGAGCACCTCACCTACAACTTCCCTCACCCGGAGCAGAGCACCTACCCTACAACCTCCAACTTCCTCACCTGGAGCAGAGTACCTCATCTGAAACCTCCCTCACAAGGAGCAGAGCATCTCACCTGCAACCTCCCTCACAAGGAGCAGAGCACCTCACCTGCAACCTCCCTCACAAGGAGCAGAGCACCTCACTTATACCTCCCTCACAAGGAGCAGAGCACCTCACTTATACCTCCCTCACAAGGAGCAGAGAACCTCACCTGCACCCTCCCTCACCAGGAGCAGAGCACCTTTTCTGCAATATATTCTCAGTTCCCAGCTGGGCTTATCTTTAAGATTATTTAAATAACTCCAAAACAAAGAAGGCATCTCCAGAACCCCTTTATTCAAGCCAAAGGAACATGTATTCTGCTGCCTCTTAACCCTCCCAGCCTTTCATACAAATAAGAGATATTCCTTGTGAACCTCTCCTACTGAAATTATTTTAAAATAAGTACATTTTTGGTGGGTCATTTGACCTATTGGTAAGAGTACAGGGAAACATGAGATCCTGGGTTTGAATCCCACCACAGCCCGCTTCACACTACATTATTTCAAACATTTTACTTGATCTCCACTGCTTCAGTTACAGCCAGCTGTTAAATCAGACAGAAAAAAAGGACCCCATGGAGAATGAGATATTGCATCTCAGAGGGGTAATCCTTGGTCAGCTAATGATAATATAAAAAAACATGAGTATAGCACCAGCTTGCTTTCCTTGTTGAACTGCTGCCATTTACTGGGTTTAACTGGACAGAAAATTGTTCCTGAATAAAGAAAATCTCAGCTGACATTTTTGATTTCTTGTAAGGTAGTTTTTGTTTTCACTGGGGCAATGGTGAGTATTTTTATACAATAGCATATACGCAGAACCAGTAATGGCATGGTGTCCCCATCCCTCTAGACATTGTCCTCTCAGATCTCCCAACACTGTTTGGCATGGCAGGCACCCACTGTACAACAGTGGCAGGAGAGCTGCTCCAGCCATCCACTGATGTTGTCATGGACACCGATTCCAAAAATCCGTCTGTCTCTCAGAGAGGGACATAACCCCCAGACACAGCAGTGCTGTATACCACAGAACCATTATAAAACTCTGGGCTTTCCTCCCCACCTGCAGGAGTGGCATGTGCACTGACAGAGATAACTGTCCTGTAATTAACCCCGAAGTGTCTTTGGAAATTACAGGATGACACTTCTTGGGTTAATTAATACAGTCACGTTATTACTGCCAGTTACAAGGTGTTTCTGACTCTCCTGTTCTAGCTGTCAGTCGCCAGAAATACACCCCTCCTCAAATGAAGTGGCTCTGCATCACTTACTTCAACCTTGGCGGGGGGGGGGGGCAGCTTCTGTTCTCACTCAGTTATTATGAGCTACACAACTACATTATGTTCTATGTTGCCATGACAACAGAACATTTTTTCAGTCCAAAGTATTTCTTTGTGTAAACTGTGCATTCTAATGTCATATCATGCACAGCTGTATCCCTGAATTTCTTCATATTAGAACTAGAGACACATTTGTGCACTAGTACTAGAACAGTACCCAGTGCAAAATCGTATTAGAATGTGAACATACATTTGTGTACTAGAACAGTACCAAGCGCAAAATCATATTGGAATGTGAAGACACATTTGTGCACTAGTACAATACCCAGTGCACAACACACTAGCAGAAATGTGCATGATGCTGTGGCCATTTCTTGAAGATGCTGAACTCTGATGTTTTTACCAGTCAGGAAGCTATTCATTAAAGCCTACCCACTGCCTATGTTATGTATGGCCTACATACTGCCTACCCACTGCCTATGTTATGTATGGCCTATGTACTACTTACCCACTGTCTATGCTATGCATGGCCTACCTGCTTCCTACCCACTGCCTATACTATGTATGGCCTACGTGCTGCCTATGTGCTGTCTATCCACTGACTCACCGAAGTGGAGGGTCAGAGTTGTAGTTAATTGTTTCTGGAGGGCACGGGTTTACTCCCACCCACCCTATCCCTCACCCCCCAAGCGCAACATTTCCTTATATCAGGGTTCTGACATCACTTCCCAAAACTGCTAACGGCATACACCTGTTCATATCCTAAAAGGCACAGCACACTGAATAGGGGGTAGAGACACTCACAAGCTTGCACACACTAAACCAGAAACAAAAAAGGAAAACATCTTAAACTGGAAGGGACACAGACATGTGGGGAGTGGTGCAATGCTCTGGCTGTGGAGCAGCAGTCTTCCAGGAGACATTCTGAAGACTCGTTGCTGCCCTATTTGCAGGCACCTCTCTGGTCTGAGGGAGGAGGTTGCTCGTCTCCATGCTGACCTGGCAGGGATTCGGGAAACCTCCTCCTTCATCCAGGGACCACCCAGGCCACCACCACTGCCTCAGAGGTTGCCAAGAAAGAGGAGTGGTTGGACCACAGTGGGCTCAGAGATGGTGAGGGTGGTGGAACAGAGACGCATCCCTCCAGTCATGCCTCTCCACAATTCATTCACCATTCTGGCGGAGCGTGGTTCCTCTGTGGAGGCACCTGTAGTGGAGACCAAGGAGGATGCTGGGAACCTCCACAATGGAGACCCAGAGGAGGGTGGAATAGGACCTCACAGGGGAAGGAAACAACTCCTGGTGGAGGACTCAATCATTACAGGGGTAGAACTGGGGGAGGGAGGGGAAAGGGAGGTCAGGTGCCTGCCTGGTGCCATGACTTGGAGGGACAGGAAATGAATCCTCAGGATTGTGGGAACAGCTGCATGGGGGAGTGAGCTGGATGTCATTATCCACCTAGGGACAAATGACCTGGCTAGGAATGGGATCACAGCAGTGCAACAGGAGTTTGTGGAGTTGGGGAAGGGCCTTAGACAAGTAGCACATACGGTAACTTTCTTGGAAGTGCTACCTGTCTATGGCATGGATGAGGCTAGGGTACTCCATACCATGGGATTCAATGACTGGTTAAAAAACTGGTGCGGAGCTTAGAGATTTGTCTTCATTGGGGACTGGGGGTCCACCTGGAGGGATGCAGGCCTATACTGGCATGATGGTCTGCATCTGTCCAGGAGGGGGACCAGGATCCTATTTGATAGGTTTAAATGCTTCATTGGTAAGCATTTAAACTAGCCAAGAGGGGAGGCACTGAAGGGAAACAGGGAAAACACATCCCCCCTCCACAAAATAGAGTAGTAAGTGAAGTAGACACCATGGTAGAGAAGTCAATAGGGAGCAGGACAGTGATAAATTCAGAAAAAGGCAGTAAGGACAGGGATGGAGCTAAAAGGGGTAAGGCCATCAAAAAATGGAGGGTAATGTGCACCAATGCCTATAGTCTGTGTAACAAGCTCCCTGAACTAGTGGCCTTGATGGAAGAGGGGCACCTAGATATTGTAGCAGTCACAGAAACATGATACACAGAGAACCATGACTGGGATGCCAACATACCAGGGTACACAAGCTACAGGAGGGACAGGGAGGGTAAAAGAGGAGGAGGAGCTCTCTATGTAAGGGAAGGGATCAGAGCAACAGAACTAAATGATAAACAGGGAGTAGATGAGGCACTGTGGGTCACCTTGGAGACAGGCAATGGCACCACAATCCACATGGGGGTTGTATACAGACCCCCATCTCAGGGAGAGGCAATGGACAAGGAAATGATAGAAGGCATCCTTAGAATGGCAGAAAAGGGGGAAATATTGTTAATGGGGGACCTGAATATGCCAAATGTTAACTGGAGCACCTTTGCTGCAGCCATATCCAAGAGTGGGGTTATTCTTTATGCCTTCCAGAGGGCATGCATCAGACAGCTAGTAGTGGAGCCCACTCAAGAGGGAGCAATCTTAGACCTAGTGCTGTCAAACGGGGATGGAGAAAGGATCTCAGATTTAGAAGTGGGTAGCAATCTGATGACAAGCGACCACCAAATAGTGTGGTTCACGATAAACACAGTCATAGAGTCCAGCCATACAAAAGCAAGAGTACTGGACTTTAGGAGGGCTGACTTTGGGAAAATGGGAGAGTGCCTCAGAAAAGCACTATGGGCAAGAAGGAGGGGTAGAGCAACAATGGGGAAAAATCAAAACAGCCATCACAGAGGCAACAAGCCTTGTGTGAAGCAAATCAACAAAATGAAGGAAGAAACCACTATGGGTCTCAAAAGAGGTGGCAGGGAAGGTTAAGGAGAAAAATATAGCATTCAGGAAGTATAAGAAAACACGGAAGGAGCAGGACAGAGAACTGTACCAGTTAAAAACAGAAGGAAGTAGGGAAGGTAGTCAGAGTAGCAAAGTCCCAAACTGAGGAAAGATAGCCAACTCAGTTAAGAAGGGGGATAAAACCTTTTATAGGGACATTAGGGAGCAAAGAAAGACCAAGGGAGGGATAGAGAGGCTTAATAAAGGGAAGGGAGGGTGGGCAGAGGGTGAAAGTGAAAAGGCAAGGGTACTGAACGAATACTTCTGCTAAGTATTCACAAAAGAAGAGGAGGAGGGGGAGGTACAGTACCTAAATCAAAGAATAGAAGCACTCTGGATAGGGAGGTCGATACCAGTCCATTCACAGCTGGGGTTCTGAAAGAACTTTTAAAACTGAAGGTGAACAAAGCAATGGGGCCTGATGGGATTCACCCCAAGAATTCTAAAAGAACTAAGGGGAGAACTAGTGATACCGCTGACTACTCTCTTTAACAAATCATGAGAGGATGGTGTGGTACCTGAGGACTGGAGGAGGGCAGATGTGATTCCCCTTCACAAAAGTGGGAGCAAGACAGAGGCAGGAAACTACAGACCGGTTAGTTTGAAGTTAGTGGTAGGGAAAATGATGGAATCACTTCTGAAGGAAAGAATTGTTGAGTTCCTAGAGGCCAGTGGGGCACAGGACCCAAGGCAGCATGGATTTACAGCAGGAAGGTCGTGTCAGACAAATCTAATAGATTTCTTTGACTGGGTGACCAAAGTAGTAGACCAGGGAGGGGCTGTGGACATGGCCTACCTAGACTTTAGCAAGGCATTTGACACAGTCCCACACAAAAGATTAATATACAAGTTAACCAGCCTTGGAGTGGGCCCCAAGGTGGTAGCCTGGGTAAAAAATTGGCTGGACAACAGGACTCAGAGGGTAATAATAAACGGAGTCCACTCTGAAGAAAGGGGGATTACTAGCAGGGTGCCACAGGGTTCAGTACTGGGACTGGTCCTCTTCAATGTCTTTATAAGTGACATTGCAGATGGACTGGAAAGAAAAGTATGTCTCTTTGCAGACGACACAAAGATCTGCAACAGGGTCAATACAGAAGGTGGGGTTGAAAGGATGCAAAGGACCTTGTCAAGGTTGGAGGAATGGTCAGAGGTATGGCAGCTTAGATTCAATGCAAAGAAGTGCAAATGAATGCACCTGGAAAACAAACCCAGGGGAAGAGTACACAATGGGGGGTGAGATACTAACAACAACAAAAATGGAAAGAGACCTGGGGGTAATCATATCAGATGACCTTAAGGTGGGCAAACAATGTGAGAAGGCAGTGAGGAGGGCTGGCGGGATACTGGGATGCATAGGGAGAGGCATCACCAATAGAAAACAGGAAGTTGTTATCCCTCTGTACAGACAGTTGGTGAGACTCCTTCTGGAGTACTGCATGCAGTTCTGGAGACCCCATCTCCACAAGGACATAGACAGGATGGAAGCTGTTCAGAGGAGGGCAACTAAAATGGTGCAGGGTCTACACCAGAAGCCATATGAAGAGAGATTAAAGGACCTTAATAAGTATACCCTCGAGGAGGGGGGGGGGACAAGATAGACACTTTCAAGTACCTTAAGGGATTTAACAAAGTCTAAGAGAGTAGCATCTTTCAGAAAAAGAGATGTGCAAGAACAAAGGGGCACAATTTGAAGATAGAGGGGGGATGGCTCAGAGGTAATGTGAGGAAGTATTTTTCACGGAGAGGGTTGTGGATACATGGAACAGCCTTCCTGTGGAGGTAGTGGAGTCAAAAACATTGAGGGAATTCAAGCATGCATGGGACAGACATAATTCAATTCTAGTGGGGGGGTAGGAGGAAATAGGCTGTTGGTTAACAAGGATCTGCAGCTTATCCATTAGGTAGGGAAATGGAAAGATTAGGTGGGCCAAGCGGTCCTTATCTGCCATCAGATTCTATGTTTCTATGTTTAATGTGATGCCTACACACTGCTAAGTGCTGCTTGTGCACTGCCAATGTGTGATGTGTGGGCTATGATAGGGTCACTTGCTGCTTAAAGTGGGCTCATTGAGACCTCTACAGCTTTCCCAGACCCCTGTGCTTATCCCAGACATTCTGCCATGCTACATGGGTGGCCGGATAGAGGGCATGCTGGCAAGGTGAATGCTAACCATGGTTGTTAAAATCAGCTGCACATGGCAGTAAGAGTTTGGGGGCATAACTTTCAGCAGTGGTGACCCAGCCATGGGTCCTTACGTGCCCCAGGCTGTATCTGTTCATGGGGCCTTATGTATCCCAGGCTATATCTGTTCATGCATCCTTAGATACCCCATGCTGTATCTTTTCATGGGGCCTTACATACCCCAGGCTGTATCTGTTCTTGGATTCTTACATACCCCAGGCTGTATCTGTTCATGGGGCCATAAGTGCCTCCCATTGCTTTACCCAGCCTGTGTGTGGCCATCCTCCTTGCCACTGTGCATTGTGGGGCACAGTTGTGGTGACTGCAGATTTCTTTAACAAACCACAGTCCAAGTTAGTTGGGGAAGCAATTTAACTACAAGTTTGCTGTAGACATTCACAAGTGTGATTGACCTAAATAATGTTCACTTGTGTGACCTATACTATATAATGTTTGCCTGCATGACCTATGTGTTTACCTACGTGACCTACATAATGTTTGCCTGTGTGACCAACATAATCTATAAAATGAGTAGGGAAAATCTGAGACAATCCAGTATCCTGATTGGCCAAAACATGTCACATGACCGTGCATTATTCCACAACGACCGCACACCTCCCAGCATGACCGCATGCTTGTACAACATTCAAGCCCCCTTCCAGTCCTTACAGCCTTCTCACCAGTAAAGAGATCACTCCACACCTGGCACAGAAAGGCTGCCCCCCCCCCCACACACACACCCCTAGCATAACATAGGCAGGCTGCCACAAACAGCCTGGCACCAACACCCATAGCAAATCAGTGCAGCTGACCCACACTGTTCTCATCAGGTGGATCCTACCATAAATTTATCATGTTTTAAGCATCAACATTCTTTAAAAAACATATCTGGTTGATCCTGCCATGTTCACCATCTTCCATTTTAAAAAACGTTCACTTTCATATGTGTCCCATAGCATGACCAAGTGGTGTTTATTCTGAGAATGTACATGGTGGCAGAGTTTAAAAAATGGTATCTCTTCTTTAAAAAACAAGTAGCCCTGTATTTTAAACTGAAGGTTCTGTAGTTTTTTCTCAGTGAAGCCGACGACTGTAGCGGGAGGGGAGTGAGCGAGTCACCGTCTTTAGAAGGGAAGACGAAAGCGTGAGCGAGTGTTGCATACCACCAAGTTGCCCATTTGTGCATAATGATATGTGTTTGTGGGAGAGCGGGCCCTCCGGGCCCTGCGCTTCCACTTACACAGATGTATGGAGCCGTACAGCAGCCCTATAAGGTAAGGAACCCTTGTAACACTAATTTGCCAGTATCTCGGGAACCGTAGCAGCTAGGAAGAAAATTCAAGTGTCATTGCAATCATAACAGTGAGACGTTCTCATAACATAAATTAACTGAATCTGTAGCTCACATTGTTTCTGAGATATGGGGAAACAGATGTATTCCGGTGTGCATGGCGGCACAACGTTGAGGAACTATGTGAGGAGGCAGGATGTGGCCAACTGGATTATGCCTGTGGTGTCACCTGTTGATCTCTGGAAGGTGCCCGTGGTGAGCAGGCACATGAAGGCTGTCACCTTTGTCTCCACAGACATGGTGTGGCTCCGTCTGGTGCGTGCCTGCATCTCCTCACTGCACAGCTCGCAGAGCTGCCTCAGAATGTCCTTGTTCAGGTGGTACCAGCCCATGATCTCTGTGTCACTGTACCACTCGAAGGTGATGCAGGCGCGGTACCACCTGGGTCGGGCATACCACTGACGGGCCTGCCACAGCCATGTCGCTGTTCCTGTTGCCCCCACCACACCCCTTATTACGGCCTCCATCATGAAGGGCACACTATGCATGGCCCTAGCTGTCCTATATCCCTCTGGGCGGTTGGCTGCTGCAGGCTGTGTGTCACCCTGGTGCACTGCCTGGCAGTGTGTCTGCCTGTCCGTCACACTCTCTTTGGCCCTGTCTCCCTCTTCACTGCCACCTCTGTCCCTCTCCCTCTGTGTCTGCCTTGGTCTCTCTATCATTCTTTCTGTCTCTCTCTCTCTCACTTTCTCTTGCCTGGCGCAAGTGCTTTCTGTGTGCTTGTGCCCTGTACTTATAGGAATAAGTCTGCGCGGCGCACCTCTGATTTTCTCCGCACTTGCGCCATGGTTTCACGGGTTGAATATCGCACTGCGCTGGATATTCATAGTCATGACCTCTGCACTAAACGCTCTCATTCATTATAGTTGCACATTGGTGCAATGAGATTTGCACTGCGCACTGGTTCACGCTGAATATCGCTCCTTGACGCAAGTCCACACTTGCATTGGTGCAACTCAGTTGTGCCATGTGCAACTGCTTTGAATACCCGGGTCATAATGTTTACTTGTGTGACCTATATAATGTTCTTCTGAGTGATGTATGTGATTTGATTTGCTTATTTATTCTGGTTAGTCCATGGGCCAAATGACCCATTTACAAGGTTGTCCAGTGTGCAAAACAGCAAAACACAAATAACATCACAGTATTAAAATACAAACAATGCATATGAATATATAACAAGGCAACAGTGCAGTACGCATATAAATAATGTCACAGGGGCTTAACTGAAACATGAAGTAATGTTAAGTAATCTACCTAAAGCATTCACATACTTCATTCATATTCAACGGTTCCCTTAAACTATTTTTAAACCCAATGATGAAGGTTCCCAGGCAGTCAAATTGACTCATAATGGAATTAAAACATTTTGGTAACTGAGAGTAAGGACCTCTGCCCTAAATCGTTTTCATCTTTGGTATATGAAAGTATGAGATACTGGACTTTCTGGTGTCAAAAGGATTAATGTATTTTTGAAAAATTTGGTAAAATGATCCAGGTACTTTCCCCATAACAATTTGTTTTGCTAATATACTTACAGTGTATTCATATCTCTGTTTAAGGGTTAGTATCTCTGCTGTTTTCAACAGCTGACAATGATTTTTTTTAATGGTAACTGAGTAATAAACCTAGCAACTTGGTTAGGTAGAAGTCTAACTTTTCCTAATAAACTGTCAGATGCAGAATAGTAGAAAATCAAACCATAATCCACAGCTGACAGTAGAAAACTTTGGGCTAACAATACCCTAGTGGTTGGTGTTAACAGTGTATCTAATCTCTTCCGATTGCCATAAAATACCATGGACTTAGTCTTCTTTACATTTAATACTCACTAGTGATCACCAAACCACTCCTACATGGACAACAAGTCTACAGCTAAATCATGTTGTAACTGTTCAAATTTGAGGCTGCTCGTGAGGACCCTTGTACCCATCCTCATACAGTCCAGGCAAAGAGACCCCCCAGGCTTTCAGAGGCCACAGGGATGCTGACGCTGCTCAGAAAACACATGCAGTGCCAGTCCACCCCCCGAGGCCCCAACTCACCACTTTCTCTGGCATATCTCCACTGCAGACTTCAGGCTGCCCCTCTCAAGTCATCTCGATTCCATCTCCAGACACCTCCAGTAGATATTTCCAACATTAGCCCAAGTGATTTCTTCACACGTCACTAGGCTCACTAAGCAAGGTGCTCCCCTGCAAGCCTAGGACATAGGCCTTTCTCTTCTCATGACTGTTCACTCTCCTGCAGAATGTTGGGAGCACTCTTCGCATGGACCGCATGGAGGTTCCAATGGCTGCTCCAAGCAAACGTGAGGGGGAGATCAAACAGCCCCCATACCAGTATTTTCATTAGACAGTTATGTTTCAAACCAACAAGCACATCCAACAAAAACTGCTTGTGACATTTATTGTCACTCAGGGCCCTTCTCTAGATATGACCTCTGTGCAGATCTCTAGCCCCACTTTCTTCTGCAGCTCAGCCACAAACGCAGTGGCCCTTTCCGGCCCCCAGAAGGAGTATGTCACACCCTTGTGCTTGATTTTTAGTGTTGACGGAAAAATCAGGAAGCAGTCAACCTTGAGCTCTCTTAGTTGTGCAAGAATGGGGTTAAAAACTCTCCTTTTCTTCAAAATTCTGTTAGAGTAATCTTGAAACCAGTATAACCGTTCACCATCATATTTAAGTTCTTTTACATTGTGATGTGCCCATAGCATCATTTCACGGTCTTGATAGCTGTGAAATCTAAATATGATCTGCCGGGTAGGTTGCCCTGCTGGAGGTCACAGGGCAATGGCTCTATGTGCCCTTTCCAGCTTTAACTTCCCTTTCTTCAGCTTCATGCCCAGTAAGCTCGGCAGTTTCTCTGCACAAAATGCAAGTATGTCCAGGCCCTCCTTTCCCTCCGGGAGCCCCCGGAGCCACAGATTCTGGCGCCAGTAATAATTTTCCTGGTAGTCATGCTGTTCAGTTAGGTCCATTAGTTCCTTCTCCAACTTAGTAATACGGGTTACCAATGAATCCACGGTGTCTTCAACTTTAGAAATACACTTCTCTGCCTCCGCCAACCTGTTTGCCTGCATCGCCACTTGTTCGACTATAGTTTGCAGGCGAGCATCAATCTTTTGCTCTAACTTACGCCATTTCACTTCAAGGGCCTCCATGACCTGCTCCGAGACCTCCCTTCCTAGTGCCACCATCTTGGCTGCAGACAGTGAAATCGGGCCCAGCGCTTCAGGGGATTTAGCAGCCACCTGTTTCTTTTAGGATTTAGCAGTTGAACACTGATTTTTCCCTGGATTAGCCACCAGATACTCATCCATTGTGCCACCACACCTAGGTTTTGCAATTTTGGCCATGTTTCTAAGTTGCATGCTTTTAGATTTAAAGATTATTTTTAGCAGGGTCGGGAGCTGCGGAAATCCACGTCTTTACTGCTGACTGCTCATTAGCACCCCCCACTTCTTGTTTTCTAGTAGTGATGTCTCTCCCTATACATCCCTGTATCCCCCCAGCCATCCTTATTCGAAGTAACAGTTTCTAAGGGTTGCACCAGACGTGTTGAATATATTGTTACTGGGTCGGCTTTCCAGCTCTACAAAGAAGGCAGCTGAAAGAGATCATCAGTTAATTTTGAGCATACCTGAAAGTCTAATGTTCCCCCCTCTCAAGATGCCTTAATGAAATACCTGGTAGCCTATTGCCCCACAATCCATGACATACTGTAATGAAATACTTGGTAGTGTCATGCCACCCAGTCCCTGAGATTCTGTAATGGAATACCTGGTAGTCTAGTGCCCCTAATCCTCAACATACTGTAATGAAATACCTGGTAGTGCATTGGCCCCCAATCCCCAAGATATTGAATGAAATACCTGGTAGTTGAGTGCCCCACATTCCCCAAGATACTATAATGGAACACCTAGTAGTGTAATGCCCCTGATCCTCGACATACTGTAATTAAATACCTAGTAGACTAGTGCCCCCTACCCCCAAGATACTGAAATTAAATACCTGATAGTCTAGTGTCCTCGATCCCTGAGATACTATAATGAAATACCCAGTAGTGTAGTGCCCCCCAAAAATTTCTGAGATACTGTAATGAAAGGCTTGGAAGTCTAGTGTCCTCTGATCACTGAGATACTGAAATAAAATACCTGGCAGTGTAGTGCCCCTTGAGCCCTGAAATACTGCAGTGAAATAACTGGTAGTCTAGTGGTCCCTGAACCCTGAGATACTGTAATGAAATTCCTGGTAGTCTAGTGTCCTTGATCCCTGGGATACTATAGTGAAATACCCAGTAGTGTAGTGTCCTCCCTCCAATTTCTGAGATACTGTAATGGAATACCTGGTAGTCTAGTGTCCTCTGATCACTGAGATGCTGTAATGAAATATCTGGCAGTGTAGTGCCCCTCGAGCCCTGAAATACTCTAAAGAAACAACTGGTAGTCTAGTGGTCCCCGATCCCCGAGATACTGTAATGAAATACCTGGTAGTCTAGTGCCCCCAATTCCTGAGATACTATAATGAAATACCTGGTAGTGTAGTGCCCCCCCAATCCCCAAAATACTGTATAGAAATACCTGGTAGTGTAGTGCTCCCCCGATCCCCAAAATACTCTAATGAAATGCTTTGTAGTCTAGTGCCCCCTGATCCCTGAGATCCCTGAGATAGTGCAATGAAATACACTACCATTTATTTCATTACAGTATCTCGGGGATTGGGGGCACTAGACTACAAGGTATTTCATTGCAGTAACTCAGGTATGGCAGCTGGGTTTCAATGTGAAAAGGTGTGTAATAATTCACTTGGGGCACAGAAACTCGGAGATGGAGTACAAAATGGGTGGAGTGGTACTGACGATCACCAAGCAGGAAACAGACTCAGGGGTAATCATATAAGATGACCTAAAGGTGGCCAGGCAGTGTGACAAGACTGTATGGAGGACAAATGGGATGCTGGAGTGCAAAGTATCACCAGCAGAAAGTGGGAGGTGGTGTTGCCTTTATATAGACTTCTGGTAAGACCCCTCCTAGAGTACTGTGTCCAGTTCTGGAGACCACATCTCCAGAAGGACATAGACAGAGTAGAGGCAGTCCAGAGGAGGGCGACTAAAATGGTGCAGAGTCTGCATCAAAAGTCCTGTAAGGAGGACTAAAGGACCCCAATATGTACACCCTGAAACAGAGGAAGGAGAGGGGGATAGGATAGAGACCTTTAAATTCCTCATTGGGGTAAATAAGATATAGGAAGGGAGTATTTTTCAGAAGAAAAGGTGTTCAAGAACAAGGGAACATGCTATGAAGCTGGAGGGGGTAGATTCAGGAAAGAGATGTGAGGAAGTACTTCACAGAAAGAGTGGTGGGTTCCTGGAACAGTCTTCCAGTTGAGCTGGGGGTGAAATCTTCAGGGGTCAAGAATGCATGGGAGGAGCACAAGGGAATCATAGTGGAAATGAAGAGGTGGAGGGAGAAAGAGCTGTAGATCAGGCACGGTCTGCAGTAATAGTGTAGGTAAGGAGAAATGGGCAGACTTTATGGGCCAAATGATCCTTATCTGCTGTCAAATTCTATTTTTCTATGTTTCCACTATAAACTACCCCCCTCAATCCCCAAGGTACTATAATATAATACTTGGTAATCTAGTGGCCCCCAATCCCCGAGGTACTGTAATTTTTTTGTCTGCATAATAATATTTTGCTAATATTTCAAAACAACAATAATTATAAACAGCACAAGAAATACATTATAAAAACAACTATTTATATTACAGTCTAATCAGCATTAAGATAACTACAAGAATTGCAATGCAACTAAAACAGAACACTGTCGTAACAGTCAAATCCATTCTCTAGTGGTATCAGTGACTCAATAATTACAATAAACTTATTAGATCTAAGAACAGTTGCAGATGTAACTAAGTGGTATTTAGCTGGAGAAAGGGGCCCCAGACCTCACTGAACCTGTTAGTTTTGTTCAATATCAAATGGCTGATTATTTCATTATTTGCAGTGTAACTCATCATGTTAAACCATTCTGATATAATGGGGGTTGTTGGATCTTTCCAGTACTTTATGTAAGAGGGCAGTTATGTGAAAATATCCCCAAAATATACAATTGTGGGGAGAAGGGTAGCTCCATGCTCACACACGTTTTACATATGGTATGAACACCCTCTCATGAGTCAACACACTTGGGGAAGTTCCATAACATATGCAACAGAGTTCCATCTGCTTGTCCACATTTCCCACAATTGTTATTTGTAGACTAACCCATTTCAAATTGTTTGGAGAGAGATAGAAGTGATGCGAGGTTTTATATTGCATCAGCTTACCTTGGGTCTCTCTACGACATCGATAAGCAAGTTTCCATGTGGTGTGCCAATCACTGTCTGAAATCAGACTGTGGAGCTCTGTTTCCTACATGGATTTAGCTGATAAGGTTAGGGGTTGAGAATAAGAAATGTTAGCGAGGAGTTTATAAATGATGTTAGCCCCTTTTCTTAGGGGAACACATTTAATAATCTGCCCCCACTGTTCATTACTGGGGAATGAAAAATCAGGTAGCAGAACATTTTTGGAGTAAAGTCCTAAGTTACAAATAATAATGAAATTGAAATTTCTGAAGCTGGCATTTATCTCTAAGTTCAGATAATGATATTAAAATATTAGTGTCTTCAGATAGAAGATCCTGAAGTCTAATTATGCCCACCTTAGCCCAGTCCTGTTTGGTTAATAGTATTTTCCCATCAGTTATTAAGGGATTACACCAAATGGGAGTGCAATGTAGGAACAAATGTTAAGGATTCAACCTGTGATTAATTTTTTTTGAGTTTAGTTTATTGTTTTATCAGGATAAGACTCTATTGAACAAGTTCATTTACAAGGAGGTCCTTGGTAGGACAGCATAAGGTGAAACAACAGTTCACAACAGAATACAGTCAATGATAAAGAACAATACATGATATTAATATAATGCAGAGAAAACAATAAGCTACATTTCTAAAAGGAGTCTCACTAAGTGCGTACAATCACAGATGACATGAACACTCTTTTGAGGGATGTGCTATGTTGGAAAAATCAAAGAGAAAGCAAGGCATAAGCACATGCAGATGTGGGACATTTGAAGTTACATAATTGTATAGAGGTACATCACAAATCGTTTAAGCATTCTAGTAACTGCACCATTACGTGCACGTGGCTTTATACATAATTTTTCAATCATATTTTTGAACACCTGATGACTGACCACACTGGTGTGTTTAAGGCTTTTCTGCAATGTTTTAGAACCCTAGAAGTTTCGACCAGACAAGGGTTAACTTGAAGGCAGACCGGGATAGGGGAATAAATAAAATCAGAAAGTATATGTGGGGATATAATAGCTTTCTCCATACATAGGTAGGTAGGTACGTAAAATTTTATTTATACAGTAATACTGCCATTAGGGTTCCGAAAATCCCTGTTTACAAGGCATACTTGTTTGTATAAAATACTAAGTTATTACAACAATACCAAAAAATACAGAAATACAAAATATCAGACATACAAGTAGTGAAACAAATAAACTACAAACGTCAACCAAACATAGCAGGTGAACATTCATTACGAGAACATCACTGACAATTTAACCACTTCATTCTTCTCATCTATTATAATAGCAGCGAAAACCAAGTTCATGATTCGTTGCTGTTTTAACAACAGTAGCAGTGACATTTAAATCTCAGAGAAAAGGGGAGAGACAATTCCAGCTGGAAGCAACCTTATACTGGAGAGTCATTTCACTAAATCGATTTGTTATTTTGGGTATTATTAAATCCATAGCACCCATTTTTCTTAAATTTAATCCATGATTTGGCTTCTGCAATTTGGTTTTTAAATTATTAAGAGATTTTCTTTTAAGTAGGCCCCATACCTGATTTAACCAAATACCCTTGGCCCTCAGGGTTTGTGGATTCCAACCTAGATTTGTATACCTTGTACAATGGTGAGTTCTAAAGTCACACCTTAACACAAATCTTGCAAGCTTATTATAAAGAACATCTAAGTTATTTAATTGCTTTTTTGTGGTGTGTCTATAAATGTGACTTACATAGTCAATTACCGTAATACTAACTGATTTACCATGGTCAGTCTCATTTCTTTTGTCATACAGTCTGATATACATCTTATTTCTCCAATCTTTGCATTTGTTTTCCTTATTAATTTTGTTATATGCTGTTGAAATGTTAAATGTTGATCTGTTTGTACCCCTAGGTACTTATACGTAGCAGTTTGCTCCAAGATCTTACTCTGCTGAGACATTATCTTTAATTTCGGGACTCCCTTCCTCTCGGGGGTAAAACATGTAGGCTATGTTTTTTTGTTGTTTATTAATAGACCCAGGGATGAAAAGTATTCTTGCATAACAAGAAAGTCACTTTGCAGTTTCTGTTCTACATCTCCCGAATTTGTTCCTACTGATACCAAGACGGTATCATCTGCATAGAGTCAAATTTTTGAATGTTTAATACAATTTGGTAACTCATTTAGATAGACTATGAACAAGAGGGGCCCCAGACTGTATCCCTGGGGCACTCCTCTTCTCACATAGTCCATGCTTGACTGCTGACTATTCAGGATAACAAACTGAGATATTTTATCGAGGTAGGACATACACCATCTACAAGTTTCTTACTCCACTCCTATTTTCCTCAATGTACTAATCAAAATGCTATAATCCACCAAATCAAATGCTTTTGACAGGTCCACATATACCACACCCATGGACTTAGCATCCCCAAGAGGGGTAGCTATAAGATCTAAGAAGTCCATGAGTGCAGTAGCCATGGACCTGCCCTGCCTAAAACCACATTGGTGTTGGGTTAATTTGTTATGTTTCTCAAGATACTCCATCGACTGACCATGAACAATTTTTCAAGTATCTTAGAAACCATTGATAATAAGGCTATTGGACGATAATTTGAAGATTCCATGGAGTCACCCTCCTTTGTCTATCAGAACCACTTTAGCAAGTTTTCAACTTAATGGAAACTGTCCCTCCCTTAAACTCCAATTGAAAATGTCCCGTAATATTGGTGATAATTCCAAAGTGGCTTCCTTCAGCAGTCTGTTATCTATCTTATCTGGACCACTAGCCTTATTTATCTTTAACTTGTTTATGATTTTTAAAACTTCCTTTTTTGTCACTATCCTAAATTTGAACTTGGGTATATTTTCATCTTGGGGGTCCCCTTGTTTCACATCACTCATCTGATTCATACAAGGTGTAAATTTTGATTTCAGATTGGGAAGATTTATGAAATAATTATTCAAAAATTAAGCAGCCCTGATTGTTTCGTGCACTATACCATTTTGACTGAGTTTTATCTCAGCCTGGTTCCTAACTGGTTTTGTAAGATTTTTTATTAAGGACCAATAGGCGCTTGGATCAGTTATTTCTTGATGTTTTGTTAGCCTTTTTCCAGAGTTGATTTCTTGACCTAATCAATTTCCTAATCTTTATTGTTATCCATGGCAAGTGATTTAATCTTTGAGTAACTTTCTTTCTGAGGAGCCAATTTATCCCAAGCTTTCACAAACATTGCTGTGAATTCCTGTACTGCTAGATGTATATCTGGAATAAGAAAAATCCTATTCCATGTTAGTCCCTGAAGATGCTTTCTAAATAATGATTTATTAAATTTAGAATAACACCTTTTAAACATTGTTGGTGCTGCATTTATAGGAATAGTTTTTTTATCAGTAGAAAAGATGCATTTGACAACACTGTGATCTCCTAAGTTGGGAGCACATACTCTTTTTTCCACTATTGTCAATTCAGGTGAAATAAAGATCAAATCTAGAATATTATCTTTACTGGTCAAAGAACGTTTCCTCATAGGAGTATCTATTATCTGTAATAGATTTAAACAACTCATTGATTCTTCCAGTTTCTGACCCCTGGGACAACCCCATGCTGCATTAAAATCTCCAGTTAAAATGGTTTGCAATTGACTTATATGTCACATTAATACATGTGTAAATTTATCAAAATGAATGGTGTTGGTTTTAGGTGGAGAATAAACCACTCTTATAGCCAGGTTTAATGCCTGAATCTCAATTAATAAACATTCAATCCCTTCAATTTTCCCTGAAAATAGGATTTTAGAATGACCAATTAAATGTCTGACATACATTAAAATACCTCCTCCCATGCTCCTTGGTCTTGCCTATAATGACAGAAATTTTTAAGTTCAACTCCTTCATATTTTATTTCATTTTTTAACTATGTTTCAGCCAATATTACTATATCTGGCTCTTTGCAGTCAACCCAGGTCCTAAGAAGGTCCATTTTTTTTTATCATACTTCTTGCATTATCCAGAACCAGTTTAATGGTACTCCTTCCTGGGCCTGGATTCAATTCACTATCTCCACAAAGGGCCAGAGACAGCAGTAGAGCTTGGTTACATGAATAGACATTCCTTATTAATGGTACAAAATGCATTATTCGAAGTTCGTTTTTGATCAGGTTGAAGGGATTTCTCTGCATGGCCAACTTAGATACTTGTTGTTGTCTCCATTTATTCAAAAAACAATTTACATAGACACAAGCTCTTTCGGTTGAAGTGCCAGTGTTAATGAGAACGCAGAGTTGGATCATGCAGATCAAGCCCACTGCCAACCTCATCACTTTGAACAACAATCCCCCTTTCATTATACTAAAATATTTCAGATATTTTAGGCAGGCAAAAAACTCCTAAAAATCCTGGGAACAGATCCAGAGGTAGAAAAAACTAAATAAAATGGAGTTCCTAAACCAGAACTCCAAGTGCAGGCACCCACTGCACAGCACTGAAAGGACTGGACTCAGGAACAACACTTAACAAACAATACCCCCGGTATCTTATTCACAGCACAAAGCACTAGGACCAGGAGATACTAACAGTTTCAACTCAACAGCAACAACTTTAAATTCAGAACAACGTTTATCTAAAAAGCATACTCCTGGTATCGTGCCCTCAGTACTGACACTCACCAATTATCTTATTATTCTATAATGAAGGCTCGGTAACTCAGAGGGCAGCATTTATAATAAAGCAAAACAAACTGATTTTCATTCAAGTCCATTAGATTAAAACCACATCAGGTACACTCAAAACTGTCTAACATTATTAACCTGTATATAATTTAAGGCTAATCTAACATAACAAACTTTTACTTGAATTTGAGCCTTTATCATGTCCCAATAAAATGCCCCTTAGATGTTTACCAACTGTTTTCTGTCAGAGTTTCTCTTTGCACCACTCACACTACTGCACTTGTGCAGTAGCAGCGCAAACCTTTTCAATCATTTCTGCCCCTTCCCCTCTACTAATGTTCTTTTGATGGTCCCACCTGTGGCAACACAGCTGCTGGCAATCTCAAAGGCTCCGGTAACCGGGAGCTTGAATGAATACATAATGGGACACTGCAGGGTACAGCTCTGGCACACAAGTTTAGAGTCTCACAATAACAGAGTTCTTATTCAACTGGTTGCAGTAGATGGTGTAGAAAGAACAGCGTACCTGTTTCTGCAGCCAGCGTGAGCCATAGCCATGGGAGTTCTTGATCAGAAGATCCAGAATTGTTTTAGAGGTGCAGAAATACTTATTTAAACAAGAAAGCCAACTGGTAATTCTCCCTCGTCACATGGTGCCTGGAGTTTTTTTAAACCTAGCCTTGGTGGTTTGTTGTTCCAAAGGAATACCCTTATAAGAGATGTTAATTTTCTCAATAATTTGCTATTTAATAAAATGGGAATATTTTGGAATATATAAAAGATTTTTGGGGCTATAATCATTTTAATGGAGTTAATTTTTCCCCAGAGAGAGAGAGAGAGAGAGAGGGATTGAGATGGCTCCACCAGGTTAAGTTACTTTCTATCTCCTTTAATAATGGTTGTAAATTCATCTCCATCAGGGACTCTAATCTTGTGCTGATTGGTAGGCCTAAGAAGATTATTTGATTTGTAATCCAATTCTTGTTAAACACTTTTGTTAGCTGTTCACAAATAAAATATGTTGTATTGAAACACAGGGGCTGTGTTTTCCCCCAATTCATCTGAAGGCCTGAGATACTTTTGAATTCAGCAAGTATGCCTTTTAACACAGTACATGACTGGAAGGGCCTGATAATTGTTAGAAGGAGATAATCTGTGAAGACCAGCGGTCGATGAACCTTGTCTTTAACATGGACCCCATGAATGTCAGAATTAGCCTTGATAAATCTAATTAATGATTCAATTAATAAAATAAGTGTGGCAGGAGCAGGCATCCTTGCCTAGTACCTTTTGATAATCCAGTTGACCTGATAATAGGCCATTAGTAAGAGTTTGGGCCTTCCCATCCTTACACGTAATGGCAAACCATTTGCTAAAATCCACTCCCCCAACCAAATTGTTCAAGTGCAGTAAGCATGTAAGACCAGTTAAGGGAATCAAATGCCTTGAGGAGATCCAATGATAAAACACTATAGGGCTCTTTACTTTTATTTGCAGCCCCTATTACATTTACAAGGTGTCTTATACTATCTGATCCAGCCCCTCCTGGTACAAATCTTACTTGTTCTAATCCCACCACATCTCCCACTAGATGTATCCTGATTGACATAATTTTCACTAGTGCATTATAGTCTAGGTTCATCAGGGAAATAAGGCAATAACTGGAGCAACTCAACGGGGCTTTATCCTTTTTATGTATCAAGCTGATTAAACCTTGGCATACTGTTGGGAGGTAGAACTTTTTTGTTCCATGCTTCCTTATATATGTCAAGTAAATAAGGGCTTAATTTAGAGGCTAAATGACTATAACATTTGCCTGGGAAATTGTCTAGTCCTAGAGTTTTACCTGAAGGCAAACAATTAAAAGCATTAGTCACTTCTTGAAGAGAAATGGGTTGGTTTAGAGCTTTCTGCTCTTCTATAGTAATTTTTGGAAAGTCAATTGAGCTAAAGAACTCTTGCACTTTACCGATCCAGTTGTAGTTTTTTAGAGTATAAAAATTAGTAGAAGCAAACACATCACTAATATCTGTATTTCTCATTAACACTTTCCATGATATAGCTGTGATACTCAGTATTATGTTTTGGGCTGAGGTCTTCTTTAATCTGAACGCTAACAGTTTTCCCGCCTTCTCCCCTGATTCCCAATAATTTTGCCTGACATGGAAAAGAGCACACTCTGTATGCTCAGACAGGACTTATTTATTTCATATTTGGGCTGAGTGACCCTATAAAGGGGTGCAGTGGGCATATTTGTTTAAAGTTGCTGTTCCAGCAACGTTAATTGTGATTGTCTGTCCACCAATGTTTTTTGTTTGGCTTTCTTTTTGGCAGAAGAGAAACTAATGATGCGCCCTTTGATAAAGGCCTTATAGGCTTCCCACAAACAGCCTTTGGAAACCTCACCATTGTCATTTATTAGAACATAGGTATCAGTTCCTTTTGTCAACCAATCTGAAAAAGATGTATGCTGGAATGGGTGGACATTAAGTCTCCATCTTAACTGCTCGGGGCGTCCTTCTCCTACATGAATGCTCATCTCAATCAAGCAGTGATCAGAAATAATGATATTGTTAATATATGTATTCAACACAGAGTTAGTCAATAACTTGGTGATAAAATATAATCCAGTCTACTAAATGCAGAATGCTTATTGGGAAAAAAAGTGTAATCTTTATCAAAGGAATGCACAAGCCTCCAGACATCTGACAAATTTAATATGTTCAAAAGATCAGAGTCCCTTCCTGGGTTTTAGGCTCTTTAGGTAGGTATTCGGAGATTGTTAATCCAACACTGTATCTATGATCTCATTAAAATCACCACCCAGTATCAGTTCAGTCTACATATGTATGCAGATGTGCTGAAAGGGAAACAAAAAAATTCATTGTGATGTGAATTCAGAGAGTAACCATTACAAATGGCTACCTGTTGCCTGTCTATGGTTCTGGGAAAGAATGTGGAATCTCCCTTCTGGGTCAGCTACATGTTGATTTTTTCATGAAATGAACCCCTTTTCATATTAAGATGACTGCGCCCCTTTTCTTAGAGAAGTAACAGCTAAATTACACACTAGCAACCCACAATCTAACCAGTTTTACTGATTCCTCTGCATTTAAATGAGAGCAATATCTGTTTTTTTATTTGGAAAGTTTAAGATTTTTTTTTCATTTTATGGGAGTACCTATCCCATTCACATTCTAGGTAATAAACTGATACACTTGCATTGTAATACCAACACTTAAAGGAAAACAGCCTTTAATTACTAACTTCTATGCTTGCTAAATGGTTTACTAGACAATAAAACACAATAGAAATAAAACTGATTTCAAAATATAACAGTTCCAGTAAGAGGAAATAAGCAATTTACAATTACTTATACTGTAGTTAAGAACACCACTAAGATTTATTGTAAAAGAATAAATATTTAAGTGCTAACAGTAATGATTTCCTTGTAGCGAATCAGATGTAACAAGTATACAGTTATAGTAAAGTACTCTAGGACAGTAGGATGTTATCTACTGATGGACCTACAACCACCGCACCGCAGTCCAAGGTTGTATCCACACACAGGTCCTCTTGCATAGAGTTGTTCAATGGGGTTCTGGTTCCAGCCCATTGTTATCTATCTAAGATACAATGGAAATACACAGCTCACTCAGTGATGTTTTGTACCATGTGCTTGTTGTGTGATTTTATATTGTAAAGGCATCAAATTAAACTATGAAGCCATAGGCAAGCACACGTCATAATACAGTGTAAAGCTGGGGGTACATGGGAAGGACAAAGTATCTAACTGTTAACGGCAGCAATGTGGAGGAATGTCAATTATACTTGCAAGCCAAGGAGTACCATCAGGCCGGAACAGTAACACAATACCTCTTACTAAGCTTGGAGAAAAGGGATATGTGTCACAGACTGTGATTTACAGAGTTGTCCTAGCTCCTAGGACCTTCTGGCAAAGCTTCTCCCATATTTGGTTTAAGAACCGTGGATACCCTGGTAATAGCTGTGGGTACCCTACCAAGGGCTTAATAGAGGGGCCACGGATGGTTTGTATGACTGTCCCAACCCTTTTCATTTCTTTTATTTTATACTGAAAGGTCTATGGGCAATGCCCATTTTCACAGATGTCCAGTTTCCAAAACATTAAACATATAAAGACATCTTAATAGAATACAAACACATTTGAAAATTACAGGCTAGCCAGGACAATGTAAACCTCTTGGGACCTCTTGGTAAAGCTTTCCTCATATTTGTGTTCTCAAGCTGAGAATGCCCTGGCTAGGGCTCCGTCCCTGCTCCTGGGACCTCCAGCTAAGCTTTTCACAGACCTGTTCTTAAGAGCTGTGGATACCCTGACTAGGCCTTAATAAAAAGGTAAACAGTGATTTACATACCTGTTCCAGCTCCTGGGACTTCTGGTAAAGCTGTTTCCATATCTGTTTTCGAGAGCTGTGGATACCCTGGCAAAGGCTAGTGAAAAGGGTCAAGGATGATTCACGTAGCCATCCCAGCTCCCAGGAACCTGCAAGCAAACACGTCCAATAACCAATCTCATGAGCTGTAGGTATCCTGGCAGTGGTCTATTATGAAGGTCAAGGTTACGGCTAACAGAGTTGCCACAGCACCTGTGACAGTCTGGAAAACACTAACCCAAAGACTATTTACAAGGGGAGCAGACAATCTGGTAACCAGTGCTGGATAAATAAGAACTTTGGATGGTATGCCACATTACATTGCTCCTCCCTTGTGCTCATGGATTACAAATGAGATGCACACTACTATCAGTGTTATATCAGTTAAAAAAACTGAAAACGATAGTCCCCATCTCCTCCAGCAATACCTGCACAACAAAAAAATAGTCATGTAGCACACATTTACATCAAATTATCACTCACCAAGATAAAACATGCACTTATTATCCATGGTCATGTATACAGTAATTATATGCCAATGGGTATTTACTGGCAAAGAGATTATAAATACCATATTTAACATAAGCTATGAAATAAAGTGGTGACTACTGTGCTTCACCCACAACCTATAATAAGAAAGAAGTCATTATTCCTTTAACCAGGTTGCATGCATTTAGAGCAGCTCTTCTGAAAGAGTCGAAGAATTTCTTACTGGCAGCTATAGTTCCAAAGAAGATGGTAATTTCAAATGTTAGACATTTCTTCCATGATAATAGTGCTCCAGAATACCAGTTGGATCGGGTGATTGTGCTGACGCTGGAAGTGTTCGTGTTGTGCTTGCTGATCCTTGAACTTTATTTAGTTCCCGGCAGGTTCAGAGGGTCATATATAGTAGAACTGGCCAGTAGTTGTGCAGAGATTTGTACTGGTTCCAAATCAATTTCAGGAGAATCCCTATAAGGTAAGACTGACGTCGAGCTCTGATTCCCCTTGCTTCTACTCCTGCTCCTACTTCTGCTCCTCTTGCATGAGTTTGGTGAAGTTACTTGATGTGTGGATCTCCTGGATGAATTTGACAAGTGGAAAAAAGATTTGGTTCTTTTTAAACTCCCTGCTTGCCAATAGTCTTTTCCTTTAACTTTTGTTTTTATGGCTGCAAAGAGGGGTGAAAACAATAGACTGCAGCATGGGTTTAACATTTTTCTTCATTTGAAATGTGAGACTCAAGGAATCAGCACATCTGAAGGGGAGGGGCAGCGTGAGCCACAGAATGAGGAACCTCTGACACAGATGGGGCAGCGTGAGCCAGAGTACAAGGAACCTTGGACACAGATGGGGCAGCATGAGCCAGAGAACGAGGAACCTCAGACACAGATGGGGCAGCATGAGCTGGAGAATGAGGAACCTGTGTCACAGATGGGGCAGCATGAGCCACAGAATGAGGAACCTCTGACACAGATGGGGCAGTGTGAGCTGGAGAATGAGGAACCTCTGATACAGATGGGGCAGCATGAACCAGAGAACGAGGAACCTCTGACACAGATGGGGCAGCGTGAGCTGCAGAATGAGGAACCTCTGACACAGATGGGGCAGCATGAGCCAGAGAACGAGGAACCTCTGACACAGTTGGGGCAGCATGAGCCAGAGAAGGAAGAACCTCTGACACAGATGGGGCAATGTGAGCTGCAGAATGAGGAACCTCTGACAGAGATGGGGCAGTGTGAGCCAGAGAATGAGGAACCTCTGACACAGATGGGGCAGCGTGAGCTGCAGAATGAGGAACCTTTGACACAGATGGGGCAGCATGAGCCACAGAATGAGGAACCTCTGACACAAATGGGGCAGTGTGAGCTGGAGAATGAGGAACTTCTGACACAGATGGGCAGCATGAGCCAGAGAACGAGGAATCTCTGACACAGATGGGGCAGAGTGAGCTGCAGAATGAGAAACCTCTGACACAGATGAGGCAGTGTGAGCCACAGAATGAGGAACCTCTGACACAGATGGGGCAGCGTGAGCTGCAGAACGAGGAACCTCTGACACAAATGGGGCACCATGAGCTGGAGAATGAGGAACCTCTGACACAGATGGGGCAGTATAAGCCAGAGAACAAGGAACCTCTGACACAGATGGGGCAGCATGAGCTGCAGAATGAAGAACCTCTGACACAGATGAGGCAGTGTGAGCCACAGAATGAGGAACCTCTGACACAGATGGGGCAGTGTGAGCTGCAGAATAAGGAACCTCTGACACAGATGGGGCAGCGTGAGCTGCAGAATGAGGAACCTCTGACACAGATGGGGCAGCGTGAGCTGCAGAACGGGGAACCTCTGACACAGATGGGGCAGCATGAGCCAGAGAACAAGGAACCTCTGACACAAATGGGGCACCGTGAGCTGGAGAATGAGGAACCTCTGACACAGATGGGGTAGTGTAAGCCAGAGAACAAGGAACCTCTGACACAGATGGGGCAGCGTGAGCCAGAGAACAAGGAACCTGTGACACAGATGGGGCAGCGTGAGCCAGAGAACAAGGAACCTGTGACACAGATGGGGCAGCGTGAGCCAGAGAACGAGGAACCTCTGACACAGATGGGGCAGCGTGAGCCAGAGAACAAGGAACCTCTGACACAGATGGGGCAGCGTGAACTGCAGAACAAGGAACCTCTGACACAGATGGGGCAGCATGAGCCAGAGAACAAGGAACCTGTGACACAGATGGGGCAGCGTGAGCCAGAGAACGAGGAACCTCTGACACAGATGGGGCAGCATGAGCCAGAGAATGAGGAACCTCTGACACAGATGGGGCAGCGTGAGCTGCAGAATGAGGAACCTTGGTCACAGGTGGGGCAGTGTGAGCCAGAGAACAAGGAACCTCTGACACAGATGGGGCAGCATGAGCTGCAGAATGAGGAACCTCTGACACAGATGGGGCAGTGTGAGCCGCAGAATGAGGAACCTCGGACACAGATGTAGCTCACACTGCATTTGAAGTAGTTTGACCGTTAACTTGAGAGTAGGGGCCAGTGTCTAAAATCATGTGTAGGTACTCCCACGCATCTTTCACAGAATTACAGGATTCATATCTGCCTCTAGACTCCTGTATTATCAAGACTGCAGGGTATTTAGAGTGATAAGCAATCCACAGTTTTTGACACTGATGTTGAGCGTCATAAAAACCTTTCCTCTTGTTCAACACTTCACTGGAAAATTCATTTAACATGATTTTAGCTCCTTGCCATTCCAAAGTTTTTCTTTCCTTAGTGACCTGCAAAATCTCCTCTTTTATTGAAAACCTCAGAAAGTAGGCCACAAGTGGTCTGGGTCTTGTGTTTGGGAGTGTTTCGGACCCATAATCCTGTGTGCTCTTTCGATTTCCAATGCCCATGGCCACTGATAGCCCAGCAGTTCTGGGATAAAACCCCAAGGAAAGGAGACCATATTTCTACCCTCCCTACCTTCTGACACACCAATTATCCTTACATTTTTTCTCCTTCCCCTATTCTCCAGGTCGTGCACTTTATCTAGTAAATAAGAAATGTGTTTATTTTGCTGTTGGGTAACACTTTCCAAGTGATTAACTGCTGCCCTTAATTCTGAGAAGTGTTTTTTTGATCCTAACACGATCTCTTTTACAGTGTCATTTTCTTTTTATCAGTTAGCTGTAGATCGTTTTACCTCTGAAATATCCAGTTGGAGGTCTGTCAGCAAATCTTTTAGTTGCTGGATGTTGTTTTTATTTGCCGATCTGTTCATCTGTGTGGCGATGTTCAGGTTTGGACTGGTGCCCGACTTATGATTATTGATGAATCTCCAGGCCACAGGTGGCATAGCTGCTGTGCAGTAATAACTTCTTTGACAGGAAAGAACAGTGAAATAATGAAGTTACTTGAAAAAACTTGATATTCTGATGCTGACTATTTTTATCTAATGAATAGCATAGTTGGCATGCTAAGTTTTAAAATGTGAGCGGTTAAAATAATTAAATGACAACAGACAGGACCAGAGCACTCATTTCAGGTGTCTAACTCCATCAGCACCCACGCGTGCCCCCCCCGAGATACTGTAATGAAATACCTGGTAGTGTACTGACCTCCAATTCCTGATATACTGTAATGAAACACCTGCTAGTGCAGTAAACCCCAATTCCCAAGATACTGTAATTAAATAACCAGTAGACTAGTGGGCTCTGATCCCCAGGATACTAAAAGAGAATACCTGGTAGTGTAGCGCCCCCCTGATCCCCAATATACTGTAATAAAATAACTGGCAATCTAGTTACACCCTGATTCCTGATATAGAGTAATGAAATACCTGGTAGTCTAGTGCCCCTGGTCCTTGAGATACAGTAATGAAATACCTGGTAGTGTAGTGCCCCCAGTCTCCAAGATACTATCATAAAATACCTGGTAGTCAATCAAAAGCCCTCCTCTTTAATTTTTCACCAACAAACACTCTCCGCCACCTTATCCCCTAGAAATGGAGATCCATGAAAATAAAATACTTAGGGATACATATCCCACTGAATTTGGGGGTGATGGAGATGGTTAATTATGAGCCACTCACCATCACCATTTAAAAAGACCTGGAGAGGTGGTCATCCCTTCCACTATGAGTTTTTCAATGGATCGAAACCATCTGCATGAATGTACTACCTCGACTCTTATACCTTTTTCAGAATATCCCTTACTTCCCCTTCACCCTTTTATTTTAATTCCTGGGACAAATTGTTTCCAAATTTATGTGGGGTAAACAATGCCATAGAGTTCATCTCTCTATTCTTAAACTACCTGCTGCTCAGGAAGGAGCAAATCTACCTAATCTTAAACTTTATGCCCAGGCATCCTTTCTCCGTACCCTTATTCCCTGGTCGACCAATAGTTACTCGGCACCCTGGAAATCTCTGGAGTTCATTTTAAATTATATGCATGATATTTCTGTCCTTCTCTTCTCCTCTACAAATAACATGCCCTCATTGAAACATTTTACACAGATAACATACTGTACTCTCCAAATTTCGTATAAGTTACTGGACAAGCCAGAACTTAAATCAATATATGATTATTGTAAAATAATTTCTAAAGATGATATTTTTCAGCCTTCCCATATGGACCTGGTCTTCACTCACTGCTGCAAATTAGGCTTAAAACATTTGTTCCACTTTTTGGATGAGAGGGGATACTACCTTTTGATAAGCTTAAAGTCCAATATGATCTCCGAAACACAGGATTTTTTTTGATACCTCCAAGTGAGGAATTAGATACTTCATCATCGGACAATATCTGCTAAACTCCCTACCCCGAGCCTACCCTTGCTAAACATTTTCATTGATTCCCTCGGGGGAGTCATTGTGGTCATTTTATAGGGAATATATACAGTATAAGGCACTGAGAGACTTAATGGGGGACTTGACACAGTCAATACTAGACAAATGGAATGAGGACCTGGCCTTGGAGGTACAATTTCCTGAATGGATCTCCGCGGCTATGCCGGCAACCAGGATTACTTCCTCCCCCTTTCGGTGGGAGTACTCCTGAAAATTCCGAACCAGATATTTCTGATCCCCAGCGATACTAACCAAATTTCTCCCGGCCATATATGGCCACTGCTGGAGAAAATGTGGATGTTGTCTGGCAGAACTGGGTCATATTTTATGGCATTGCCCCCTTTTAATGCCCTTTTGGTATTGCTTTCAGTTGGAGTTATCTAATTGTCTAGGGGAATCAGTAGAACTAACAGGGGAAATTGTATTGCTCTCAGTTTATCCAGACCACTCTCCCCAATGGACCAAAACACTGCTGCCAATATTTCTCATAGCGGCCAAAAAGGCTGTCACTAGAAAATGGATGTCCCAGCAGATCCCTTCCATCCAGGACTGGAGAACCATTATGCAAGAAATCTACCAGATGGAAAGCCTTACGGCAACTATTCAGGATCGCACGCAGAAATTTAGACTTAAGTGGCAGGAATTGATACTTTACTATTTGGGGATAGATCCAGATTTTGTTCCTTGATCGGAATGTATGGCATTTTTAGACAACTTTAGAACAGATGCTCTGAGAAACGTATTGAGAGTTGTTGGGAACTCTGGCTGTTGACAGATAAACTAAGTGCATAATGATATCCTGTGACTACAATGTATATTGTACCATATATATATGATGCATGTGTGTATGAAAAGATCCAATAAATGTAAATTAAAAAATAAAAATAAATACCTGGTAGTCTAGGGCTCCCCAATCTCCAAGATCCTCTACTGAAATACCTGATATGTAGTGCCCACCTGATCCTGAGACAGTGTAATGACATAACTGGTAGTGTAGTGTCCACAATCCCAAAGATACTGTGATGAAATACCTGGTAGTCTACTGCCCCCAATCCCTCAGTTTCTCTAATGAAATACTATGCCCCCCGATCCCCTAGACACTGTGATTAAATACCTGGTAGTGTAGTACCCCCCATTCCCTGAGAGACTGTAATGAAATACCTGGTAGTCTAAAGCCACCCATGAAATACCTGGTAGTCTAGTGCCCCACCATCCCTGAGATACCTGGTAGTGAATCGTCCCCTGATCCCTGAGATACTGTAATGAAATACCTGATAGTGTAGTGGTCCCCCAATTCCTGGTATACAGTAATGAAGGCACCATGTCAAAAGAGCGATGTAATATCGGCGAATGTCAAAATGGCGAAACTAGAACGGCGATTATAGAAACGTCGATGCCAAATAATGGCGACCAGCAATTTAAGCGAATTTTGACTATATTGTCGCAGCTAACCCAAAAATGATCCAGATGGAGGCATTCGTTTCTTCCAAGGACTCTTTTCTAGGTACCATAGAAGAGTCTCACAAGGTGGTTTAGAGGCAGCTGTTTTGGGGGGAAGCAACCCAGGACAGGGATGATAATGGCTATAATGGTCTCTCTCTCTCTGGAGTTTTGGGATCAGGAGTTTCTGGCTGGAACAGGGGAGGGTGTGAAAGCCCAGACACCTTTATTCATGTGGGAGGGGCTCTGTCCCCCCCACATACCCCCATGGGGCCTGTGCCCCCGGACCCCCTGCTGTTTCTAATTATCCTACTCCGAGGCACTCCTTGACAATGGGGTAGGTTACAGACCCATAGTTGCCATTTCCACCCTGTCGCCATTTATTAGTGGTCTCTGTTAGTGTTTTCGCTATTGTGCCGTCACCGTTGAGTCACCTTATTGCCTTCACGTTATTGACGTGCTAACATAATGAAGATTCTGGTTGTCTAGTGCCCCCGATACCTGAAATACAATAATGAATTACCTGGTACGTGGTGGCCCCCCCCGATTTCTGATATGCAATTATGAAATGCCTGGTAGTGTAGTGCCCCCCGATCCCCGAAATATTGTAACAAAATACGTGGTAGTGTAGTGCCTCAACCCCAAGAAACTGTAATGAAATACCTGGCATTCTAGTCCCCCAGTCCCCAAGAAACTGTAATGAAATACCTGGTATTCTAGTCCCCCAGTCCCCAAGAAACTGTAATGAAATACCTGGCAGTCTAGTCCCCCAGTCCCCAAGAAACTGTAATGAAATACCTGGCAGTCTAGTCACCCCAATACCCGAGATACTGTAATAAAAGACATGGTAGTCTAATGCCCCATGATCCCCCAGACAGTATAATGATATACCTGTTATGTAGTACTCCTCCTGATTCCCGAGATACTGTACCGAAATGCTGGTAGTGTAGTACTCCCTTATCCCCCAGGCAGTGCAATGATATACCTGGTATGTAGTGCCCTCTATCCCTGAGATACTGTAATGAAATGCCTGGTAGTGTAGCGCCCCCTCCCCCCGATCCTCGAGACACTGCAATGAAATATCTGGTAGTATAATGCCCCCAATCCCTGAGATACTGTAATGAAATACCTGGTAGTGAATTGCCCCCCCCATCCTGAAATACTGTAATGAAATACCAGGTAGCCTAGTGCCCCCTGATCCCCAAGATAATGTCATGAAATAACTGGTAGTCTAGTATCCCCCTGATTCCTGGTATACAGATATGAAATACCTGGTAGTATAATGTCCCCTGATCCCCTAAATACTGTAATGAAAATGGGAGGAGATGGTGAAACTGAGGAGGGGGGACTCTTACTGATCGGTGGGTCTGGGGAGAGGGGGGCCATCACTGGCAGGAGGGGGAGAGCAAAGCAGGGGGACGAGATAGCAGAGGTGGAAATCACTGCAGAGAGAGTGAGGGAAGCCTTCAGGTCGCTTAAAACAGAGAAAGCACCGGGCCAGATAAATTACATCCCAGAATGCTGAAGGAACTCGCGGATGTCCTGGCAAAACCCCTGGAGGAGCTTTTCAGCATCTCTCTGAGGACAGAGTGGGTGCCCCAGGACTAGAAGGTGGCGCATATAGTGCCTATCCACAAAGGGGGATCAAGGGAGGTGGCAGGGAACTACAGTCCGTCATCCTGACATAGGTGGTGGGCAAGGTGAATGAGGGCATTGTCAAGGAGAGGCTAGGGTGGGACCTGAAAAAGTTGGGGTGCCTGGACGATAGGCAGCATGGATTTTTCCCGAGGAAATCATGTCAGACAAACCTTGTGGAGTTCTATGACTGGGTGAAAAGTGCCTTGGACCTAGGTAGACCAGTGGACATCCTCTTTCTTGACTTCAGCAAAGTGTTTGACTCTGTTCCTCACAGGGGCCTGTTGGATAAGCTGGGAGAAATGGGGGTGGGGAACCAGATGACCAGATGGATAGGAAATTGGCTCCAGGACTGGACCCAGAGGGTCGTGGTTGGTGGGATAGTCTCATCCCCAAGTAGGGTCATTAGTGGGGTCCCTCAGGGATCAGTCCTTTGGCCTCTCCTGTTCAATGCCTACATCTCTGACAGAAGGAAGGGTATCAGGAGTGAGATGAGTCTCTCTACAGATGATTCAAAACTGGGAGCGGTGGTGGATGGGGAGGAGGGGAGGGTGGCCCTACAGGGGGACCTGGAGGCTCTGGAAAGGTGTTCTACAAAGTGGAAGCTGAGGTTCAATGCAGGGAAATGCAAGGTACTGCACCTGGGAGCCAGAAACCTGGGCCAAGTGTACACCCTGGGGGAGGGATGCTATAGGTTCTCAATGGCTGAGAGGGACCTGGGGGTGGTGGTGGTGGAAATCAAGATGAACAATGCTAAGATTTGTAGGAGGGCAGTTGTCAAGGCCAATAGGATGCTGGGATGCATTGCTAGGGGGATCACCTCCAGAAGAAGGGAAGTGATACTCCCTCTGTATAACTGCTTGGTGAGGCTGCACCTCGAGTACTGCATGCAGTTTTGGAGGCCACACTTAAAGAGAGACTTTGAACTCATAGAGAGGGTCCAGAGGAGGGCAACCAAAATGGTCTGGGACTTGAGGGACAGGACCTATGGGGAGAGGCTCGAAGAGCTAAATATGTACACATTGGAAGAGAGAAGGGACCGGGGGGACATGATAGAGGTCTTCAGATACATGAAGGGGGTAAATAAGGGAGGAGCAGTCAGGGTGCTCCGAAGGAGGAAGGAGGGGCAACTAGAGGGCATGGGTGGAAGCTGGATTCAGGGGAGAAAGGAGGAGGTGCTACTTCACTGAGAGGGTGGTGGAGCCATGGAATGCACTGCCCAGGGGGCTGGTGGAGGCAGAAATGGTGGAGGGGTTCAAGAGGGGTGGGACAGGTAAAGGGGAAGGGTTCTGGAAGCAAAGTCTTGTGCAGCAAGAATATCTGGGACTGGGAAGGGAGAAACCAGAAAGGGCAAGGGGGGCAGCAAGGTCAGCTCCCAGGGTGGGGGCTTACCAAACGAGCAGACACGAAAGACCGTTAGGCCTATTCTGCTGGCATTTTAGTATGTTAGAAATACCGGTAGTCTAGCGGCCATCCAATCTCCAAGATACTGTAATGAAATGCCTGGTAGTTGAGTGCCCCCAATCTCCAAGATACCCAATGAAATATCTGGTAGCAGTGGTGCCCCCATCCCCAAGATACTGTAAGGAAATACCTGGTATGTTGTACCTTCCCTGATCCCGAGATACTGCAATGAAATACCTGGTAGTCTAGCAACCCCCCAACCCCCCAAGATTCCTGATATACAGTAATGAAATACCTGGTAGTGTAGTGCCCTCCCCAATCCTAAGGCACTGTAATGAAATACCTGGTAGTGTAGTGCCCACCCCGATCCTGATATACAGTAATGAAATACCTGGTAGTGTAGTGCCCACCCCGATCCTGATATACAGTAATGAAATACCTGGTAGTGTAGTGCCCACCCCGATCCTGATATACAGTAATGAAATACCTGGTAGTGTAGTGCCCACCCTGATCCTGAGATGCTGTAATGAAATACCTGGTAGTGTAGTGCCCACCCCGATCCTGATATACAGTAATGAAATACCTGGTAGTGTAGTGCCCACCCCGATCCTGAGATGCTGTAATGAAATACCTGGTAGTGTAGTGCCCACCCCGATCCTGAGATGCTGTAATGAAATACCTGGTAGTGTAGTGCCCACCCCGATCCTGATATACAGTAATGAAATACCTGGTAGTGTAGTGCCCACCCCGATCCTGAGATGCTGTAATGAAATACCTGGTAGTGTAGTGCCCACCCTGATCCTGATGTACAGTAATGAAATACCTGGTAGTGTAGTGCCCACCCCGATCCTAAGGCACTGTAATGAAATATCTGTTATGTAGTACCCCCAAAATGCTGTAATGATATACTTAGTAGTATAACCCCCCCCAATTCCTGATATACAGTAATGAAATACCTGATATTGTAGCGCCCCCCCCAATTCCTGATATACAGTAATGAAATACCTGATACCAGGTGTACATGCAAATTAGTTTGTGTTTACTTAGTATCATTTTTCATCCCTGCTTATGAAGTGGTGGGGGGAAGGGGCATGATGGATGTGAAGCCCCTTGTGACCTGAAATGTTTACTGTGTATGGTTTCATCCAGCCAAAGATGCTATATTCTGACCCAGATATGATTTTGTCTGTACAGTAGTTTGTGGAGGGAGTGTTACCTCACAGTGTTGTATCTTCCTAAAGATTCTACATTTTGGACCCAAATAACCTTTGAAGAGTTCTGGGCAGATAGCCCTGTGTTGTTTATAGCACCAGGACATTCTGCATGCTGGGGGTGATGCAGGCAAAGGTGCGTGACAACACCAGATGATACTACCCAGGACAGAGTACGTACCTGGGTTCAAGTCAAAGTATGCCTAATAGGACATGACAGAGGACAATCCTGCAGGGCTACAGTAACCACGCAATTCATATCTGAAAAAAAGGCCAAAGGTGAATCTAGGTCAGGTTCTGTCTTGGTGCCTCTAACTCAAATGCATGTCCTTCACAAAAACAGGCAAATGCTGCCGGAGGGGATCACTCTGCGTCTACAAAATCCCACAGGATCAGTCACTGAATTCCGCTTTGTCTGAGGGTCTCAGAGGTAGAAGGGGAAATGTTTCATTTGTTTATCTACATGTTTCAGCAGCGGATAGTTTTTTGTACATGAGGGGTAATCAATACATACTGATTGTCCAGTTGTCTGACCATTTCATGCATGCAATCTGCTTCACATGCTTTCATATATGATGTAGCCTGTGTGGCATTGCTTGTTTTTTCACTTTAGAAAATCTGTGATGATGTGACACCACAAGAAGGAAATGAGTGTTGTAGTAATTAGAAGCGCCATTGCTTCAGTGCTAGTCTTTAGTTTGTCCTTTCACTTTTTGCACTTGGTACTGCTGGGAGGGAGGGTGCCTTCAGATTTCAGACAATAACTGCTTCATGATGGAACAACATGGCCAGGATTTAGAGTGTGGGTTAAATGAGGTCTCAAGGACCTCTTGTCCAGACATAGGGAGACATTACCGACGGCAGGCAGGCTGCTGTCTGCATTACTAATGCACAGCCTCAACCATCAAGAGTCTAGCATCACTGCGCGTATACTGTACACAGACTCACATTCAGTGTGACTGGAATCACTAATTCAGTGTGTGCTGCCCCTGTCACAAATGGATTAAATATTCTTTTGCTGTTACATTAAGGCCTTAAAGAGGGCTTATTAGAATGCACCAGTAGTGTGTTCTGATTGGCTGCTGCTGATGCAGCAAAGAATGCCTCAGGGAGTGAGGTTAATGCAGCTGGGCTGGCACTCTGTTTGGGGATATGGGGGCTACAAAGACATGCAAGCAGAGCTGTAACACACTGTCCCTACTGTGAACTGGCAGGAACAACCAGCAAGGAGACCTCAGAATGCACAAACAGCAAGCTGATAACGTCACACATTCCCTGTTCATTCAGTTTCCATCATCCTGCACCCGAAATCTCTCCAGGTGGGTGAACCAGACAAGGATGGTATCTGGATTTTGCTAGTGCCAGATGAGATTACACATGGGGTGGAGAGTACAAACTAACCACACCATTCAAAGTTTGTGACTCAGAGGCTCAGAGTTTGGGCCATCAGCTACCTGTACAGCTGATGCGGGTGTACCTACCTAGACATAGGGGCGTTGAACAGCAAAAAATACAGTACCTGTGCAGAGCCAACCCCCACCAGCCTGGCACTGGGGGGCAATGAACAGTACTGAATATGGTACATGTGCAGAACCAGCCAACCCCAGCAGCCTGGCACTGGGGGCATTGAACAGCAAGGAATACAGTACATGTGCAGAGCCAACCAACCCCCACCAGCCTGGCACTGGGGGGCACTGAACAGCAGGGAATACAGTACATGTGCAGAGCTAACCAACCCCCACCAGCCTGGCACTGGGGGGCATTGAACAGCAAAGAATACAGTACATGTGCAGAACCAGCCAACCCCAGCAGCCTGGCACGGGGGCATTGAACAGCAAAGAATATGGTACATGTGCAGAACCAGCCAACCTCCACCAACCTGTCACTGGGAAGGCAATAAACAGCTGGGAATAAAGTACATGTGAAGAGCTAACCAACCCCCAACAGCCTGGCACCTTGGGGCATTGCACAGCAGGGAATACAGTACCTGTGCAGAACCAACGAACCCCCACCAGCCTGACACTGGGGGGCATTGAACAGCAGGGAATATAGTACATGTGCAGAACCAGTCAACCCCCACCAACCTGGCACTTGGGGGCATTGAACAGCAAAGAATATAGCACATGTGCACAACCAGCCAATCCCATCAGCCTGACACTGGGGGGCATTGGACAGCGGGGAATACAGTACCTGTGCTGAGCCAACCAACCTCCACCAGCCTGGCACAGGGGGGGCATTGAACAGCAGGGAATACAGTACATGTGCAGAACCAACCAAGCCCCACCAGCGTGGCACAGAGTGGCATTGAACACTAGGGATATGGTACCTGTGTAGAACCAACCCGCACCAACCTGACATTGGGGGACATTGAACAGCAGGGAATACAGAACATGTGCAGAGCCAACCAACCCCAGCAGCCTGACACTGGGGGGGGGGGCACTGAACATCTGGGAATACAGTACTTGTGCAGAGCCAACCAACCCCAACAGCCTGACACTGGGAGGCATTGAAAAGCAAGGAATACAGTACATGCGCAGAACCAACCAACCTTCACCAGCCTGGCACTGGGGAGCATTGAACATCAGAGAATTTAATACCTGTTCAGAACCAAAAAACAGCCACCAGCCTGGCACTGGGGGGCATTGAACAGCAGGGAATACAGTACATGTGCAGAGCCAACCAACCTCCACCAACCTGACACTGGGGGGCATTATACAGCAGAGAATGCAGTACATGTGCAGAACCAATCAACCCCACCAGCCTGACCCTAGGGGGCCACTGAGCAGTAGGGAATACAGTACATGTGCAGAGCCAACCAACCTCAACCAGCCTGACACTGGGGGGCATTAAACAGCAGAGAATGCAGTACATGTGCAGAACCAATCAACCCCCACCAGCCTGACCCTAGGGGGCCACTGAGCAGTAGGGAATACAGTACATGTGCAGAGCCAACCAACCTCAACCAGCCTGACACTGGGGGGCATTGAACAGCAAGGAATACAGTACATGTGCAGAGCCAACCAACCCCCACCAGCCTGGCATGGGGGGCACTGAACAGCAGAGAATACAGTACCTGTGCAGAGCTAACCAACCTCCACCAGCCTGACACTGGGGGGCATTGAATAGCAGCGAATACAGTACATGTGCAGAACCAACCAACCCCCACCAGCCTGGCACAGGGGGCACTAAACAGCAGGGAATACAGTACATGTGCAGAACCAACCAACCCCCACCAGCCTGGCACAGGGGGCACTGAACAGCAGGGAATACAGTACATGTGCAGAACCAACCAATACCCATTAGCCTGGCACAGAGCAGCATTGAACACTAGGGATATGGTACCTGTGTAGAACCAACCCCCACCAACCTGACACTGGAGGGCATTGAGCAACAGGGAATACAGGAGATGTGCAGAGCCAACCAACCCCACCAGCCTGACACTGGGAGGCGGCATCGAACATCTAGGAATACAGTATTTGAGCAGAGCCAACCAACCCCAACAGCCTGACATGGGGGGGGGGGAATGAACAGCTGGGAATACAGCACATGTTGAGAGCTAACCAACCTCCACCAGCCTGACACTGGGGGGCATTGAACAGCAAGGAATACAGTACCTGTGCAGAGCCAGCCAACACCCATCAGCCTGACACTGGGGGGCATTTAACAGCAGGGAATATAGTACATGTGCAAAACCAACCAACCTCCACCAGCCTGGCACTGGGGGGCACTGAACAGCAGGGAATAAAGTACATGTGCAGAGCCAACCAACTTCTATCAGCCTGGCACTGGGGGGCATTGAACAGCAAGGAATTCTGTATATATGCAGATTGAACGAACCCCTCCATCAGCCTGGCACTGGGCAGCATTGAACAGCAGAGAATGCAGTACCTCTTCAGAACCAACCAACACCCACCAGCCTGGCACTGGGGACCATTGAACAGCAGGGAATACAGTACATGTGCAGAACCAGCCAACCTCCACTAGCCTGACACTGGGGGGCATTGAACAGCAGGGAATAAAGTACATGTGCAGAGCCAAACAACCCCACCAGCCTCACACTGGGGGGCATTGTGAGCATGGAATACTGTATATAGGCAGAATGAACCAACCCCTCCATCTACCTGGCACTGGGTAGCATTGAACAGCAGAGAAGGCAGTACCTGTGCAGAACCAACCAACCCCCACCAGCCTGACACTGGGGGGCATTGAACAGCAAGAGATATAGTACATGTGCCGAGCCAACCAACCTCCACCAGCCTGGCACTGGGGGGCATTGAACAGCAAGGGATATAGTACATGTGCAGAGACAACCAACCCCCACCAGCCTGGCACTGGAGGGCATTGCGCAGCATGGAATACTTTATACATGCAGAATGAACCAACCCCTCCATGAGGCTGGCACTGGGGAGCATTTAACAGCAGAGAATGCAGTACCTGTTCAGAACCAGCCAACACCCACCAGCCTGGCACGGGGGCATTGAGCAGCAGGAATCCAGTACATGTGGAGAGCCAAACAACCCCACCAGCCTGGCACTGGGGGGCATTACGCAGCCTGGAACACTGTATACATGCAGAATGAACCAAACCCCTCCATCAGCCTGGCACTGGGGAGCATTGAACAGCAGAGAATGCAGTACTTGTTCAGAACGAACCAACACCCACCAGCCTGGCACTGGGGGGGCATTGAACAGCACGGAATACAGTACATGTGCAAAACCAACCAACATCCACCAACCTGTCACTGGGGGGCATTGAACAGCAGAGAATGCAGTACTTGTTCAGAACAAACCAACAGCCATCAGCCTGGAACTGGGGGGCATTGAACAGCAGGGAATACTGTATAGATGCAGAATGAACCAAACCCCTCCATCTGCCTGGCACTGGGGAACATTGAACAGCAGAGAATGCAATACCTGTTCAGAACCAACCAACACCCACCCGCCTGACACTGGGGGGCATTGAACAGCAGGGAATACAGTACCTGTGCAGAACCAACCAACCTCCACCAGCCTGACACTGGGGGGCATTGCGCAGCATGGAATACTGTATACATGCTGAATGAACCAACTCCTCCATCAGCCTGGCACTGGGGAGCATTGAACAGCAGAGAATGCAGTACCTGTTCAGAACCAACCAACACCCACCAGCCTGGCATTGGGGGGCATTGCGCAGCTGGGAATAAAGTTCATGTGCAGAACCAACCAACCCCCACCAGCCTAACACTGGGGGGGCATTGAACAGCAGGGAATACAATACATGTGCAGAACCAATCAACCCGCACCAGCCTGACACTGGGGGGCATTGAACAGCAGGGAGTACAGTACATGTGGATAGCCAACCAACTTCCATCAGCCTGACACTGGGGGGCATTGAACAGCAAGGAATACAGTACATGTGGAGAGCCAAACAACCCCACCAGCCTGGCAGTGGGGGGCATTGCGCAGCCTGGAACACTGTATGCATGCAGAATGAACCAAACCCCTCCATCAGCCTGGCACTGGGGAGCATTGAACAGCAGAGAATGCAGTACTTGTTCAGAACAAAACAACCTCCACCAGCCTGGCACTGGGGGGCATTGAACAGCAGGGAATACTGTATAGATGCAGAATGAACCAAACCCCTCCATCTGCCTGGCACTGGGGAACATTGAACAGCAGAGAATGCAATACCTGTTCAGAACCAACCAACACCCACCCACCTGACACTGGGGGTCATAGAACAGCAGGGAATACAGTACCTGTGCAGAGCTAACCAACCTCCACCAGCCTGGCACTGGGGGGGCATTGAACAGCAGAGACTGCAGTACATGTGCAGAACAAAACCAACCTCCCACCAGCCTGTAATGGGTGGCATTTAACAGCAGAGAATACAGTACACATACAGAGCTAACCAACCCCCCACCAGCCTGTCATGGTGGGGCATTGAACAACATCGAATACAGAACATGTGTAAAACCAATCAATCCCCACCTGCCTGGCACTTGGAGACATTGCACAGCAGGGAATGCATAACATGTGCAGAACCACCCTACCCCACCAACCTGACACTGGGGGGGAGCATTGAACAGCAAGGAATACAATACATGTGCAGAACCACCCTACCCCACCAGCCTGGCACTGGGGGGCATTGAACACGTGGAATACAGTACCTGTGCAGAACCAACCAATACCCATCAGCCTGGCACTGGGGGGCATTGAACAGCATGGAATACAGTACATGTGCAGAGCTAACCAACCCCACCAGCCTGGCACTGGGGGGCATTGAACAGCAGGGAATACAGTACATGTGCAGAGCCAACCAACTTCCATCAGCCTGACACTGGGGGGCATTGCGCAGCATGGAATACAGTACATGTGCAGAACCACCCTACCCCACCAGCCTGACACTGGGGGGCATTGAACAGCAGGGAATACAGTACCTGTGCAGAACCAACCAATACCCATCAGCCTGGCACTGGGGGGCATTGAACAGCATGGAATACAGTACATGTGCAGAGCTAACCAACCCCACCAGCCTGGCACTGGGGGGCATTGAACATCAGAGAATACAGTACCTGTTCAGAACCAACCAACTTCCACCAGCCTGGCACTGGGGGGCATTGAACAGCAGGGGATATAGTATATGTGCAGAGCCAACCAACCCCCACCAGCCTGTCACTGGGGGGCATTGAGCAGCAAGAAGTACAGTACATGCGGAGAGCCAACCAACCTCCACCAGCCTGGCACTGGGGGGCATTGAACAGCAAGGAGTACAGTACCTGTACAGAGCCAAGCAACCCCACCAGCCTGGCAGTGGGGGGCATTGCGCAGCATGGAATACTGTATACATGCAGAATGAACCAAACCCCTCCATCTGCCTGGCACTGGGGAACATTGAACAGCAGAGAATGTAGTACCTGTTCAGAACCAACCAACACCCACCAGCCTGGCACTGGGGGGCATTGAACAGCATGGAATGCAGTACATGTGCAGAACAAAACCAACCCTCCACCAGGCTGTAATGGGTGGCATTTAACAGCAGAGAATACAGTACACATACAGAACTAACCAATCCCCCACCAGCCTGTCATGGTGGGGCATTGAGCAACATGTAATACAGAACATGTGTAAAACCAACCAGTCCCCACCTGCCTGGTACTTGGGGACATTGCACGGCAGGGAATGCATAACATGTGCAGAACCACCCTACCCCACCAGCCTGGCACTGGGGGGGGAGCATTGATGAGCACGGAATACAGTACATGTGCAGAACCACCCTACACCACCAGCCTGGCACTGGGGGGGAGCATTGAAGAGCATGGAATACAGTACATGTGCAGAACCACCCTACCCCACCAGCCTGACACTGGGGGAGCATTGAAGAGCATGGAATACAGTACATGTGCAGAACCACCCTACCCCACCAGCCTGACACTGGGGAGCATTGAAGAGCATGGAATACAGTACATGTGCAGAACCACCCTACCCCACCAGCCTGGCACTGGGGAGCATTGAAGAGCATGGAATACAGTACATGTGCAGAACCACCCTACCCCACCACCCTGGCACGGGGGGGGCATTGAAGAGCATGGAATACAATACATGTGCAGAAAGAGCCAACCCCCATCTGCCTGGCATGGGGGGGCCTTGAACAGTATGGAATACAGTGCATGTGCAGAACCACCCTACCTCACCAGCCAGGCACTGGGTGGCATTGAACAGCAGGGAATAGGTACACATGCATAACCAACGAAGCCCCACCAGTCTGGCACTGGGGGGTGGCGTAATGAACAGCATGGAATATAGTACATGTGCAGAAAGAGCCATGCCCCACCAGCCTGGTACTGGGGAGCATTGAGCAGCAGGGAATACAGTACATGTGCAAAACCAACCCTCACCAGCCTGTCTTTTGCTGCAGTGAATAAGAGGAAATACAGTACACACACAGAATTACCTTACCCCCACCACTAACCTCGCATTTGGGGGCATAGAAATGCAGAGAATACAGAACACGTGCAGAACTAGTTAGGCCAATCCCCACCAGGCCAGCACTGGGTGGGGATAAACAGCATGGAATACATTACACATGCAGAACCAACCAACCATCCCCCACCACACTGGCAGTGGGGTGGGCATTGAACAGCAGGGAATACAGGACACATGTGCAGAACCAACCAAGACCCACCACCCTGTAATGGGTGGCATTTAACTGCAGAGAATACAGTACACATACAGAACTAACCAACCCCCGGCCAGCCTCGCATGGCGGGGCATTGAACAACAGGGAATACAGAACATGTGTAAAACCAACCAGTCCCCACCAGCCTGGCACTTGGGGGCATTGCACAGCGTGGAATGCATAACCTGTGCAGAACCACACTACCCCACCTGCCAGGCACTGGGGGGAGCATTGAACAGCAGGAAATAAGTACACATGCAGAACCAACCAAGCCCCATCAGCCTGGCACGGGGGGGCATTGAACAGCAGGGAATACAGTACACATGCAGAACCAACCGACCCCCTCCCCAGCTTGGCAATGGGGAATTGAACAACAGGGAGTACAGTACACATGTGCAGAATCAACCTACCCCCAGCAGCCTGACATGGGGGCATTGAATAGCAGGTAGTACAGTACTTGTACAGAACCAACCTACCACCCCTCAACAAGCCTGGCACTAGGGAGGGCACTGAACAGCAGAGAATTTAGTACACATCCATAACCAACCAACCCCCACAAGACTGGCACTGAGGGGACATTGAACAGCAGTGAATACAGTACATGTGCAAAACCAACCAACCCCCACTGGTCTGTTATGCAGGGCATTGAACAGCAGGGAATATAATACCTGTGCAGAACCAACTAACCCCCACCAGCATGGCACTAGGCAGAACAGCCGGGGAAGGCAGAGAATACATTAGACAGTCAGAACCAGCAAACCCCCACCAGCATGGCACTGAGGGAGCATTGAACAGCAGGGAATACAGTACACAAGCAGAATGAACCAAAACCACCAGCCTGGCACTGAGGGAGCATTGAACAGCAGGGAATACAGTACACAAGCAGAATGAACCAAAACCACCAGCCTGGCACTGAGGGAGCATTGAACAGCAGGGAATACAGTACACAAGCAGAATGAACCAAAACCACCAGCCTGGTACTGATGTGCATTGAACAGCAGGGAATACAGTACATGTGCAGAGCCAACCAACCCCCATCAGCCTGGCACTGGGGGCATTGAACAGCAGGGAATACAGTACATGTGCGGAACCAATCAACCCCCACCAGCCCGTCATGTGCTACAGTGAATAACAGGAAATACAGTACACACACAGAATTACCTTACCCCCCCACCAACCTCACATTTGGGGGCATGGAAATGCAGAGATACAGAATACATGCAGAACCAGCTAGCCAATCCTCACCTGGCCAGCACTGGGTGGGGAGGGGGGATAAACAGCATGGAATACATTACACATGCAGAACCAACCAACCAACCAACCCCCACCACCCTGGCGCCGGGGAGGGGTGGCATTGATCAGCAGGGAATACAGTACATGTGCAGAGCCAACCAGCCCCAACCAGCCTGGCACTGGGAGGACATATTTTTGTAGCATTTGTTTTACTGAAGTTTAAAAACACAAATAGCATGCAAGGAAAATATTACATTGAAGAGATAAAGAACTAGCTAGGATCTAAACTTTTGAAAAAAATATACAATAACAAGATTTGAAATAAAATATTTAGAACAAGAGTACAAAAGCTAATGCAAAGTCAGATAACTAACGTAACAAACAGAAACAACGCAGAACAATATAAACAGCTGAAGAGCTGCAATTAAGGTCAAACAAATCAGCAGAAAGTTTATTCTGAGCTACCAGCAGTTAATTTTGGCTCAAGTAAGAAATGGATTACAGATTTTATAAAACAGTTGTAACTGGCCCAGTAAACTAATGCATTCACTAGTAGTACAATAAGCCATATAAGGCCATCATTCCTCCAACTGAGTATCTAAGTCAGATTCCCAATATTTTAGTATTACCCTTTTTTCAGTTAAAAGCTGTTAATTGCAACCATATCTTTTGGTGGGGATCGACTTGAGGGTCTCTGAAGTAATCACAAAGTAGCCATGTTTTGAGATGTAATGGGATGCAGTGGGGGGCAATGAAGAGCGGGGAATACAGTATCCTTGCAAAAACATCCACCCCCACCAGCCTGGCACTGGGGGGCATTGAACAGCAGGGAATACAGTATCCTTCAAAACTCAACCCCCAGCCTGGCACTGGGGGCATTGAACAGCAGGAATACAGTATCCTGGGTAAACATCCATCCCCACCAGCCTGGCACTGGGGCATTGAACAGCAGGGAATACAGTATCCTTGCAAAAACATCCAACCCCCCCCAGCCTGGCACTGGGGGGCATTGAACAGCAGGGAATACAGTATCCTTGCAAAAACATCCACCCCCACCAGCCTGGCACTGGGGGGCATTGAACAGCAGGGAATACAGTATCCTTGCAAAAACATCCACCCCCCCACCAGCCTGGCACTGGGGGGCATTGAACAGCAGGGAATACAGTATCCTTGCAAAAACATCCAACCCACACCAGCCTGGCACTGGGGGCATTGAACAGCAGGGAATACAGTATCCTTGCAAAAACATCCACCCCACCAGCCTGGCACTGGGGGGCATTGAACAGCAGGAATACAGTATCCTTGCAAAACATCCAACCCCCCAGCCTGGCACTGGGGGTCATTGAACAGCAGGAATACAGTATCCTTAAAATATCCACCCCACCAGCCTGGCACTGGGGGGGCATTAACAGGGAATACAGTATCCTTGCAAAAACATCCAACCCACACCAGCCTGGCACTGGAGGGCATTGAACAGCAGGGAATTCAGTATCCTTGCAAAAACATCCACCCCCCCACCAGCCTGGCACTGGGGGGCATTGAACAGCAGGGAATACAGTACACATGCAGAACCAATCAACCCCCACCAACCTGGCACTGGAGGGGTATTGAACAGCAGGGAATATAGGACACATGCAAAAACATCCAACCTCCACCAGCCTGGCACTGGGGGGCATTGAACAGCAGGGAATACAGTATCCTTGCAAAAACATCCACCCCCCACCAACCTGGCACTGGGGGGCATTGAACAACAGGAATACAGTATCCTTGCAAAACATCACCCCACCAGCCTGGCACTGGGGGCATTGAACAGCAGGAATACAGTATCCTTGCAAAAACATCCACCCCCACCAGCCTGGCACTGGGGGGCATTGAACAGCAGGGAATACAGTATCCTTGCAAAAACATCCAACCCACACCAGCCTGGCACTGGAGGGCATTGAACAGCAGGGAATACAGTATCCTTGCAAAAACATCCACCCCCCCACCAGCCTGGCACTGGGGGGCATTGAACAGCAGGGAATACAGTACACATGCAGAACCAATCACCCCCCACCAACCTGGCACTGGAAGGGCATTGAACAGCAGGGACTACAGAACATGTGCAGAACCAATCAACCCCCACCAGCCTGGCACTGGAGGGACATTGAACAGCAGAGAATACAGTACATGTGCAGAAGCAACCAATCCCCACACACCTGACACTAGGGGGCATTGTACAGCCCCACACACCTGGCACTAGGGGGCATTGAACAGCCCCACACATCTGGCTCTAGGGGGCATTGAACCCCCACCAGCCTGGCACTGGGGGGCATTGAACAGCAGGGAATACAGTACACATGCAGAACCAATCAACCCCCACCAACCTGGCACTGGGGGGCATTGAACAGCAGGGAATACAGTATCCTTGCAAAAACATTCAACCCACACCAGCCTGGCACTGGGGGGCATCGAACAGCAGGGAATACAGTACACATGCAGAACCAATCAACCTCCACCAACCTGGCACTGGAGGGGTGTTGAACAGCAGGGAATATAGGACACATGCAAAAACATCCAACCTCCACCAGCCTGGCACTGGGGGCATCGAACAGCAGGGAATACAGTACACATGCAGAACCAATCAACCCCCACCAACCTGGCACTGAGGGGTATTGAACAGCTGGGAATATAGGACACATGCAAAAACATCCAACCTCCACCAGCCTGGCACTGGGGGCATTGAACAGCAGGGAATACAGTACACATGCAGAACCAATCAACCCCCACCAACCTGGCACTGGAGGGGTATTGAACAGCAGGGAATATAGGATACATGCAAAAACATCCAATCTCCACCAGCCTGGCACTGGGGGACATTGAACAGCAGGGAATACAGTACACATGCAGAACCAATCACCCCCCCACCAACCTGGCACTGGAGGGGCATTGAACAGCAGGGACTACAGAACATGTGCAGAACCAATCAACCCCCACCAGCCTGGCACTGGAGGGACATTGAACAGCAGAGAATACAGTACATGTGCAGAACCAACCAACCCCCACACACCTGACACTAGGGGGCATTGTATAGCCCCACACACCTGGCACTAGGGGGCATTGAACAGCCCCACACATCTGGCACTAGGGGGCATTGAACCCCCACCAGCCTGGCACTGGGAGGCATTGAACAGCAGGGATCACAGTACATGTGCAGAACCAACCAACCCCCACACACCTGACACTGGGGGGCATTGAACAGCCCCACACATCTGGCACTGGGGGCATTGAACAGCCCCACACATCTGGCACTAGAGGCATTGAACAGCAGGGAATATAGTACCTGTGTAGAACCAACCAACACCCACTTGCTTGGCACTGTGGCATATTAAACAGTAGAGATATAGTACACGTGCAGAACCAATGAACCCCCATAGACCTGGCATGGGCACATTGAACAGCAGTGAATACAACACAGGTACAGAACCAACCTACCCCCACCAGTCTGGCACTGGGGGCAATGAATAGCAGGGAGTACAGTACATATGCAGAACCAACTACCCCCTCCATCCTGGCACAGGTGGGCATTGAACAGCAGAGAATACTGTACACATGCTAAACCAACCCCCACCAGCCTGGCACTGCAGGCATTGGATACCAGGGAATACAGTACATGTGCAGAACCAACCAACCCCCACCAGTGTGGAACTGTGGGGCATTGAACAGCATGGAATACAGTAGACATGCAGAATCAACCAACTCCCCCCATCAACCTGGTACTGTGGGGCATTGAACACCAGGGAATACAGTACATGTGCAGAATCAACCGACCCCCCCACCAGCCTGGCACTTGGGGCCATTAAATAGCAGGGAATATGGTACACGTGCAGAACTAACCAATCCCCACCAACCTGGCATGGGGGTATTGAACAGCAGGGAATACAGTATATGTGCAGAACCAGCCAACCCCACCAGCTTGGCACTGGGGGGCATTGAATAGCAGGGAATTCAGTACCCATGAAGAACCAACCAACCCCCACCAGCCTGGTAAGGTGCATAGAGAGTTAATAGTAGAGGGGAAGGAAAGGAAGGAGAGCAAGGGGAGGCAACAGAAGAGGGGTGGATTGGGAGTTTGAGGGCAAGGAAGGGTAGAGAAGGGAGGAGAGGCAACAGAGGAGGTGATACAGAGGGAAGGGTGGTGTTGGAAGGGGAGAGGAGTGAAGAGAGGTAACAAAGAAGGGGAAGAAGGGTTAAGGAACATTGAGACATCACAGATTTGGGGAGGGAGGAAAGAGGAAAGGAGAGGAGTGAGGACAGGAGCTGGGAGAGGTACAGAGGAAGGGGAGTGGGAGGGGAGGGAAGGGGCAAGGAGGAGTGAGAACAGGTGCTAGGAGAGGTACAGATGAGGGGGAAGGAGTGAGAAGTGGAGCTAGTAGAGGTACAGAAGAGGGGGAGTGGGGGAGGGAAGGGAAGAGGAGTGAGCATTGGAGAGGTAATGGGAAGGAAGGGAGAGGGAGGGAAGGGTAGAGGAAGGAAGAGAAGTAACGGGACGGAGGGAAAGTGAGGAGAAGAAAATACAGAGGATGAAGCAGAGATAACAGAGAAGGGGAGAGGAGCAAAGGGGTTGAGAAGAAAGGGCAGAGGATGGAGGTGAGGCAACAGGGAGTGAGAGAATGGGAGAGAAGAAGGAAGGGGAGAGTAGGGAGGAGAGGTAACGTAGAGGGAAAGGGAGGAAATGGTAGAGGAGCAAAGGTAGGTCAGGAAAAAGGAAGAGAGGAGAGCTAACGGAATGGAGGGAGGGGAAGGAAGGGAAGAAGAGGGAAGGAGAGAGGAGTGAGGAGAGCTAATGTGGTGTGGGAGGGAGGGACAGAATGGAAGAGGAGGGATGGTGTAGAGATAACAGGAGGGGAGGGGTGGGAAGAGAGATGAAGGTGGAGGGGAGTGAAGAGAAAGGCAGAGGAGGGAAGGAGGAGAGTGATGGGGAGAGGAGGAGATAGAGGAGAGGTAACAGGTAGGGGAAGGGAAAGGGGAGAGGAATGGGAAGAAAGAAGGGGAGTAGAGAGGAAGACAGCAGAGAGGAAGGAGTAGAGGTAACAGGGAGGGATGGGGAAGGAATGGAAAAGGAGGGGGGGAGGAGAGTACCTGAACCATAACTTGGAAAGGATTAAGGCTCAGTAAGTAGGTACTGGGAGTCAGGAGACAAAGAGGTCTGAGGACAGGGAGAAGTGTTGTGTGTGGGGAGTGCAGCTGAGGGCAACACTGGAAAAGGGGAGCCAGCCTGGCCAGGGATGATCTGGAAGCAGCAGTGTACAAACATCTGGATAACCAAACACCCAGAGGATCATTCTAAAGATGTCATGGCAGGCTGGGAGGTGTGGGGGTGGGGGGCAGGATTTGTTCCAGTAAAGCATGCCAAGTTTGGGGGAAGTTTCTTGTGGATTGTACTGATGGGGTAACAAAAGTCAGAATTCCAATCCAGCCACACCCTAAGATATTTGAAATGGGGAATGTCATCAAGAGGGAGCTATCCAGAGTCCTGAAGACGGGGCAGTGTAGAACCTTGCAAGATGTCTTTTGTGGTCAAAGGTCATGGAGACCATCTATTTTTTAGCTTAAGTGAAAGCTCATTCGAGTAGAACCAAAACAGCACGTTGTCGAAATCATGCATGATGTAACACCAATACACACACACACACACACACACACACACCCACCCCTAGGAATTTTATGTATACTGTGGGGAACATTATGTATACTGTGGGGAAGTTTATGTATACTGTGGGGGGGGACGTTTATGTATACTGTGGGGAAGTTTACGTATACTGTGGGGAAGTTTATGTATACTGTGAGGGGAAGTTTAAGTATACTCTGGGAAACATTATGTATACTGTGGGGAAGTTTATGTATACTGTGGGGGGGATTTTATGTATACTGTGGGGAAGTTTATGTATATTGTGGGGAGGAATTTTATGTATAGTGTGGGGAAGAATTTTATGCATACTGTGGGGGAAATTTTATGTATACTGTGGGGAAATTTATGTATACTGTGGGGGGGAATTTTATGTATACTGTGCTCTGTACTTGGTGTAAGAGAATACGAGCACTGAACATGGAATGTGGCAGTTTCTATATGCTATAAGACAATACACATGCACCAAACATGATGGATTGTATTTTGCATTGAGGACTACCAGGACTGAACACAGAACATGACAGTTTGCACATGGCATAAGAGAATACAAGTGCTGAACATGGAACGTGACAGTTTACACATGCTGTAAGAGAATACCAGTGCTGAGCACAGAACATGATGGTCTTCAGGTGGCAAAGGGAATACTAGCACTGAACACAGAATATAGCAGTTTATGCATGACATAAGAGAATACAAGCATTGAACACAGAACATGACAGTTTACGCATGGTATAAGAGAATACTAGTGCTGAGTGCAACATACAATGGTCTGCATGTGGCATAGAGAATACCAATACTGAACACAGAATGTGACAGTTTGCATTGGCATAAGGGAATGCCAATACTGAACATAGAATGTGACATTTGCACATGGTATCAGAGAATACCAATACTGAACACAGAACATGACAGTTTGCACATGGCATCAGAGAATACCAATACTGAACACAGAATGTGACAGTTTGCACATGGCATAAGGGAATACCTATATTGAACACTTAACGTGACAGTTTACACGTGGCATAAGAGAATACCTATACTGAACACAGAACATGACAGTTTACACATAGCATAAGAAAATATCAACACTGAACACAGAACGTGACAGTTTGCATGTGGCATAAGAGAATACCAACACTGAACACAGAACATGACAGTTTACATATGACATAAGAGACTACCTATACTGAACACAGAACAAGACAGTTTGCACATGGCATAAGAGAATACCAATACTGAACACAGAACATGACAGTTTACATGTGGCATAAAAGAATAACAATCCTGAACACAGAACATGACCGTTTACATATGGCATAAGAGAATACCAATACTGAACACAGAATGCGACAGTTTACATGTGGCATAAGAGAATACCAATGCTGAACACAGAACGTGACAGTTTGCATGTGGCAAAAGGGAATACCAATACCGAACACAGAACGTGACAGTTTGCACATGGCATAAGAGAATACCAATACTGAACACAGAACGTGATAGTTTACATATGGCATAAGAGAATACCAATACTGAACACAGAACGTGACAGTTTACATATGGCATAAGAGAATACCAATACTGAACACAGAACATGACAGTTTGCACATGGCATAAGAGAATACCAACACTGAACACAGAACGTGACAGTTTGCATGTGGCATAAGAGAATACCAATACTGAACACAGAACGTGACAGTTTGCACTTGGCATAAGAGAATACCAACACTGAACACAGAACACGACAGTTTGCATGTGGCATAAGGGAATACCAATACTGAACACAGAACGTGACAGTTTGCACTTGGCATAAGAGAATACCAACACTGAACACAGAACGCGACAGTTTGCATGTGGCATAAGGGAATACCAATACTGAACACAGAACGTGACAGTTTGCACTTGGCATAAGAGAATACCAATATTAAAAACAGAATGTGACAGTTCGCATGTGGCATAAGAGAATACCAATACTGAACACAGAACATGACAGTTTGCATGTGGCATAAGAGAATATCAATACTGAACACAGAACGTGACAGTTTGCACTTGGCATAAGAGAATACCAATATTAAAAACAGAATGTGACAGTTTGCATGTGGCATAAGAGAATACCAATACTGAACACAGAACATGACAGTTTGCATGTGGCATAAGAGAATACCAATACTGAACACAGAACGTGACAGTTTGCACGTGGCATAAGAGAATACCAACACTGAACACAGAACGTGACAGTTTGCATGTGGCATAAGAGAATACCAATACTGAACACAGAATGTGACAGTTTGCATGGGGCATGAGAGAATACCAATACTGAACACAGAATGTGACAGTTTACATATGGTATAAGAGAATACCAACACTGAACACAGAACATGACAGTTTGCACATGGCATAAGAGAATACCAATATTAAAAACAGAATGTGACAGTTTGCATGTGGCATAAGAGAATACCAATACTGAACACAGAACATGACAGTTTGCATGTGGCATAAGAGAATATCAATACTGAACACAGAATGTGACAGTTTGCACTTGGCATAAGAGAATACCAATATTAAAGACAGAATGTGACAGTTTGCATGTGGCATAAGAGAATACCAATACTGAACACAGAATGTGACAGTTTGCATGGGGCATGAGAGAATACCAATACTGAACACAGAATGTGACAGTTTACATATGGCATAAGAGAATACCAATACTGAACACAGAACGTGACAGTTTACATATGGCATAAGAGAATACCAATACTGAACACAGAACATGACAGTTTGCACATGGCATAAGAGAATACCAACACTGAACACAGAACGCAACAGTTTGCATGTGGCATAAGAGAATACCAATACTGAACACAGAACGTGACAGTTTGCTCTTGGCATAAGAGAATACCAATACTGAACACAGAACATGACAGTTTGCACATGGCATAAGAGAATACCAACACTGAACACAGAACGTGACAGTTTGCATGTGGCATAAGAGAATACCAATACTGAACACAGAACGTGACAGTTTGCACTTCGCATAAGAGAATACCAACACTGAACACAGAACGTGACAGTTTGCATGTGGCATAAGAGAATACCAATACTGAACACAGAACGTGACAGTTTGCACTTGGCATAAGAGAATACCAACACTGAACACAGAACACGACAGTTTGCATGTGGCATAAGAGAATACCAATACTGAACACAGAACGTGACAGTTTGCATGTGGCATAAGAGAATACCAATATTAAAAACAGAATGTGACAGTTCGCATGTGGCATAAGAGAATACCAGTGCTGGACACAGAACGTGACAGTTTGCATGTGTCATAAGAGAATACAACACTGAACACAGAACGTGACAGTTTGCATATGGCATAAGAGAATACCAACACTGAACACAGAACGTGACAGTTTGCATATGGCATAAGAGAATACCAATACTGAACACAGAATGAGACAGTTTGCATGGGCATGAGAGAATACCAATACTGAACACAGAATGTGACAGTTTGCATTTGGCATAAGAGAATACCAATACTGAACACAGAACGTGACAGTTTGCATGTGGCATAAGAGAATACCAATACTGAACACAGAACGTGACAGTTTGCACTTGGCATAAGAGAATACCAATACTGAACACAGAATGTACAGTTTGCATATGGCATAAGAGAATACCAATACTGAACACAGAACGTGATAGTTTGCATTTGGCATAAGAGAATACCAATACTGAACAGAGAACGTGACAGTTTGCATGTGGCATAAGGGAATACCAGTGCTGGACACAGAACGTGACAGTTTGCACTTGGCATAAGAGAATACCAATATTAAAGACAGAATGTGACAGTTTGCATGTGGCATAAGAGAATACCAATATTGAACACAGAACATGACAGTTTGCATGTGGCATAAGAGAATATCAATACTGAACACAGAACGTGACAGTTTGCACTTGGCATAAGAGAATACCAATATTAAAGACAGAATGTGACAGTTTGCATGTGGCATAAGAGAATACCAATACTGAACACAGAATGTGACAGTTTGCATGGGGCATGAGAGAATACCAATACTGAACACAGAATGTGACAGTTTACATATGGCATAAGAGAATACCAATACTGAACACAGAACGTGACAGTTTACATATGGCATAAGAGAATACCAACACTGAACACAGAACATGACAGTTTGCACTTGGCATAAGAGAATACCAATATTAAAAACAGAATGTGACAGTTTGCATGTGGCATAAGAGAATACAAATACGGAACACAGAACGTGATAGTTTGCACTTGGCATAAGAGAATACCAATATCTGAACACAGAACGTGACAGTTTGCATGTGGCATAAGAGAATACCAATATTGAACACAGAATGTGACAGTTTGCATGTGGCATAAGAATACCAATACTGAACACAGAACATGACAGTTGCAGTGCATAAGAGAATATCAATACTGAACACAGACGACAGTTTGCATTGCATAAGAATACCAATATTAAAGACAGAATGTGACAGTTTGCATGTGGCATAAGAGAATACCAATACTGAACACAGAATGTGACAGTTTGCATGGGGCATGAGAGAATACCAATACTGAACACAGAATGTGACAGTTTACATATGGCATTAGAGAATACCAATACTGAACACAGAACGTGACAGTTTACATGTGGCATAAGAGAATACCAGCACTGAACACAGAACATGACAGTTTGCACATGGCATAAGAGAATACCAATACTGAACACAGAACATGACAGTTTGCACATGGCATAAGAGAATACCAACACTGAACACAGAACGTGACAGTTTGCATGTGGCATAAGAGAATACCAATACTGAACACAGAACGTGACAGTTTGCACTTGGCATAAGAGAATACCAACACTGAACACAGAACACGACAGTTTGCATGTGGCATAAGGGAATACCAATACTGAACACAGAACGTTACAGTTTGCACTTGGCATAAGAGAATACCAATATTAAAAACAGAATGTGACAGTTCGCATGTGGCATAAGAGAATACGAATACGGAACACAGAACGTGATAGTTTGCACTTGGCATAAGAGAATACCAATACTGAACAGAGAACGTGACAGTTTGCATGTGGCATAAGGGAATACCAGTGCTGGACACAGAACGTGACAGTTTGTATGTGGCATAAGGGAATACCAGTGCTGGACACAGAATGTGACAGTTTGCATGTGGCATAAGAGAATACCAATACTGAACACAGAACATAACAGTTTGCATGTGGCATAAGAGAATATCAATACTGAACACAGAACGTGACAGTTTGCAGTTGGCATAAGAGAATACCAATATTAAAGACAGAATGTGACAGTTTGCATGTGGCATGAGAGAATACCAATACTGAACACAGAATGTGACAGTTTGTATGGGGCATGAGAGAATACCAATACTGAACACAGAATGTGACAGTTTACATATGGCATAAGAGAATGCCAACACTGAACACAGAACATGACAGTTTGCACATGGCATAAGAGAATACCAATACTGAACACAGAACATGACAGTTTGCACATGGCATAAGAGAATACCAACACTGAACACAGAACGTGACAGTTTGCATGTGGCATAAGAGAATACCAATACTGAACACAGAACGTGACGGTTTGCACTTGGCATAAGAGAATACCAACACTGAACACAGAACACGACAGTTTGCATGTGGCATAAGGGAATACCAATACTGAACACAGAACGTGACAGTTTGCACTTGGCATAAGAGAATACCAATATTAAAAACAGAATGTGATAGTTTGCACTTGGCATAAGAGAATACCAATACTGAACACAGAATGTGACAGTTTGCATGTGGCATAAGGGAATACCAGTGCTGGACACAGAACGTGACAGTTTGCACTTGGCATAAGAGAATACCAATATTAAAAACAGAATGTGACAGTTTGCACTTGGCATAAGTGAATACCAATATTAAAGACAGAATGTGACAGTTTGCATGTGGCATAAGGGAATACCAGTGCTGGACACAGAATGCGACAGTTTGCATGTGGCATAAGAGAATACCAATACTGAACACAGAACATGACAGTTTGCATGTGGCATAAGAGAATATCAATACTGAACACAGAACGTGACAGTTTGCACTTGGCATAAGAGAATACCAATATTAAAGACAGAATGTGACAGTTTGCATGTGGCATAAGAGAATACCAGTGCTGGACACGGAATGAGATGGTGCATTGTGACATAGGACATAACTAATACTGAGCACATGACATAGAATACCAGCACTGAGAACAGAACGTGACAAATTACACATGCCCTAAGAGAATACCAGTGCTAAACAATGAATGTAACGGTTTGCACATGGCATAAGGGAACACCAGTACTGAACACAGAACATAACAGGTTGCACTTGGCATAGGGGAATATCAGTGCTGAACACAGAATGTGACAGTTTGCACATGGCATAAAAGAATACCAGTTCTTGAACACAGAAAGTGACAATTCACCATGAAACAGGAGATAACTAATGCTCAGTACAGGACATGACAATTTGCACATGGTGTAGAAGATAACCAGTGCCTATAACAGAACAAGACCATCTGTAGGTGGCATAGAATACCTGTCCTAAGCATAGAACATGACAGTTTGCCCATGATGTAGGAGAATACAGAATGTGACTGTGTGTCATGGCAGAATACCAACACTGAGTATAGAATGCAACAGTGCATGTGGCATTCGAAAATACCAGTTGTGTGCTGGGAATGTGACAGTTGGCGCATGTGGAGAGAATACCTATGCTGCGCAGAGCATGTGATGATTGCAATGTGTTAGAGAGTATTTCCACATTCGTCTATGTCGTGGTCAGCATTTGGCATTCACACCATTTCTGGAGACCCCCATTTTTACTGTTCAGTACATGGCTGTCTTTGTATGCCGCTGGACAGTGAGCATCGACACTGCGCAGAGTACATGGCAGTTAGTGTGCAGCATTGAACTATGCCTGTTCTGTAAATCCTTTGTTTATGCCATGTCAGGGGAAAGTGCAAGGCATTTTGTGGAAGGATCCGTGTACTGTGTCAAGGTAATGGTTCAGTGTTCTGCCCTCAGGTCTTCATGATGACACTAGCTAAAACAAGGTTCCCTAAACGATGGCCTGGGTTGTGTTTCTAACTCTACTGTTCCCAGAATACATTACTGCTCATTTTCAGAAGAAAGAAGGGTAGCTGATTTGCATACAGGAGCACTGGAAAACCAAACATACATTTATTGTGGAATCTGTAAATGTACCTCCCAGCTGCTGTTACTGCTGTCCTCAGTTGTAAGTTGTCACTGTTGATATGTTGGCAATTAATTAGCTCTGGGCCTGACATGCCAGCTGTGGTGGTAGGACAGATGTGATGCCCATCTGGGCTTCCTGGCAGAGCTGGGCTCTTCCTGTATCCACTTGTAGTTTCCCAGAGTGCTGGTTGCCATGCTACAAGAAGAATGAGAGGGGATTACAGTAAGGCAAGGCAGTTTCATTTATAGAGCATCGTATCCCACAGGCTCAGGGCACTTTACTTACTTACATCAATAAGCGGAAGCAATAAAACTCAATAAATAAATATTGTCAGAAATACATATACAGCCAGAGGTACATATAAAGTGATTCATAAGTCAACACAATAACCTTGGTCAAACAGATGACTTTTCAGGGCCCTTGTAAACCCTTCTGCCAAGGGGAACTCCTCCGGTGGAAGAGCAAGGAGTTTATATTGTTGGAGCTGACACTGAGACCACTGTTTCACTAAACTGTTTCAAGCATGCTCTCGGGACAGCTAGCAGTAATGCCTTTGTGGAGCAAAAAGAGCAGCAGGGAGTGTACCAGGCCAAGCAGTCTTTGAGGCAGGCAGAGTCCTGCCCATGCAGGTCTTCATATGTTAACAAAGCGATCTTGAAGGTGGTGCACCACCCAGTTGGGAGCCAGTGCAGCTGCTGCAGCATAGGGGGATGTGGTCCCTATAGGGGACACCAGACACCAACCTGGACATGGCATTCTGAATCAGCTGCAGGCAATGCACCAACCCCCCCAGATAGTCCTAGACAGAGAGTGTTAGAGCAGTCCAGCCTTGGGGTCACATAAAATGTGCACTAAGGCTGCCAATCATCCTGCCCCAGACAGGGTTTAATGTAGAAAATATTTCTTAATTGAAAGAATCCACTACGGACTATAGCTGACACCTGGTGTTCTGGTGTCAGCCTTGAGTCCACAATAAATTTCCAGAATTTTAACCATATCTGCGGCTGTTAGAAGTGTGTTGTTCAGACATGGTAAACTGATGACATCAAGACTTCCCTTTGAACCTTGAGGATGTGGTTCCACCGGCAACAAGTCTCTCTTGGTTAGGTTAAGCCTCAGCCAGCTGAGGGCCATCCACTTGGAAATTTCTTGTAGACATTATAGATACATAGATACTGTCGCAGATAAGAGCTTAGGGCCCACCCAATCTGCCCATTTGATCTCGTAAGATCACTTTAGGTTTCTCTAGAAGTCTGTTGTTCCTTACCACTGACCTCCAGGATTACCTTATGTCTATGCCAAGCATTGTTCCAGCACAACAACTGCCTCCTGTCGATCTGATGTAAAGGACAGGTACAGCTGCATTGTGCCAGCACAATGACTGCCTCCTGCCCTTCTGATGTAAAGGACAGGTACAGCTGCATTGTGCCAGTGGAACGACTGCCTCCTGCCCATCTGATGTAAAGGACAGGTACAGCTGCATTGTGCCAGTGGAACGACTGCCTCCTGCCCATCTGATATAAAGGACAGGTACAGCTGCATTGTCCCAGCAAAATGACTGCCTTCTGTCCATCTGATGTAAAGGACAGGTACAGCTGCATTGTTCCAGCACAACGACTGCCTCCTGCCCATCTGATGTAAAGGACAGGTACAGCTGCATTGTGCCAGTGGAATGACTGCCTCCTGCCCATCTGATGTAAAGGACAGGTACAGCTGCATTGTCCCAGCAAAACGACTGCCTCCTGTCCATCTGATGTAAAGGACAGGTACAGCTGCATTGTTCCAGCACAACGACTGCCTCCTGCCCATCTGATGTAAAGGACAGGTACAGCTGCATTGTGCCAGCACAACGACTGCCTCCTGCCCATCTGATGTAAAGGACAGGTACAGCTGCATTGTGCCAGTGGAACGACTGCCTCCTGCCCATCTGATGTAAAGGACAGGTACAGCTGCATTGTTCCAGCACAATGACTGCCTCCTGTCCATCTGATGTAAAGGACAGGTACAGCTGCATTGTGCCAGTGGAACGACTGCCTCCTGCCCATCTGATGTAAAGGACAGGTACAGCTGCATTGTTCCAGCACAATGACTGCCTCCTGTCCATCTGATGTAAAGGACAGGTACAGCTGCATTGTGCCAGTGGAATGACTGCCTCCTGCCCTTCTGATGTAAAGGACAGGTACAGCTGCATTGTGCCAGTGGAACGACTGCCTCCTGTCCATCTGATGTAAAGGACAGGTACAGCTGCATTGTGCCAGTGGAACGACTGCCTCCTGTCCATCTGATGTAAAGGACAGGTACAGCTGCATTGTTCCAGCACAATGACTGCCTCCTGTCCATCTGATGTAAAGGACAGGTACAACTGTATTGTGCCAGCACAACGACTGCCTCCTGCCCATCTGATGTAAAGGACAGGTACAGCTGCTTTGTGCCAGTGGAACGACTGCCTCCTGCCCATCTGATGTAAAGGACAGGTACAGCTGCATTGTGCCAGTGGAATGACTGCCTCCTGCCCTTCTGATGTAAATGACAGGTACAGCTGCATTGTGCCAGTGGAACGACTGCCTCCTGCCCATCTGATGTAAAGGACAGGTACAGCTGCATTGTGCCAGTGGAACGACTGCCTCCTGCCCTTCTGATGTAAAGGACAGGTACAGCTGCATTGTGCCAGTGGAATGACTGCCTCCTGCCCATATGATGTAAAGGACAGGTACAGCTGCATTGTGCCAGTGGAACGACTGCCTCCTGCCCATCTGATGTAAAGGACAGGTACAGCTGCATTGTCCCAGCACAACTGCCTCCTGCCCTTCTGATGTAAAGGACAGGTATAGCTGCATTGTGCCAGTGGAACGACTGCCTCCTGTTGATCTGATGTAAAGGACAGGTACAACTGCATTGTGCCAGTGGAACGACTGCCTCCTGCCCTTCTGATGTAAAGGACAGGTACAGCTGCATTGTCCCAGCACAACTGCCTCCTGCCCTTCTGATGTAAAGGACAGGTACAGCTGCATTGTGCTAGTGGAACGACTGCCTCCTGTTGATCTGATGTAAAGGACAGGTACAACTGCATTGTGCCAGTGGAACGACTGCCTCCTGCCCTTCTGATGTAAAGGACAGGTACAGCTGCATTGTGCCAGTGGAACGACTGCCTCCTGCCCTTCTGATGTAAAGGACAGGTACAGCTGCATTGTGCCAGTGGAACGACTGCCTCCTGCCCTTCTGATGTAAAGGACAGGTACAGCTGCATTGTTCCAGCACAACGACTGCCTCCTGCCCATCTGATGTAAAGGACAGGTACAGCTGCGTATAATTTGCATGACAGTGCAGACTCATACTGTACTATCTAATGGTCCATCTCAGCACCAGCATGTGCACAGCGAACAGCATGGGGACAGACGTGACCCCTGGGGAGTCCCACAGCAGATCATTGCTGGGCATGATGAGTGAGTTCACATTATGACTTGCTGTGATCTGTTGGACAGGAGGGACTCAAACATTTTTAAAGTTGTCCTGGTGAGTCTTGCCATGTCAGATCCATATTCCCCAAGTCACTCTATCAAAACCCCATCGTCCACAGTATCAAATATTGAAGAGAGATCAAGGGGAACAAGAATAGAATATTCCCCTCTATCTCTTGCTAGGAGTAGGTCATCAAATACATTGATGAGTGCAGTCCCCGTACTCTGCCAAGCCTGAAACCTGAATGGAATGGTTCATTGGTGTCATATAGCTTGAGGAGTGCATCCAGCTGCGTTGCCACCACCTTCTCAATAACCTTCCCTAAAATCGGAAGTTTCAGGACTGGTCTGTAGTTTGCCAGCACATCCAGCTCTGGTAGTACAAACCTCAGTTTTGTTTCTGACACTAATACCAAAGCGAAAGGCAGAATGCTTCATGTACTGCTTGAATTGCTTTATGGAATTCAGCATCTTGGTGTTTGGTGATTCCTAACCTCTGTCTCTTTCTTTCATGATCACTGGGCCATTGTACAATCACAGCTTTATTGATGACAAAATGACTGTTTAAATTTCATTTTATTCGATTCTTTGGCACATTTCATGCAGTCGCTGCCTAGGAAGTTGTACATATATTGAACGTAAAAGGTGTACAAAAGCAAGGAAAAGCAAATATCTGCTTCATCAATGAGCAGCATGCGCTGACAATAGAACTTAAGCAGCCTTGCCACCAGTGGCACCGGTGGTAAGGATGTGGTGAGCTCCCATGCGGGACAGCTGGGCTTGTGACTTGAGTTTGGCTGTCTCAAATGGGGCAGTGGACTTGGGGTCCTGGAGGGTGTTGGAGTGTGGGAATGCTGTGGAGGCAGTGACTCTAGCCATTCTCCTTCCTTTGGGATGTGGGGTTTTGGAGTGCTATGGAGATGGTGGAATTTGGGGGACACTGTAGAGGCAGTGGTGTTTAGGGGTGCTATGGAGTTGTGGAGTGTGGTGGCACTGAGGAGGTGGTGTAATTTTGTGGTGTCTTGGGACAATGGTGTCTGTAGGGCACTGTGGAGGCGTGGAGTTTGGGAGTACTGCAAAGACGGTGCTCTTAGACAGTGACATTGTGGGTAGTGATATTGTGCATGACCATGCAATGTAGCCAGGCCCCACATTCAAAGGGTAACACTGAGGGAATGACTGACAGGAAGATAGGAACTCAAGAAGAAAACTGAACTATCGCCAGGCCTGTTGTCTCTGATAGCTGCCACCCAGTCTTCTTATGCTCCACCCCCCCCACCCTGACATGTTTGGAGTAACACAGGTGCTCGCTTCCTCTGTGAAGGCATGCATCAGACTGCTGATGGTGGAGGCCCTGGGGTACATGGTGATGGGCTGGAGAGGCTGGGGCAAGGATTAAGTTCAGTGGCTGGCAAAGCCTAGGCAACCTGAAGGAGGGAGTACCAGAGAGCAGAAGGGTACATAAATGTTTAACTGCTGAAAAGCACATAAATTCAATTTAGTCTAGTCTGGCAGAAACCAAAGGTGCTGGAATGTCTTGGAATGGGGAGGGGGGCAAAGGCAAAATTAACTTTAGTTGGAAATATTCTGGAGTGGGAGAATACTAGGGGATAATGTCAGGACCCTTTCAACTGGCACAGTACAGACGCCAATTTAGAGACATAATCCATATCATGCCATGACTTTGCTCTGGGCAGGACCAGTGAGAGTCTGTCCCTTATCAATGCTACACAGCTTTAGTGCTGTCTTACCTGCAGATTGAAGAAAGGTAGGCCAGATACTGTTCAGCATCTTGACAGCTTGTGCCACAGGTTTTGGCCTGCTCCATCTTGTGCAAGCAGACTAAGTCACGTTTTCAGATCAGTTTGGAGGAGTATTGTGTATCCGTATTTCTTGACCATATTACCAAGCATGGAAACCATCTCCTTTTCCACTTTCCTCCCTCCTGATTCTAATCACTTATGCCCAAGATTAATTATTCTAGCCACCACTGAAAAATAAATTCCATAATTTATTGAATTTCAGTAGTATGAAGTCCCAGATATTTTGTAGCAAGAGGTATCTGCAGAGACAATGAATCAGAACCATCCTCTTGTGGTTCATTTGGGAGTCAGAAACATAGAATCTTAGAAACTGATGGCAGATAAGGACTGCTTGGCCCACCTAGTCTGCCCATCTTCCCTACCTACTGTAACTCCACAGACCCTACTTGATCTCCGGCATAGCCCTCCCTTCCCTATCCATTAAGGTTCCCTTTTGCCTAGTTCATGCTTTCTTGAATCCCATTGCAGTTTTTGCCACATCATTTCTGCTGGGAAGCTGCTCCAGGCATCCACTACTCTTTATGTGAAGAAGTACTTCCTCATGTTTCCCCTGAGTCTTCCCCCTCTCCAGCTTCATAGCACGCCCCCTTGTTCTTGAGCACCTTTTTCTGAAAAATGCTCCCCTCCTGTACCTCATTTATACCCATGAGGTATTTGAAAGTCTGTATCATATCCCCTCTTTCCCTCCTTTCTTCCAGAGTGTACATATTGAGGTCCTTTAGTCTCTCCTCATAGGGTCTTTGGTACAGACTCTGCACCATTGTAGTTACCCTCCTCTGTACCACCTCTACCCTGTCTTTGTCTTTCCAGAGATGTATTCTCCAGAACTGGACACAGTACTCTAGATGAGGTCTCACCAATGACATATACAGCGGTATCACACCTCCCTCTTTCTGCAGGTGAGACCCCTCCCTATGCTCCCTGGCATCCCACATGCTCTTCCTACTGCCTTGTCACACTGTCTGGCCACCTTTAGGTCATCAGATATGATTACCCCCAGGTCTCTTTCCTGTTTGGTGGTCATCAGTACCACTCCCTCATCTTGTATTCTGTCTCTGAGTTTCTGTGCCCCAAGTGCATGATTTTGCACTTCTTCACATTGAAACTTAGTTGCCACACTTTTGACCACTCTTCAAGATTTCCTAGATCCCTGTTCATGTTTTCCACCACCCCCCGGAGTGTCTACCCTATTGCATATCTTAATATCATCTGCAAAAAGACATACCTTCACTTCTAGCCCCTCTGCAATGTCACTTATAAAGACATTTAAGAGGCCCACTCTCAGTACTGATCCTTGTGGCACCCCGCTAGTCACCCTTCCTTACTTCCTCTGAGTGAACGCCATTTACCATCACCCTCTGTTGCCTATCCCCCAACCAATTTCTTACCCAGTTTACCACCTTTGGACCCACTGCTAAGCTGCCCAGCTTGTTTATGTGTCTCCTATGTGGAACAGTGTCAAAGGCCATCTTGAAATGTAGGTAGAGGTAAAGTTCCAATGTTATCCTATGAGAATTTTTTTTTTTTTTATTTTTATGTTTTTTTATGTGGGCCCTAAATTTCTTTGGGGGATTATGTATTATTCTTGCAGTACTCATTAAGATCTTTGCTTTGATATATAGATTGTCCCTTAAGTCCAAATATTGAAGGAGCTATGGCTTGCTGAAGTTTAAATGTGTGTGTGTGTGGGGGACCTAAGTCCAAAATCTTTTTTTTCATATGAGGGCATTCTTTTTTGTATGAACAACAACAAAAAAAAAATATACAAAAAAGGATGCCTTCATACAAAAAAAAAAAAGAATGGGAAAAAAACAAAGTCCACATTTTTTTTGTATGAGGGCATTCTTTTTTGTATGAACAAAAACAACAAATGAAAAAGGATGGCTTCATACAAAAGAAAAAGGGGAAAAAACTAAGTCCAAATTCTTTTTTCATGTGAGGCATCCTTTTTTTGCATGAATGAAAAAAGCATATGAAAAAAGGTTCCTTCATGCGAAAAAAGATTGAGGAAAAAAAATGAAATCCAAATTATTTTTTTGAATGAGGGCATTCTTTTTTTGTAAGAATGAAAAAGTAAATGAAAAGGATACTTTCATACAAAAATAAGTTTAACTTATTTTTTCCCATTCTTTCACATGCGAAGGCATCCTTTTTGTATGCTTTTATTTACATGAAAGAAGATGCCTTCGTACGAAAAAAGAATAGAGGAAAAAACTAAGTATTTTTTAGTATAAAGCAATCCTTTCTCATATGGACCAATTCTTTTTTCATATGCCCATATGAAGAAAGAAAATCGGCTCATGAAAAAGGATTTTTAAATGTTACAAAAATACATTTCTGTCATTTTTCCAGAAACTAAGTGCAGAATCCACCTAATGGGGTCCCAATGAGCAAGATACATGTGTGTTCAGAATGTCATTTTTGTGGGTTTTGAATTTTTTTTTTAAATGGGAACAAGATGGTGGCCATATAAAAAATATTTTTTCCTCATGAAAAAGGATTATCACCATATGAAAAAGAATCATTTATCATATGGATCACATTCTTTTTTTGTTCCAAACAGCTTGGAGGCAATATAGTGTAGTGTAGTGGTTAAGGGCAATGAGCTGGAGAACTGGGTTTGAATCCCATCAGCCCCCACTTGAATACTGTATGACCCTAAGCAAGTCACTTAACTTTCTTGTGCTCCCAGGTCACACCTGGAAACAAGATCTGGCTTAGTGTGCCTTTCCTGGCTAAACAATTTTTACGTTCCCTTTCTGTTTCCCTTTCCCGCTAACCAAAAGACTGTAATGAGCATCCTCAGAACCAACATTTCAAAATGTAATAACTTTGGAATGGCAGGGCTCCCATATCTACAGGGATTCCTGTATTTTACAGGGATTTGGAGGCATCTACAGGAAAACTCTTCCCATAGACTTGCATTGATTATACAGGAAAACACGGCAATTCAGCTTCCATAGGAAATAATGTAATCTACAGGAAAACACAGGAATATCACCCTGGAGTTACAGGGAAAATGCCAAATCAATATGGGAGCACTGGAATGGATTTGTGACAGAAATGGGAAGGAAAGAGTTAATGGTTGGGATTCTGTAGGTGCCTTATTTTTTTAGCAGTTTGGAAAAAAATACACTCAGGCTGAAATCCTCTGTCCAGCAGCATCCAGCTTATGGAATTCCTAGCTGCTAGATAATAGCTGGGTCATAAATCTCGAGTGGACATCTCCATACACACACAGACCTGCAGACACCTACACAGGGCAGTTTGAATGGATTGGATCATTCAAATATAAACTTAAGGTGAAAAGGGAATATAATTGGTCACTAATAGGTGTTCACTCTGATTGGGACAATTAAATACATACATGCAAGTTGGCTGGTGCATTCAAAGGGAGAATAGGAATGACCTATTCTCCACAGAGTAGATAACCTTCTGAAAGACAGAGAAGGTCTCTCTTGCTTTGGGGAAGCTGGAAGGGGAAACATAAGTTTGGAGCCTACCTTGTAGCTATGTCCATGGGAAGCTGGCAGTTAGAACAGGGTCCAGTGTCTCTTGTAAGGACAGGGAAGGGTAAGTTTAGTGAAAGCATATTTCAGTAATACTGTAGCCTTCTTCATCTTTTGCCATCTGTTATTTAAAAACATTTGTTTACTTTTCCTGTATGAGTGTTATTCTCTTGTGTTGTAAATATATATCCTGTAAATGCTCAGTGCACTTTCTGTTAAGTAAAAGCTATTTATTTGCTCAACAGTTGTGACTGTGGTGTCATTTTTCTTAGGTAATATTTGGTTTCCACTGGCTGAGGTAAACTCTGTGTAGCATCCGCCACCCAAGAGAGACACACTACCAGACTTTAACTTGTGCAATTGCATGTTTAATTATTCAAGTTTGTACACTTGAAAGAGGTGCCGGAAGGAAAGTCTGGCTGGTGGCAGCGAATACCCGAGGACAGACACCTCTCTAAAAGCTGTTTCAGCCCAGAGGGAGAGGTGGGTTGTCACAGGATTCATATTTTTTTCACCAAACCAGCAAAAGGCATGTCTGTTGTCCAAGCCCTTCCTACTCTAAAAATGTCAGACCAAAATTCCAAACCATTTGGGTACAATGTGATGACAAAAAAACAGCAAAAAACCCAGTGATTTTGTTAAACTATTGTGCTATCCGCATCTCGGAATTCACACATCTGCCCAGAACAAAACTTGGCATGTCAAAAGATCTAACCCTCAAGACTACACATGCAAAATTTCATGTAAATCCATTGAACAGTTCCTAAGTGCAAAGTTTGAGGTTTAACATAGAACCCCCTGCTCGACCCCAACTGTAGTGGTGCAGCAACATCGCTGGCTTGTGGTTTATACTGCACTATATCCTAATATATGTCACTGGTGCCTGGCTTGTACTGCACTATATATCATTATAAACCACTGGCTCCAAGTTTGTACTGAACTATATCCCATTATATACCACTGGCTCCTAGTTTGCACTGCACTATATGTTGCTGGTCCTGGTTTGTACTGAACTATATCCCATTATATACCACTGGCTCCAAGTTTGTACTGAACTATATCCCATTATATACCAATGGGTCCACGTTTGTACTGCACTATATGTTGCTGGTCCTGGTTTGTGCTGCACTATTTCCCATTATATATCCCTGGCTCCTAGTTTGTACTGCACTATATCCCATTATATATCCCTGGCTCCTAGTTTGAACTGCACTATATCCCATTATATATCCCTGACTTCTGGTTTGTACTGCACTATATGTTGCTGGTCCTGGTTTGTGCTGCACTATATCCCATTATACATCCCTGGCTCCTAGTTTGTACTGCACTATATCCCATTATATATCCCTGACTTCTGGTTTGTACGGCACTATATGTTGCTGGTCCTGGTTTGTGCTGCACTATATCCCATTATACATCCCTGGCTCCTAGTTTGTACTGCACTATATCCCATTATATATCCCTGGCTCCTAGTTTGTACTGCACTATATCCCATTATATATCCCTGACTTCTGGTTTGTACTGCACTATATGTTGCTGGTCCCGGTTTGTGCCGTACTATATCCCATTATATATCCCTGGCTCCAAGTTTGTACTGCACTATATGTTGCTGGTTCTGGTTCATGCTGCATTATATTCCATTATCTATCCATGACTTCTGGTTTGTACTGCACTATATGTTGCTGGTCCTGGTTGTGCCGCACTATATCCCATTATATATCCCTGGCTCCTAGTTTGTACTGCACTATATTCCATTATATATCCCTGACTTCTGATTTGTACTGCACTATATGTTGCTGGTCCTGGTTTGTACTGCACTATATCCCATTATATATCCCTGGCTCCAAGCTTCTACTGCACTATATGTTGCTGGTCCTGGTTTGTGCCGCACTATATCCCATTATATATCCCTGGCTCCAAGTTTGTACTGCACTATATGTTGCTGGTTCTGGTTTGTGCTGCACTATATTCCATTATATATCCATGACTTCTGGTTTGTACTGGACTATATGTTGCTGGTCCTGGTTTGTGCCGCACTATATTCCATTATATATCCCTGGCTCCTAGTTTGTACTGCACTATATTCCATTATATATCCCTGACTTCTGGTTTGTACTGCACTATATGTTGCAGGTCCTGGTTTGTACTGCACCATATCCCATTATATATCCCTGGCTCCAAGTTTGTACTGCACTATATGTTGCTGGTCCTGGTTTGTGCTGCACTATATCACATTATATACCACTGGCTCCAAGTTTGTACTGCACTATATCCCATTATATATCCCTGACTTCTGGTTTGTACTGCACTATATGTTGCTGGTCCTGGTTTATACTGCACTATATCCCATTATATATCCCTGGTTCCAAGTTTGTACTGCACTATATGTTGCTTGTCCTGGTTTGTGCTGTACTAAATCCCATTATATATCCCTGACTCCAAGTTTGTACTGAACTATATGTTGCTAGTCCTGGTTTGTGCTGCACTATATCCCATTATATATCCCTGGCTCCAAGTTTTTACTGCACTATGTTCCATTATATATCCCTGACTTCTGGTTTATGTTGCTGGTCCTGGTTTGTGCTGCACTATATTTCATTATATACAACTGGCTCCAAGTTTGTACTGCACTATATGTTGCTGGACCTGGTTTGTGCTGCACTATATTCCATTATATATCCCTTGCTCCTAGTTTGTACTGCACTATATTCCATTATATATCCATGGCTCCTAGTTTGTACTGCACTATATGTTGCTGGTCCTGGTTTGTGCTGCACTATATCCCATTATATACCACTGGCTCTAAGTTTGTACTGCACTATATCCCATTATATATCCCTGGCTCCTAGTTTGTACTGCACTATATTCCATTATATATCCCTGACTTCTGGTTTGTACTGCACTATATGTTGCTGGTCCTGGTTTGTGCTGCACTTTATGCCTTTATTTATCCCTGACTTCTGGTTTGTACTGCACTATATGTTGCTGGTCCTGGTTTGTGCTGAACTTTATCCCATTATATACCACTGGGTCCACGTTTGTACTGCACTATATGTTGCTGGTCCTGGTTTGTGCTGCACTATATCCCATTATATACCACTGGGTCCAAGTTTGTACTGTGCTATATCCCATTATATATCCCTGGCTCCTAGTTTGTACTGCACTATATTCCATTATATATCCCTGACTTCTGGTTTGTACTGCACTATATGTTGCTGGTCCTGGTTTGTGTTGAACTATATCCCATTATATACCACTTGGTCCAAGTTTGTACTGCACTATATGTTGCTGGTCCTGATTTGTGCTGCACTATATCCCATTATATACCACTGGGTCCAAGTTTGTACTGCACTATATCCCATTATATACCACTGGGTCCAAGTTTGTACTGCACTATATGTTGCTGGTCCTGGTTTGTGCTGAACTATATCCCATTATATACCACTGGCTTCTCACTTGACAGCATGCCACTGGTAAAGCATTGTTAGATATAGTCAATATGAAAGTCACAATATCAAATAAAGCTTATAACCCTGTTATTGGTTGTGCATCATTCATGGTATTTTCTCAGGCTCGTTTGGAGGCCTACAAATGATCTCCATGTTGTCTCATCTCTGCTGTGGGGTTGGGGTGGGGGTGGGGTTGGGCTGAATTGAATAATTAAACACATGCTTCTAATTGCTAAAAGAATAGTTATTCTTTAAAAAAACCAAGAATCTATCAATGCTGATTTCCCCAGAAGCACTAATCTTCATTTAATAGGAAACAACTCTTTGATTAATGAAAGAAATTATGTGTTTTAATATTAATATATTTTTTTTAGGAAACCTTCAGCACACTCTGATGTTTATACTCTCGTTAGCCGAATCACAGCTGGAGATCTGATAATTAAACTTCCTTTGTTGTGAAAGGTCTCCCTCCCCTGCTGCTCCGCCAGAGATCAGATGTTTACACTGAATCTCAATCACTGCTGGCTGCTGCTACTTGACTGAAAGGGGTTTCAGTAAAACAGAACTTCATTCATTACACCTTATAAATGTAATAAATGTTGTTGTACACCATGGGGGGTGCAAGGGGAGCCTGTCAGCAGAAAAGGCTTGCTTCCATGATCTTCATGCAGTGTGTTATACCTTCTGCTTCTGGACCAGTGTCCTTTGCCTGTTTCCCAGAATAAGAACATGACCCCTACATGTGCAAACAATCTAGAAAGTACTGCATGCCTGAATCAGTTGAAATTAGATGTGGCTGCGTACCTCTCAACCTCTTGCTTCGTGAATCAGGGACAAGGCTTAAAAAAATCAGGGGCACATCTTAAAAATTGATACTATTCACTCACAAAGCGATGGAATAAAGGGATTTGTGTTAAAATGCATTTTCTGAAAAAGAACAAGTCTGTAACTTTAATGTTTGACATAATGTTGTACTTTTAATCCCCACTGTTCTGTTCCAAAAAACACACATTTTATGAGGGACAGAGGAAATCTTTAGGCAAAATCAGGGAAGTTGAGAAGTATGTGTGACTGGCTTATGGAGCTGTATCAATGAGTTAAAACAACCATACTCCTCCCACAAAATATGGTATCTTATTGGAAAACATTAATATGGCAGTGGTTACCCATTCCACCCATTCTACCCGTTAGCATCATATGGCGTCAGAACCATCCACTGCTTAACCTGACCCAAAATGGTGGCACCAGATATTGATAGGGCTCACAATACCCAACAGAGTACACCAATGTCTAGGGGAAGAGTAAGGTTCAGGATTTCAAGCAGAAAGAGGCACACCTCGGAGGATAGGACTCTATTCAACTCAAAGCTCAGTTTTTCAGGTGTACCAGCCCACAGAAGGGGTTCAGACATTCAGCTTGCACCTAATATGAAACTCCGGCTCTGATAGTGAATGTACCACACACACACACACACACACACACACACACACACCAGAGCATGCACATGTAAAGCGTGTGTGATTACACAAATCCTATTGCATGTGCTTATAGTTAGACACACAGAGTAGTGCATGCGCTTACACATAGACACACATTAGCGCATACACTGCACACACCCACACACCAGAGCATGTACATAGGCACACATTACTGCATTTACTTATACACACAGACATATACTAATGTATGTGCTAACACAAGACACATATAGTAGTATATGTGATTACACACCCTATTGTATGTGCTTACACATGGTACATCTGCTTACACATGGGCACACACAATAGTGCATGAACTTAACCAAAGACACACATTAGTGCTCACACACACATTACAGCATGTGCTTGCACACATATTAGTGCATGTTGTTACACAGAAACACATGTGCATGTGCTTATGCACACACACACACACACACACACACACACACACACACACACACACACTCACTAGTGGACATATAACAACCCACACTAGTGCATGTGCTGACAGACATACACAGAAATACGTGTGCTTGCACACACAATAGTGCATTCACTTGCACAATCACCCACACACAAGCATAAAAGTACAAATGCTTACAGAGAGTCTAATGACTGAATGTACACACGCACACACACACACACACACAGATATGAGTGCACGATGCACTGCTACACATACGAGGGCATGTGTACTGTACACTGTACCTCTGAACTGACCTACATTATGAGGGATGCCCCTTATACTACCTCTGGAATTGCTCTGTCCCACAGGTAAAAACGTTTTATCCCACATTATAAACTCAGACCATAAAGCAGAAATTTAGAATACTCTGGCATGTCAAATCAACATTGAACTTTACACAAATAAAGACACTAGTGTCCACAATGCTCTGGGATTGTAACTTTATAATTTATGGCTGTGTCCCCTATTTTGGTTGTCAGTGTCAAACACTGCAGCGAGAGAAGGTTGAGAGGTATGCTGTAAACATGGAATCACTTATGAGTAAATGAGTGTATATGGACACATGCACTGCACAGCCATACAAATACAGGACCACAAAGTGATACACACAAATGAACATGCACACGCAATCACACATTGATATACACAAGTGATCACACACTGATATACAATAGGGGCAGTATAGCACAGTAGTTTAAGACTCTGAGCTGCAAATCTGGAGAACTGGGTTTGAATCCCACAGCCCCCACTTGCATACTGTGTGACCCTGAGCAAGTCACTTAACTTCCCTGTGCTCCCAGGTCACACCTGTAAACAAGCTTTCAGCTTAGTGTGTCTCTCCTGGTTAAACAATTGGAAAAAAAATATATACATGAACACATGTTCATGCACACACAAACACACAGGCATGCACACTCACATAATCACACATTCATATACATACATGAGTGCATGTTCATACAAAAACACATGCACACTCGCACAGACACATGCGTGCATACGCATACACAAACACATGATAACACATTCATATACATGTGAGTACATGTTCATACAAAAACACACACACACATGATCACACACTGATATACACACCTGAGTGCATGTTCATAAACAGAAATGTGTACACACACACACACACACACACACACACACGTGCATGTTCCCATACGAGCACACACACACTTTCACACATTGATATACACATGAGTGCACGTTCATACACACACAGGCACACACAATCACACGTTCACATACACACACACACACACACACGTGCATGTTCATACAAAAACACACACACACACTTTCACACATTGATATACACACAAATGCATGTTTATACACACATGTGTATATGATTATACATTGACAAGCACACACATGATGTCATGTGAGAACCCAGATACACAGAGGAAGGAATCTGTATGGATTATGTGCTACACTGATCTACGCACAAGTGCATGTGTCTGCACAGACACACTCAGAGTAACATGGAAAGCAGGCCCGGTGCTGTGGAGGGTGATGCATCATGCCTTACCTCCTGCCATGCCGGTGACCTGTGTTCATGGTGTGAGCAGGCCACTAGGGGTAGGTAGTGGTGGGAGAGGATAGAGTATTGAGCATCCATAGAACAGCTCTCCTCTTCCAGGGAGGGAGGGACACAGAGACCGGCATCAGTCTAACACCTAGCGGTGGCTGGGTGCCGGCATGCAAGACCCCTCAAGCAAGCAGGGGAGGTGGAACAGATGGCCGGTATGCTGTGGGTGGACGAGTGCACAGCACGGCCATTGCCATCGTTGCACATTCCACCTATGGGGAAACAAGAAAATCAAGGAAAAATATGGCCGGGTGAGTCAGATAACTGCCCACCCTCATAGGCCCCACCGTCGGCAGGAGCAGCCCTCCTGGAATTTGGATCCTTACTCAGCAGGGATGTGGGGGTCCCTGCCCCCCCGCCACAGAGGGCACAACTGTGGGGGAAGAGGAGGCGTGCCTGCCTGCGGTCGAGGGATGAGACAGGGGGTCCCAGCAAGAATGAAGGCCAACTGGTCAGAAAGAGGAGCACAAAGAAAGTAGCAAGAAAAGGATTAACCTGGAGAGCAGCTGTACATCTACATATTGTTAATATCACAAGGCACAGCTGGGAAAATAATGACTTTGGCATGATTTAATTACAATTAATGAGATGATTAATTACACAACAGCAGACTGGTATTCCTGAGATATTCTGTTATTACAATTTTCTTTTTAATATTATAATGGCGCCAGGGAGCAGAAAAGCAGACTGCAGAACCAACACGACAACTTTACTAACAGCTGTACAACATTTATGGTGTTAGTGTGACTCAATGGGCAGCACATTTACCTCTGAACTACAAGGTCCCATAGCATGGCTTCTAGCCAATGCAGACACTACAGTGCGAGGAGGCCTGAGGGTGTTCCACTGGGGACCTGGGATCATGCCCAGTGATGACACTACAGTGCGGTACAAGGGGTGTCCCACACTGGGGACCTGGGATCATACCCAGTGATGACACTACAGTGTGGTACAAGGGGTGTCCCACACTGGGGACCTGGGATCATACCCAGTGATGGCACTACACTGCGGTACAAGGGGTGTCCCACACTGGGGACCTGGGATCATGCCCAGTGATGACACTACAGTGCGGTACAAGGGGTGTCCCACACTGGGGACCTGGGATCATACCCAGTGATGACACTACAGTGCAGTACAAGGGGTGTCCCACACTGGGGACCTGGGATCATACCCAGTGATGACACTACAGTGCGGTACAAGGGGTGTCCCACACTGGGGACCTTGGATCATACCCAGTGATGACACTACAGTGCGGTACAAGGGGTGTCCCACACTGGGGACCTGGGATCATACCCAGTGATGACACTACAGTGCGGTACAAGGAGTATCCAACACTGGGGACCTGGGATCATAGCCAGTGATGACACTACAGTGCGGTACAAGGGGTATCCAACACTGGGGACCTGGGATCATACCCAGTGCTGACTAGTGTTGTGTGAAGTGCAAAAATTTCAACCCGCTAAATTTGTCACGTAATTCACACATTTCGCAAAATATTTTGTGGGTGCAAAATGCGAAATCCCCCCAGCAAAATGCTTAATTTCACCAGTGAGATGTGGAATTTAGCCACCATGAGCAAAATACCATTTGAAAGCTGAGGGATAATAATAAAAAAAAAAAAAGTGTTTTCCCTCCTGTCGAGACCAACATTACAATAAATATAGACCCCACCATGCCTGGTGTCTGGTGGTCCCACCCCTTGCTGATCACATGCTATGAAGAATGACCTCTCCGGGATCCAAACCCATTCAGCCCATTGTCCGTGGTGCCATCTGCAGGCCATGCACCAACATCAGTCATTTAATTAAAAAAAAAAGAAAAAACCTTTCCCTGGTATCTAGTGGACCCCCCACCCTGTCCAGTAGTGACCCCACCTCCTCATATTGGGCCGGCAATTGGCCAGGGAGGGTGGGACCACTGGACACCAGGGACATTTATCTTTATTTCTATATTTTTAATTCTGGATGGGGAACGCAGGTGAATTTCAGCAGGAGTGAGGGGTGGGGGAGATTCTTCTTATTGGGCCAGCAATCTGCCAGGGGGATGGGACCATTAGCCACCAGGGATGGTGGGGATCTACATTTATTGTAATGTTGGCCTGGACAGGAGGGGGAAAACACTTTTTTATTTTATTTTTTTTTAATCAATCAATTTTTATTTTACCAGTTGGAGCACCGTTGAGCAAGCCCATTTCCAAGGTGGACTTGGTCACACAGAAATGACAACAGATAAATAATACATATACAGGTACAGCATTGCTACTCCAATTATAGAGCAGCACAAACGTAACAGCAAATAATGTATACAAAGTTACATCATGAGAAGGATAACCAAGCAGGATGTATAACATTCACATGTGTAATGTCAGTATAGACCAAGACGTTTCTATGCTCTGGCAGATTGAAGAACAGTAAAGGTAGAGGAGAACTTAATAAAAGGCAGAAAGTAGAAGACAGGAGAGGATTGCTATCGATAGAGCAAAGAGGCGGTAAGGGTTGATCACAGGGTGACAGAACCTGGCAGGGCACATCAGGAGTAACATTTACAATGCTCGGAGAAAAATCTTGCATAAAGAATTTTAAATTCAGGGACTTTTATGGGGTTTGCTAATTTTAGAGTTTTTTGAAGCTTGTTCCATAACTGGGATAGGGCAAAGCTAAAGGATGATCTGCCATAGCAGGTTTTTACCTTGGGTATCACTAGAAAGATATAAGAGTGACTTCTCAGGGCATAGTTACTCAAAACACATGGGGCAAGCAGTCAGAGATATACTGTGGCAGCATCTTAGCAATTGCCCTGTATATCCAAAGGGCAGCGTTCCTTTGTCTCCTGAATGCAAGAGATGGCCAGCCCACTACTGAGTACAGGGTGCAGTGGTGAGTAGAATATGATGTGATGGCCAGCCCACTACTGAGTACAGGTTGCAGTGGTGAGTAGAATATGGTGCGATGGCCAGCCCACTACTGAGTACAGGTTGCAGTGGTGAGTAGAATATGGTGCGATGGCCAGCCCACTACTGAGTACAGGTTGCAGTGGTGAGTAGAATATGGTGCGATGGCCAGCCCACTACTGAGTAAAGGTTGCAGTGGTGAGTAGAATGTAGTGCATGATGGCCAGCCACTACTGAGTACAGGTTGCAGTGGTGAGTAGAATATGGTGCGATGGCCAGCCCACTACTGAGTACAGGTTGCAGTGGTGAGTAGAATATGGTGCGATGGCCAGCCCACTACTGAGTACAGGTTGCAGTGGTGAGTAGAATATGGTGCGATGGCCAGCCCACTACTGAGTACAGGTTGCAGTGGTGAGTAGAATATGGTGCGATGGCCAGCCCACTACTGAGTACAGGTTGCAGTGATGAGTAGAATATGGTGCGATGGCCAGCCCACTACTGAGTACAGGTTGCAGTGGTGAGTAGAATATGGTGCGATGGCCAGCCCACTACTGAGTACAGGTTGCAGTGGTGAATAGAATATGGTGCGATGGCCAGCCCACTACTGAGTACAGGTTGCAGTGATGAGTAGAATATGGTGCGATGGCCAGCCCACTACTGAGTACAGGTTGCAGTGGTGAGTAGAATACCCCCAGAAACAAAGTGTAAGGCCCTGTGGTACAGAACATCAAGCTTAACTAAAGCTGTCCCTTGAACTTGACTGTAGATGAAGTTGGCAAAATCCAGTACTTCAGTGTCAGTGCTGAGTACAAGCCGAGGTACCCAGTGTGAGACAGCTCCAGTACTTCAGTGTCAGTGCTGTGTAATGTGTATTCGAAATTCTGTATTTCACACCCGTGAAATGTTCTGTGAAATGCGTGACTTTCACAAAATATTTCTGATTTTGCCAGAATTTTGCCAGTGAAATTAAATTTTGCAGCATCACTAATGCTGACACTACAGCACAGTACAAGGGGCATCCCACACTGGGGTCCTGGGCTCATACCCAGTGCTGACACTACAGTGCAGTACTGGGGTGTCCCACCTGAGACCTAGGATTATACCCAATGCTGACACTGCATCATTGGGTGTGGGCCTAGGACACCAATGTGGATACCTTGTGCTACACTACCAATGGGCATTGGGACTAAGGGTGTCCCACACTGTGGGCATGGGTCCATACCCAACACTGACACTGGGGACCTGGACTCATACCCAACACTGACACTGCAGTGCAGTATTGGGGGGGTGTCCCACACTGTGGACTAGGGCTCATACCCAGCACTGAGACTGCAGCGCAGTACTGGGGGTGTGTGCTCATATCCGATACTGACACTGCAGTGCAGTACTAGGGGGTATCCCACACTGGGGACCTGGTCTTATACCCAACACTGACACCACAGCACAGAACTAGGGAGTGTCCCACACTGGGGACCTGGGCTTATACCCAATGGTGACATGGCAGTAGAGTACTAGGGGGTGTTCCACACTGGGGACCTGGGCTCGTATTCAGCACTGACACTGAAGTACTGGAGGTGTCTCGCACTGGGAACCTGGGCTCGTACTCAACATTGACATTGAAGTACTAGAGGTATCTCAGACTGGAGACCTGGGCTTATACCCAGCACTGACACTGCAGTACAGTACTGGGGGTGTCCCAGACTGGGGGCCTTGGTTCATACCCAATGCAGACACTACAGTACAGTACTAGTTCTGTAAATCAGCCAGGCATGGTGGAGCTCACGAATAAACTCTCACTACAAGGTTCCTGGGGGTGCATACAGAGGGTGCACAATAGAAGGGAACAGTCGTAGAACACAATATTTCACCTGGCACAAGCCAAGCAAAAGTCTATCTGCACAACCTCTTCTTGTAATCCACAGGACGCATAAGGAAATTTTTCTCTTACCAGACTGTCATGTTTACTTCTAGAATCACCATGAATGTACCAAAGTGCAAACCATAACAACGGTGTTAATTGACAGCAGTCTATCCACTTGTCACAGTACTAGAGCATCGTGGCTCAGTTGCCTAATGTTCCATTATTTTTCCTTTTTTCAGATTTTTTCAAAGATGTTGCAAGTACCGCTGCTCAGTTTTGGTGCCGAATTTACTTAATACAGTCCCTTTTCATTTCCACACTCCTCCATTGCTAGGGATTACTGGAGCTGCTGGCTGTAGGCGGACAGCATGACTGTCCACGTGCATGTGTCGCATTAGTGCCGATGTTTCAGCATGGTTATGCCTTCCTCAGTGCAGTACAAGGGGTGTCCCACATTGGGGATCTGGGCTCATACCCAACACTGACAACTGTAGTGCAGTACAAGGGGTGTCCCACATTGGGGATCTGGGCTCATACCCAACATTGACAACTGTAGTGCAGTACAAGGGGTGTCCCACACTGGGGACCTGGGCTCATACCCAGTGCTGACACCACAGTACAGTTCTAGGGGGTGTCCCACATTGGGCACCTGGGATCATACCCAACACTGACAGCTGTAGTGCAGTACAAGGGGTGTCCCACTTTGTGGACCTGGGCTCATACCCAACACTGACAACTGTAGTGCAGTACAAGGGGTGTCCCACATTGGGGACCTGGGCTCATACCCAACATTGACAACTGTAGTGCAGTACAAGGGGTGTCCCACACTGGGGACCTGGGCTCATACCCAGTGCCGACACCACAGTACAGTTCTAGGGGGTGTCCCACATTAGGCACCTGGGATCATACCCAACACTGACAGCTGTAGTGTAGTACAAGGGGTGTCCCACATTGTGGACCTGGGCTCATACGCAACACTGACAACTGTAGTGCAGTACAAGGGGTGTCCCATATTGGGGACCTGGACTCATACCCAGCAATGACAGTTGTAGTGCAGTATAAGGGATGTCCCACATTGGGGACCTGGGCTCATACCCAACACTGACAACTGTAGTGCAATACAAGGGGCATCTCACATTGGGGGCCTGGGCTCATACCCAGTGCTGACACCACAGTACAGTACTAGGGGGTGTCCCACACTGGGGACCTGGGCTCTTAGACAGTGCTGACACCACAGTGCAGTACTAGGGGGTTTCCCCACACTGGGGACATGGGCTTATACCCAGTGCTGACATGGCAGTAGAGTACTAGGGGGTGTTCCACACTGGGGACCTGGGCTCATACTCAGAACTGACATTGAAGTACTGGAGGTGTCTAACACTGGTGACCTGGGCTCATACTCAGCACTGACACTGAAGTACTGGAGGTGTCTCATACTAGGTACCTGGGCTCGTACTCAACACTGACATTGAAGTACTGGGGGTATCTCTGACTGGAGACCTGGGCTCATACTCAGCACTGACACTGCATTACAGTAATGGGGGGTCCCAGACTGGGGACCTCGGTTCATACCCAGTGTGGACACTACAGTGCAGTACTAGTTCTGTAAATCAGCCAGGCATGGTGGAGCCCATGAATAAACTCTCACTATGAGGTTCCTGGGGGTGCATACAGAGGGTGCACAATAGAAGGGAACAGTCGTAGAACACAATATTTCACCTGGCACAAGCCAAGCAAAAGTCTATCTGCACAACCTCTTCTTGTAATCCACAGGACAAAGTGCAAACCATGACAACGGTATTGATTGACAACAGTCTATTCACTTGTCACAATACTAGAGCATCATGGCTCAGTTGCCTAATGTTCCATTACTTTTCCTTTTTTCAGATTTTTTCAAAGATGTTGCAAATACTGCAGCTCAGTTTTGGTGCTGAATTTACTTAATACAGCCACTTTTCATTTCCACGCTCCTCCATTGCTAGGGATTACTGGAGCTGCTGGCTGTAGGTGGACAGCATGAAAGTCCACGTGCATGTGTCGCATTAGTGCTGATGTTTCAGCATGGTTATGCCTTCCTCAGTGCAGTACAAGGGGTGTCCCACACTGGGGATCTGGGCTCATATCCAACACTGATAACTGTAACGAAGTACAATGGGTGTCCCACATTGGGGATCTGGGCTCATACTGAACACTGACAGCTGTAGTGCAGTACAAGGGGTGTCCCACATTCGGGATCTGAGCTCATATTCAACACTGACAACCATAGTGCAGTATAAAGGATGTCCCACATTGGGGATCTGGGTTCATACCCGACACTGACAACTGCAGTGCAGTACAAGGGGTGTCCCACATTGGGGACCAGGGCTCATACCTAACACTGACAACCATAGTGCAGTACAAGGGGTGTCCCACATTGAGGACCTGGGTTCATATCCAACACTAACAACTGTAGTGCAGTACAAGGGGTGTCCCACATTGGAGACCTGGGCTCATACCCAACACTGACAACTGTACTGCAGTACAAGGGGTGTCCCACATTGGGGATCTGGGCTCATATCCAACACTTACAACTGTAGTGCAGTACAAGGGGGTGTCTCACAATGGGGCCCTGGGCTCATACCCAACACTGACAACTGTACTGCAGTACAAGGGGTGTCCCACATTGGGGACCTGGGCTCATACCCAACACTGACAACTGTAGTGTGGTATAAAGGGTGTCCCACATTGGGGACCTGGGCTCATACCCAACACTGACAGCTGTAGTGCAGTACAAGGGGTGTCCCACACTTGGGATCTGGGCTCATATTCAACACTGACAACCATAGTGCAGTACAAGGGGTGTCCCACATTGAGGACCTGGGTTGATATCCAAATCTAACAACTGTAGCGCAGTACAAGGGGTGTCCCACATTGGAGACCTGGGCTCATACCCAACACTGACAACTGTACTGCAGTACAAGGGGTGTCCCACATTGGGGATCTGGGCTCATATCCAACACTTACAACTGTAGTGCAGTACAAGGGGTATCCCACATTGGAGACCTGGGTTCATATCCAACACTGACAACTGTAGAGCAGTACAAGGGGTGTCCCACATTGGGGACCTGGGCTCATACCCAACATTGACAACTGTCGTACAGTACAAGGGGTGTCCCACACTGGGTAGCTGGGCTCATACCCAATGCTGACAACTGTAGTGCAGTACAAGGGGTGTCCCACACTGGGGACCTCGGCTCATACCCAACATTGACAACTGTAGTGCAGTATAAGGGGTGTCCCACACTGGGGACCTGGGCTCATACCCAACATTGACAACTGTAGTGCAGTACAAGGGGTATCAGACATTGGAGGTCTGGGTTCATATCCAGTGCTGACAACTGTACTTCAGTACAAGGGCTGTCCCACACTGGGGACCTGGGCTCATATCCAACACTGACAACTGTACTTCAGTACAAGGGCTGTCCCACACTGGGGACCTGGGCTCATACCGACACTGACAACTGTAGTACAGTACAAGGCATGTCCCACACAGGGGACCTGGGCTCATACCGACACTGACAACTGTAGTGCAGTAGAAGGAGTGGCCCACACTGGGTACCTGGGCTCATACCCAATGCTGACAACTGTAGTGCAGTACAAGGGGTGTCCCACACTGCGGACCTGGGCTCATACCCAGTGCTGAAACATGGGCAGCCTTTCAGCCCACTGGCAGGATTTTTGCTCATGATGCCATTGACCCAGTTTCAGGAATAAGCCCAGATTGCTGGAGGTCCAGCCTGGGGAAAGAGGGAATGAGTGCCCCAGAGTATTGTTGCCCTCTCTGGGGATGGAGGGCTGACTGTGCCACTGGCCTCTGCAGCAGGAGCAGGGCAGAATGAATTTATCAAACTAAGAAGAGTGCTGGGGGGAGTTTGAAGGATTTATTTGGCAAATAATTTTACTGCTGGTGGTGCGGGCACAGAAATACATGATGTCAATTGGTTAATGAGGTGTTAATAGGTGCTGCAATGCTGCAGAGTCCTGGAAACAAGATGGACAGCCTGCTGGTACTATTAACAGACATGAGGGTGGACATAGTGGCAGTAACCGAGACCTGGGCAACTCCACACCATGACTGGGACCTTGCAATCTCTGGATACAAACTATAGACGAGGGACAGGGTAGTCAGGAAGGGGGAGGGGTGGTAGTTTACATCAGGGAGGGAATAACTTGCATGAGGGAGGAGTCAGAGGAAGGGAAGGTGGAGGCATTATGGATTCAGTTACAGTCCAATAGAGGGAGAAAGGTGAGGTTGGAGGTGGTTTACAGACCACCCAATCAGGATGAGGAGAGGGACAGGGAACTGAGCTCACAAATATTGGAAGCTGTGGGGAAAGGAGAGGTGGTAACTGTGGAGGACTTCAACCTGCCTAAGGTGGACTGGAGTGTACCATCCACAATATGTGTTAGGAGTTAACTAATCCTGGAAGAACTGCAGAGTGGGTTCCTGACTCAGGGCATCACAGAACCAACAAGAGAAGAGGCATTCTTGATCTGGTGCTTACAAATGGGGAGCATATACAGGAAATGACAGTCAGAGAGCCCCTGGGTGGGAGTGACCATTGCACAATGCGATTCCAGTTGGATATGGGCAGGGAAAGCATCCCGACTAAGACCAAAATCTTGGATTTTAGGAGGGTGGACTTCCAGAAGATGGGCGAAGTGCTAAGGAGCCACCTGGCAGGCATCAGAGCAGATATGGGGGTTGACCAAAGGTGGTTCATCATTAAGGAAGGAATACTGGTTGCCACAGAGGAATGCATTAGGATCAGTGGGAAAAACACAAGGGCCAAAGCACCCAGCTGGTTCAGTTCTGGTGTTGCCCAGGCAGCAAGGGAAAAGTAGTTAGCCTATAGAAAATTCAGGAAGACCAAGAGAGAGGTGGATAGGGAAAATTACCTAAGGTTGGCTAGTGAGGCAAGTAAGAAAGTCCATCGAGCTAAGGCACAAAAGGAGCTGCAGAAAGCTGAAGGAATTCAGAAGGGGAGAAGGCCTTCTTTCGCTATATAAGTGAGAAAAGGGGCAAGGATGGGATTGTTAGGCTTCAAAAAGGGGAGGAGTGGGTGGAGAATAATGGGGGAAAAGCAGAGATACTAAATGAATACTTCTGTTCCGTCTTCACCAGGGAGAAGGACAAACCAGTGCCTTCTGGGGGAGAAGAGGAGCAGGGGGAGGGGAACACAGATGTAGTGATAGAGGAGGATAGAGTGAGGGAGGGGCTGCTGGCATTGAAGGTGGACAAATCACCAGGCCTGGCCAGAGCACATCCAAGGGTACTAAGGGGACTGGCTGAGGAGCTGGCAGGGTCACTGGCAGACGTATTTAATAGTTCACTAGAGTCAGACATGGTGCTTTAGGAATGGAGAACAGCATATGTGGTGCTCCTCCACAAAAGTGGTCCCAAGGATGACCCAGGGAATTACAGACCAGTCAGTCTGGCCTCAATTATGTGCAAGCTCATGGAGACCATTCTTAAGAAAGGTAGTTAGAATATCTAGAAGAGCATGGTCTCCAGGATGCGAGGCAGCATGGGTTCATGTGGGGGGGGGCATCGTGTCAAACGAATCTGATTGACTTCTTTGACTGGCTCACTAAAACAGTAGACAGGGGCCAAGTGGTAGACATTCTCTATCTAGATTTCAGCAAGGCCTTTGACTCTGTGCCCCACAAAAGGTTGATCAGAAAGTTGGCGGATCTTGAAGTTGGGGATAAGATGTCCAGATGGGTGGAAAACTGGCTGAGGAACAGAACAGATGGTGCCAAGGGTGGAGAGTTATCTCCACAGAGAGGTCACCAGTGAGGTCCCACTTGGGGGAGCCTCAAGCGTTAGGGCAGTGTTGTTCAATGTCTTCATCAATGACATTGGGGATGGCATTAAGGTCAAAATGTGCCTGTTCACGAATGACACTAAAGCTCTGGGAGTGTGGACATAGCTGAAGGGATACTGGGACCTACAGGATGATCTGGAAAAGCTGGGGAGGTGGTCTGGGATCTGGCAGCTTGGCTTCAATGCCAAGAAATACAAACTTATGCACATTGGAGCCAAGAATCCCAGGACTGAGTACTATCTGGGTGGAGTCCAGGTATCTGCATCAGAGGAGAAGGACCTGGAAGTGATGATCACTAATGACCTGAAGCACTCCATGCAGTGCAAGAAAACAGCAGCAAGGGCAAACAAGATGCTGGGATGCATAGCTGGAGAATCAGTAGTAGGGGAGAGGAGGTTATACTACCCTTGTACAGGTCATTGGTGAAGCTCCATCTAGAGTATGGAGTTCAGTACTGGTGCCTACACCTCAAAAAGGACATTACCCTTCTGGAGAAGGTCCACAGGAGGCTACAAAGATGATAGCAGGGCAGCAAGGAGAGCAAATGAGGAGGCTGAGGCACTGGAACATGTACTCCCTGAAGGAGAAGGAAAGAGAGAGTGAGGGGACAGATTGAGGCCTCCAGTACTTGAAAAGGGATAAATGGAATTGGATAAGAAAGGTCTCTTTAATGAGTGGCAACCATAATAGGAGAGGACATAGTCTTAAGCTGGAGGGGTGTTTAGGAGGGGGGTCAGGAAGAACTTCTTCACGGAGAGGGTGGTGGACATTTGGAATGCATTGCCAGAAGAGGTGGTCTCATTGAAGACAGTGGGCAGCTTCAGGAGTGGCTGGGACAGGCATAGGGGAAAGGTAAAGATCATGGGTAGGGAGGATGAGAGGAGTGTGGAGGGGGGCAGGGACAGTAGCTCAAGCTGTGGACTCTGCAATATGAGTAGACTAGATAGACCAAATGACCTTATTCTGCTGGCTTCTTCATATGTTCATATATAATAGCAATGCTTTGTCAGAGAGATTTGGCTGAATTGTCCCAGACAAGAATAATTACAAATTAGACTGGCTGTGCATGCTTTCTGTAGCCAGGATGATCCACATAGACCTCAGGACCCCGTGGTAGGCAGGGGTCCTAAGCCAGGGCCTTGTTGGCCTGTGCCTTGACCTAGCCCTGCCTGTAGTGTGGTGGAACCAGACCAGATTAAGACATAGGCAACATAGGCACTAGCCTAGGGCCCTCACCTGCCAGGAGGCCCCCCACAATCCCCCAACTATACTTACTATATACCCATTTCTTTCTACCTGGGCTGCATTTTTTTTTGCAATGGAATTGGCTGTTCAATAATCTGAGCAAGGCAGGTGCTGAACTATGATGGGAATGTCACCGCCCTGATTAGGTGTTAAGTGCAGCTGATAGCTTCAGAAGGCCTCCAACCAGGCTGGCCTTTAAGGTGTAAACAGGCCCTTTTCCTTTACTTTGTCTGCTTGAATGTGAATCTCACTTTCTTTATTAGGTGTTAAGTACAGCTGATAACTTCAGGGGGCTCCAGTCAGATTGACCTCTAAGGTGAAAACAGGACCTTTTTCTTTGCTTTTTCTCCCACCCACCTGGAATCCCAAGTGGGAAGAAGTAGCTAGAAGGACTCCTGACCCCCCAACTTGTGTTTCTGATAGGGAGAGTGGTGCAAATCTTAAATGGGGGCCCTTTTTAGTGGTTTGGCCACTACTTGCCTTATCTTTTGCATTTGAGGGGGGCCCTATCATTCACATTGGAAGGATCAGAGAGCCAGCAGAGCCTGCTTATTGGACAGCCTTTTCCAAGTTCCAGATGGCTCTCATTAGCACAGGGATATTCTGTGACATGCCCTGGTCCTGGGTCAGTAGTATGCAGATAGAGGTTGTGGTTCACAAATGCAAGTGTTTTGAGTCTCTATGTTTTCCAGGTTCTTGACCTGAGGCTGTAGCTATGAGACTATGCTGCCTAATGTATTAATTAATGTTTACACTCCTTGACTAGACCTGGATTATCATTGTTAAATGTAATTTTCCTCTCAGGGAAAATTAGTAGAAGGGTTCAAGGTTGAGTTTGGGTTGGGGCGATAAGTGTCATGAAAAGGATCATCAAAGTTATGAAAAAAAAACAGCCGGCCTGGTGGTGTAGAGGGCTGAGGCAGTGGTGCCTTACCTCTTACCACGCTGGTGACCTCAGGTTGGGAGTGAGCTCAGGTCGCTGGGGGTTGGCAGGGGGAAGAGAGGATCGAGCATCCAATGGACAGCTCTTCTATCTCGGGGAGGGGTGGGTCATGGATCCCTGGCTGCAGTGACACAACACGGAGATGTGCTGTACACAGCCAGGGCCATGCAAGAGATTGGAGGGAGGCGATGGTGGACATCTGTGGGAGGAGTGCAGGAGCATGCTCATACCCGTGCTGGATGTCATTGCACGTCTGCACCTCTGGGGGGGGTAACCATGGAAACGAAAAACCCCAAACGTTGGGAGGAAGACACCTCACTAGTCCACCACATCTTCTGCTGGCTCCTGCTCTCTGGACCTGAGCGCCTCTGTCCTCCACCTCCAACTGTACCTGGAGCAGATGACAGCCCCACCCCAGGGGGGGGTCATGACCGAGGGCACCTCACAGGTGAGTCGCAGATGGGACAGGGGAACAGGTCTCTGGCTAGAGAGGTGCACAGCAGGATGGGAACAGGGCAGTGCTGGCCAATGGGGCCCCAACACACAGTGATTGGAGGGAAAAAGAGTAAAAAATAAAAAGTTACAAAAAAAATTAAAAAATGGGGCTGAATTTTTGAAGTCCTTTAACAACACTATATTGCAATTTGCAAGCAATATGGCTAAGCCTGATCTTTAACACCACTTGCAAAACCACATTTTAACAACATACAGAAGCAAAGATGCTACAGTGCTATCGACAGGCTTATAATGCCATCAGGGGCAGCAGTGGCCTTTATATCATATTTGTTTCATTTGCAGGAAATTGTATATGTTATGGAGCTATATATGTACAGTACTACCCCCGTTATGTACAACTGTACAAGTTATGGCGCTATATACGTACAGTACTACCCCCCGTCATGTACAACTGTACACGTTATGGAGCTATATACGTACAGTATTACCCCCATCATGTACAACTGTACACATTATGGAGCTATATATGTACAGTACTACCCTGTCATGTACAACTGTACACGTTATGGAGCTATATACATACAGTACTACCCCTGTCATGTACAACTGCTTGCAAAATAAACAAATAGGCCTAATATTCAAAGCGGTTGTGTCTGGTGCAGCAGTCCATGACACAACCCTTATTCGCCCAGCAGGATATTAAAGAGCTGCTGGCGCGGTGCAACTCCCGATGCATCGGGGTGCAATGTAATGGTATGTAGCGCAGATGCGGGGGTGTGCCCATGTATAGCGCGGCACATTCCGATATTCAGCCTTTGATGTGGGGCACATATGCTGGTGCACCCTGCAGTTCGCCGCATGGGGGGCTCAAAGTTGAGCCCCTGCAGAGTAGGAGCAACTCCCAGCCACCCAAAGGCAGGCTGCAGTGCTGCAGGGTGCAAAACAGCAGCCCAGCCTTGGGTGGCCACCTGCCCGCCCAGAACACCGTCCAAAAATACACACTGTACCCGCCCCCCCGTAGTCGTGATCACGTGGTACACATATCACATGAAACCCTGGTAGTCTAGTGGCTCCCCTGTCCCTCATTCCCTGGGGAATATTACATATGACCATCCCTGTTGGTCTAGTGCTCCCCCCTCCCTCCCAAGTCCCCGATCATGGTAAATGCATATACCTACATTCCCTGGTAGTCTAGTGGACCCCCTTCCAACCGAGTCCCCGATTGCAGTAGAATGCATACATGGCATTCCCTGGTGATCCAGTGGGTGGGGTTGGGGTGCCACTGGATCACCAGGAAATGTCGTGCATGCATTTACCACGATTGGGGACTCGGGAGGGAGAGGGGACCACTAGACCAACAGGGAATGTAGGTATATGCATTTACCGCGATCGGGGACTCGGGAGAGAGGAGGGACCTCTAGACCACCAGGGATGGTCATTTGTAATATTCATCAGGGAATCAGGGACTGGGGGGGGCTACTAAACTACCAGGATTTCTCCTTACACATCTGCCATGCGATTGCAGCTATGAGGCAGGGGATGCCCTGGGATCCCCACAGCACACGTTATGCTGTATGGGATGCCAGGCGCAAGTCGCTGGGCTGCCCTGCACAAGGCATGCAAATGGAGCCATAATGACATGCAAATAGCCCCATTTATGCCTTGCATATATTGTGGCCTCATTTACATGCCCCCTGCTGAATATTGAGGGTGATGCACTTAGTGCAACTGCACTTGCACTGGTGCATCTCTGTGCTCCCTAGCTGTGGCTTGTGCATGGCGCAGTGCCACTGCGCCATGCACAATATGAGCGCTGGCCCTGCCATATTCAATGGTGCCATGGCGCATTCCCATTGAATATTACCTGGACCTGGCCCCAGCGAATCACAGTTGTGCTAGACCAAGGCTTGCTCCACTGCCTGGCGCAGTCTGAATATCCGGGCCATGATATCTAAAGACCTCCACTAAATCTGACCATTATAGGTCTACCTTTAGCACTACAGCCACTCTCCTATGTGGTTTTGCAGGTGGGGCTTTATAGTAATTAATTAATTAATTTATTTATTTATTCATTCAAGTCTTGTATTACAACCTTTGAGCTCAGAGCTCATTTACAGAGGTTCTACGTATCAGGAAGTAAGTTAAGTAGAGTAAGAGTAAGAAAGGTGGCAATCATGTATGCTGAAAGTAGTCTTGCACATACAGTGATCCCCTGATTATCCACCAAATGTTTGTACAAAATGATAGCTATTCCGCTGCCCCTTATTATCTCACATTCTTGATTATCCACCCAAGTTGTTGTATGAAAATGGGTGTTGGATATTCAGTACTAGACATCAGACTGAAATCAAACAGTATGTGACACTTGAGGAAAAGGGAGACCAGAGAATGGTGGGCACTGTCGTTAATATGATTTTGAGAGAGGGGAGCAGAAGGGTCGGAATTTTGATATGTATTCTGTTGCCCATATCTCTTTACATGCAAACTGTATCCTAACATGAGATACTGTTTGTATGTAAATGGATTGCCAAGGTGCCTTAACAGTCTGTACCAGGGTCCCTTTGCAGCAAAGGGGCATGGTCATGGTGGGACGGGGCCACAGATTTCTCTTGGACCTAGGGGCCCCTGGTTACCTTAATTTGGCCCTGGGTGGAACATGAGATGAGAGCTCACATCTGCAGTGTAGTGGGACATGGGGCCAGACCCACATTTGCAGTGTAGTGGGACATGTGGCCAGAGCCCACATCAGCAGTGTGGTGGGACATGAGGCCAGAGCCCACATCTGCAGTTTGGTGGGACATGTGTCCAGAGCCCACATCAGCAGTGTGGTGGGACATGAGGCCAGAGCCCACATCAGCAGTGCAGTGGGACATGGGGCCAGGATTTGGTACATGCAGTTTAGTGGGACATGGGGCCAGAATTCGGTACCTGCAGTGCAGTGGGCCATGTGGCCAGAGCTCACATCAGCAGTGTGGTGGGATATGAGGCCAGAGCCTACATCAGCAGTTCAGTGGGACATGGGGCCAGAGCCCACATCTGCAGTGTGGTGGGACATGAGGCCAGAGCCCACATCTGCAGTGTGGTGGGACATGGGGCCAGGATTCGGTACCTGCAGTGCAGTGGGACATGGGGCCAGAATTCAGTACCTGCAGTGCAGTGGGACATGTGGCCAGAGCTCACATCAGCAGTGTGGTGGGACATGAGGCCAGAGCCCACATCAGCAGTGCAGTGGGACATGGGGCCAGAATTCGGTACCTGTAGTGCAGTGGGACATGAGGCCAGAGCCCACATCTGCAATGCGGTGGGACATGGGGCCAGAATTTAGTACCTGCAGTGCAATGGGACATGGTGCCAGAATCCAGTTCCTACAGTGCAGTTGGACATGAAGCCATAATTTGGTCCCTTCAGTGCAATGGGACATGAGGTCAGAATCCACTCATTGCAGTGTGGTGGGATAAGGGGCCAGAATCCACGCTTTGCAGTGTGGTGTGATATTTATCCAGAATCCACTCATTTTAGCGTGGTGGGATATGGGGCCAGAATCCACTCATTGCAGCATGGTGGGATATGGGGCCAGAATCCACTCATTACAGTGTGGTGGGATATGGGGTCAGAATCCACTCATTACAATGTGGTGGGATATGATGCCAGAATCCACTGATTACAGTGTGGTGGGACATAGGGCCAGAATCAACTTATTGCAGTATGGTGGGATATGGGGCCAGAATCCACTCATTTTAGTGTGGTGGGATATAGGGCCAGAATCCACTCATTGCAGTGTGGTGGGATATGGTGCCAGAATCTACTCATTGTAGTGTGGTAAGTAATGGGGCCAGAATCCACTCACTGCAATGTGGTGTGATATTGGGCCAGAATCCACTCAGCGTAGTGTAGTGGGACATGAGGCCAAAATCCACTTAGTGCACTGTGGTGGGATATGAGCCCAAAATCCACTCATTACAGTGTGGTGGCAGTGGGACATAGGGCCAGAATCCACTTATTGCAGGATGGTGGGATATGGGGCCAGAATCCACTCATTTTTAGCGTGGTGGGATAAGAGGCCAGAATCCACTCATTGCGGTGTGGTGGGATATGGGGCTAGAATCCACTCATTACAGTGTGGTGGGATATGGGGGCAGAATCCACTCATTGTGGTGTAGTGGGATATGGGGCCAGGATCCACTCATTGCAATGGGGTGGGATATGGCGCCAGAATCCACTCATTGCGGTGTGGTGGGATATGGGGCCAGGATCCACTCATTGCAATGGGGTGGGATATGGGGCCAGAATCCACTCATTGCAGTGTGGTGGGATATGGGGCCAGAATCCACTCATTGCAGTGTGGTGGGATATGGGGCCAGGATCCACTCATTGCAATGGGGTGGGATATGGGGCCAGAATCCACTCATTGCAGTGTGGTGGGATATGGGGCTAGAATCCACTCATTACAGTGTGGTGGGATATGGGGCCAGAATCCACTCATTGCAGTGTGGTGGGATATGGGGTCAGAATCCACTTATTGCAGTGTGGTGGGATATGGGGCCAGAATCCACTCATTGCAGTGTGGTGGGATATGGGGCCAGAATCCACTCATTGTAATGGGGTGGGATATGGGGCCAGAATCCACTCATTGTGGTGTGGTGGGATATGGGGCCAGAATCCACTCATTGCAATGTGGTGTGATATTGGACCAGAATCCACTCAGTGTAGTGCAGTGGAACATGAGGTCAAAATCCACTTAGTGCACTGTGGTGGGATATGAGTCCAATATCCACTCATTACAGTGTTGTGGTAGTGGGAAAGAGGGCCAGAATCCACTTATTGCAGCATGGTGGGATATGGGGCCAGAATCCATTCATTTTAGTGTGGTGGAATATGTGGCCAGAATTCTCTTATTGCAGTGTGGTGAGATATGGGGCCAGAATCCACTCATTGCAGTGTGGTGGGATATGGGGCCAGAATCCATTCATTTTAGTGTGGTGGAATATGTGGCCAGATTTCACTTATTGCAGTGTGTTGAGATATGGGGCCAGAATCCAGTCATTGCAATGTGGTGGGATATGGGGCCAGAGTCCACTCATTGCAATGTGGTGGGATATGGGGCCAGAATCCACTCATTGCAGCGTGGTGGGATATGGGTCTAGAATCCACTCATTACAGTGTGGTGGGATATGGGGCCAGAATCCACTCATTGCAGTGTGATGTGATATGGGGTCAGAATCCACTTATTGCAGTGTGGTGGGATATGGGACCAGAATCCACTCATTGCAGTGTGGTGGGATATGGGGCCAGAATCCACTCATTGGAATGGGGTGGGATATGGGGCCAGAATCCACTCATTGTGGTGTGGTGGGATATGGGGCCAGAATCCACTCATTGCAATGTGGTGGGATATGGGGCCAGAATTCACTTATTGCAGTGTGGTGGGATATGAGGCCAGAACCCTCTCATTGCAGTGTGGTGGGATATGGGGCCAGAATCCACTTATTGCAGTGTGGTGGGATATGGGGCCAGAATCCACTTATTGCAGTGTGGTGGGATATGGGACCAGAATCCACTCATTGCAGCGTGGTGGGATATGGGGCCAGAATCCATTCATTGCAGTGTGGTGGGCTATGGGACCAGAATCCACTAATTGCAGTGTGGTGCGATATGGTGCCAGAATCTACTCATTGTAGTGTGGTAAGTAAAGGGGCCAGAATCCACTCACTGCAATGTGGTGTGATATTGGGCCAGAATCCACTCAGTGTAGTGTAGTGGGACATGAGGTCAAAATCCACTTAGTGCACTGTGGTGGGATATGAGTCCAAAATCCACTCATTACAGTGTTGTGGGAGTGGGAAAGAGGGCCAGAATCCACTGATTGCAGCATGGTGGGATATGGGGCCAGAATCCACTCATTTTTAGCGTGGTGGGATATGAGGCCAGAATCCACTCATTGCAATGTGGTGGGATGAGAGGCCAGAATCCACTCATTGCAGTGTGGTAGGATATGGGTCCAGAATCCACTCATTACAGTGTGGTGGGTCATAGGGCCAGCAACCACTTCTTGCAGCATGGTGGGATATGGGGCCAGAATCCATTCATTTTAGTGTGGTGGGATATGTGGCCAGAATTCACTTATTGCAGTGTGGTGAGATATGGGGCCAGAATCCACTCATTGCAATGTGGTGGGATATGGGGAGAGTCCACTCATTGCAATGTGGTGGGATATGGGACCAGAATCCACTCATTGCAGTGTGGTGGGAAAAGGGGTCAGAATCCACTTATTGCAGCGTAGTGGGATATGGGACCAGAATCCACTCATTGCTGTGTGGTGGGATATGGGGCCAGAATCCATTCATTGCAGTGTGGTGGGCTATGGGACCAGAATCCACTCATTGCAGTGTGGTGGGATATGGTGCCAGAATCTACTCATTGTAGTTTGGTAAGTAAAGGGGCCAGAATCCACTCACTGCAATGTGGTGTGATATTGGGCCAGACTCCACTCAGTGTAGTGTAGTGGGACATGAGGCCAAAATCCACTTACTGCACTGTGGTGGGTTATGAGTCTAAAATCCACTCGTTACAGTGTGGTGGGAGTGGGACAGAGGTCCAGAATCCACTTATTGCAGTATGGTGGGATATGGGGCCAGAATCCATTCATTTTAGTGTGGTGCAATATGCGGCCAGAATTCACTTATTGCAGTGTGGTGAGATATGGGGCCAGAATCCAGTCATTGCAATGTGGTGGGATATGGGGCCAGAGTCCACTCATTGCAATGTGGTGGGATATGGGGCCAGAATCCACTCATTGCAGCGTGGTGGGATATGGGGCTAGAATCCACTCATTGCAGGGTGGTGGGATATGGGGCCGGAATCCACACATTACAGTGTGGTGGGATATGGGGCCAGAATCCACTCATTGCAGTGTGGTGGGATATGGGGCCAGAGTCCACTCATTGCAATGTGGTGGGATATGGGGCCAGAATCCACTCATTGCAGCGTGGTGGGATATGGGGCTAGAATCCACTCATTGCAGGGTGGTGGGATATGGGGCCGGAATCCACACATTACAGTGTGGTGGGATATGGGGCCAGAATCCACTCATTGCAGTGTGGTGGGATATGGGGCCAGAATCCACTCATTGCAATGGGGTGGGATATAGGGCCAGAATCCACTCATTGTGGTGTGGTGGGATATGGGGCCAGAATCCACTCATTGCAATATGGTGGGATATGGGGCCAGAATCCACTCATTACAGTGTGGTGGGATATGGGGCCAGAATCCACTCATTGCAGTGTGGTGGGATATGGGGCTAGAATCCACTTATTGCAGTGTGGTGGGATATGGGACCAGAATCCACTCATTGCAGCGTGGTGGGATATGGGGCCAGAATCCATTCATTGCAGTGTGGTGGGCTATGGTACCAGAATCCACTCATTGCAGTGTGGTGGGATATGGTGCCAGAATCTACTCATTGTAGTGTGGTAAGTAATGGGGCCAGAATCCACTCACTGCAATGTGGTGTGATATTGGGCCAGAATCCACTCAGTGTAGTGTAGTGGGACATGAGGCCAAAATCCACTTAGTGCACTGTGGTGGGATATGAGTCCAAAATCCACTCATTACAGTGTGGTGGGAGTGGGACAGAGGGCTAGAATCCACTTATTGCAGCATGGTAGGATATAGGGCCAGAATCCACTCATTTTAGCATGGTGGGATATGAGGCCAGAATCCACTCATTGCAATGTGGTGGGATAAGAGGCCAGAATCCATTCATTGCAGTGTGGTAGGATATGGGTCCAGAATCCACTCATTACAGTGTGGTGGATCATGGGGCCAGAATCCACTTCTTGCAGCATGGTGGGATATGGGGCCTGAATCCATTCATTTTAGTGTGGTGGGATATGTGGCCAGAATTCACTTAGTGCAGTGTGGTGAGATATGGGGCCAGACTCCACTCTTTGCAATGGGGTGGGATATGAGGGCAGAATCCACTCATTGTGGTGTAGTGGGATATGGGGCCAGAATCCACTCATTGCAATGTGGTGGGATATGGGGCCAGAATCCACTCATTGCAGTGTGGTGGGATATGGGGTCAGAATCCACTCATTGCAGTGTGGTGGGATATGGGGCTAGAATCCACTCATTACAGTGTGGTGGGATATGGGGCCAGAATCCATTCATTGCAGTGTGGTGTGATATGGGGCCAGAATCCACTCATTGCAATGTTGTGGGATATGGGGCCAGAATCCACGCTTTGCAGTGTGGTGGGATATGGGGCCAGAATCCTCTCTTTGCAGTATATTGGGATATGGGGCCAGAATTAACTCATTGCAGTGTGGTGGGATATGGGCCAGAATCCACAAATTACAGTGTGGTGGGACATAGGGCCAGAATCCACTCATTACAGTGTGGTGGGATATGGGGCCAGAATCAATTCATTGCAGTGTCGTGGGATATGGGTCCAGAATCCACTCTTTACAGTTTGGTCAGACATAGGGCCAGAATCCACTCATTGCAGTGTGGTGGGATATGAGGCCAGAATCCACTCATTGCGGTATGGTGGGATATGGGGCCAGAATCCACTCACTACAGTGTGGTGGGATGTGGGACCAGAATCCACTCATTGCAGTGTGGTGGGATATGGGGCCAGAATCTAGTCACTGCAGTGTAGTAGGATATGGGGCCAGAATTCATTTAGTGCAGTGTGGTGGAATATGAGGCCAGAATCCACTCATTGCAGTGTGGAGGGATATGAGGCCAGAATCCACTCATTGCAGTTTGGTGGGATGTGGGGCCAGAATCCACTCATTAGAGTGTGGTGGGATATGGGACCAGAATCCACTCATTGCAGTTTGGTGGGATATGGGGCTAGAATCCACTCATTGCAGTGTGGTGGGATATGGGGCTAGAATCCAGTCATTAGACTGTGGTGGGATATGGGATCAGAATCCTCTCATTGCAGTGTGATGGGATATGGGGCCAGAATTTACTCATTGTAGTGTGGTGGGATATGAGGCCAGAATCCACTCATTGCAGTTTGGTGGGATATGGGGCCAGAATCCACTTATTAGAGTGTGGCGGGACATGGGACCAGAATCCACTCATTGCAATGGGGTGGGATATGGGATCAGAATCCTCTCATTGCAGTGTGGTGGGATATAGGTCCTGAATTCGATCCCTACAGTGTGGTGGGATATGCAGCTAGAATTCGGTTCCTGCAGTGCAGGGGAACATGGGGCCAGAACAAAGTGACAGAAGTTGGTGGGGCATGGAGTCAAAATTTGGTCCCTTAAGTGCGGTGGGACATGGGACCAGAACCCAGTCACAGAAGTGTAGTGGGACATGGGACCAAAATTGAGTCCCTACAGTGCGATGGGACATGGAGCCATAGTTTGGTCCCTGCACTACAGTGGGGCATGGGGCTGGAACCCAGTGATAGCAATGTTGTGGGACATGGGGCCAGAATTTGGTTCCTGCAGTGCAGTGGGTCATAGGGCCAGACCCAGGTCCCTGCAGTGTGAACATGGTGCCTTTTTTGGATTGATTGTCTAATCTTAAAATATTACAAGAATGATTTTCCATTTTCACTTTGATGCTTTCAGCCTAAACCATCTGGAAAACACAGGTTCATATTGAGAAGAGCTCAGCCTCTCTCTACTCCTTTTGAGAATGCCAACTCCTTATTAACATCATAATATCGCCAGCACTGCAGTGTGGTATTGCTGTTTTGAACTGTGTAATCTCAAGATCTTTATTTTCATCAAATACTCATCACAGGTATTAATTTGGCTGTAAAACGACTTTTCTATTCAGAGAAAAGGGACAATTTTTCAGCCATCCATTGGGATGTTGGGAATCAGATCATTGTGTTCTGTACACTGCCAACAGAACAGATCCATCTGCAGGGTTCTCCACCCCCGACACACACAGTTTTATTAACAGTTTGACTTCCAAGCTGCTTTTCTTTTACAGCACTGCTTCCTGTTTTTAATGCTTTCTGGAGCGCTCTGTCTGTCAGCTGGTCTCTGTTTGTTGACTTACATAATACAACATGAAGGATGACAGGAAGGAGGGAAGAATGGACCTGCTAATAAAAGGGGGAGAGTCGCTGGAAGGTCACTGTGTTGTTGTATTTTGTTTCCTCAGTTGGAAAAGAGTGCTCATTTTGTTTCTGGTAATCAGTGCCACCTCAGTGCAGGCTGGTAAAGACATGTATATGCGTCTTTGTCTCTCTCACTGTGCTGTGACATAGGGCTCTGATACTTAACTCTGGAACACAGTGTTCCTCTCCAGGGACCACACACTGAAAAATAAACTTGGTGGCTTTGAGTTCCAGGAAGGTTCCTGTCCTTCTGGTCCCAATTCTCAGGTGCATGCTCCCTTCACAGAGGGACTTTGAGTCTGTTCTATTGTTATTCCAGGAGATCTCACACATAGAATGACCAACTTGTCAGTGAGTTTTTTCAGAGAACAATCAAACCTCGTAGGGGATGACTCTGAGCTCCCCAGCTGAAACTGACATTCTATAGTGGTATTGTTGTGAAATCTAAAATTCTATCAATAATAAAGCTTACTGATTAAATACACAGAATGATGATTATTACTCTAGTTAACTTGTTGACTCTTTTGTACAGTCTGTGACATGAGCCTGACAGACAAGTCAAACAACTTAAAGTACAAAGCAGACAGAAGCTTGACACACTACAGTGATTTCAGGGCAGGAGAAAGGGTACTGAGGCAGTGACACTGCAGTTATTTCAGGGCATAGGAAAGAGCAGTGAGGTGCAGTGACACTGCAGTGATTTCAGGGTAGTGAAGTGGACAGTGAGACAGTGATGCTGCAGTTATTTCAGGGTATAGGAAAGAGCAGTGAGACAGTGACACTGCAATGATTTCAGGGTAGTGAAGGGGACAGTGAGGCAGTGACGCTGCAGTTATTTCAGGGAAGTGGAAAGGACAGAGGCAGTGAGACTGCAGTTATTTCAGGATGGGAAGGGCACTGAGGCAGTAGCACTCCAGTGACTTCAGGGCAGAGGAACAAGCAGTGAAGCAGTGACATTGCACTGATTTCAGGGTAGGGAAAGTGCCAAGGGCATCAACAATACAGTTATTTCGGGGTAGAGTAAAGGGCAGTGAGACAGAGACACTGCAATGATTTCAGGATAAGGGGAAGGGCAGTGAAGCATTGGCACTGCAGTTATTTCAGGGCATAGGAAAGGGCAGTGAGGCAGTGACACTGCAGTGATGTCAGGGTAAGGTAATGGCAGAGGCAGTGGTACTCCTGTAATTTCAAGGTAGGGGAAAGGCAGTGATACTGTGGATATTTTGGGTAGAGAAACGGGCAGCAGCATTGACAATGCAGTTATTTCAGGGTTGAGGAAACGGCAGTGATGCAGTGACACCGCAATTATTTTAGGGTACAGAACAGAGCAGTGAGACAGTGACAAAGCAGTGATTTCAGGATGTAGGAAAGGGCAGTGGTGCAGTGACACTACAGTTATTTCAGGACAGAGGAAAGGACAGAGGCAATGACAGTGACAGTCAAGTGATTTCAGGATAGAGGAAAGGGCAGTGAGACAGTGACACTGTAGTTATTTCAGGACAGAGGAAAGGACAGAGGCAGTGACACTGTAGTGATTTCAGGATAGGGAAAAGAGCAGTGAGGCAGTGACATTGCTATTATTTTAGGGTACGAACCGGGCAGTGAGACAGTGACACTGCAGTGATTTCAGGATGTAGGAAAAGGTAGTGATGCAGTGACACTGCAGTTATTTCAGGACAGAGGAAAGGACAGAGGCAGTGACAGTGACAGTGCAGTGATTTCAGGATAGAGGAAAGGGCAGTGAGACAGTGACACTGTAATTATTTCAGGATAGAGGAAATGACAGAGACAGTGACACTGCAGTGATTTCAGGATAGGGAAAGGGGCAGTGAGGCAGTGACACTGCAGTGATTTCAGCTAGGGTAGGGAACGGGCAGTGAGGTAACGACACTTGACTGATTTCAGGGTTTTCAAAAGTGCAGTGTTTCAGTTAGGGCAGACACACTGTAATTAATTTTGTACTAGAAAAAAGCACTTGTGTCCTTGTAGTAGCTTGGTCTGTTCTGACTTGAAGGAATCTCTCAAGAGGTGAGTGGCTCTATGGGTTTCCCAATGTATTTTCTCCTGCTCATGTTATGTGTTAATAGTGTACAGAGACTACTCTTATGGTTGTTACCATGAAGAGCACTCTTATGGCTTTGCCATGAACATGACTTATGGCTGTAAGAGTGATACCACATACATTCTTGGGGCATGAGAACCACAAACTGATGGTTTGTAGTCCTGATACTCTAACAAGACTAAGTGGTCTCTGCCAAAGTATATTATTAAATGAGATTGTTCAATAATACATGAAAAAACAAAGTGTATTATTAAATGAGATTGCTCAATAATACATGAAAAGAAAACTCCCTCAAGCAAGGCCCTTCCTAGGGAGTGTGTTCATGAAACACAGAATGTCTCACTTGCAGAGTCAGAAGTGCTCCCTCCATCTATGATAGATTGGTGGCATTGTGGGATGTGTTTGGGAAGCCGAGTATGGAATGGTGTTGGTCCGAGGTTCTTGGGTAAGCTATTTTATCTCCTGGATACCCAAGAGGATGGCAATTTGTTTTTCCAGAGTGGATAATGAGGGATCTGTGCCATTACCTGGAACTCTCTGGAGTAAATGATCTGTTATCTGGGTCTATCTGCCGGATGCAGATACTTGAGCTTCTGAAGATAGCGATCAGATGAAGAAAATGTGTTGTCCATGGATTGTAACCTGGAACAGTTAATGCACTGTCCATTGAGAGTGATCAGGAACAGTCAATGCACTATTCGGGAATAGAGATTGTGAACAGTTACTGTACTATCCAGGAACAGTGAGTCAGAACAGTTAATACACTATCCAAAGACAGTGATCCAGAGCAGTCAATGCACTATCTGCAGATAGTGATACAGAACACTTAATACACTATGCACAGATAGAGATCTAGAACAGTTACTGCACTATCCACAGATAGTGTTCCTGAACAGTTAGTGCACTATTGGCTGATAGTGCTGTGGAACACTCTACACTATCTGCAGATAAGTGATCTAAAAGAGTTTATGTATGATCCAGAGATGGTGACCCAGAGCAGTCAATGCACAATCCATGGGACAGTGATACAGAACAGTTACTACACTAGCTATAGATAGTGACCCAGAACAGTTAATGCACTGTTGGTGAATTTTTATCTGGAACTGTCAATGCACTATCCATGGATAGTGATCCAGAACAGTTAATACATTATTCACAGATAGTGATCCAGAACAGTCGATGCACTATCCATAGACATGATCCTGAACAGCTAATGCACTATCAGCAGATAGTGATTTGGAATACTCAATGCGATATTCACTGATAGTGATCCACAACACTTAATGTGCTATATTCAGATAGTGATCCAGCTCAGTTAATGCACTATTGGTGGATAGTGATCCAGAACAGTCAATGCACCATCCATGAATAGTGAACCAGAACACTTATTGCAATATCTGCAGAAAGTGAATGGAGCAGTCAATACACTTTTGGTGGATAGTGATTAAGAACAGTCAATGCGCATTCAATGCATAAAGATCCAGATTAGTTAATGCACTAGTCACAGATGATTTGGAACAGAAAAATGCACTATCCACAGTCAGTGATCCAGACCAGCTAATGCACTATCTACAGCTAGTGATCCAGGACAGTTAATATACTATCCATGGACAATGAGCCAGAACAGTTAAATCA